>LR990498.1:2447500-3653750 GCA_905147785.2 Thyatira batis | reverse complement strand
ATTATTTTTATCTTCACATTTATTTATTCTTCCAGGTAACCTTAAAAATGTCCATAAACAAGGCGTGTCAACTCCTTTGCAAAATATTTATTACAGATTGTAAAAATATTGCAACAAAAGCGAGATGTTAATGAAACAAAGCATCCTCTTGTCAATAGGTTGCATTTCAAATAATGCCTCAGCCAGTGACAGAGTCCCAGATAACAAGGGAGGTATTTTTTAATCTTTTTTTCTACCAAGCTGCATTCATCGAGGTAGATTGATTTTCAACGTCTGTAGCTATCAATTTAGAAAGAGCAAAAAGCGCCATTATTTCTAGTGTTTTTATTCCCATATATACGATTTCAATTATTGACGACGGATGGTATGTTGTTGGATATTGGGATAAATAATTTTATTTCTCTATATTTCTTAATCATACATAAAATTCGTTACTCCCTTTATTTTATATTCTCAATAGATTTTTATCTGCCTATATATGTATCGAAGCTACTCTCAGTAAACTACTAAAAAAAAAATATTGCAAAAAAAAAACTCTGCAGTCGATCGGATTTTCAGATTGTATTTGGTTAAAATCGACAGAATTGCCACGCTTTTGAAACACGTTTAAATTTGGAACGAGTCGATAGAGTTAGGAAACGCGGGCCAAGTTTACTGAGAAACAATCTGTGACTGACTTCGAATTTCGAACTTCCATGGACTTTCCAACTTGTTCGAACTCTCGCTAGGCTCCATGCGGCGTGAACTTTCCATGTCTCCCATTGAACGTGTAAAAATAAATTATATAACACGCTTACGTATTCAGATTCCAATTTTGAAATCAAAGAGTTCATACAAAAAAATATAATACGCTATAAGAATTTCTAACGCTATACAAAATGAAATTGTAGAAGCGCTAATAACCGTATTGACTTTTGATATTTCATTTCTTTCATCTTTAAGTCCTTAAGATGTTGTGAGCTATTTAAAAAATATTTATTACACAGGTATTTGATTTGGGACTTTATTACTTTTTTATTACCTAAGATAAATAATAAACTCAGCAGACATTATACTAAGTGTTTTTGTATTAGAAAATTGGGAGTATTAAAATGTGCCAAAAAATATATGATTATTTACGAATGTGGCCGCGTTCTTTATGTGTGTAAATGATTTTGTGAAGTAAATATCTATGTATATATGAAATGGTATTAAACAAACTGTTTGCTCCTTGCTTAATCTTCTAGCTGATAAATCTAAAGTATTATATAAATGTAACGGAAAGAAAAACGATATTGGAAACAAGATTCTTATAATCTCCCTGAGAATTATTTATTTGTTTTTACTTTGTTTTACCCCTTAATAAAGCTCTGTTGACAAAACAACATCAATGTTTGATTTATTGATTTTACTGAAATAGGCCTACCTATTTCAGTAAAATCAATAAATCAAACATTGATGTTGTTTTGTCAACAGAGACCTCAGGCGGAGATACCTACCTGAAATGATCATAAAATAGTTAAGTATATTAAGATATCATTCAACCGTAATAAAAATAATTTTAGTCACTTGTAAGATTTGTTCAATGATTTGTCATTCACCAACAAAATAAACATATTAATTCTAAATGCAAGCTCGTTTAAACAAGCTGAAAGCTCGTTTAAAAAAACATACTGCAACATGCTCTTACAAAATTAAAAAAGCATCAAAACGTAAAATATACAGCACAAAATAATCGAAACAAAACGTGAAACAAAAACCGGGAGCAACAAAAGCGAATGTGTCGCATAAGTTGGCCATACATCGACTTGTTTCCACTAGAGAGGACGTATTCAGTTTGAAAAACGACACACTGTGCAGTCGGCCGTGAGCTGATATGTTCGGATGAAGTCTTCGGTACGTATCTTGTCACATCCTCTTCGGAGCTGTGTTTACATTCAGCTGGTCTCGCGTTCCAGTCAATTGTAGTTCATTTGATATGTGAAACTTTAGTTTTATTTCAATCTGTTTTGGATGTTGTATATTGCATTTTTAGTTGCATGTCTAGACTTGGGATTGTAGTGGTCTTTTTTATTGCATCGTTAACCCCAGACAATAGAGAAGAATATTAAATCAATGTTTTGTGTTTATTTCTGTAGTATATATTTACGCTATGTACTTTATTTCAAATAGAGAAGCTTGTCAAACGTAAGGTACACATTCCGAAAATGGGCCATTTAAAATCCATTTCCTTGATCTACCTGTAACCACCATTGCGGCATAACTCAAGTTGACGCGTCAATAATAAAAAGAACCTGCAAAGCGTGAGCAACCCGCATCATGACAAGGGTCTCGCCTATTTTCTTATAATACCTACATTCCATTGTGATGAAAGGTTCATGACAAAGAAGCGTGTTTTTCGATTTATTTCTGGATTTGAAAATGGATATTTTTACTATTAACCCGTTTTACCTATTTTAGACAATAATTTTATTAGTTTGCCTCGATCATAATGACCCCCGGGATATGTGAGTTGTCAATTATATATTTTAGAAATAATATCGCACACACTAATTAGAACCATGTCTTTTACTGTTTAGTATAATAAAATCCATTTCTAAGAATATAATACTCGTAATCTGCAGCTTTATGAATTCAAGCTCGTTTTAGACCACGCTTTCACTGGAATGAATTTCATAAAAATTTATAGACTATCCCATACTAGTCTGGCTGTTAAGCATTTGTAGAGAGAAAAATAATTTAATCTTATACCTGTTTCATAATTTTATTATTTTTTTAAACGTGATTAATTAATGCGGTAGAAACAATTACTGGTCAAATAATAGGATATTCAACACATTCCATAAGCGCAGACTCAAACTATTTATGAACTTCTCAGAATCGTAAAATAACCAGAAGGAAAAATTATATTATTTGTCTACACCATAAGGTAGATGCAAAATAGTGCATTTGCACGCTACAACTCCAGACTACCCAGAGATACAAGTGTCATTTCAAAAACCATTTCCTACGGGACCCCGAGCAACAGTCTACGTATTCCGACATGAGCGAACAAACCGTAATATCCACACTTCCTATAAACATGAATAAATTTGATGGTGGAGTAGAATTAAAACCGGTTGCATACGGGTTGCCCGAATGAAAATATTTTAAGAGAACGATATTTTTAATTGAATATCTGAGTACCTTTCCGTTGGTTAAAGTTTTCGTTGTAATTTAAGTAAGCGTGGATATGCTAAAAAGACAGTAAACAAATCATACAATTGTGGCAAAGTTGAGTTACCTACATCAAAACAATATAATATAAGGTCACCACCTTCTAGGAACATTGTTAATGCCTTGCAGAGCTTATTTCCTAATAATGAATCCCTATGATGTAACCACAAAGATAACCGGCTAGTTAAATATTTGCAGCACATCGCTTAACTGCTGCAAATAAATTAGATAGACTATTTATTTATATCTATATAGATAGAAAAATTAATCTAATTTTTATGTGGCACGTCAGAATACAGTTTCGTTACGTATGCAGTGGCCCAACGTAAGTTGCACTGACGTATTCATTTCCCGCGTGTGTTCGCGCTTACAGGCAAGCATGTCTCTTTGAATTCCTGCCTTACTCGTGCATAATTCTTTCTTGTAGTTTACTACCGTACTGTGAATATCTTCATCGCTCAGGTAGAAGTCAAAATGTCAGGTATGCTGTGCCATAAAACTGTGGGTTAAAATATTTTATTTCTGTTTAGATGTTTCATATCGGTTTTTCCAAGTCCTTCCAATTCCTGTGGCATATATTTCTGAGGCTTTTTAATATGTTTGTTAAGATGTCTCAATCACGCATAAATAACCTTTAAGTTTTTAAATGAGACTTAGGACATACATGGGCTATGATCCGGTAACAGGATACAATGATAAACATGATTATAATTATTTTATCATCCCGGGAATTGTTGTGTATACGGGATTGTCCTTAGCCGGTAGCTAGTGTAAGTTAGAAATAAAAATTTCTAAACATCTAGAAAATAAACCTTACTTAAATGGCGTACCTACTTACATAATTCCGACACTTACACCTAACTGGTAGTTAAATGTCCAGCGTTGTACCTATACGTTCTATATAACTTCGGATTGTCAACAAAAACGAAAAAAGTACAACGAATGGGTGCAGAGAAAAAGTTCTGAGCCTCAGGCGGGCTCGGTGGCTACACGTATTTCCTAAGCCGTAAGTTGGCTGTTTCGCCTTTTATATTGAGTTAACGCTTTTTACACCACCATGGTGTTAATTGCTTTTTGTGTTTTCTCTCTCTTTGTATTAGGTCACTTGATTGAACAATTATTTGTCGGACACGAGAAAAAGCCCTTACAAAAGAGTCTGTTTTACATTGGTTCTTATACTTATATAAATAACACGTCTTTTACATTCATTTCACTTCCTCTACAATACCTAATATTTATAATGATTCATTATATGTGAATGATTAATTATAATATCCAGCTTAACTATTAAATGTTGTAGATTTTAAAATTAAAATATACATAATTCCCAATTGTAGATAATCCTTTGATTTTATATTAACAGTTCAAAAAACTATATAATCTCTCGTAAATAAATGCTTATTTGGCCAATTCAACAAATTAAAGGAAAATAACTTTAACTAATGTTTTTTTGTGGTACGACAGTGTCATTTTATATCCAGTACAGTACTTTTCTCAAAAAATATGAGATTCGATGTCCTTTTCTCATACTCGAGCAAAATATTTACCAGTAAGTTACCCTGTTTTTGCGGTGCGACAATTTTGTGGGGCATTGACGAATCTTATCAGAGGCCCGCTGGGCCCGGTGCCCTTATCGCGCTTCAAAGCGAGCTACTTTGAGAAACAATACCCTGACGTGGAGGGATGAAGGAAATTACTATGGAGGATAATGTGGATATAGTATTACCATAGATTAAAAACAGTTCGATATTGTTATGTATTAAGAGTATGTAAATCTATCAATTTCATAATTATAGTCACAATTATATAATTTTATATGTATACTACTATATTAATAAGTTAACTGTGTTACTGTTTGTTGATTCTCAAAAAAAAAAAAAAATTGTTTACACGCTTACCTGTCATTGGTGGATAAAGTGTCGTAGGATAAAACTTAGTGTACAAACATACGTTTTTATGTATCTGTCTGAATATACATATGTATATTTATATTTACTGGCTTACTACAACACGTAGCATGTACAACATGTAAATACCATAAAGCTACAAGTAAGTACCAAATACTACCAAGTAGTGGTTTATGTTTTGATCCATATTTTAATTGACAAAATCCAAATACTACCGCATATTTTATTTCTGTAATCCATGTAGCAGAGATATCGTTGCGTTCCAGTTTACACGGCCGAGTCTGAGATGCGCGTAAAGCCTCTCAGCCCAATGATAAGATGGATGGATACATCTTTCAGTAGCGTAGCTTTTGTGTTTCTGTTTTATGACTTGAGAAATTCGAGACAGGCTCCACGAGTTTCGTCAATTTCTGTTACGAAAGATACCTTGTGTATTATTTATTTCACCAGAAGCAAATGTCAAGATGCCTGCTAAAAATGCAGAGTATTTAATTTTCTTGAGTTGATATAACTATACGACACTAATATAGGTACTTTATATCTACTGCAAAATATTTATTGGTAAAGATGTGCAATAAACAGTAAAAAATAAATTAATATTATATTATATTTTTACTACTCTCTTAGAACCTTTAATGTATGCTAATTACAGATTTCACAAAAACGCCAGCCAACAAAAACTAATAAATATCACCTACATCTAGGAATATAAAATGTCTATCGACTGAATTTTTCATACTTGTTCCTTAACATTTTTTATAAAAAATAAATACATAATTTTAGCTTAGGTACTGCTATCATATTCCTTGTATTCTGGTTGTGGTATTAAATTCCTCGGGTGAAAACACTATAAAACAAATGACATACTTAATCATAACTCCAAAATGTGCTATGTGGTTTTCATAAATAAAATATGATCTTGTTTTTGTTTAAGAATTACTTAGGTGTTTTTGTCATAGAAAAACTTAGGAACAGTAAATTTTCTCATTTAACTATCACCGACGACATTTAGTGATGTTCTTAATCGTTGATCAGAATCCGCTAATAATATGTACGCTCTTACTTTTGCAATGTGAGATTCAAATAAAAATAAATTTAACCCTTCACAGCACCGTCGATATCTGTAGGAATACCGAAACTTAACTGTTACCCAACAAAATAACAGGTGTGCTACGCGTATTTTTCCTAAGAGAAGGGACCGTATTCTAGTCCCTTGTTTGTGATACATCGTTCTTAGACACGCGAAGGGCGTACGTCAATGTCCCAAGTTGACATTTTATGGACGAGATAAAATAGGAGTAATCTTAGGACCACTTTATGCAAAGGAATTTTGTCAAATGAGTTGTTTTTAGTTCAGTTTCAGTCTTTATACTATAAATGATGAGAATAGCAAACGATCTTCATTATGATTCTAAATTAAATCAAGCTTAATTGGACCTCATACTGCTGAAAGTTAGTTTTGTCACTCTAATTGTTTGAAAATTACTTTGTAATATTCATTTTATTTGAATCACATTCATATTTAATATTAAAAATGTAAAACTCAAGATTCGACGTTTGAATATTTTATATAAAATATTCTGAAAGCTAGACCAAAACTGAAACAAAAGAAGTTTTAAAAATAACCAACCGAATGGTGGGCTAGTTAAAAATGTAAACATCTGTTCGGAGAGCTCCGGTGTACCAGGTACTGCTGGTAGCTAGTTCACAAACATAACTTCGGGTAAGTAACGACCGACTCTCTTATAAAGGCGGCTTCAGATAAAAGGTTTTCGTTGGAGACGATGTCAATATTTTTTGCGGTGAAAATGTTGAACTTCTTCCTTAGTGTTTTTCTATGGTGCTATCTCAGAACTGTTTTGTTACATCAAGTAATTAGCTCTGGGTTATTCATTAAAGTAGGTCTGCATCCTTCAATGCAATTTCTCACATAAAGGTAATAACTTACCTTACATTTCAAATATATTCTTTTTAAGGTATTGGATAACTTTACTATTATACTAAATGAAATGAAAATACTATTATCTTTGGATTTGTGTGGACGCTGCCTTTGCTGGGAACGTAACAGAGTTACCAGAAGCTACGGAACCGAAATAGTTTGGATAGAAAGCTATACTGTCTACACATACTACAGTTCAATGTTAGCCGCTAAATCTCACTCTGTTTGCAACAAATTGGAACTTCGTAACGACCAATAAACTCCCGATATTCAGAATATTAGTCTAAGATTTCACCGATTGGACCACCTATTTATATATTCTAGTAAAACTACTTCAGCGCTAATATCATGTATGATTGCTTAAATTAATGAAATTAAATTAAATAAACCTGTGAATCAGAAGTCTTAGTTTTCACCGAATTATCATATTTAAATGTTACGTCAAGGTTATATCTCAAGTTAGTCAATTTATTTTTGGCTTATATTTTATACCTGAAATATTTTATGAAATTAAATGGGGATTTCAACATGCTTTTTATATGTCTCAAGACTAAGCAGTATTATTCTATCCACTGAAGTTATAAATGTACTGCCTAGCCTATATATAAACAACACTGAAGTTTAGTGTATGACACTTGGTTTTAGTACCAATTCCTTCCAGGCTTTGTATAGGTCGGCAAAGTTGACGATTCGCCATCGGGTGAACCTGCTGCTTGTTTGCAAAACTTCTGTCATAAAAACCAGCACCGTGCCTCAACATTTTGAGTTACAACACTGAAAAATAAAGTAATCGAAACTGATATAAGTTTCGAGATAAAATGGGAATTAAAAAGTATAACAAAATTATCTGCAGATGGAAATAAAATCTCAGGAAAGCTTTGTGAATAAAAATCACAGACAAGTAAGTAAAGCTCTGGAACTGAAAGACTACCGAGAGACCGGAACAGGTCTGTGCAGGTCAAAGTACGTATTAGCCTGGCATTAAAGCTTTGCGGGCCAAGTCGGGAAGTTGCCTCGTCGATACTTTGCAAGAACCTCTACGTATTAAGTATTGGAAAACGGGGTGGAAACGGTGCTTTGTAGGTTGGAGATGAAAATGTAGTTTTGGAATTTGGATACTATTAATTGCTAGGAATAATTAATATTTTATTTTGTATGATTGTTTAATCAAAATGTTAGTTACTTGCGGTCGTTAAATATATTGTTTACTTATGTAATAAATTATGTTTGATGTAACTTAAACAAATAAACATGGTTTTAATATTCGATATTTAATATATCGAAAGTCAGATCTACTATGTCATAAATGCCAATATTTGTATATATTATTACATCATGAAGAACATAGGGTAATTTTCATCTCTGGAACGGCAAGGCGAAAACTCCATTTATATAAAGTACATACGAAGATTCTTTGGGAAAAGCGTTATTTTTGTTACGCGTGAAATGAGTTCAATTTTCTTTCATACAAGGTCAGCAACACATTGGCATTTCTCTGGAATTGCTTATATCCGTGGGTGCTATAAAAACATACTTTGGTGGACCATCCGATAGTCAACAATATGACATAAATATAACTTAATATCCACAATATACCCCAAATTCATGTAATTACTCTGCGTTTATGCCTCGTGTTGAAATACATTTCACAAAATACAATACACCAATCCACATTTCCGCACCGCATCATAAAATTGAGGGTCCGACAACAGCAACTTGTCGAAACATAAATTTGGACGTCCCACAGGCCATAAAACCTTGCTAGAAACAAAATTGATTAGCCGGAATCTGCTTATCCTGGTATTTGGACCTTCATAAATTATCGGTTAATGTATCTCACGAGTCTCCAGCTATAACTGTGTGCCTAATTTGGTAATGTATATTTGTTGCTACTGTCTATTACTACCAAGTTGGTATAATTCACTCTGATGTAGTATAAGCTAATTTAAACTTTATTGTAGTGTTATATATAGTCCAAAGTGATATTGTAGGTTTATTTTGGTTACCCTTGTGTGTTTTAAATCGTTATGGTGCAACGCATCAACTAGTTTTTTTGCACAGAGTGTTTTTTTTTTATGTAAGACTGGTTTTTATTTTAAAAATCCCAGAAATATAGCGGCGATAATAATTTATGAGCTTTGTAGTGTTTTATAACTAAACTACTTTAACTAACCAGTGTGTATTTTATCTTTTCTAATATTATTTTTGTAGAAAAGTTGGGCAGAAAAGTTTTGTTAAATAAACGACGTCTAAAAATGGACGAAATAAACAAGGATTAGCACAAACGATGATAATATTTTATACATTTCTAGCTTCCGTTCCGCGTTCTTAAATCTATCTTTTTCTACAGATAAGCGCAATATTTCACGTTAATCCACAAGTCATTGATACATTGGTAAGAAGATAGTTCTAGATGATTAAATGAATTATTTGACGTACATATATATATATTTTATACCACTAAGGTGGCAAACAAGCATACGGTCCCACCTGATGGAAAGCGGTTACCGGAGCCTTGACATTGTTTAATGGAAGCCCCTAGGTCATTTTCACAAGCGCATTTTACTATGTGTTAAATAAAAGCTAGCGGTGACACTTCCCTATGCAGAACTGATTGTTCCCTAGCCAGAATAACCTGCTCTAGGCAGTAAGGGAGACAAAAAATCATCCACCAAGCGTGCCGATACTCAAACCTTTCGCCTTTAATATCGGCCCAGGTGCCAGGTAATCTCTCGGGGGAAATGAATTTTTTTACACCGACTCTCTTTATGTCTGTAGCCACGTATTTCTTTGTCCGTAGCTCTGCAGAGGTCTACGTATGCGTACCTTACATGGATGTTCGGCTAGAGACTTCAGACACTCCCGTGCTGATATATTATAATGGTCACGAATATTTTATAGTGAAAATAAATAAGGTATGTTAAATAACTGTTTGGTTTGAAATTCACTTTTTCTATGATTAACGTTTGTTTAGGGTTTCCGATATTTTGATACAGTCATAAGCCTTATGAATGCTGCCCAGCAGTAACAGAATACAAACGTACCTATATGAAACAAGGAGCAAAATGATATGCTAATTTTCAACTGTTATAAAAAATTCAAGATTAATAAAATCATCAAATAACGGTAAGTAAAATTGTATTCTAGACGAGATTATTTAAACTTTAAGAATACCTGATGAGATTTCATGGAAAAAAGCGTAACACTAAACAGAAATCCTTATCTAAGAACTAAAAGCAATCAGGTAAAAAAGAAATACTTGCTCAACAGAAAACAGAATAAGTTAATGGAAAACAAATACAGCTTTCTCAGTAAATTTTTCATTAATTTATATAAGCTTAGACATTACATAAAATAGTAATTTAAATAAAAAATACTATATTGTATGTTATTTCTAAAAAATGTGTTATTAGGTTGTTAAATATACCGAAATAAATAAATAAATCGTCGAATTTTAGCGCAAAGGCGTGATATAGAATATACCAAAACCATTGATGAATAGAATCCCATCTCAAACGTTACATAGCCACGTACTTACGAGCATCAGAAAAGTTTTAAGGGTAGGTGTTACGTTTGTCGATACAAAAAAAAAACAAAAGTTATCAAATATTATAATACAAAACAAAGAGGTCTGAAAATAGTAAGGTTCCAAACGGCTAGACAATCATTGCTCTCGCTTCTATTTTCAAATTCACTCCCATTTCAAGTCGGTCAATATAAAAAGAGCGCTCCTCATGCATTATTCATAGACCAAACGACTGTAACATCAACTTCGAATAAATACTTATAGCTTCATCTTTTTCTTCTGATATCCACGGAATCGAAAGAAGTATCCAAATAATCCAAGACATCATCTTATATTTTAACTAGCTGCCGCCCCGCGGTTTCACCCGCGTAGTTCCTGTTCCCGTGATCACAGGGGTATCAAAAATAGATAGTAGCCGATTCTCAGACCTACCCAATATGCACACAAAATTTCATGAGAATCAGTAAAGCCGTATCGGAGGAGCTTAACTATTGTTTTCCCAAAGTATTTTGCATTGGGAAATTATTAAATCTTTCATTTTATTAAATAATACTACAATAGTTATTATGTATTGTAACAAAAAATACATTTAATAGTCATGTTTTCTCGTCTGTTTATTTTGTGACGGTTGCCATGTTTTTGTTGAGTGCCTTTGCTATTTCTTTATACTAGGGACTATCAAATTATGACACTGAAAATGTTGACAAGGCAAAAGAAAGGAGAAATAATGGTTTTTGCTTGCAACGCACCGCACCGCACCGCACCGCACCAATGGGGCCTCGCTCTAAATAGCTGCAATTATGCATGCTCGATAACATGGTTTGTCAAAAGCAGACTTCGAAACTTGTCAAAATCAATGAGTGCACAAATAAGTTGGTTTAAATTTTTACTGAGAATCATAAATAAAATCTAATAACATGAAAATATTAATCAACATTTCGATTTCCCGTAATCTTCATACGGAGTGACTGACAAGAGTGGAATACAGAACGAGCTCGGAATAACTTGTCCAACTCGTAATTTCGGTTCGATTCTAAAACTTTCGGGTTTACCAGTATTTTGGTGGTGTTCCAATAGTCATTGAATACAGAAAACTTTTTCATTTACGCTCTTGGACGCAGACTGAATAATATATGAACGGTTGGCGTGGCCTGGAAGCCTCCGAGAATCCTTTTGGCTTTAAGGATTTTTTAAGCTTTCCAACTGAATTAATGACGTCTTATTCTTCTGGGATTTACGACAGGTTGATCTTTTAAAATATTTTTTTGTTTAGTTAACTGTGTAGGAGTGACACGCACTAAGTGTAATGGAGGTGTTTTGGGTTATGTAGGTACATAAATAAAGTATCTATAGATTTGATAAGCGTCACCTAAGTAAGTACATAGTTATTACTATCTGAAATCATGAAAAACTACTTTGAAACACATATTTAAGTAAGCATAAATAAGCTAAGCATAAGCTTTTCCATAACTAGCGCCACACGTTTATCGGTCAGTGCAAAACAAAAACAAAATGTCATTTACATTTTAGAGTAAAAAGTAAACATAAACAAAATAATGATAACGAAGTGCAAATTAGCTATAAACTCACCTGCCTTGTTGTAAACATTTTGTGACAGAGCAATATAATCATATCGTCCTCACACCATTTCACATGATATTATTTATGATTGTTAATGAACAAACATTAAAAGTATCATAACACAGCAAAAACCATTATTTCTCCTTTCTTTTGCCTTGTCAACATTTTCAGTGTCATAATTTGATAGTCCCTAGTATAAAGAAATAGCAAAGGCACTCAACAAAAACATGGCAACCGTCACAAAATAAACAGACGAGAAAACATGACTATTAAATGTATTTTTTGTTACAATACATAATAACTATTGTAGTATTATTTAATAAAATGAAAGATTTAATAATTTCCTAATGCAAAATACTTTGGGAAAACAATAGTTAAGCTCCTCCGATACGGCTTTACTGATTCTCATGAAATTTTGTGTGCATATTGCGTAAATGAAAAAGTTTTCTGTATTCAATGACTATTGGAACACCACCAAAATACTGGTAAACCCGAAAGTTTTAGAATCGAACCGAAATTACGAGTTGGACAAGTTATTCCGAGCTCGTTCTGTATTCCACTCTTGTCAGTCACTCCGTATGAAGATTACGGGAAATCGAAATGTTGATTAATATTTTCATGTTATTAGATTTTATTTATGATTCTCAGTAAAAATTTAAACCAACTTATTTGTGCACTCATTGATTTTGACAAGTTTCGAAGTCTGCTTTTGACAAACCATGTAATCGAGCATGCATAATTGCAGCTATTTAGAGCGAGGCCCCATTGGTGCGGTGCGGTGCGGTGCGGTGCGTTGCGTCGGGATGCGTCCATACATTTTTTATGACATGCCCCATCCATCGACGCGACGCAACGCACCGCACCGCACCGCACCGCACCGCACCGCACCAATGGGGCCTCGCTCTTATTGAGTTTTTTCAAGATTTTGGTGGACTTATAGGTATAATAATATAATAATTATTATGATTACGCAATACTCTGGGTATTATCCCATATCCCAGATATCGTGAAAGAGGAAGAGATTGTAAATGTTTACCGACATTTTCATAATAAAACTAATATATTCCAGCAAAAGATAGTTTCATATCTCTTGCTGGAATTGCTCTTGCTCTTCATGGCTCTTCCCCTCGGACTACTAAAGTATTTAGACGTGTATCTACGCTCGTTAATAAGCTGATTCAGTCAATTTATTACAAATAATTCTGCTCATAATAATAGGAGCGCATACATCAACCGCAAGTCACGAAAAAATCGCAGTCCAGAGTTCCTACCTAGTGAATATGGCTGTCGCACATATGTAAGTCACTTCTTTTTCACACTTACATGGTGGAATGCGCGATTGTGACAACCCATATGTCATCTTAGATCGATAAACAAGGACATCTATAGTTACGTTTACTCCGTCTAACAAAAACAATTGGCAGGGGTCTTACTAAACTGGACGGAAAGCGTGTTAGTACGTAAAACACCGATCGTCGGCCAGTTACTTAGACCCTTCGCAAGCAGAAGCCAATTTACTCCGCGACTGATCTGTGCGCCTGGTACAAGCGCTCCACTGTTTTCTACATTTAGTTGGATAAGTTCGCGATGCCATTAAAACGCACCCCGCCGCCGCCGCCGCCCGCACCGGAGCATGTGACGACTTCACCAACTGCCCATCCAGTACAAACACTTTCACACTTTGATTCTGAGCCTAATCTTGTAACTCAGAAAGATACCAACATAACAATAAGATCTAGACGAAAACTTTCTGTAGATTTGCAAGATATCAATTCTAACGACTCATTGAGGACAGAAATGAGACGACTGTTTATTGAGTTTACAAATCGATTCGAGGATGATATGAAGGCCTCTTCCTCGGAAATCAAAAAACACCTAATAGAACTAAATGAGTCTGTACAATACATGTCAGATAAATATGATGAAATGTTAAAAAAATTAAACACATTAGAAGCAGAAAAGGCTAGGGATAAAAAGACCATAAAACTACTGGAAGATAAGTTGGAATATAACGATCGCCAGATTAAAAAAACTGCTTTAGAAATCCGGAATGTTCCAAAAAACCCTTTGATTCAGGAGAAATATGAAAGTAAAGGTGATCTCTGCACTGTAGTAAAAACTTTGGCGTCTTCTATACAGGTCAACCTTAACGAGAGTGACATCAAGGATATATACCGGATTAAACCAAACAAAAGCTCCGCAACACCGATTATTATTGAACTTACAACTGTACTTACCAAAGAAAGAATCTTAACTGCAGTCAAATCCTACAATAGCTCCAAACCACGTGATGAAAAGCTCAACACCTCACACGTCAATATCCCAGGTCCAAAAAAACCTATTTTTATCTCAGAAGCGTTAACATTCAAGGCACAACGTTTATTCTACACGGCCCGTGAGTTTTCTAAAATCAATGAGTACCGCTACTGTTGGGTTTCCAGAGGTATCGTATACCTACGCAAAGCGGACCACCAACCTGCCATAGCTATTAATAGCGAGGATGATCTTTTACCACTGAGAAAACAGGATTGACTAGACTTTTTGTTTTTTATCATCAAAATATGCCTTACTATGTTATTAATAAAATATGTTATTACTTTAAAAGCCAACACTGCACAATCACTCCCACTTCAATACCTTACACTCAATGTAGCACACTACCTAACACACTTTTGCGCGCACTCACACTCACACTCACACTCACAGAACCCCAACACTAGCAATCTTTCAGGAAATTCAAATGCACTTGAACCTCATAGACATGCTTACCAAATAGCTGATGTGGCCACTTTGTACTTGCCGCTTAACCTACTATGGAGACTCCATTCAAAGTACCATTTATATATCAAAAATAAAATTCGATAGTATTAAATTTAATCTGAATAATAATTTGGATGATTTTGAAGTGGCATCCTCTTTTACTAGTGACCCTGAAAATTGCACCAAATTAATTCCGTCAACTTTAAAATGCTTCAGTGTAATTACTCAAAACATCCGTAGCATTAAAGCAAATTTTTCTGATTTTTATACGCTACTTGCGAGACTTGAAATGCAAATCGATGTAATCATCTTAACTGAATGTTGGCTCTCCTGTTGTCCAAACATTCCACAGATAGATGGATATAACTTCTTCTATACCCAGTTAACAATAAACCAAAACAGTGGCATAGTCATATATGTGAACAAGTCTATCTTAAGTATTAGCTGTACCGAACCCAGTTTTGATGACGCTGACTGTCTTTTCTTAAAAGTTGGCTCAGATATTGGTATACTTGCTATTTACAGATCTCCTTCAATTAAAAACACAACCTTATTTCAAAATTCTTTGGATATCATCCTCTCACATAATGCTAACCTTAAAAATTTTATAATAATTGGAGACCTTAATATTGACATTGCTCCTGGAAGCATAGATCCAAACTGCCAGGAATATCTTAATCTTACTGCCTCTCATGGTCTGCTACCTGCACACACTCTCCCAACTCGTATAAGTACGTGTTTGGATCACGTTCTTCTTAAAACAACCTTGAGTGCCATCTCAATCGTAGTTGATTCCAGTGTCACTGACCACAGCGCCGTATTACTAACATTAAATAAGCCTTGCCTTCCAAAAATTAATTCTGCCAAAACTACTAAAATTAATAATAATAAGCTAAACTCTGATATAGCTAGAATAGATTTTTCATATATATTCACGTGCAATGATCCAAACACTGCTTTAGAATATTTCATAAATTCAATAAATCGAGCCTTGCTTGAAAATACTATAGTCAAATACATTCCACATAAAATTAAAATATTAAAACCATGGATCACACCAGGTCTCCTTAGGTGTATCCGAAATAGAGACAGGATGCATAAAAAATTTAAAGATAATACTAATGATGAGACACACGAAAAAATATATAAAAGATATCGAAATTTTTGCAACAACTTATTAAAAAAACTAAAACGACAATTTGATAAGGAAGAAATAATAAAAGCAGGAAAAAACTCTAAGCGCCTATGGGAAGTTATCAAAAAGACTACAAACACACAGAAGCAAAAAGAATTACCTGACGATCTGTTAAAAATATCTGACTGCCCAGAGAACGCAGTGAATGAAGTTAACGCTTTCTTCGCTAATATAGGTGAGAGACTTGCAAAGCAGATCAAACCTCCATCTGCCACAACTAAATTAGTCTCTTCAAGAAACTGCAAATCCTTTGTATTTTTAGATACAGACGACTTGGAAATCGAGCGTATAATATCGTCCCTTAAAACTAATTGTGCCGTTGGTATTGATGGTATATCCGCTAATATATTGAAGCAAAATAAGAAAACAATAGTTCCTCCTTTAACTCACATAATTAACTTGTGTATTGGCAAAGGTGTCTTCCCTGAAAGATTTAAACATGCACTTGTTCATCCAATTTATAAGTCTGGAGATAGAGGCCGGGTAAATAACTACCGTCCTATCTCAGTTCTGACGTCCTTGTCGAAAATTCTTGAGCGTGTAATGAACAACCGTCTCCGAAACTTTTTTGAGGAAAATGGAATATTATCCTCCAACCAATATGGTTTTCGTCCAGGAAAGTCAACCTCAGACGCTGTAAATGCTTTGGTTGACACATTAGTGAGGGATCTTGACAAAGGCAAAAAGTGCATTGCACTCTTTCTAGATCTGTCTAAAGCCTTTGACACGATTTCAATACCCAGGCTATTGTCTAAGCTTGAAACACTGGGCATCAGAGGCTTACAACTTGCCCTCTTCACCGATTATTTAACTAAACGTACCCAACAAGTAAAAATCGGTAGTTACTTAAGCTCATCCTTAGAAACCGCATACGGTGTTCCCCAGGGCAGCATTCTAGGTCCATCCCTTTTTCTAGCCTACATAAATGACATCTGCAATATTAACCTCACGAACGGAAAAGTGTTTTCCTACGCTGATGATACAGCAATCGTTTTTACCGCCGGTAGTTGGGAAGAGACATATAATGTAGCTCAAAAAGGTTTTGACCAACTATATAATTTGCTAAGAGACAACGTACTCACACTAAATGTCGATAAGACAAAATATATGGCCTTTGCGATTAAAAACAGACACATACCATTAGAAAACCATTTCCAAATTTACGCTCATATACATGGTCCAAATTCGTCCTCAAATTGTAACTGCCCAACTATTGCTCAAACTGATAATTATAAATATTTAGGGATAACTCTGGACCATAATTTAACCTTTAAACATCATATAGACCTTCTTACTTGCCGTATTCGTAAAATAATCTATATATTCAAAAAGCTGCGGTATATATCAGACGGTAATATTTTAAAACAAGTATACCTGGCCCTCTGCCAATCTATTCTGTCCTATTGCATTACCGCCTGGGGGGGCTCATTCAAATCAAATATCATCAAGTTAGAACGTGCCCAAAGAGCCGTCTTAAAGGTAAGTTCGTTCAAACCATACCGCTACCCGACTACTGACCTGTACAAGTTCTGTGAAGTTCTGTCTGTGAGGCAGCTTTATATTCAACAGATAATTCTCTTACAGCATTCACTTAAAATATCTTTACCGTCCCTGCCGGTCAGGCGTAGGAAAGACATTCCACGGGACATACTTCCTAAAACGTCGTTCTCACGCCGATTCTTCTGTTTTTTGGGTAGCTTTGTGTATAACAATGTGAACAAGCAGTTGAGATTACACAATAAATCATTCCACGAATGTAAAAATATTGTTTATAATTGGCTACTCAACCTAGACTATAATGAGACCGAAAGTTTTCTCGTAGTAAAAAAATAATACCTAAGCTGATAAATTGCTAGCACGCGCTTTCACACCCCCGCACAAACACACATTCAAATATACGTCTCCTAACACACTCACAAAAACACGCACATTCACAACCCCACACAAGCAAACACTCACATGCACATCCCCCTTACACACCTACAATACACACGCACATTCACACCACCACACAAACACACTCACCTGCAAATCCCCCCTACACACATACCAAAACACACTCACAAACACTTTTTCTCAATCACATTCACACACGAATCAACTTCTACACAATTTTCATTACAAATTATTTCATTTTTTAGTGGTACATACCACATTATAAATTTATAGACATAACACATAAGAATAGGTATATAATATTATCTTGAAGATTGTATCAAAGTCCGCGGCGGAAGAGACTGGTTCTCCATAACACAGGCTCCGGCTTAGCTTGGAAACCAGTTTCTCCTACAAACTGTTATATATAAGGAAATGTACCCTTGTCCTAAAATTTGTATTTTATACCTAGTTTGTAAGGAGAAAGAAAATAAACAATTATTATTATTATATTATTATTATTATATACTTTTCCATGAACTGTGTGGGTGCAAGTTACATAGGAACAAACGTACCAAAAGGTTTGCTATTAATATAGGGAGCATTGTTTGAAGAATGAGTACCTATTACGTAAACTATGTATTTATAGACTATTTTATAACACACATTTAAAGATATCTAAAGATACAAAATAGAATAAATTAAAATGAAAGCTTCAATATTTTCTGTAAGTCGAAAGAATTTGATCAAAGTGACAAAATTATCAAATACCCCGCCAGCATAGTTCTATTTACCGGGATAGATTTAATCTTGAAATTCTTGCTTCAGGTTGCTCCAGTTGGATTTACAAGATAATCCTATTTTAGTGTTTGATATTGTTTCATGGAAGAACGGTAGAAACGGTACCTGCGCAGTCAACCGTCATTGAAAGCTTATTGTTAAAATTTACGAGGAAGGTCTACGTTGAAGATAGTTGAAAATGACAGGTAAAACCGAATCCCAAGTTAATGGTCTGTAGAAACATTTGTGCGTAAATAAGTAATTAATTGCTTACCATACAAAAGCTCTGCTTAATTTGGAATCAGAGGCTCGTTGTGTAAGAAATATCCGAGTAGTAGGTATATATGAATGCTTTTGAAACTTTTGCGAACTAAATTCATGATTTATATACGCGTGGACTATTATCAAAACATAAATTATTTTGACTCACCTCGACGTTTTGATCAAGTTGCACTGATCGTGGTCACAAGAAGACTTCTAGTGACTACGATCAATAATTAATATATACATTTAAAAACTACATTTAAATTGGTTAAAGCAAAATAATTATAGAAAACTAGATTTGTGAATCCAAATGAAATTAAATCTAGAGACGTTCCATTCGAAATACGGTCCACTGAATAAAGAGGAATCAGCGGCGGTGCGATTGAAAAGTTTTTCAGACTTGGACTGCTCCGATTATTGCTCGAGAGAGTGAAATCGGAAATTGCAAGTACCGTACCGTATCTTTGTTGTTGGAAGCTAAATGTATGGAATTATCAAAGTAGTGGGTAGCTAGGTATTCGGTAGTTTATGTTTGATTGAAATTTTAAACGTAATAGAATCGAAAAACTGTGGACAAAGATTTGTATGCAATTTGTATGTGTATAGAACTTGATTTCCTGCATTTTTTTAAGTTTTTACCCTAAAATCACTTTAATTAAATATTTTGTCATTTTATGTTAGTAACTATTTCATACCAATTTCATAGATGTAACGTACGTATAATTGGAATGAAATTACATGTAGTTTATTATGCATAATTGTTGTACTGTGAAAACATTCAATCATCCAACAGTTTCAGTGTTTATGACATTAATAAAAATGTCCACGCGACGACCGAAATAGGCCTCTAAGGATTATTTTCATTAGCCTAAAAGCGTGTGTAGATTGTTTTTAAAAGCCATATCTGTTAGCGACAAATGAACGTTAAGGAGACGTTCCTTTGGATATCTCAACTTATATTAAAGATGCTGACGAAATATTGTTTGTAGGTATTTGTCGACAGCCCGGTTGGCTTTGTGGTTAGTGACCCTGACTTACAAGCCGCGGGTCGTGGGTGCGAATCCCACCCAGGACAAACATTTGTATGCATGAATATGTCTGTTTGTCCTATGTCTGGATAAAAATATCTATATAAGTATGTGTATAAAAAGTAGTTTATATGTAGTATATCGGCTATCTGGTAACCATAACACAAGCTCACTTTGATACTCAATTTGGAATCAGATTGGCCGTGTGTGAAAATGTCCCAGGATATTTATTATTTGTATATCCTTCCTCGTAGTAGTGAATAATTAGATCGACATGGCATCGTACGTAGATATTATATTTAGTTTTTGTTCTTAGTCATTTTAAGTAGCACATTCCTTAAAAGGGTAAAATACAGTTCTCTAATTCATTCCAATGGATTAATTTAAACAAAAATATAGGGTAGTATGTACCCAAAATATTTATATTGTGGTGCTTAAAACCAGTATGAAAATAGAATACAATACTTACGTACACTTTAACCACCCCTTAACACATCATCCATTCGCGACGCCCCGTACCTACCGTCCGAGGCGTGACATTAAAACTTTTGTTACAAACAAACGACGCATACGTTTCAACATTATGACTTTTGTTTGGGCACATTATAATTTACGATTGGACTTTCTGAATCGTAAAATAACGTCATAATTGGGTGAATACTGCCACACGTCGTTAAACGAAAGGGTTTTTATGACATGATATTTTGTTGATGAAGTATCAATTGCTTTGCCTGTTCATATTCATTTGAATCATAGTCCTACTATTACGATATAAACGATAGATATTTAGACCTATCTACATAGTTACTACCTCTTATGTAACAAAGGCTAAGGGGATTTACTAGTATCGTAGCACTACGATGTGTGTTTTAATTTGCCTGATGCTAGTTATATAGCTCGATTTATTCTCAAGTTAACTTTAATATATAAAAGTATAGCTATCGAATGCATTTTGAATTTATAATGTAATATCTATAAACTAGAAGAAATAACACACTTTTCAGCTACGATACGAAATACAGAGGAAAGGTTAAGCCACAATCTTATAACTTTGTTTTTTCCACTTTAGTTCAGAACCAATGGCAATTTTCACAATGTTCAAAGTTCGGGTGTCAAACGACTATCCTTTCGGTAATCCAGCAAAATGCAAAAGTCCAAGCCGGCACAATTAAAAGACAACAAAAACGGGGACACCCCGGTAATCCGTACAGATAAAGTATAGCTACGTACAAAATGCTTGCGCTCGGTTGGCAAAAAACCGGTACAAAGTTTGCACGTACATCGTTACACTGCGTACTCTGTGCATACTTGCTTCAATTTCCACAATTTCCGAGTGCCCACAAAATCAGACATGAAACTACTATCTTTTTTCGTCCGCTATTTAAACAAGAGCTTAACCTGTTCAATTTGCAGCAGTGAAAATAATCTGCCAATTATTGGGTGGTATCATATTTCATTGGTTTAGGGTAACAATAATTTCATGGACATTTTAATGTACAATGCCTGACTGTTCTTGTAAAAATGTTGTTATCAAAAGTGAAATAGTTCTTTTCTAGTGTAATATTTCTTATGTTAAGAAATTGTGAGTTTTTCTTCTGGCAGCAATAAGTTATGTACAAACCCACTAGTTACATCATTTCTTTCAGTTTCTCTTGAGTAACAAAACAAGGCAATTGCAAATTTTACGAGCGAAGTTAAATAAAACACCAAGCAGTACAAATCCAACATAATGCTTTATTTTACAAATACTATTTTATCGCCATCTAAACATTACTCTATCGTACCTAACTATAATAATATAATACAATTGGAGACACCGCATTTATATACAGAAATTTTCAACATTCAATAATTATAATAATAATAATAATATGTATAGGTATAAGGCACATTTATAACTTCCTAAATCGAGAATATAAACTAGTTTTAATTACCTATACAGATTTCAATGCACGTATTTAAATTATCTATAATAATTATGAATAGATTACACAAGAACATTTTGAAAAATATTTACATATAACTAGTATTTCATTGAACTAACTAAAATATTATTTTCACAAAAATAATAAAATCATCGACAAAACCCTTCATATAAAGAAACGAAACTTTTTTATATTCTGCTAGTTAAATGTATTTATTTTATACAAACAAGGGAATGCAATAGGAAAACTATAATTGTGACAAATATCATTATTTACAGACTTGAAATTAAATCATCGTCATTTAAAATTCATTATTGAATAATAATGAAGTACTTACTCAGTCAAATATCAGTATGAAAGAAACGTACATGAAAGCCCCAAACATTTATTTCGGGGGCTATAAAATATTTCTAGGAAGACTACTTAACTGGCAGTATCATAAATGTTATCATATGTATTGAATGTGCTTCATAAACAATACTGGCTCACTGTCGGCTAAGAAATAAAGCTTAATTCATAAAATGACAATTTAGGTACCTCATGGAATATTAAAAAAAGCACGACTTACCATAGAAAAATATTCAACACTCACTTCTGAAGATTGTATTGTGAAGAATTCCATTAATAAATAATAAAATTCCTGTTTAATTTAATTACTTCAGCTCTAAAGTTCTAAACTAGACTTAAAGGGATCACAAAAAGGAATGTTAAAGTACCTACATTTATACAAACATAAATTTTCCTAAATGTTAAGACAGACAAATCTTCAGGACATCGTCATATAATATAATAATAGAATTAATCCTAAATAAACTGAATAATTTGCGACATTCATTTCCTTCTACTAACAGCTCCATAACAAAACAAGTTCGATTACAAAAATAATTGGTATACCTAGAATCATAAAATTAATATATTTTTTAATTTTATTCTAAAGGGTAATTCAGTCATTTTGATAAAATTTCAACTTAGCTGAGTAATTAAATGAAAAATAAATTCGCTCCATAAAATCGTGAATACAAAAATACATCCAGTAAAATAGGTGTCTATTTGCATTTAAATTTATTATTTTTCAAAACATTTCAAATCGTTTTTTAAATTTTGTTAAATCAAAGACTCAAAATTACACTAAAACATAGAATCAAATTGATTTGATAAGTTATAAGAATAATATAGGTTAAAGTTCCGACATTAAGTCAGTTCCTCTATGACCTATTTTTGTTTTTGTAAATGAAAAATTTCATTTTACAGAAAAGCTGATTATTTTGTTATCCCTAAACGGCATCAATCATGGTAATGATTGAAAATTTCAATAAATAGTTTGCAATAAATTGTTTAAATATTCCTACAGTTTATAGTTTTCACTAAACACTAAACAGTTACATTAATACTTTTATAATGAATACTATGTATTACGAAGACATACTTTAATATCTATAGCTAACGTTACACGAAGCGGTTTTGCATTTTGAATTGATTTACTTAAAATTTCTCGGTTTAATATACAAATGGATACGACGGCAGTTTTTTTATACCTACCAATAAATCAAAATGCGGCTGCAAAACCGTTTCACGTAAATTCTCCATAAAATGTATATTACGTTACAGAGTCAAAAATGATTATGTCAAGATATGTGTATTTTTTTATAAATTGATTTTCATAGTTTATATCTATAAAAATATAACAGTTTTTTTATTTATATTTACCAGTTATTTATGGTGCCACCTGCAGTCTACTACTAGAAACTAGACTACATCAGGCAAAAACAAAATGCATCTTCGACTAAGGTATTTAAAATGTAATTTAGTATTTTACAAAAATATATAGGTATCGGATATTAAAATTTGTAATATAAATTAATCATTAATAGGTCATTCAATTCAGAATTATAGTGAATCAAGTTCCCGCTAAATATTAGGCCAAGTTTCGTGATGGGGTTACGAACCGCACAATCGCGAGTACGCAATTAGAATTCTAAGTATCTTGTAGCTTTATTCTGAAATTACATCTACCAGTTTCAAATTTACAGCCTTAAATACAATATACTATACAATTAAAAAGGTACACTCAATAGTTCCTACAAAGCATACATTGCGTTTGACAACAAGTGATTTTGGGTAAACACTAAATTCACAGTCATGTTAAATTGTTTTAGTGAAGTTTATGTTTTTTTTTTATATGAACAACACTTCGTCATAGGCCTCCGGCTACTCGGCAGTCAGCTCTGGAGCGAGTCTATCAGCGTTGAAGTTCTCCATGTTCCACATATGCCGAGCTTCGGAGTCATCACATGACTCCATCACAATTTTGTCCTTACTTCGTGAGATCGCCATGCACTTCTCGCTTGATCCGTGCTTCAGGAGCTTCGTCTGCGAATATAATAATATTTAATGTCATATTTTTATAACTAAATACAGACAAAACTAGCATATAGAAAAATACCCATTTAAAACTAACATTTTTTTTACTACCTTTTACTTTTTAAACTATAGTTTATTAAACTTCTACTAGTTAATGAATATTTTATTATCTCAGTTAAAGCCTTAAGACAATTTAATTCTAATGTCCAGGAGCCCAACTTATTCATAATCCGGTTTCATTGGAATCAGATTTGTTTATGCGTTGTAGTGAACTGCATGAACAATACTCTGCGAGCCTTTGCAACTCGGCCATAATTAGAAACGTGTCGAAACTTACAGTGGGGTCGTACAGCCACAGCTGGTTGCCCTTGGCACCGTGACAGGGGTACAGCACAACGTCGTGTCCTGAATAATCCAAGCACGTCTCATCGCGCCTAATCTCGCCGTTCTTCGAATACATCCAATACTGCAATCATTACAATATTATGTCAAAAATCATGTTTTTATTCTCATTTTACGTTGCATTTTTTTTTATATGAAATAATCTTCATAAAACAAATTTGAGACACATATACGAATTATGTTAAAATTGTTAATATTAAAAATGTAACTACCACTCTTACTTAGTAATAAATGCAACGTAAAATTATAATAATATGTTCTACAAAATATTTAATATGCTGTATATACAAGTTGTGTATTAACATTCATGACATATTGTTATTATTTATTAATGTTATGTTAATACTAATATAGAACCCACATACCCCAATAAACTGATAAATAAATACAATATCTCTGAACTACAGACAGAAAAAATATTACATTAGGTAAAATAAAGTTTATTAGTGTTAGTAGAATTTTCCAATAAAATTGATGTTATAATAAGATAAAAACTTACATAACTAAATTGATCCTAGCGGCAGTACCAAATTTGGAAGAGTATCTAAAGAATATAATTACATTGAAATTTGAATAAGGTCTCGTTTTAATTTGACATAATACCTCAAAGGTTCTTATTAAATGGCGAACGGTCGCAAATGTTGCTTATCTCAAAGTAAATCGAGGTTGAATCAACTCAGTAACTGAGAAAGGATATCCACAGTTTCATTTGCTTACTTCATTTAAATAAGTGAATGAATAGATACAATGAATCTAACTAATGGATGATTTAATCAATGTTTTTAATGCATTAGTATAGCTTATACAATGACTAAGCATACGCGTAACTTAAACGTAAATTTGAATTAATACCTACGTCAAAGTTACGCATATCAAATGACATACAAAATTACACCCGCTGAACTTACCACGATAGTAATGATGAGCACCAACACCAAACTATCTACTCGATAAAGCGAAAGCATGGGAGTGAACGATTTGGCGCCTTTTGACAAACCTGATTTCCGTACTCTCCGTGGCAAGGCCAAAGGTTGACTGGCTTCTTCATGTCCTCAGGACCGGCAGCAGAGTCGATGCACATATCCGACCGGGGATTCGCGATCTGGTGCCATCGATAAGTTAAAAAGGCGTGCCAAAAGCAAGCGTGCTAGACCCGGCATAATCACTTGACGGGCATATAATAAATACTTCAAGTTTACGCAGATATTTAATCACATTTAGTAGTGAAATGCTTCTGGGCACATAGAAACAAAGTCTTCTTATATCATTCCGAGGGCTTGAACCCTAATTTAATTGATTAATAAATAATGCAATAACTGTTAATGGCCACTAACTCAAGTGATCATGCCAGATGGTCTTGATAATGAAAAAATGAAAGACAAACAAAAATGTTTCAGAATAATAAAAATAATGTGTCATAATAACATAGTGTAAGGGTGAAACGATCCGGTAATAGTCGGTAAAGTATCCCAAGATTCAAACATTGTTCACACAGCACGCATTTTTGAAATCTTTGGCGATACCTGATTGCCACCGCTTCTGTGACATTTGTGGACCATAACCGACACCAATTCTTCTGGGTTATCATCGTTTGTGTCACCATCGAGGCAGTAACGACGTTGGAATGCAAGGTTTCGTACCTAACAGTAGTCATAATAAAAATAAAGAAATGCAAATCGTGTTTTCGTGCTTATTGTGAACTTGGAAAATACCAGTGCAGTTGAACGTGCATCAAAAAGTGCAAAAGTAAAACTGGATGAACGAACAGAGGTAATAATAATTTTTGAACAAGATCTCCTACAAAGTGGTACTGCCGCAATCGGGTCGAATTGTAAACGACAGAAGACCTGATTTCCTCCCTGCCGGTGACACGGGTATAGTCCGACTGGCTTATGATGATCTGATTTGCGCGTTGGAGAGTCCAGACATATCTTTTGGAAGGCGATATTTCGGATCTGTACAAGTAACAATTTTGAAGAACACGTTCATGAAAATAATTTGCACTGTTTCATCATAAATATCAAAATACCTTAAGTAATTATATCAATCTAGTTTTTTGTTAAATCCAAAAAAGTATTATTGGATTTCAAAGAGGTGAAAATAAGGTTTTGTTTGACTATTATTATTCAGTATGTAATTTTGACTATTAACTTTAAATTAAAAATAAAATTACAAACCTCGCCATGAGCAACGGATTCACCAGGTATAAACAACTCAGGATATATATTCTTCAAGTACCACTCAAAGGATTTGCAGCCCAATTTTTCTCTCAGAGCTGTACGGCTACTAATATCACCGAAATCACCCTTATCGTTACCTACACGCTGGTAGTAATACTTTGCGTAGTCATCAAGCCACACCTGTAACAGGAAAAGTAAATATAAATGTAATTCTCCACAATTTCATCCCGAGTATGTATTTTTACGATTATGTTCTTTACCTCCGCTAAACGAACTGAATTCTTTTTCAATACATTAACACCCGTTCGCCATTTGTAAGGTGAGCGTTTTCTGAAGATATGGCCGACATGCGAGCAAGGAATAATTTCAAGTGTTCCACCGCACATCCATGTCTTGAATGAAAGCTCCAAGTTTTCTCCACCCCATATATCAAAACCGCTGTCATACGTTCCAAGTCTTTCGAAAAATTCTTTATCAATAGCAAAGAGACCACCAGCCATGGTTGGTGACCAAACAGGTTCTGCTGTATGTTGATGTCTCGCTCGTTCCTTTGACGGTACAGGGTGCCAATTGAACTGGAGATTCCAGTCGAATCCGCCAACATTGACTGAAGATGAGTCTCTGTAGTGGTATTCGAGGGTATTGTCGTCGATAACATCGATGACAGGGCACACTACAGTCGTTTTGTTACGAGCGATTCTATCTAATAATGGTTCAAGCCAGCCTGAAATGAAATAATGTCTTGTTATTGACTACACTATCAAAAATATATAACAGATTTTAAGCAATACCTTACCTTCTGTACATTCACAATGGCTGTCAAGGTATGTCAGTACAGGTGCAGTTACGTATCGAGCTCCTAAAAGTCTTGCTCTTATGAGACCCTCACGACGCGAGGCTCTTACTATCCTAACTTTGGGAAGCGAAGACATGTAGTCGTCCAACTGTTGCATCAAATGCGCTGCAAAGATTACCTTTTTAGTATCTGGTCTAGTAAATATTTTATTTACATAAATGATTCACACAATTTAATACTTACGCATATCAGAGAAATCGTCAACAAGAATGATTTCTTTAATCAAATGTGACGGCGATCTATCCAATACAGAGTGTACGGTTCTAAGTAAAACAGACCACGCTTCATTGTGAAAACATATAACAACAGATGTCTGCGGAAGATCTTCTAAATATCGGCCCGGCTGTTTACACCTGTTTTAAAATAACATTCATTGAGTATAGCATTTTTTTACCTTGAAAGTAAATTAATGTAGTAAACAATATAAAGAAACCAATATCCGAGATCAAGTTAAAAAGCCAAGGTTAAATTAAACTGTCTGGAATTAAATGTACATGTATTGTGATCTTCGTTAAAATTATAGTTTCTAGAAATAGGTTTGTTGGCCTATCAAGGCCAACTTTATATAGTTTCTAATACCTGCTAAGAAACTAGACTAATATATTTATTACTCGCATATAGTTCAACGCATCAAATTTGAATAAACATATTTAATATAAACAAATTTTGTATATTTGCTTTACTATAATATGTATGAGAGAACTGGAGCATCACAGTTCAACCAATAGAGACATCAAAAGACATTTCCTCGTCACATACAATTTTATATACAATTACCATTTGCTTGCCTTTAAAGAAAGTTCTGTAGTCCCATAGGATATTTGCGTTCTAGCTGCCATTTTATTTTCAAAGTTACACTCTTTCAGATCTTAATTCCCTTACCATTCATCCCTGGGGTCTGGTAGCTTCCTCCTGATTGAAATAAGGTCGCTGACATACTGATTGAATGCGTTCTTTTTCCATCCTTCAGAGACTGCAGTCTTAGTATCATCGCTGATATTCTTTGGTAGTACGACCGGTTTGCCAAGTTCGCCGGGAGCGTTGTCCGATCCAGGAGCAGCTATTACACCTAGCCCTATAAAATGTTGGAAATTATTGACTCATCTTCGGAATTTTAATGCTTTAACGTTTCAATACATACCAGTTAAAGCAAAACACACAAGTTTTATCACTTGATATAGGCCATAATTGTGTTTTAATAACAAGTAAAGCTCAAAGTAAAAGGCATATTTAATATACAGTGCAGAATTGTTTTGTTAAAATGTTTCATAACTGTTTTATAAGACCACACCGAAACCAACCACCAAGTTGCGTGCATGATTTTTTGTCTATATAATAAAAGCGTGTAAATATTACCTTCTTCTCCCGCAATGCGACCGAGCCAATTGATCCGCTGTTTTGCTGTGACGGACAAAGGCATATTATCATGCATGAAGTCAAAACAGAACAAGCAACATAAAGTACTAATAAAAAGTTTGCATGCAGATAGAAATACATTACTAACAGCGACATATTAATGTAGATGATTATATTTGACATTACAGTAAAACAGTACTATAACGCTCGAGAGAAAACTATGCAGAAATAATTTCTAAAACTACAACTTAATTATGCTTTATACATTATGATATTTGCCGTTGTTGAATAATGGAACTAATTTTGATAGACACATCGGAGACCGAGATAATGCAAAAAAATTAAAAAGCCATGTCTCAAACGTCGGAAGTGAAATACGATTGAATATTTTAGGAAGTGAAGCCAGTTTATCTAAACCATTTTGTATCCCGAGGGACACGTTTCAATTTGATTTGGCTAGTATGTTATAGATAGAAAGACGGATTTCTTTTCGGGTACCACGCCTAATAGATTCCTTGGGATTTTTCTATCTCTGTGCCTTTCTCTAATAATGATTCTAAATATTTCCATGTTTTCACTCAGAGCATTATAGAACGTTTCAACGCATTTACTCGAAATAAACTATGTGCATATTTATTATACTATTTTAAACGTCAGATAAGCGGGTTTATTTAATTTAATAACACCTATAACCATTAAAGCTCGTGCGTTTTTAATAACATATCAAGTCTTACCGTCAGATAAATTGTTGACATATGATTCGCTTTTTCGTTTTGTTGATGTGGGTTTAACCATTTTCAAAGGTTTTGCCTCTGCTTCGTCATATTCCAGTGGTGGTGCACCGATGGCGTTTCTCGAACCACCATTAGTAGTCAACAACGCAATCATAAACCATAGTGCCGTCAATATAAGCACTGCTTTTAGTATCAACGTCCGCCTCCGTAGGAAGAACATGCTGTATTTCATTTTTATGTCGTTTCCTCTAAAGACAAGTTTTCACATTCGTCTTTCCCCACACATTCATTCAAAACATATTCTGTTACATCAAATAGTATTTCTTCATTTATACTAGCCTTATTCAAATTAAATTCAATGACGTTTTAAATGAATACACAAGTTTATAGAAATTGAGCAATAATTTACACTATCTATATTCACAAATATGTGACTAGCATTAAAAGAGTTGAGATATGTTATTAGGATTAGTTTCACAGTGATTGCACGATATGCCTCGACGATATGCCAGTGTTGTACTGCTTCATCCAATGATATTTTACATGACTTTGGTGGGTGTTTTGGTTATAAAGTCGCCTGACGGGGCAGACGCTTAAACATTTTCTTTCTGGTCTTTTGTTTCATTTCTAATTCTTCAATAAAATAAAATGTTCGTCCATGATCTTTCTATTCTATCTGTAAAATAAAAATTTCAACATGTAAATACTTCTCGTGAAATAAATAAAAGTTTTTTTAATATCTGTATTTATAACGCGACGGCAATAACCGTTTAAAAAACTATATTCACGTCAAGAGGCGGGTATTTTAAGTAAGTTATATAAATAGTACCTTCTACCCCATAAGTGCACAAAACTTCAAGGTGATATTATGTAGGTAGGTATGTATAATGTATATATAGGTAGGCCCTTAGACGAAGGGAGAAGGGTGGTATTTCCGCTACTCGGCTGATGGATTGTTCAGTTTCGTACATTATCGGGGTTGCCAGCTAGCGATATTTTTTTCCGTTGAAAACATTGTTATTTGCTAGCTAGACTTTTTAGTGTTTGTAAAAACCATTGCTATCTTATATAAAATTATTATAATTAATAAGCATGATTTATTTTGCGTCTTAGATAATTACGTTTGCTGCATACGTACATTTTTCATTACAAAAAATACCGCCATTTATCTAGACAACATTTACGTAAAGTATTATTTATTCTTGACCAAGAACTGCGCTCAAGAAGATTAATAGATTCGAGTTGTGATTAAAATTGAAAAATAAAAGGAAATAACTTGTAAAGAAGCACGTTTTCTTGGCAGATGTACGAGTATCTTAGTTGCATGAAAATTACTACTTTACTTATCAGGTACCTTCGGAGCTAAGTGTTCGGTTAACCAGTTATCTACAAGAACGAGTTTATTGTATGCCGTTGAACTAATCATTGCGTTTCAATGTTAAGTTGAAGGTTTTATTGTTAGATAATAGTTATATTGGTTCTACAATTGATAGAAGAAATGAAATCAAGGTCATTTTCATTTGATTCGTTATTTTGCGATAGTTCTTATTGATTAAATAAATAAATAAATATCCTGGGACATTTTTCACACACGGCCAACCTGATTCCAAACTAAGCAGAGCTTGTGATATGGTAATCAGATAGCTGATATACTACATATACTACTTTTAAATACATACTTATATATATATTTACATCCAGACACAGGACAAACAGACATATTCATGCATACAAATGTTTGTCCTGGGTGGGATTCGAACCCACGACCCGCGGCTTGAGAGTCAGGGTCACTAACCACAAAGCCAACCGGGCTGTTGATTGTGTATTTATTATCGCTATGTGTCTGTTATTTTAATTATAAAAATGAACAATATAATTAATCATTCTTTACAGGTTTCTCATAGAGATATTTTATCCTCGGCACTTATTTTAAAATATTTTATTCAGTAGGTTGGAGAAATTTCAATAAAATTTCAATAGGATAGCAACCACGCAAAGAAATGGAAATGAGAAGGCGGTAAAGTATGATGGGTTCGCTTGTACCTACCTACTATGACCTCAATTCTTATGATATAAAATTGTACGCACTTAACCTAATTTAAAATTTCCAGACACTTTTTCCTTATCTGAACAAATTTCTTATTTTTAGCTTAAGCATTAATGTTTAGGAAAACCTTAACATTTATTTGGTATTTCAGGTAGATTTAAATATAAATTCGTATTGTTAAATGATGTATAATAAAACAGTCGGTACCTTTCAGTCACGAACTTATTTGTTGTCTTCGAAATAATATCCCCTTTCAATCTGTAACAAAAACAAAATAAGTCAAAATTTGCTCGATTTCGCACCTCCGCTTGATAACTTTATCAATGACATAAATTCAATCTCCTGTTAGAAATACGAGCAATAAAATATGATAACATCTTAACGGTTCCACATCATTTTACCCAAATTAAGACATTAAAAGGTTGTATAGTAGTACTTGAGGCGTCTTGTAGGTAATATGCATTGATTACTTCTGCTTTCATATCTATCATAGAAAACAAAAAATGGTGTCTAAAAATTATTGATGATTTCTACATAGTCAATCAATAATATTCTAATCTTGACATATGAATACATAACATAAAAAAATACTAACTATTAGTACAAATGCCAGTAATTGATTTATTTTCCTGCATTCAAACAGATTGCAAAACAACTGATTGTATATGCAATAGAAGAGGAATTAAATTGTGAACGAGGCGGCAAAAAGTGAACAACCTTTCGCCGTGGCATTTGGTTTGAAGCACGTCGTATGTGCAATAGTAATGAAAATTCCGAGAAAACAACTTAACTCTACAATATACCATGCCTCTATAAATATTTAATCGGACAAGTTTGACTAAAGCTATGCAGATAATACCTACTTATGAACAGCGGATGAATTCAGTAGGTAATGTTAACCTATCCTATTTATTTATTGATGTAGATTGATAGTATTCCGTAGTGAAAATATTAAAACAAAAAAAGTATCTCCGCTGGACAAATTAAATCATTAATGCTACGTTTTTTTTTTGTCTTTACAGAATAATTCTTAAAGAAGCAATAAATCCTCAAGACCCGAGGTTGGAGTAGAAAAATGCATACAGCTTAATGGAACAGTTTTTTCTTGGCTCGCAACAAGTTGACGTTTGAGATTTAATTAAACTTATCATTCCTCTCATCTCATCGACGTTGAATCGCTAGGAGAATTTAAAAAAAAACCTTGGCAATATTTACCTAGGATTGCGAACGAACAATTTTTAATTAAATAGTTACGGCGATGTCACAACATAATGGTTCAGTGTTACCGCTAAGTATTCAGATAATTTCGCAGTGGCTTTCAAACTGGTTATAGTTGGAGCCACAGTTTAAGCGGAAAACAAACAAAAAACTGTAGATGGGGGCAAATATTTGCTCAAACATTACGGTGAGGTGAGATCCAACAGCAGAAATGCATAAAAGTTAAGTTTATATTTTGAAATACTATAACCATAAAATCGTATCGCAGGTTTTATTGAGAATAGTGAAAATGTTGATAAGAAATATAAGGCTGAAGAATTGTTCAGATAAACAGTATTAGAATAAAAGTGGAAAAAGTAGGTACCTACCTACTCGCAATAATATGTAAACTCTTACAAAACCATGTACCGTAACTATGTGTTACGTTTATTTTGACCATGTTACGTAAGGCCTATTTTCAATTTTCCCAGGACAATGGTAGCCTATTTATGTGTGTATCCTTTCTATGTGTCCTTTGCCTATACCAAAACAAATATGAAATAGGTGTTTGCGTAAAAATGCAACAATCAAACTGACATTCTCATTTATAATATTAGTAGGGATTTTATCCGGTTCTCATGGCCGTACATAAAGATGCGTGAACGCAGCAACCATGACCTAAGCGGGATACAGTGGCACGACGCAATTCCGCCTACAAGTCACGACGCCACCGCACTACAACAGCCTTATATTATTACTTCATTCACTACAGCAGCAACCGTCCAGAGCATAACATCATTATTATGATTATTACTTCAACAATCAATTGTTTAATTCGGCAGTACCGCAATGTGAAAGGTTTGTGCAACAATGCACAATGCATAGTCGCTCATCGTTTACGAAAATATTTGTACAATATTTATAAAAACATGATCGTATGACTAATAAAATCTTTAATAAAGAATTACATTTACTTTAACATTATTTCTGTATATTAGAAGCTGCTAGGTACTAGCATAATATTATTATTTTCTTATAATATTATTATTTTCTTCAATTAAAAGCGACGTCTTGATAACAAGATCAATTAATTAACATCATCGTGAAAATATTATTATTTTGATTTCTGATTATTCAGAAGCATTTTCACTGGAATCATGTTAATTGATCACATTTCACTTCTTTGTCGTTAATGTTTTCTAATGTGGTTACTTAAAACAACTTTTATCTCCGGAATCATTTTTTTATACAAGAAGAACATAAAAAGTTGAGCATCAAAGAGAAAAAATGCGTTGAATTTAATCCATGATCGAGATAAAGCGGTCTAATTTGGCAATCCCTCTTGAGGAAGCTTAATTTTCCTCTTTAACGAATCGATAAAGCTTTCTTACGGATACCGACACAAATGAATGTTACCACCAAAATTCAAATAATCAAACAAGACAAGAATCAAACTTAATTAAGCAAAAGAAGCTCAACAAAAGTTGTGTCACTCGTGAAAATAATGTTTTGATGTTTTGTTTTATTCTTGTTGTTTTATTATTCGAGTTAGGTAATAAAAAATATTTTGTTTGCTTAACACATTTATGTTTACAAAATAATGGTTTTTAAGTATGTTTTGTAATACACAAAGTGCGTCATCATGACTGGGGTTGGAAAAGCATTGCCCATGCAACCACTTAGTATATACAATACAACCATACAGTACAATATATTATCAAACCATCTGCCTGTTTCTAACTACTTAACAAAAAAAATGATCATTAGTATTAGATACACTACTGCTAGGTAATTAAGTAATGTATTTTTTTTATTTTACCTAACAATATTTTTTTAACAATAATTAATTTGAAACGACATATTTAAGTTTGACGTTAAGTTAACGGACAAACTATTATATTATCGATATTTGTTCAATCACTTACAAATAAATTATTACATCCTAATTAAAATGTATATCAATTGATTCGTTACATTAGAAAAATATAAGCAACCGAGTTACTTCAAGAATTTCTAAAGACTATTCTCAAACCAATTTCCCAGAGGCGCATGAATAATCCAACAGAAGAATAAAAACAAAGCTTAGGTACCTACTGACAAAAATATAATGTAAAAAGCTAACTTTGCTATATTAGTCTCGTGAGGCCTCGACGAAATCGCTAATTGGTTTAATGGAGTTACCAAAGCTACATTCTGGTGAAACATTTTTTATCTGCATTTATATTTATAACAGGAGAAAAAAACCCTTAAGAGGTTTATTTATATACCGCAGTACAGATATAAATAATATAGTGGCTTTAGCCGCGTTCCCGGGGTTAAATTTTCCCGGAAAAAAAGTGTTAATCCCGATTATAAACTATCTGTTCCAAATTTTATCAAATTAAGTACTTATCTGCCACATAGCTTTTGCGGTTACAAGACCGGACTGTCATAGTAAACATGTAATAATGTAATCCAAAATTTAGGCAGTTCGCAAAAACATACGATGCACGAAAATAATATCGAAAATTAAAGCTAATTAATTACTTTTCAAACAGTTTAACGGTTGTCTAACTAGCACAGAGCCAGTATTGATCTAAAAAAAATCTAATCAAGTCCTCACAAATAAGCCTAGCACGACAGTGAAGTCTAGAATGTGAAATAGACACTGGTCGGTGTCAGTGACCTCCCTTCACACCGATGCACCCTCGAGACCTGTCGCTAATGACATTTGCGAGGTTTTAAAGCTATAACACGCCAACGTAGGTACTCGTTTCTGCATTTTAGTGTTTTTTCCTTTGACTATAGAGTTGGCTTTTCAAAATAGTTGTTGGTACTTTTGTGGTGGGTAGATATCTATCGATACTTTTCTGTAATAGGTACTTTAATTGAAGGAAAACATCGTGTAGAAACATTAATTAAGTGACCGTTCGAACTGTCTGTGAGTGTATGCCTAAATACCTATTAATTTAAAAAATAATCTTCATATATTTTAATTAACAAATAACTGTATAATACGTCACGATTACTTTTGGGAATAGACAGAACTTATAATATAAAAAAACTCATAATAACCCCACATATTTATAATGACATATCAAATGGCAGGTCTACAAATTAAGTGCACACTTAATGTTACACTGATAAAGTAATTAAACAAATTACCAACACTAATCGTGACAAATCAACGTAATTATCGTATAATTAGTTTACAAGTATTCTCAATCGTCGATGTACGAGTGGAATGCAATTTGGAGTGCATGCAGCGTTTGATCAAACGCCAATTAATCTACAATGAAAATGGAGTTCAGATAATATTTCACTAATTCCTGTTAATTTTACATTAAGGTCACATCGTGGTATAGTAAACTAGAGCCCGAGTTAGTGCCCCATTTCGCTTATTTAACACTAATTTACAGTACCTATACTTTTACAGTTTAACTTCTATATCACGATTTTTTGGCTAAAGTTAAAACAAAGCAGAACATGCTTATTTGTTAATAAATTAATAATATCTATAATATAGTACTTTACTGTACTGTACTTTGTCAACTAGAAACAAATTAAAGTATTATGTTCGAAAATGCCGCAATAAAATAGAAGCCTTAGCTTCTTAGAACGAGCTCAACTAAAAGTACGTACCTAAATTTTTGCCAAATAACCTTTAAAATGTTATCAAGCACATTGAATTGATATAATGACATTTCATTAAAAGTGTACCAAGTCGGAATCTCCATAACAAATTGAACAATTGAGTTATTACCATTCATTCGACTCGTTAACAATCGAAACGAAACCAAGAGTAAAACACATCACATTATCCACACCAGAAGCACGTGGAAAAAAGTGAGTCTATATGTATTCCATTTGAACACACATAACGTGGGAAAAATCGTTTCATAAGTCCCACTAATAGTCGCGGAAAATAACGAACGTGACACCAATGTGCAGTGAAAAAGCTTAATTGAAGGTAAGATATTTTTTCTACAGTACAGTGTGTTGGTAATATTGGACGTCGAAAACACAAGTAATTGTTTACTAATTGCACGATATCTATGTTGCTACAAACCGACATTTATGAAGACTGAAATAAAAAACATTCGTATTTGTAATATGAACTTCATTTAATACACATCATCGGACACATAGTCAGAAGATTATAGTGAAATTTTCCTGGTAAAAAATGACTATAACCCTTAAACTGTGTTACATATAAATTTCGGCACCGTAAAAGTTTTGCTTTTACTCACATTTGTTTGGGTTCAATCCATTCCACTAGTCATTCAAATCATAATTTCATTAGTTCTTTTGTTTATAACATACACTTTTCATTAGCATACACAGTATTTACTGGAGTATTTGTTTTAATTTGCATATCTAAATTGTTTGTTTACATTGAGATCTCACTGCACGATCGATACCTTCTAATGTCAATTTTGACACCTGGCGCGAAACGTCATTCATGTAAGGGACGTTCCAGCGATGCATAAACACCTGCATAGTAAGGAGTCGAGTGCAAACGTTGCGGAGACCGTGCGAATGAATTGCCGGTCATTCGATCTTTGAGATGTATCGTTTTTTGGGTCACCTCCCTATCGACTGACGTCAACCTTGAAGCCAGTCATTGGGTCATTGACTCGGTCATTTTGATCGCAGAGATCGCTTGCGCCGCATAGGCATAAATCTATTTTTAGATTTAATTTTGTGAGTATTACTTTCATGTAATATTTTAATTTGATTATCGAGTATCTTGTTGAACGTAGGGATTGATTTGTTGTATATTATTTTCAGAAGATTCTTTGTGTGGACTAACGACCGGCGCGTGTCACGTAATTGGAATTCGGACACGCCACGTCTTAATCCTGTACACCTTCCGTAAGTATTATACATATATTCATTTAACGGCAATAACCATTGTCGTATGCATTTTTATTCCATACTAATGTTGGTTATTTTACCCTTTAGGCCTGGATCGGTGGAATTTTTGCTTGGACAACTTGATTGTCAGGAGTTGACATTGTCCAGCTATCCCAAGCAGGGATATTTTCCTCCTTAAGGTATTTATGGAACATTATTTTTATTTGCCACGTTAGGGAGTGATAGATTTTCTTTGAGCACATGTGTTGTAGGCACATGTCTGGGTTGGGATGTGCCCACAGGGCCTGTCTTATTAGAGATTGGTTGTATTGTTTGTATTGGCTCAATCTTAAATTGATCCCGAGTGGATTATGTCCAGGAATGACCGCTTTATTAGAACCGAGCACATGGTGGCACATGGTTGGTGTCCGCCATCTTGTGCAAGCTCGGGCCATGTAGGCATATTCTAATGTAAGCAATGATTGTGCATTCCAGGAGGTGCTACGTGGGGGCCTATTTGCAACGTGGGGGCATACCCATTTGCTACGTGGGGGCATACCTATCTGCAACGTGGGGGCATACCCTTTTGTAACGTGGGGGCCTATTTGCTACGTGGGGCTCGCCCATTTGTAACGTGTGGCTTGTACAGCGGTACAGCTCGGACTCGACTGCACTTCAAAGCCGAGGCCCGTCCTGCTGCGTGCCTGGCACCTGCACTGCATGCTACCCGCTAGCTTTTGGTTTCTTCGGCCTTCATTCCGGTACCTTTTTTCATTTACATCGGCCTGGCAGCCGTTCTGCCAGTGGCGCTCATAATATTAACTTCATAAAAGGAAATTCAACTACCGTTCACCTCAGACCCACCCACTGAGTCTAGCTGGCACTTTATTAATTATCTTTATGTTTGTAGCTTAACTTTAAAACTTTATTTCATTAGCCTTTTCTTTAAGGCATAAATATTAAATTTAAATAAGCTTGTATATTAGCATAGGTTAATTTTTTTTAATTTAATAAATATTATACCGGGTCACTGATGGTTTCATTTATTTTATTTTAAAACAACTTAGGTTGCAACAGTGGCGCCCAACGTGGGGCTCGGTAAATCTGAGGTGGTTGGTGTGTCATTTTGCTACATCAATATTTTTTTGTTTGCGTTGAATTTCCTTTTTTTTAATAATTGTTTTTTTTTTCAATTGCCTTTGTTTGTAAAGCGGTTGTTTTTAACCTCACTTGAGCTTGCTTATGCCTATGCACTTATTTATTTTGTTTTTGCAATACTAGCTTTTTATTTAAAAAGCATTTTAAGTTTTTTTGCATTTGCTTTTTTTTATAACGCAGCTCAAGGGTGGTTATGCTTTGACTATGACTTATAACTGTAATAGCTATTATTTATTTAGGGTACCTGTGACATGTACAATGTATTTTTATGTTAAGCCAGCTCGACTTGCCCCTCTTATTTAATTTAATTCAATATTTAATATGCAATCCATTAGAATTTATTAACCATGCCAGAACTTTCGTACCACGAGTGCGTTGATATACTATGGGACTCGCGCCATGTATACGATGGGATCTCATCAGTGCACGATTACCTTAGACGGTTAGATAACATCTGCTACCAACACAGGATACCAGAATCGGTTCTATTTGAGGCAGCTTCCCTATTATTTTCTGATGACGCTCTTATTTGGTATCGCGGCATAAAGAGAACAGTATCTGATTGGCCATCGTTGAAACAACTGCTGATAGACGATTTCACTCCCTACAGTTTCGACGATGATCAAATGTGGGAAAGGTTACGTTCCGCAATTAAACCTCGAACATCTGCGGTACCTTTACCTAATCCGTCGCCTGTAGCAAGTCAGTCTCCGTTGCCAAGTTCATCACCTTTGCCAATTTCATCACCTTTACCAAGTTCATCACCTTTGCTTAGTCTGTCACCTTCACCTTCTCTTTCGCCTTTGCCTTGTTTTTCGCCTTTGTCAAGCTCACCTGAGCCTAGTTTGCCTTTGCCAGATTTGCCTCCTGTTGCAAATTTGTCTGTACCACCTTCTTTACCTTTGTCTACTCAATCTTCAGATCTTTCTTTACCTCTTATTTCTACTGTCCTTGTCTCTTCATATATTTCAGATTGTTCTTCTGTCATAGATAGTGTCCCTCTATTAGATGTTAGTCTTTCGTCAGAACCAAGAGATTCCGTGCCCTCAAGTGTTGATTTGAGTAAACCGCGTGGCAAGAGAAGCAAACACCATAAGAATCGCAGACGACGTAGAATATGTTTACGTAAGGTTCGTGACAAAACTCCAGATCATCGAATTGGATCTACATTTCCTGTTTATCCAACAAAAGATGAGGACAAAGCTAGACATGTCGCTGAACTTTTAACATATGATAGGCGTGTCAATCTCAAGGCTGATCGCATTAGTTTGATTAGGTCATTTGGTTAAATTTTGGGTTGTTTTCATATTAATATTTTTCGGGCTTGTCATTTGGTTTTAACGATTTTTTCTTTTTGGTTTGGCCACACGTTGATTTTGTAGTTTGATAGGGAGTTTTGGTTTTTATTTCGAAGTTTGATAGGTGGTTCGGAATATTTTTGATGTCTGAAAGGTAGTGTTGTTTTGAAGTTGATAGGAAGTCTGGTTTTCACTTTGATGTCTGATAGGGAGTTTTGGTTATTTTATTTTGGATGTTTGAAAGGAAGGTTAGTGGGTGGTGAGCGCCGTAGGCCTTGGAGCATTGGCCCACAATAGCGTGTGTCAATGATGCCGAGGTGCTCATCACACTACTTTTAGGTCGTTCGTGGGTTCGGCCTATTTATTTACTTCTGCCTGGTCAGAGCAGAGGTAACCTGTTGCATTGCAATTGGTGAAACATTATTTTACCTTTCACTTGATTGCGTCCGGTTGTTAGTCCCAATTAGTTTTAGGTTTCGTGTATGTCCCCTAATTTTAGGTTTTAGCTGTAGTTTTTTCTGGATCGTTCGTGGGTTCGATTACCACACTTAATATTTTACCAGCAGCCCGGTCAGATGAGATGATATTTTGGAATGAAACAATAGTCCTGGCTAGATGGATGTTCTTTTGAACAGGGATAAGATCACATAACGAATTGACTTTTCTTTTTTTACTATCGTAAGGATAGTCACTTTTCTTTTATTTTTATAAGGTTAGTTTATAATATTTTACCATCAGCCCGGTCAGTAGAGAGTTAGTATTATGGAATGAAACAATAGTCCTGGCTAGATGGAAGTTCTTTTGAACAGGTATGAGATTACTTAACGGATTGACTTTTTTTTTTATTTCTTTTATCATCTTAAGGATAACTTTTAATTTTTGTTTGAAAACCCGGTTAGATATAGTTTTTTTTATTTGGTTTAATATTACCAAATATTCGTTTATTTTCACCTACGTTCCGACTCGGTATTTTAGATTTGGAAACTTATTTGAATAGTTTCACTTTGGTTTTTATCAATTTCATTTTTTTTGTTTAGTATTGGGAATTCGTTTGTTGTTGGTTTTGCTTTTCCAGTTTGGTCGTAGCCTTCTCTTGAACTTCGTATTCCATTTAAACATAAGTGTGAGTTTTGGAGTTTTTTTTTTCTCTTCACTCTTATTGTTTTCTTTGTGTGTTTGATAGGTTTGGTTCGGATTGGGTATGGCTTTTTCTGCCTCCAGTTCGTTTAGGTGGTTTGTACCCCATCTTTATTTTTTGGTACTATTCTTCGTTTTGGAATACACTTTGTTCATCGGGCATTTTATTTAGATCACAACTGTTAGAGTATTGGTTTGGATTGTTGTTTTAGCGGTTCCCTAAGCTAACATTTTTTTTTTACTTCATCGTTGTTTGGAGTTTGAAACTATTCACGGATTGATCCCAAGGAGTGAGCTGGAGGGCCAGCTCGAATTTTTTCTCTTTAATTCGAAAAAATTCTGGTAAGGTACGGGGCACTGTTACATATAAATTTCGGCACCGTAAAAGTTTTGCTTTTACTCACATTTGTTTGGGTTCAATCCATTCCACTAGTCATTCAAATCATAATTTCATTAGTTCTTTTGTTTATAACATACACTTTTCATTAGCATACACAGTATTTACTGGAGTATTTGTTTTAATTTGCATATCTAAATTGTTTGTTTACATTGAGATCTCACTGCACGATCGATACCTTCTAATGTCAATTTTGACACCTGGCGCGAAACGTCATTCATGTAAGGGACGTTCCAGCGATGCATAAACACCTGCATAGTAAGGAGTCGAGTGCAAACGTTGCGGAGACCGTGCGAATGAATTGCCGGTCATTCGATCTTTGAGATGTATCGTTTTTTGGGTCACCTCCCTATCGACTGACGTCAACCTTGAAGCCAGTCATTGGGTCATTGACTCGGTCATTTTGATCGCAGAGATCGCTTGCGCCGCATAGGCATAAATCTATTTTTAGATTTAATTTTGTGAGTATTACTTTCATGTAATATTTTAATTTGATTATCGAGTATCTTGTTGAACGTAGGGATTGATTTGTTGTATATTATTTTCAGAAGATTCTTTGTGTGGACTAACGACCGGCGCGTGTCACGTAATTGGAATTCGGACACGCCACGTCTTAATCCTGTACACCTTCCGTAAGTATTATACATATATTCATTTAACGGCAATAACCATTGTCGTATGCATTTTTATTCCATACTAATGTTGGTTATTTTACCCTTTAGGCCTGGATCGGTGGAATTTTTGCTTGGACAACTTGATTGTCAGGAGTTGACATTGTCCAGCTATCCCAAGCAGGGATATTTTCCTCCTTAAGGTATTTATGGAACATTATTTTTATTTGCCACGTTAGGGAGTGATAGATTTTCTTTGAGCACATGTGTTGTAGGCACATGTCTGGGTTGGGATGTGCCCACAGGGCCTGTCTTATTAGAGATTGGTTGTATTGTTTGTATTGGCTCAATCTTAAATTGATCCCGAGTGGATTATGTCCAGGAATGACCGCTTTATTAGAACCGAGCACATGGTGGCACATGGTTGGTGTCCGCCATCTTGTGCAAGCTCGGGCCATGTAGGCATATTCTAATGTAAGCAATGATTGTGCATTCCAGGAGGTGCTACGTGGGGGCCTATTTGCAACGTGGGGGCATACCCATTTGCTACGTGGGGGCATACCTATCTGCAACGTGGGGGCATACCCTTTTGTAACGTGGGGGCCTATTTGCTACGTGGGGCTCGCCCATTTGTAACGTGTGGCTTGTACAGCGGTACAGCTCGGACTCGACTGCACTTCAAAGCCGAGGCCCGTCCTGCTGCGTGCCTGGCACCTGCACTGCATGCTACCCGCTAGCTTTTGGTTTCTTCGGCCTTCATTCCGGTACCTTTTTTCATTTACATCGGCCTGGCAGCCGTTCTGCCAGTGGCGCTCATAATATTAACTTCATAAAAGGAAATTCAACTACCGTTCACCTCAGACCCACCCACTGAGTCTAGCTGGCACTTTATTAATTATCTTTATGTTTGTAGCTTAACTTTAAAACTTTATTTCATTAGCCTTTTCTTTAAGGCATAAATATTAAATTTAAATAAGCTTGTATATTAGCATAGGTTAATTTTTTTTAATTTAATAAATATTATACCGGGTCACTGATGGTTTCATTTATTTTATTTTAAAACAACTTAGGTTGCAACAACTGTTATCTATACTAATATTATAAAGAGGAAAGATTTGTTTGTTTGTTTGTTTGTTTGTTTGTTTGTTTGTTTGTAATGAATAGGCTCCGAAACTACTGGACCGATTTCAAAAATTCTTTCACCTTTGGAAAGCTACATTATCCCCGAGTAACATAGGCTATATTTTATCCCTGTGTTCCCACGGGAACGGGAACTACGCGGGTAAAACCGCGGGGAGGCAGCTAGTTCAGTTAATATATTCATATACCTAATGAGCATCAGTTATTTTTACTTGTCATTACCATCAATATCTTTTCAATGAAACCCACATATAATCGTAGGTGGATCAATCATTAAAATGCCAAACGAATTACTGTTATATAAATATCTAATAGCACAAATGTCACGTTTGCATTAGCCTTTTTTGTGGAACAACTATTCATTCTATGAATGAACTTTTAGTGCTGTCACATAGTACTAGAGTCGGGGAAATATGACGAGTTTTTTAAATAGTAGCGCAACTCACGTTTAAAAACGTTGAGAGCAGTATGTAGTTAAATAATATGCATTTTTGATGCGATATAGGTACTTATGTAACGATGACTTAGTATTGTTTATTGATTTGGATAATTTGTCTATTTACAATTTCATAAACATATTGTGCCTCAATTTCAGGCTTTTTTATAACATTTAAAGAGGACACCGTTAAATACTAAAATAGTATGATGTAAAACAACAGATTAAATTCACAATAAAAATATTAGAATAACGACTTCAGCCCACCTCATATGAGATAAGTATGTATCTAGTATTTGTTTGTTTGTGGTGGTTTATCAAAAAGCTCATTTTGCAGTTCCTTTCTGATCAGTAGGTAGCTACAGCTTGGTTAGTTATCGTGTCACTGTGCCCTGCGCATGTATTTTAAAGAAGTCTCTAGAAGGTAAGGTCTTATTCATCGGCGACTGCGTGTGACATGACTAAAATTACTTTCTTTGTCTTAAAATTGTTCTTTGTCTTGACACCGGAAAATACAGCCACTAAACTAGAAAAAGTTTATTCTGAACTATAAGAAAACCTACTTTTAAAGGTAACCCGTTCCGAGACTAGTTTTGAAAGCACGTTTTCGAAATCTGGTTTGTGTTAGATTGAAATCTTGCAACCCAAAAAAGAAATTAATATTACTCACTTCAAATCCCTCAATTTCACCAAATTACTTTCAAATGCACTGGTACAAAAAGTAAACTTTGATTTATCTTTAAAAATAATTAAAAAAGCAATCACAATTAACAGGACCAGCGCGCACTGGTTGACCATACAAAGGCGATATAATTTTTGTACCATTGCAAGTAACGAGGTAATATTTAACGGTTGGTACCACTGCAACCATTTATGTGGCTTCACTAACAGGCGCTTATAAATTGAAACACTATCCCAGTAATAATGCTGAAAACCGGACGGTGTAGCAGGCTAACGGACGCCCTTGGCATTATTTAACTTGTGCTTCGTAAAAAAACATTAATATTAATCTAGTAGCTTTTTTTATGTCGGAGTCAGAATGAATCAAAATTTTTAATCGTAGATATTGGAAAATTTGAATGCTAAAAGCATAATATGTACAAGACATTTCGAAATACTATTCCTATTACCTGTAGTAGTTGTGATAAAATATTTTGAACCCCGTACAGTTCTATCTTATTACCAGTCATAAAGCAATGAAACCATTAATTAGGTCTCTAATCAAACCAATATACGATCAATTAGACGTATCTATGGGCAAAAATATATTACACTTTAGTTACATCCTACCAACATGTTCAAAAGGCCGCCAATGACGGGGACGTATCTGAACATTTAATGAGACCACAACTTGCCGCAACGAATTGCCACCGCCGCGCCAGAGCTGGCACCACCCTAATTGAGTCGCACTATAGCCCGTAGTACACGTTAAGTATACACGCTTGCATAGTGCAGTCTGTAAATAGCATTTTTATAGTATCGGAGATGCCACTTTAAAATATAATAATGTTCCGTAGCGTGTGACTTGTGTATCAGCTTTATTATGCCGAGTTAAAAAAAAATGGTTATTTTTCTATAAATATTATTTACACCTTTATCGTCGATAGTACGGATATTTTTTGTTTAAATAATTATTAATATAAATAATAATAATATATGTTTGCAGGTACCAAAATGTTCTATGACATTTTTACTCAAATAAATCAGGTTTTGACACCTGTAACTTAAACATAAACATGGTAAAACATGTATAGTTACTTTAACAATAGACTACACATAAGAGCCAATCAGGTGCCTCTCTCGGCTTTGTATGTTTAGCTAACACTCAGCCACATCGCTCACCAATGCAAGCGTATCCTTAATTAAATCCTTTTGCATAATTGACACATTTTAACAGGGATAAAATAAAAGCTGCGTACCTCAGAGCTCAAGTGTCTAGTAAGAAATATTGCTTTGAAAAGCTTTTACGCTGAGCAACAACTATGTACATTTCAACTTTTTATTTCGTCCCTTTGGTTACCGACCTCATTAGTAAAGTTGAATTCCAACTGAGGGTGGTTATTTCTTCGATCAAAGAAACTATGAACAATAGCTTTATAATATTGAATTCATCAAATGCACATCAATGCTATTTTATGACAGAGGTACATATCGACCTTCACTTTTTTTTCATCGAAATGATACAGTAGTGATGTAATAATTAAGAGACTCCACAAATTACCTTGGTCATTACTAGTATCATCAGCAGTTTAACAACACCAACTAATATAGAATCTAATAAAAACGAAAACATCGTTAAAAAAAATTAACCTTACTTATAAAGTAAATTTCCAGCAAATCATTTTAGAGATCGTGCTTTAAGACGAACGTAAATCGTGATATGCGCACCCAGACACCTGAATACATGCCTCTGTGAAGGTCACGGCAAGTCTGCTCATGAGGCCATCACTTACGGATGTTACTCCACGCAGCCTGTCTGTCTATCCATCAGTTTAATGTAGATAATGGTCTGGAAAAAACGACCTTCTTGCACCATTTACACATCGTGATTGTTCTTAAACTAATTAGGTGTTAAGGTGTTTCCTAACGCTATTTGTAATGGTACCAAAGAAAATTGTAGATATAAAACTTTGCACCCAAATGTGGAATTAGCTGCAGAAAATATATTTTGTATTACCAAGAGGACGTGTATCGATATACTGAAGAACAAAGGTAATTTTCTAATATTTCTCTATACGATATCCTATCCTTAATAACCAATCATCCAGCATGTACCCAACCAGCTTCGAATAAAACATTATCTAACTACGACATGTCCCCAGAGAAATAACAACAATACTAGTTTCTATCTTCACCAGCAATATATCAGAGAACAATGACGTATCAAGTTAAAAGCTCATGGTAAAATGGACGCAAGCGAGAATCGCACACTTGGGAGCAATTTATGCGCCAAACTGACGCATTATCGAAGCACTGAAAAACATGTAATAAATTAACGAAATCCGCAATCCGTGGACGCCGTATCCATTGTGGATATTATTACAAAAACACGCGTACGGTTTCGCAATCAATAAATTTGTATAAGGATCACATTTCGAATTAATTTAATTTGGTGGTTGCGTGTTTTTAATATCAATCGGCGTCGTGTTGATTTTTATCGGATAATCTATTTACAGCGATAAAACCAATTATTTTAAGTTATTATATTTAACATGGCAAATATAAATATTATACAAGTCTACCTCTTAACCTATCCTGAAATATAGCTTATTAGTGAGAAGAGCGCCCGCTTTATTGATGTTTGTGCATCTGTAGTCTACTTGTAGAAAGAACTATTTTATATTTTCTTGAAATAGGCAATACTAACTCTTGTTATGCGTTTATCTTCAATGAACTTCAATCGAAATTACGTGTGCAGTTTTCGGTACAAGCATGTATGCGTTTGAAATGGCTTTTTGACATCAGCCGCAAAATCACATAGCGAAATTGTTGCAATCAGGTTCAGTGGAACATTCTGGCCACAAACGGTCCCGTAGCAAACCGTTGCAGTAACTACTGGACGCTATAGCTCGCAACACGATTAGCAGTTAAACGCGTTTGCAGTAGCGGTGTTTTCACCATGTACAACTTTTATGAAACACCATATTATTCTGAGCCACCACACCCCGCTTTGATGTCTCTTCAAGTAGAGAAGTTTGAGGAACACGAAGTAGTTGCAATGGATCTTCCGCAATTGGTCGCGGTACCACATTAAGATCTCAAGAATCGTTAGACGGCCTTGATGCAATTTTATATTTTGCCGTAACATTTTACCGTAGATTTGATAGTAGCGGCTCGAATGCGGGTTTTATAACACTGTTTATTTGTCTGGTGTCTATTTCATCTATTCGTATTATTGGAACTTTAATTATATTAAAGGCGTATCACTTAATTAAATTTTATATTCATTTCGTGAGACCAAAAACATTCTACACAAAAATATATTTGGTTAACAAATAGGTTAGGAATGACAAAGCTAAATTTAAATCTAATAGTATATCTTGATATGGTAATGGAATAAGTGCTAACATCCTGCGCATCGGACAAGCATAGGCCAATGACCTTGTTAAGAAGCAATATCATTTACAGATCTAAAAATATATTGAACGATAACTACATCTCTTGGTACATAATAGTTAAAATTTAGACATTATACGGCGGGTTTTTCTAACTTCATGGTTATTTGAAAAAAAAAAACACTTTTTGATGAATCATCATGTTCGAACCTTTGATTATGCTTCTTTGTGGTTTTTGTCAAGAGTACAATTTTATTTAATCAATAAAATACTAAAGGAAACCAATTATTTTTTATATCTGACTCATTAAATCCTTTAATTATCGTATTTGTTATCTTCTGTACCTTTGTGTATTCAAAGTATTGTACCTTTCCGTCCATTAGAGCTTATAATAAAGTATCCCTTGTTGGTCATTATTCACTTCATAACACGGGTCAGTTATCGAGAATCTGACATTATTGGAATAGTTCCATTAAAATTATCAGATTTCCATCGAAAGGTCTCTCTCTATCCCTAATAATGCCGGGTGTAATGATTGTAGGGCTCCCAATGTCGGACCCAGGCTTTTCGAACCGACATCGACGTCCGACGGGTCAATTGATTGAATCCATGACCGATCGGAGTACGTCGCTCACAATAGCTGAATTAATGCCAGGGAGAAAATGACATTAACTAGGGCCTTCATTGAAAATGTTTAATGGTATTTTTTTCTCGTAACATATTTTTACCATCCATCAGAGCTGACATTCATCACAGGATTTGGCACAGAGACAAAAATACAATGATTAGCTTCTACCGAAGCACGAGTGAGATAATTGGCGAGCGATAGCTTAAATTGTTTGAAGCGTTCCTTTGTTTAGTTTAAACACCACTGTTAAACACAGACGTGTAATTTACTGTTGACAACGGAACTTAACCCGATCTCAGCGAGGCCAAAAATCATAGGACACTCAAAGAACGATCCTCATAAGACCCTTGACATACACAACTCGTTTTAGAAGGTACGTAGCATTCGTTCCGAGATCGGTTGGGTCTCGAGAGTACTCATCGTCCCTCGTTACCGCGGGCCCCATTAGACCAGGGGCGCAAACCGCGCCGCGATTTTAGTTTCCGACCCAACGCGCCCAGAAGCACTTATATCCGCACGTATCCGCCTATATCCGCCCTTAATAAGGGACTCGCCGCCTAATTGACTTAACATTGGATTAATAACGGTTTAGGTCTGAAATATGTTCGCCGATGAATATTTTGGAAGGCTGTGCTTAGAGAAACTTATTCGTTTGAGGCTTATTCCAATCAAAAAAGTTTCCTGAATGGTGTTTTGAAGAACAAGCTTAAATTCATTTCAATTTCCATTACAGGCTATTCATATGTCTTCTAATACTTCAAAAGAACTCAAAATAGGTATGTGAGTACATAAAATAATTGTGACCACGTGCGATACTTACAAATCCATTCAAACCCAAATTGCGAGCTAAGGCAAAGTTTAGCGCAAACCTGGTACGTAGCTCACGGTTAGTTTTTAATTGATCCACAGTTATTGAATAGTACGGACCAAGTTTGCGTTGGCGAAGACACGTCGACAAAACTGTAATAAAAGGCTTCAGAGATTCACCTGGAGCAAGGAAGAGTCGTTAAATTTGTTCCGTGAAACTTTCCGGTTGGCTTAGGGCTGGCGATTTTGTATTCCATTATCTCGTGAGGTCGTCGTACTCTTTATTTTTTATGGTTAGGTTTGTCTAACTTGTAGGAAGGATAAATGCCACAATTTGAAACTTTTCATTGCTCTTCAACGCATAATATGTTTCCCCATAAATAATTACAAATAGGCACAAGGAAACGATATTTATAATTTTAAGATTAGTTTTAATTATTTACTTATTAAATTAAAGAATGACTAAAATTAAACCAATTAATTTATCCACGCAGATAAACTTATGATATTCGAATAGAAATTTGTACCGATTTTCCTTAAATAAGCAAAATTATGAAGTAATAATAAATATTTCCAAATTAATTTACATAAGTCTAACTCTCGCTTTATAATTTTAGCTTATAATTTTTATACAGAAATATACCCAATTACGATTAAAATGTATAAAATGAGAGAGAATTAAGCTATTTCATAGAAATACTTTCATTCAAACTTGACTCTTGCGACCATGGTTTTAAGATTCTTATACCGTGACAGCGACATGTCACATTTATATAAATCTCAGTCCCCTACCTAACATACTTTTCAGGATTCATCAATTAAAACTTTCACGCTTTAGACGAAAATAACTAGAATTTATCTTTGCAAAGCTTATACCATATATCTCTGCAGACATTAAAATAACTAATTGAGAGTTTCATTTGAATTAATAATGATAAAAAGTACCTAAATAAAATACAATAAGACTAAAATAATTACCTTTATAAATAAGGTAATTAAATAACTTGGAGTGCCTAATGTTTACTTTAGACAGTCGATCTAATTCTAAACTAAGAAAAAAAAGCGTGTTCTGTTCGGAATCGAAGTCTCGACTAGCGTTTTAAGTGTCAGAGTAACATAACACCAAATCTACCTGTAAGCCCTAGGTACTATGTATTTTTGTGTGTTTATAAATGTAATACATAAAATTAAAAACATACAACTATACAAAATGTATTAAGAACACGACTGAGAAGGAATAAATAAATAAATATCCAGGGGTGTTTTCACACTTGGCCAATCTGATTCCAAACTAAGCAGAGCTTTGCCAAACGGGTATCTGATAAACTACGTACACTACTTTTTAAATACATACTTATATAGATATGTAATTCCATCCAGACACAGAACAAATACCATATTCATGCATACAAATGTTTGTCCTGTGTGGAATTCGAACGCACGACCGGAGGCCGATTGATAGTCAGGTTCCACAAAGCTAACTGGCCTTTCTATATAATGAATATATTATATGTATATACGTTATTATATTTTAGTACTCTGATTGAATTGCAATGTAATTTTAGCACTTCCACAGTCTCTGAATCTAATAAAACCTAGTGCAGAATGGCAAATGCATTAAATGATAAAACATTTACGCTGTTTCAAATAATGGACTCTGGGTTTGTGCAAATTGATTCATATTTCGTTAAAAGGTTCTCGAGACTGCGGGAAAACAATGTGAAACTACTGTAGTGCTAATTTATATTTGCAGTGATTTGGTTTACCCAAGAATTCAAGCGTAATTAAAAAAAAAATGTGGTTACAAAAATGTGACTAGTTCTATATGTAACCATACTTGATAATTTTTTTAACCTATGTCCTACATAATTCCAGTATTTTTTTAATAACAATCATAACCTCTAGCTAGGTATACGTAGACGAGAATTCCAAAATATTTAGCAAAGATATAACGAGACATTTTTCAGCTTGACTAATACTCATATTTTCATTTCGTTAATGCATATTTGATCCCTTACTTATCCGTCTCGAAAACTTTTAGAGGAGATATTTTTTGTCTATGATAATAATTTATTATATTACTCTACCGCAGCGCTTGTTCTTGGCATTGTGTCACGCTTATTAACTTCTCAACAGCTTTACTGGTGCCATAACTATCACTTCATACTAAGTATAATCCAAAATCTAAAAATTTAAACAACCGCGCTTTGATTTTATCATCATAAATAAATAAGTATTAAACTAAAATCTAACTCTAGATTCTAAAAAAAATTACTTATATGTACTACTATACCCAAACAACCTAATCATTTAAATATATAATACCTATAAAAATATTTCAGAAGATTATCATAAATTCGATCATCTCATCTCGCTATTCACCAGCTGTCTAATAAATTACAATCGATTAAACTGGATGTATTCGTGTCGTCGTATAATCGAATACGACTCTACTCAGTATTTAGGTCAGTACGAATATGAGACTCACGTACGAACCGGCGTAATTTATTAAATAAAATAAGAGAAAAATGCTCATTTTCGCTCCAATTCCTCAAAAGTACCTACCGTCCAGGTATGTTAAGAATTTGTCTGTACATTTTTAATGAGAGAAATTTAATTACTTACATTTTATTATTTGAACTTAATGAATTTTTTATTATCGCAGCTTAATAAAAAGATTTACGATTGCCACTGGCGAACCTAATGAAAAATTGAGATCTTTGTGCGGTATTCTTTTAGGTTGTATATTTTATTATTATTTAATAGTCATTATGATATAAGGTACGAGGTACATTTGATTACAGGTAGGTATTTTGAATTGAATGAGAGAACGGCTGATGAGAGTTGGGAAAAATACATTCTGGACACTAATTTTTATACCCGGAAAAATTAAATGGTTCTGCTTAAATAAATAATAAGGTTCATCAAAACTACATTACTCCATCATAAACAAGAATACACTTAGGTTTTTAAATTGGATAGTACAGTGGCATTCTCATAAAGATTGGGATGAAAGAGTTCTCACTGGTTGCGAAATCGGGTTCATATTCAATGTTGGGGAGGAAACGAATAAATCAAACGACGCCGACTAAGCACTTCCGTCTTTTAGCTAGACTGCCACGTAAAATTAGGTATCTACATATATTTTTTCAAATACTAGATGAATATTTATATATTTAAATAATTCCTGTGAATATTTCGCAATGTTTGATCAAAATTATATGAGCGTAAATTGAGTGGTTTACAAAAGTGCTACTACTAATTACTAATATTGTTATTGATTTTAATAAAAAAAATTAGTTACTATTGTTTATTACAATTTGGTCGTGATTCTGGCAACGCAAATAAAAAAACAGTTGACATTTTCATGCTACAAGAACCTAAAGCTAACTTTACTAGCAAACTTTGTGCTAAGAAACCTCGAAGCACAGAATTAGGTCTCGATTCATTTCCGGCTAAACGTTTTTCTTGTATTTCTTTAATTATGTATAAGACACGCAAGCCGCCAAGCAAATCCTTTTTGTTTTATGGATGTTATTTTAAGAATATCTAAACGAATCTCGAATCAAGAATATCGAAATAAACCTCGAATAATACACATACAATGCACTTCTTTATTATAGTACATTTTTAAATCAACCGAAGCACAGCCGCAGTATTGAACCTAGTTTGAAATAAACATTTGACTTTTATTTCATCGTATAAGTATCGCTATATTAAAAAAAATACTTTATCAAAAAGCTATAGGTTTTTTTTTCTATAAAGCCATGCAATAGCTTTGATAAAGGTCACAAAATGTTCCTGTTGCCTGTAGAGACATAGAACGTCGGTACGTCGCTAAAGGTTTCCTCTTAATTTTCTTCACACCAACCATTTATCTTTTATATGTAAGCTAGCGGCAATAAATTTCCTATATCTATCAATAAATCAGAACGAAACGCTGAGAGAAGCACTAAATCTGTTCACGTTAGAAAATTTTGGTACATAACGATTCTTTTGTTGCTTTAGCAATTTGTAATGTGCTTAGGTTTGGGCGAAGTACTAAGTGTATTGAAGGTCTATAAAAAAGAAAATTCTTTTAGGTTACATACAGTACCTATTATACTTAACGTAGGTAATTACGAATTGAATGTAGGTTACGAACATTAATTTTGTATTTTAGCTCTAGATATAATTAGCTTTACGTATTATCTATAGTGTCAAAAGACTATAAACCCGGTATGTGCTCTAACACAATATCAGCTTTATATACAGCAAATAAATTAAGTCCTAAAGAGCTTGAGCATTTATGTTGATATAGCTGGAAAGGACTCTACTTAGATTTACAAGTAACTCAGACAAAGTGTTCCAACCAAATAAAATTTAATAAGGTAACTACATAAAAAAGACTAATCGATTGGAAATTCATATGTACACATTTCGTGAATTGTATGTCGTGTTTTCTCAATTTTAAAAGCCAATCAATCTCTAACATTTCAACTAGGCATCGATCTAATCAATTGCTTGCCATATCGATTCCAACAAGCGATTCCAGAATACTCATCGTCCGTCCGGTCGCGCTCGACTTTTACATAATTTATACAGTTTATCGTATCTTGAAGGCGATTGCTGTTCTCCGTGCATTTCCAGTCAACAGATGTCGTTTGAACCGCGATGGCTACACCCCCTATCGGTCCGCGAGGATTTCAACCAAGATTTATTGGACAAACCGATAGTGTTCTATTAAAAATTCGATTCGGTATCCGCAGTACGATTTACGTGTAGTTGCGGCGATGTAACGTGCCGACCGATCCCGAATTGAAATCGGGGGGACATATTGAATATGGAAGTTACATTTATCTAACACACCTGACATTCCGTAAAATTGCATATTGCACATGAATTTTACAGTTTGAGATTTGTTTGAAATTTTCTGGTTGATTATGCTACTGCTTAACTTTATTTTGAACTGAGTAAACTGAATAAATTTTTCACTCACAATAATTATTTTCTCAATTTTATTAGTAGGTGTAATTAGTTGCATTAGTATATATCTATTCATTGTGTTTCTTTTTATTCTTACGATATTTAACTCACCACAAAGCTATAATAGCCGACCAACATGGAACAAACATTTCAATGGCGATCGATTCCGGTAATCCCACGATACCGGTTGTTAAACTTGCACCAACACGTTATGTATCAAAAGCGTGGTAAGAAAAAGTATCACCATTGCCCCAGTTTCACCGTCTTGACTACACGTTAGCCTCACATTTTGTTCCGTGATATATAGAGTTCTGACTTATACCAGAGGCAAGGTTATTGAACTTGTTAATATCGATGTAAAATCTTCAATAGAATTCTTAGTTTAAAATTTTACAGACTAATCCGATTCTTTTAAGTTACAAACGACTATTACTTAATACCTATCATTTTTTCAACGCATTGCATATAAAATCAAAACAATTAATCATACAAAGTATTTCGAAAGCGTCCGTCATAGCCATCTATTCAAATACAAGTTGTGAAAACTTGCAAATTTGTTATACAAAATGCCAATGATAGGCGATTTTATAAAGAGACAGCCTTGAACTTTGGTAGTAAATAGTAAGTGAAAATGTGTAGTAGGTCACGTTATTATGACATTTACAAGGTTATGCAACAACAGCGTCTTTATTCAAAGCATTCATCGGACATTACATTTGCATACGTCATCACGGAACATTTCTTTTCATGTAAAACGGAAATGCTTGAAATAACTTAGCAAACTAGTCTGTATGTAATCTTTATGTAAATTTATTAACATTAACGTCGTATGCTATTTGTATTACAGAAACAAAAAGTAATTTATATACATTCTGAGCGAACTCAATCTATTATGTTACGAAAAATATTTTTATGTTGATAGTGATCAAAGCTCAATGGTTCAGATGTTTTAAAGCTTTTAGTGTGTCTTCTAGCATTATTTCTTTCAGAGTTCATACATTAAAAATAAAATAAAGATGGATTGCCATCTACCTAACATAAGTAACAACACTTTAACCAACCCACAAATCCCATGACACTTAACCCAAAGCCTAAATCCGTACGAGCAAATAAAAGTATACTGCCTCAGTAACTGGAGTTTTGTGTCTTCGCCAGCAAAGCTGTATTGCTGTATATATATCGCTGTGATTGCCCAAAGTCCAAAGTCACCCCTCACTTTGTAAATGGACTAATATCGTAACTTCAAACGAGCGTCCCTTGACATCGTACAGTAAATTGTCATTTGGCTGTAACGCCTGCTTAATGTACCAAGTTTCAATTAAAAACACATCGGCGTACCACACACGACCCGTTATTAACGTATATTCATTATCTTATATGCGGTCGTATAAACGTTTATCTTTCAGTCATATAATATTCCATTGGAATACAAATATAAAATGGGCGTTGCGTAATTGGTTAATGAGACGGACGGAAGGTGGATGGTTAGTTACCGGTATTGAGACGAGAATTAATTTATGAATGCTTTTTTTTACAATGTATCATGTAGGTATTCTTTACACGGATAATTAAAATACTCAGATAGGTTGCATATCAAATTAAATTAGGCTAATGTTACATTTTAAAGTAAATTAAATTAGCAAAACAGCATCTCATTTCCTTTCATTGCATCTTAGCACATATATTAGTAAATAATAAAACAAAGCCTGCTCACGACCTCGTGGTGCGGTCGTGAGAGCCAACGTCCGAGCTAGTTCACAAGACCTAGCCAGTGCCTCTTTTTTTAATCCTACAAGTTAGAAAGGGAGGTAAACACGTTTGATCATCGATTGCAAGGGGTAACACTTTGTAGATTGCTATCAACGAAAAGCATCGCCTTGATTGTTGCATAGCGAATAGTATAGTTTCACGAAAGCTCATTATTAAGTCCATGCATGGATTGTGCATTTCCATAAAATAAAGGATTTAATCCAGGTATGAAAAAGGTAATGCAAAATATTTCAAAATTATTATATACTCAGCTCTTTGTTGTTGTGAAGTAATTTAGTCATATAAAAAGCATGTATAAAGATACATCAGGTAACAATGATATTCGTTAAACATTTAATAAATCCCTAACAAAGATATTAGAAGGCAAACAAACAACGTTTTCAGAAAACGCTTATTATTCTGTTTGAGTTTTCCACACAATTAAATAATATTTAAAGCAAAGTAAACATACACAATCGTCAGAAGTACCCCAACGAACAATGCAAATAGAAAACAACATATCAAAGAGCATAAGAAAACCACACTTGAAGTCCCTGTTAGGAAACAGTGTACAGGACGACAATATAAACAGAAATAAATACTGCGTGAGCTCATAAATCATTGCTGAACATGTCTCACTCGACGACAAACACAGTTTCGGATATATTTCATTGTTGGCTTAGCGATTACGAAACTCGCAAAAAAGGGGGAAACATGAAACGACTTTTAGTCACCGCAATATGATACAGAATATTACGATATAAGTTAGGATGCTGAACGTATATTTTTCGCATAAGACGAACTTTGGTGGGAATTACTTTTCTAACACAATTAGGGAAGTTATAGATTCTTAGGATATCAGTTAGACAGCCCAAGTCAAAAAGAATAAAATCAATTCATACGTGAAGGTAAAGATGTTATAGGAAATATGTTCTAGAAGGCACTACTGAGAGTTTCTAATCTGTACTAGATAATAGGGGGGTCAAGATGAACAAAATGTCGTATAGGTACTGGTAGTGAATGAAATTCAGTTCTGAGAATTCTCGAGGAGTCAATGGAAGCGCGTGAGAATAATAAAACTGCGGTGTTTGTTGGAGTCAATGGCACGAGTTTTATTTAATGTTGGGTAAACTTTGAAATCTTATACAATCTTATACAATCTTATACCATTATTTTTAATGTATGCAATTTTGTAACATAGGCTGCACAATTTAAAAATAACGAAACTTACGTATGGCCACTTTAACAAATCACCCATACCTGAAACCAAAACAACATGATAATTAACATAAGCAGGTCCAAACAACACACATTAAATAATTGTAATAACTCGGTTAGAACTCCCTAAGGCGATTATTACTGTCTACTACAATACGGGAGGCATCCAATAACATATATCTAATGAAAGTAGACAAAAACTTAGCATCGTGCCATCTCACGTTACAGTTATGTACACACGTTGTGCACATTTTCTTATGGCGTATTGTAAGAAAGATATTCTCATAGCTTTTTTCCTCTTCGCTGATGATGTAATGGGGATGATATACGACTAATGTGATGTATGTGCCGCTGGTATTGCTATCTAGTGCGGATCGATACTGTGGAACTAATGTAATTATTTTGCGATGAAATTATCATGGAGAAAGTAAATACTACCATTGGCCACTTTATTCAAGAGGCGAGATGATAAAACCGTTTAAAAAGGCGAGTAACGAGACAAAAGCAGTGAATATCAGATATACCACTTTGCCCTATTGGCACTGAACTTAAGCATCGTACTTTTATATTTCATCTTTCATGCAGCAAATATCATTAGTATCATAGGTACTGAGGAGTCTTTGAGACAAGCTCCTTTTCCCGAAAGTCGATGTAACATCATATATAACCTGGCATAGCCGCAATAAGCACTCAAAGCAACCGTACGCCAAAAGACATGTAGGTAATATATTGCTGAAATCCTCATCAGAAGGTCACATGATATTCCCAGTGGGAAATACACACATTTCCTAGATGTGTTTGAACGAAATATTGTGATAATAAGATGTTTTATTTGCGGTTCCTCTGCCATCAAATAATATTGGCAAATTAATGGAAGTTGTGTTATCATTATCATTTTATGTAGTAAAAGCAACAAAAGGAGGTTTATAAGAAAATACAATAAATAATTTATTCCATCTTGGTTCAGTTCCTTGGTCTGAAAACATTTTTACTCTAGAACATGATCAAATACATAAGGTACTAAATTAAACAAAAATTATAACGAAGAAATTCAACCCGCAGGTTTTAACACTATAAAGAGATGTAGAAATATTAAATAAAACCATTTAAATTATACATACTTTGGGCAATCTCTTGTTGTTTTTACTCGGAGTTTTGAATTTGCTAGAACTAATAAGTAGGTACTCCAATGTACACCTGACTTAATGTTGTGAAAATAAATGAAGATATTTTAGAAATTCAACCTCATAATCCGTTAAAACATATTTTAAATTAAATTATAAAAAAAAATTCTGGCAAAGATTATGCCATCACACGCGAGTTAAAACTTACAGCCGGCGTGGAATATAAAGAAATAGGTTGACGTTGATTCGTTGGTTGCAAGCATAATAATAACTTTACAGGGAGTCTGCCCGCAAAAGGTGTTGTACGAAATGACAGCGTGAAAATGAACACATTTATCGCGTCGTACCTAGCATATACCGCAGACCTTTTTGCTTCGCTCTACATAATCCCTACTTTCATATTGTTGAACGTGTAACAAATACAAATTTTAATTAATATCTACGGTAACGTAACGTTCTAACTATACGATGTTTTTAGAGATGCAGACACAAACTTACAAGATTTTACAATATTTTAAATCGAAAAAATCTAAATTTCTTTACAGCACCTAAATTTAATCGATAAATCCAATTAGTTTTTAAATAACATTATACCAAAAATATATATTTCAAACAGTTCTTGATATTGAAATTGCAAAAATCTTTGGTGTTTGTGTAGTTCTTAATTATTCTATCTTTGGTTTATCATGTACTGCTAGTTGCTTAGACTATAATGTAGGAGATGGTTACGTACAAATTACACTTAAAATTTAACTCATTACCTAGTCTGTAAAAAGAATAAATTCAAAAATTTCGTTTCGCTTAAACAAAATCCCTAGGGATTTTATTTCATCCAGTGGAACGGTTTTAATTTTTGGGATTATAATTTATTTTCATTTAACTTAAATGGAAATACTTAGAGCATGGTTTGTAATGCATTAACTTTGATAAAGTTGCATACAAGTATTACTGCCAGATTTAAGGTATAAAATGCGTTAATTTATTTAAAAAACCTAAACAGATTTAATTAATTCTGACTCTTAAATAATATTAAATAATTAAAAAAATATTTCTATCAAACTTAACCAATATGGAAAAAGACAATTCTTGCAGGGAGAAAAAAAGCTGTTACAGTATTCGTTTTGATGTTTGCCTTTATTGTCATTCAAAGTATGTAATTAGTCACGTTTCAACCAAATGATGTCTCTTTATGGCATTTATTTTTATTTTCCAATAAATTCCCAATAAAACCCACACTTTCCAAACCACCGTAGGAGTAAATCTTTTCCACGCAGACACCTTTTTGGTACTTAAGCGATGGCGGACGACATTTAGGAAATCTATTCTTGGTTTTGATTTGTGACAAGTAGAGGTAATATCAAAAGAATATGGTTCCCTTTATGTGATATATATTTCATACAATCTCAAACGTAGGTATATTTTTTTTATCATAACCATTAATTATTACCCGCACACAAAATGAAAATGGTATTAATTTCACCGAGAGATATCAAAAGTGCTTATGAAGTGGTGGAACCATCGGACCAAATTAGCAGTAAAAAAAATTACTTTAAAATTATTCTGTGAAAACAAAAGAGAACAAATTACATTGCCAGTTTCTCAAAGCGATAGCTGCAAGAACGCCTTCTAAACGCTGCGGTGGATGTTAATCTCTTCCATCCGATCGCTCTTTTCATGGTTAATGGCGCGCGAGAGTCTACGGTGTGAATTGTGATTACGAAGGACACTCATGTACCGTCCGATCTTCTTTAGCACTTTACGGTGGACTAAAAGAAGTTTATAAAAAAATACGATGCTAAATTTTAGGTATATAAAAGAAGCGTTAGTGATTGAAGAAGTATTTAGGTATATAAATAAAGCTTTGTCAGTGGTCACTATGACAACGTAAAGTCCTTCTAGGGAAGGGCAGCATAAGTTTTGCATACCTATGCAGAGTACCTAACTTGACGTATCCTTACAATATGATCTTCAATTACTTCGTATTGAACATTATGATAATTTAAATTTAAAAAGGGAAGCTGGTTTCCGACTAGTTTGAAAGAAAATTTCCCTTAGGAATGGCCAGCTTTAGGTATATCACACAAATATCTAGAGAAAAAAACTAAATAATCATTTATAAATCAGGATATGAAATAAGATAAAGACCTCACAACTTCTCAATGAATTCGCGTCGGTCCATTCAAAAGAAATAAGTAAAAATCAATAGCAAATCGAAGCAATACAGCAAACCAAACCTCTTCAAGAGATTTATAACGAACTTTGTACTACTACTTTACTAGGTACTTAAAACCATAAGAAATACTTATATAAAGTTTTGCTGCAAAGATACTGTATTGCTGAAGCAAGAAGCGGCGTTACCGCACCGCGCTGACCGCTGCCCGTGGCTTGTGACAAATTAAATAAATTTACAACCCACAACAAAGTTAGACAGCAAAATGTAATAATAGCATTCCTACAAAGTGAAGGCAACAAAATTCACTCTCGTGTAATTATGTCGGGGTACCCCATTATGTGCCTGAGGCCTTTTCCTGACTTGTCGGGATAACATCGCCGGTATGAACGCTTGTGACACGAGACATGACCGTTTTGGAGTTTTTGACATCTACGTCGAATGTAAAAGTCATTAAAACGATTACTTTTAGAGTGATAATACAGTAATTTATTCGGGGAAATACAATCATCATTTACCCATGTTTTTCTTGTTTGTCATGCTTTGTTGTGTCTTAGTTTGAAATGGGGACCTATGAAACAACAGACAAATGACACTTATTATATCAATTTGTGTATACGTTGGTCCTTTTATTTTTATATAAAAGTATAAAGTAAATACCAACTTGAAAGCACCAGTAAATAAACAAAGTATAGATCTACACGTCACGTAATTGTAAAAATCTAAAATTTATGAATACTAAATGATATTTTTCAATAGACTATATGCTATCACGCAACAAACAATGCATTAGGCCGCTTCATGCCATAAATACCGCCCAGTGCCTACCAACGATGCATAGAAAATGGAAACTCACACACCTGGGCATATTTCAGTTAGCCCGGACATTTTATGGATGTAACCGTACTGTTACACCGGTCGCGATGAAACGGCGACAACACTCTCGCATACTGAGAGAACTGTGAAATTCAGAATTTAAATCTATTGCCGCTCGCTGGCAAGCTGGGATTTGTAACAATTTTTCTAGATATTTTCATATTACCATTGAAAGCTTTTCGTATGAAATTCCTACAACTACTTATCTATCTTTATAACATAAAATCTCAACTAGTGTTCCTCATGTTAATTAAATAAATCTGAACGTAAAACCTTTCCATTCAAAATATCAAGCGTAAAAACGAAAAATAGAACCCACAATTTCATCGGGCTCCTCGAAAAAAAGGAACAAAGACGATCCTCTCTCAGAAATTCCGTACAAGTTTGAGGTATTTCCTTGCAATTTACGTGGCAAGAGCCAATTAGTGTCTGTTACTAAATAAGGAGTAACTCAGGAACTGCAAAGATTCTTTACATCTTTGACGAAGATTTCGTTAACTTTGGAACTCGAAATACTTCTCTGCATCTTTCATTATCTAGTAGGTACCTATGAATTAACGAGAAGATGGTTTTGAATACGATTGTTAACTTTGAGAGTGCTCATTAATAACTTAAATATAACGTCGCTATTTTCTGAGTTTAACTGAACGAGTCAAAGCTATGTCGGACATAAATAATTCTGCTAAACTATTCAAGAGATAAAATCTGATCTTTGATGTTCTTATCTTTATTATACCTTTAAATTATATAGAAACGTCTTTCCAGAATAAACTAAACAAATTCAAATTTCAACCTATAAACAACCTCATTAAGTTTATTTCCCTCAACGGAGAAAATTATAACGCCCACAGCTCCAAACCGATACAATTTGAAAAGCTTTACAATTTCCTCAATTCGATCGTCCAGAACCGGAATTTAAATTGGCATTACTGAGCTCAAGCGTAAAGCGTAGGAACTTCGGGTGCCCACCTCAAAATTCGAGATGAGATAAGTCAATTGCCTGGCATAATATAAAGACGAATCGACTTCTAATCAAAAGGCAGTGAGGATCTGAAAAGAGCACCAAGCCGATTAACTATGAAAGGTCTGATTGAACAGATATGATTAAATGTGGAATTAACATTAGCGGGGTTTTTGGTATGAATAGATTTTTCAGATACGCATCTAATGAGATAAAAATCTAATATAATTTGGTATAAACACATTTTATTTTGTTTGGTAAGGACGCGACTCCCATCGACAAATATTTTTGTACTATCCTTATATAACTAATATTCAAAAGCCATGTAATATAAAAAAATACGAATTCATTTTGAAATTCTTGAAACTTAGTTACAGTTACTGAATCTTAACGTTGATCTAAGGTCCAATTTTATTGGTCTAGCTAAAGATGGTTTCTCAACAAGAGTATTATTTAATAACTACCTATATTCTGGTCAACTTTTTACACTCACTAGTTTTATTCTCCGCCCTATAGCAATGATTATACAACTCTTGATTGCTCAGCAGAAGAGTTTTCTGAGATTCTCATAAACTTTTAAAATTGATTACTCACAAGAAATTTCTCATGATTAATAGCGTTAACAATAAAATGATCCAATACGATTATCTTGTAGTTTGCGGTAGACATTTTAATACAATATCTAGCTCTCATACCAATGAAACCCTTTTTGCTCACTAAGCAGAATGTAAGCGATAATAAAATAAATGGCACTTTAAATTGAATCAGCTGAATCGCTATCATTTGTGGTTTGGTATAAGTTTCTATTCTCAGCTTATTTAAACAATGTTCTGATAAATACAAGTCTATTTATCAGAACATTGTTTAAATAAGCTGAGTCTCAAAATTTGTAGCCTTGGGTTTCATCTTCAAAAAGGGAATACAAATAAACTCAGCAAAATAAATTTTCAATCTGGTGGTCGTGTTGGTTGTTAATGACTTGTGTGAAAATTGAAAATACATATCGTCCCATTGTATTGTTTCAACAAAATCTCATAAATACATTGAGCACCCAAAAACTATCCCGGAAAAATCAACTGCCAGAATTCAATTCACTGGCCATGTACACAGGATAGCCCCTATGATTCACGTAGTGAGTGCGTGAAATAATAAAAAAAAAAGTATCTACCCACCCAAACTTCATTGGCAAGCAATTTGACCGTGTAGGTGAACTGTACCTTTGATGGGGCAATTTACGGTTGTCGTTTTATACACAATTTATCTTCTGTTTCAATATTAAAATGCTGATGGTGCCTTTCAAAGTTGGTTAACTTTGCATTTTACCATTGAAGTTATTTAGATCAGTAATAGATTTCTGTTAAATTATTAGGAAACTGTTTATAACGATATATTAGCTAAGTACCTATATCTATATAAACATCAACATAGTGATAAGTTATCAGCAATCAAACTATAATTTGCGTCTTAAAATAATCAATTATCTAATCTAGTTTAGATACAAAAGTACCTACATATGATTATTGTTTATGTGACAAAAAACTTACGTATTATGTTAAGCTGATTTCCGACCGGCCAATATCAAAATGAAAAAACACCTATACCTTCGAAACAAATACCTAAAAAAAGGGAAAAAAAGTTCTATTCGGTGGGCACGTTCGGAAAACAAGGGCGGTTCTATCTAACATAGGCTGAATAAAATTGCCGGCCTGTAGTGACATCGAACGCTCAATATCGGATGGTTATTCGCACTACAGTTGAGGACAAATTAAAGCACCGACGTTGCTAAATAATTGCCGGTACAAAGTTAGCACGACATGTGGGTCGGTTGTGGCACAATTGTTACTAAAACTGTGGCATATAAATCCGTAGAGAGTATACTCGTAAATAATACAATGTAATTTAAATTTCAGTATTAAAGTTTTGTAGGCCAGCGTACAAACGTAGGTATGTTATTTTGTTGCAGCAATATGAATATTTCACCAATTTAATCAGTATTTTTGTCAAGCCTTTATAAGCGTCCATCGAAATTCTTTGGTCTACTTGACAATGTGAAACCATAGTACCAGCGTGAATAAACAAACTCGTTTAAACTTCGCGCAACTTTATAAGTCTTAAACGGTTTTAATTGCGAAAATATTTAAATTCATTTGATTTCATACATCCGCGAAATGTTAAAGTTGTTTCAAAAAATGTGAAATGAGTTAAGAAGTATTTATTACTTTTACGTTACGCTAAGGGTTTCCAAATAATAATGGCATTTTTTTGCGTCCCCGACTGTACAATATATGAGGGTAGCGTGCGCTGCGTTTTATAGCACGGCCATGTATCAAAGTTTCGCCAACGTTGTGAATATCCAACCAAGAGTCGCGCCCTCAGCAACAATACACGGCGGGACTTTACCGTGAAAATTTGAGAACTTTGTTTAAAATTAGTTTGTATCTGCCTCGCTTTAGGAAACGTACAATTGAAACGTGCTTGTGTCTTGATATTATTATTTTCTATTATTTAACACGTTTTTGTTTTAAACATTTGTTAGCATACCTAAGATGTTGAGCATTGATAGTGTGTCCAAAGTATACCTACATACAATAATATTATATACTCACATAAAAATATTCCAGTTTCAAGAAACTAGAATAAAACTAAACTAGGTAGTACCAAGAATAGAAAACTAACCCGTAAGTGGAGGTTAAACATTTTGAATTTCACGATAAAGACAAGTTTTGAAAAGATGGTCGTGACCTAAAAAAAGCATCCCAGTTCTGCGAACCTAAAAAATACGTTATATAATGTATGCAAGTTGTAACTAAATAGATAAACTGTGAACCAAAAAAAATTCGACTTAATGAAGTATTTCAAATAATATATTAAAGCTATTTTCAGTAATAATAAGATTCAGTAGAGTTTGAAGACACCGCAGGCATTGAAGCTATCAAGAACTGGATTACTAAGATTTAGGCGAGGCATGGAGCTCGGTGTGGTTGTAATTTGAGTCATTTCATCAGAATTACCGGAGCCAACTCTAGGTAATCTTCTTAAAACTTAATTTTAGTCAAGTGAACGCAAATTATCTTTTCTGTTGAGGCTTACTTAATCTTTTTAAGGGTGCCCTTCACAGTTAGTCATTTCGTTTACCTAGATTCTGTTGGTACAACGCTACTCTTTTTTTTGTAATAACCAAAATTATTATAAACTTTTAGTATTTATTAAAAAAACAATAAGCCTCAGTGAAAAATAAAGAGTTCGTGTTTTACACTGCTATCGTTGCACTTAATCCAAAATAATATTTTACTACATGCAAATAAAAAGCAAAACCTTATTTTTATTATAATAACAGCAATATTTATATTTTTATACATGGTCAATCTGATTCTATAAATCAGAGCTTATACTTAAGGTTACCAGATAGCTGAAATACTGCATTGTACTACTATTAAATACATACGTAAGTATATAATATAGATATTTAGGCATAAGTTAATTTTCTTTAGTGCATAGAAAACCGTGGAATTATACAGATTACCTACGTTCCATAAAATTTTAGCGATATCATTCATCTGTGTGTGAAATTAAACATAAAATTGTACGCTTAGCATTTGAATTAGGTACTTAGTTATTAAGCGGAACGAATGAATTTACATATCCTCCGTAAGTATATATATTTTATGGTCTTTGTAATTTACTACATAATACTTACATAATACATTATAGTAATCTAGACGAAATCTTTCTCCTATCCCTATTCTAGCTATCTTATACTAATGAATGTTTCGAATGTAATATATATGTGAAATAACCAGAAGTACAAATATAAGAATGTAATATAATATACTTTTAATAAAACTAAATTGAATAGATTGCCGAACCACATACATAATGAAACTACAGAGCCCTTGTGGTGTGTGTTTCTTTGTGTTCCAAATCAATCTAGTAGGCCCACTTTGATCCTCTGCAGGGGAAAAGGTCAGTAGCAACAATTTGAACTATTCCCTTAATAAAACTGATTGAACTAAAAATGGAATACCTTCCATGGAGTACCTACCTATGGATTTTGTTTTTATGCGACTTTCATTCATCAATGTTATCAAAAGATACGCAAAAGAAACAACTAATTATAACTGTGAATGTATTTTACAGTCCTACGATTTTCGTTACTTAAACAATATAAATATAATAATATATAATATAAAAAACATTAAAATAAATATTTAAAACTCACATTCAAATACAAGTAATAAGTATCTAAATTGATATTAAAAAGTACGAATACAAAAGCAACTCGCAACTTGGTCCAATTAATTAAAACTTCTCAGACTCTCCGTGACGCGATATGTGGGGTGGTCCATAATTTATAATTTAATGAACCTAATCCGTGAAATACCACTGGAAGTAACAACAACTTGAACGATATATTAATAAGAAATGTTGGTAGAAAGTTAGACGATGCGGAACGTAACTTTCTTAGGTCTGTGCTAAGGTAAAGTTAATAATTAATATTGTCTCTGGGGATTGAACTACCTTGACACTATGAAAGTTGTACGTGTGTTATAAGAATGAGTTATAACGTGGGCTACACTGTCTCACTACCCCCAATTGTTTGTTTATTCAACTTAAATAAAACATAAAGGTTACCTGTATGCTACATATACCTAAGTGTTGTAACAACCAGACTTGAGATTAGTAAATAAGTAAAAACTCTGTTGGTCATAAAAACTTTAGAATTTCCGTAAATATTCATTCATCTCAGAATATATTACCTATTTATTATACACAAGGGCAAAATTACAGAAAGGAAAAGGTTCGACATTTTTACGATGTCAACAATATATGGTAATTGTTTTTGTATATCCTAATTCTACCTGCGTGTGTACATACCTATTTACGTAACTCATTTCCATATTAATATTCAACTTTACATAATGCTGTCTGTTTAGCGGAAGCCGATACGATACATAATATTATTGACAAATTGATTATTTGAAATGATGGTTTTTAGTTACATTCTAATCCATATATGGAATAGCAAATTCATAAAAGGCGGTAAGATGAAATGAAAAGCAATAAATTTATGGCATTCAAGAGCTAAGCACCAACAAGGTAGCAAAAATAACATCATAAACACCAATTCTTGGCACAATACTTGGCCGGCATGAACGTTTTACACTCAGTTGCGGCCACGGGAAATAGGGCGAAACACTTCTACCCAGACCAAATTTAGCAGCGTAAGCTATATCGCAGCACTACATTTTCTATAAAACGTTCTTACTTTTATTCTCGGCGGAATAGGAACGGAACTCGTATTAGCGGGGAATTTTAAATCCTTGCAGTTATACTGCAAATTCTTGACTGCTGAATTTACTTTGCCACACAAATTTTGCAATATAAGTTCACTAAATTCACAACTTTTGTTATTAAATTAAGCAACGGCTATGGTTATTTTCAATTTTATATATTTTTTATGTTCCTAAGCTTCTAAAATGATTAAAACATTTTTGGTACCGACCATTTTCACCGTAATAACGATATGCGTCTATGCAGAGGATTAGTATAGAAACCTACAAGATCCTTGCATTCTATTCTGTACGCTTTAATGGATTCACTAAATCTATACTCAAATTGTAAACTCAAAGTCCACAAGTTTGTTCATTGAACTAAATCAGTAAACCAAGTGTCGTATTTACAGCGGCACAAACTTATCCTAGACTGAGCATATTTGTTGCCACAAATTGGTGGTACCCAAAATCTTGTTAAGATACCTCCACAGTGCTGCTTCAACTACATCCGAGGATTAAATTAATATCATTAATATAACAAAATTATGGGTCCTTAGTTACAATTTCTAGCACCATCGTAACGTCATCAGTAACATTTAACTACTACTGAATGGATTAGTCAAATAATATCTTTTAACAGTTTTTAATTCATAAAAAATGACGGTAAAGCTTTATTCCAGGATTGATTGAAGGGGATCTTCTTTTATGATGAGTCAAATTCAATTCTTAAACGATTTTTTTATAAAGTTATAGTTGTAATATAAAATACATACATATGATACTTTTTTATCTAAAACGGTAAATTTCTCGTAGAGCTGGCAAAACAAAAGAAATGTCGACAGGATAGATTTTACACAGTTTTAAAAGAAACGTTCGGCTTACAGAAATTGAGGGTTACCTCGAACTCAATTAAGACTCTTTCATCTGTTGGCACATAAACCAGAAAATGAAAAGGTGCATAATACATACAGAGGACACAAAATCCTTAGATATAAATATTTACGAGTAACAGTTTGGTCGATCGTTTCACGTGGGTATGCTAAATCGGTAATATCCAAACATGAAGGTTAGGGTGTCCCTTATATGGGTGAAAAAATTTTTTTTTAAGATATCGAAATGCATACCCCCTATTTCTTTTTAAGCTGTCCAGACATACTTAAATACAAAATTTCATCTGCCTACGTCAACGTTAACCCGTGCCGACAGAGCTGTGAAGATTTAGAAAATTTATAATTTAGCCATTTCCGTTATATAGCTAAATCAATTGAAATATTATTTTTTTATAAAATATTTATTAAAAAGAGATAAAATATAGATGAGGCAAGATATTTTCTTTTGTGGTTTTCTTTTTTATAGTCAGGATACAGATTTCTATGCTCCGGAACACAACATAGGAAAAAATGCTTTTGCTCTTCCTTTGCAGTAGTCAAACCATGACAATCTTGCATAAGTTTTACAGCTCTTTAGCCGTATCATTAACTGCCCTTAAACAAGGCACTTTCCTCTTCGTCTCAGTATAGACAAAATCTTTATCCCATGTAAACCAATTAACTGGAGGAATTTTAAATTTTTTTAAAATTACTTAAAGAAATTGAGCCATTCTCTATCGAGGAAAAAAATTTGTGCTCTCGAAATACACAAAATTACTTAATAATTTTTCTGTAACTACAAATAAGGCAGTGTTTATTAACAATTTATTTAAAAAAATATAAAAATGGTACTATTTATTGCATTCCTAGTCACTATACAAGTAATCAGACAGATGTTCTTCGGATGGAATGTTTCTCTCTCGTTTCATATTCCTTAAGTCTTTTTAAATACAAAAATCTTGATACCTTCACCCCAACACTACATTCAAGCCATAGTTTCACATATAAAACCGCAATGAGTAAAAAGAAGTGCCTATCCTTGGCCAATTTTGAACTGGGATTGCAACAAACATATCTTTAAAGAGTAAAACGCCCCTAAACACCCTTGGCACCCTGGTTCTCTTTGTTTTTGTAAAAATGTCTTCAATACTTCAATTTTCATCCATTCCAAGGTTCCAAGTTTCAAGTTCGCATGTGCTATATCAAATAAATTCACTAAATTGTCCTTGAAGTCCTAATATCTTGTATTTTTTTTCGCCTCCGAATGGAGATGGTGGAGGTCCACAAGATTTTTACACAGTTAGGAATAGGCTAGGGCTTTGATAGGGATTCTAGTTTTTTCCCAAAATATGATTAACTCCCGAATTACCAGATTAGCCCTTTCACTAACAGTCAAATGAACTTTGCGAATTTGTTAAAAAAAGTACTGAAGGAACTTGAGGATTAGACCGTAACTTTGCGCCTGTTATTTAATAATGTATGTAACAAATTAAGAATAAACATTTTATGTTCCTTCTTAATTCCACTACCATCTTTTAAACGTAAAACAGTAGGTGTTAATTGCAAAAATATTAGGTATAAATGACAAATGCCGTGAATACCCACCGCTACTGCCACGCAACTTGTATGAATATGTTTCGATGCAAGTCGGCACGGGTTATCGTACTCCAAATAAGTTAAAAATTTATTTCCATGTGTTTTAGAGGCAAATGAACAAAACTAAGACCTATGCGTTATAAATTTCGAACTTTGAAAAATAAGGGACACCCTAATGAAGGTACTATAGGTGCAAGAAAAAAAACTTTGTCGCACCTGATCAGCATACATGAAAAACAAACAAATGTTGAAATAGTGCTGCGACAATATCGATAAGACTGGAATTGGATTCGGTTTTAGTACAAGCAATAAAAGAATTTACTTCTATTTTACAAGTTTATTTATTTTAACAAAACATGCAACTATGTCATTGTACTATTGTGTACTAGTACCTCTAGTTTTATAGTTTTTGGTTTTATTCTCATTATCAATGTTCTTTACTGTTTTTATGAACTCTATGAAAATACTATTTACGTTCACATATCGATTATTAACTCGCCGTCTGGTTTTTCGTTTATGCTAACAATATCCATTTTAACAGTAGGTAAATATAATGTTATGTGATATTTATAGATATTATAGAATTATATTGGCAAGTAAGTTTTCCTCACAACTTCATCTAAACAGATAATATCACACAAACTTTCAGGAACACCTGCTCCAGTAGTTGTAGCGCTTAATTCGCTTACCGCAGATTCTACCTCGTAGTTTTGATAACTAATCTATCTATTTAATAGCTCCACTGGTATACAATTATTTTAACATCGCCTCATTTGTTGATTTTACTGAAATCTAATACTCATTTATAAACTAATTTGGTTGTGTCGTTCTGTTTTGCTCTGCGTTTAAAAATAGCACAAACAATAACAAATATCAATATCGAAAACAAGACGAAAATGATTGGGACCCTGAAATACAAAAAAAATAACAAGAATACCAATAAGCAAAGTTGCAAAGGGTGCCAGTTGGTGAAACTCCGTACGAGATCCTTGACAAACGGCATATTGACGCAAAAGCCAACACTATTATGCTAAACAGAATAACAGCGAGGTATCGGGCGGTCGTAGAGACGTCCGCAATGCCCGAAGCACCCCGAACTGTGATGAGATGGCGTTCGGTTTACGAGCTAGCGTTGGCAATCCGAGATTCCTAGAGCACACTTTACATTCACCGCGATGATATTTGTTGCTCCATCTGCTGACACTTTGTTGCTTGCCATAAAACTGTTTGTTTTGTTGCATAGCGACTTGTTGAGTTATGGGATTGGGAAAGGGTCGCTTATTTAATTATGACCACACGGTTTATGGTTTGTTTACATTTATATTTTATACATGACGAAACAGAATGGGGCAGCATGAAAGCCGATTAAAGTCAATGTTATTTAAGCTTCACCTGAACACTCATTTCTGTTTACGTTTATTCTTTTTTCTTATTTGAATTTTACAAGGGTTACACCGAATACTCATCAAGTATTAAGCGTTACTAGAGACGAAGAAAAGAACGAAGAAAAAGTCAGGTCCCTCAAAAAAATGTTCGTAAATTATTCATTCTCATTTCGGTAGTGCGGCGCAACCCAAAGCGTAGTTGCTCCCAGCACGCCCGTGTGTTGCTGAAATTCTACGTCACATTTCCGGACGGACGGCACAATTTAGTTACGGAAGTGTACAGGCTTCATCCGGTAGATTTTACCACTGCTCGACCTATAGTGCAATCCTGTTTTTGATAATTCGTACTTCGTCTCTATATGGCTATGACTTATGCGTCAACGACGATTAAGATGACGACGAAAAAGTTATTATCACATAACTTTTTGACAATAGACCTGAAAATATACCTAAAACGGAAATCAGAAAATCTTTAGGTAGGTACAATGTTTTTATAATATTTCCATAGAAACACGAAGAAATGAATTCCCATACTTTATTCGGTTTGATGGTCGATAAGGAAAGTGTAGTTGAATAAAATTATTGAAACTATTGGAACAGAGTCTTCAATAAACTTCAAACGCCCTCATAAATTCTTCAACGTAATTTCCATTGCGGAACCATAACGCTGCGACTGCACATCCGCCCGTAAATCATAGCTATTATTGTAATGGGGTTGTAAAATGCCATGCTCCTTTTGACGCACCCCGTACAATATCGTGAGTAGGGTAGCACATGCATATGACTAGCGGCTTATTGATTGACATTGATGTTTTTTACAATTCTTAGTTAGGTACCTGCAGTTAGGTACCTGTTCATTTCAGTATATACTTATATTTGAATGGGGAAATTAAAATGACCTTATATATTAGGATAAATATGCCTTAATTTTTTCAGCATTTTCCTCAACACACAACACAAATATTGTAACAATTAAATACCATAGAACCTACACGTAACATTTCTTATTTGTGTTTTTCTATTAAGTCAGTTCTTTATTTTATAATTACCTTTGGCTCAGTGTTTTGGACATATAGGTACCTCCTTAATATAATTTTGAGGTATGCATTGATGACATGTGTACAAAAGTCACACGTTGTTTTATTAATAAATTAAAACTAGAACTCTTGAAGAGTGCGACAACACCATGTAATTTAATATTGGTGTGTAATTCGAGTTATTATAACTCCATTATTCCGGGAATTCGTTACTACAAAGTTTAAACGGCTTTTAAAGTTGATTCCACTCGAAACACTTGTTATATTTGTTAGTGTTTATTCGGGATAGAAGGTTTTATATAAAGGGAATTCAATTCACCACAATAAAGGCTAAAACAAATCACACGAGAAAAAGTGTACAGAAAAAATAAGACTCATGCAGTTTGCATTCGATGAAAAGTACCTAATTATCCAAAGCATTTAAAAGTAATGAAAAAGCTCTGCCACTCAAATTCCCATTTAACTAACAAACCGTTCATGCTAGAAATGTCATATTCAATTGCACATAAAACACAATTACACACAACATTCACAGATAATCTAAAAGCGAGCCGTTTTGTTCAACCCACATCGACATGCCGCGAAGGTAAACCGCAACATCTTCTCTGACACTTATATGAGCAAACTCAAGTTTCGTATCTAAAGCTACACGTAGTTTACAGTATATCGAACCGGCTTTATATTTAACTAAACATTCACTGGGAACTTTAGAAAGTAAGGCAATATGTTAAGTAGGTGTTTGGCTAGATAATACAGATGTGCCACCACTGTGGTCTGATTGTCACGGACACGGCGCAACACACGCGTGAGGACTGCCCCGCTTGGGTGATTCCTCGCGCCGCCCTGTCCGTGACGGTAGGGGGAGACCTCTCGCTGCCGGCCCTCCTCAGGGCCATGGTTGATAGCGAGGAGGCTTGGGAGGCGGCCGCAACCTTCTGCGACGTTGTCATGGCGCAGAAGGAGGCGGCCGAGCGCGAGCGCGAAGCCGCTGCAGACGCGCCCCTAATGCGCCGTCGCCGCCACGGTCGTCGGCGCCGGGCCTTTGAGGCCCAGGTGCCGCCCTAAAGGCGACAAGGAGGAATGAGCCGCCCTTATCCGAGGGAATTCGCTCATTCGCTCATTCCCTCGGATAGGGGGGGACACGGGTCACTTTCCCGAGAGTGGAGCGGAGAGCGGGAGAGATCCTCCCCCGCAGGGACGAGCCCCCTAACTGTGGGCAACCGCCGCAGTGGTGGGGCCGCGGTTGATAGCCTCGCGAGCCTCGTAGCCCCACCGTAGCGGCGGAGAAGGAATTTAAAAAAAAAAAAAAAAAAAAAAAAAAAGATAATACAGAAGTTGTAAGGGGAGGTAACGATGCAAACCTGTAGGCTTAACATGCGCAAGTCGACATATCTCATAGACGAGATGACAAATTTTGTCGAATTCGATTCGTTTGTCACTTTTCCTAACATGCGCACCGCGCTCGAGAAGATATCTCGTCGTGACTTCGCCTTGTCGACGCGAGATAACCGATGTTGACATTTCATGAAAACATACCACGGTCTAGCTAGTAACGCCGGTTTCATTCGGTCAATATTGGTGGAAATTGCGCGAACGCTGCCATATTTGTGAACGCGACCTTAAAATTGTCTTAAATTCGTGTAATACCTATGTAAGTACAAAATATGCAGTTTGGGTCTGACCAATAAATTTATTATGATAAATATAAATGTAAGTAAAATGAACAGGTTGATTGATGCTTAATTACCAGTTGGACATTCAGCGTATGAGCATCCTTCTTTCTATTTTTGTACTGGGATCTTTGTGGCCCCAGAAGGAGGGAAAATTTATTTTGGGAATTTCACATAGTAACAGAAGTTTAAGTGGTAAATAGGTAGGTAGATACATACTTTTAAGTAGGCAGGTAAACCACAGCCGTTTCGTGGCTCTAAATCTTAGAGCTTATCTATAATGTAAATAGCCATAAGCTTTGTAATTCGCCAGAGAGACTGGAACTCGTTATCCCTTAGGTCGAATGGGTTGCAGACGTCGCGAATCACCTTCCTCTGTATTTTTCTTGCTTCCCTTTCCTCACACACAGTTAATAATTATAGTACGGCACCGCCATTAAACTTAAATTGTTTTATAAATTTCACAAATCACAGAACACTATTACCCCTTTTTTCAGATTTTTCTCAGTTATTCGCGGTTTCTCGTCTACGAAAACCATCGACGAGAAACTTGTCATAGGAAAATGTCAAAATTCGACTAAATAAAGCGCGCATGTTAGAGCCTGACGACAAAAACAGGTTTGACAGAACGAAATGAGTTCTTTAACAGAACGACACGAGATATAAGGGCGCCATGTTAGCTCCCATCGACAAACAGACATATGACGTCTCAGCACGAGATAATGCGTCGACAAAATTTTGTCGACTTGCGCATGTTAGGCCGGCTGGAGAACGCATGGCTGAGTCACAATACCAAACTTAGCGCAAGATAAAGAGACAATAATTTTCTTTTTCGAACTGACTGGAAGGTGTTAGCCTCAGATGGCTTTTACATTCGTACGCGTTTCGGTGAGCGCAGAGGGCTCTCAACCTTAAATATATACTTCATATACTTATTTAGTCTTGCAGTTGTGTGAAAAAAAACTGTATGATTATGTTATACGAAAATATTCGCAAAGAACGAACTGTATTTATTTTCAAAAGTTTATATTGAATACCATATTCTTTTCACCAAAGTATTTACCAATATTTGACCCTGTGCGAAAAACACCCAGTCATTAGGCGTCCAACGTCGTAAGGCATGCACTACCATCAGTCTTAATGTACCTATAATTATTTTTAAGTCACAACACACTGGGCCAAGGCAAGTGCTTCCTCAATTTATGATGGATTTCCGTAAATAACCGACACTTCACTTATATCATATTGTATTATTACTACAAAATATTAGCCTGGTAAATAATTATGAGACACAACCTACAAGAAAATGGCCGTCAAGTGTAACTGCCGAAGCCGAGAAACTCAACATTTCAGAATTGAACTGTAATTCCATTAGATTATGATTTTATTTTTAATCCAGCAAACTTCTGATCCGGTTTATCATAAGCGGTTTGCTCCAACAGGCAGTAATTTTTCACATTTATATTAGGTAACAATCATCTACCTGATTATAGCTTCACACTTATACGTATAAACGGGTACTCTGTGTTTAGGTCGTCAGTCGTTCCGACTCCTTGACCCACTAAATTCTTGGACAATAACACGAAACACGGTGCGCATGCCATATTCATTAACGGGACAATGTGGCGGATATGTATTCTACATAATGTATGGTTTAGAATCCGTATTATTAATACATTCATATTTACTACTTGTTAGATTATATCCTACTTCTTTATGCTATGCTAGTTGACCCCAGCAACTTCGTTAGGTCGTCACATGCCCGTTTATGATTGATGCTCCGCTCCTATTTTTCGTAACGTGGTGATAAAAGTATAGCCTATAGCATTTCTTGATAAATGAGCTATCTAACACTGGAAAACTTTTTCAAATCGGACTAGCCGTTCCTGAGATTAGCGCGTTCAAGCAAACAAACTCTTCAGCTTTATATATTAGTATAGATTTAGATTGTTTTTCGATTTATTCACGGTTGTTCGACGAGGTGACTGTTTGCAAGGGCTAAGTACTATATCGTTAATTTTGTAAGGCCAGCTACTAAAGCCTAAACCTTTTTTACGTGAATAAGTTTGTTATAGGTAGGTATATTTGATATATATTTATACAACAAGCATCTGATTTTGATATTTAAAAGGTGTTAATCGATAAACGAAAGTATTTTTTATATTGCATACAATACAGATGAAGAGAATCTTGCAATATTGCATGCTCGTGCGCAAACAATTGCATCGTTGTTTTATGCCATATTTGTGTGAAGTCGCATCACGGCGGAATTGCTCAAAATGGTGCGACATTCTTCAGTTAAAACATAACATTTAAATACGTTAAACTTTGTTCATAATGATACAAAATATTGAAGATGTCTCCGATTTAATAAGTACCTACCTACCTAAGCTAAGTTTACGTTTAACCAACACGTTTCTCTGATTGCGCAATCATGTTGCAGTTTTTAATGGAGACCAGGATAAGAGTATGAATAAACATTACGAATTATCTTCTGAAATGCCCGCGCACTGATAACCGGTTATTATGTAAAGGAAGCGAATCATTATATCCATTAGAGAGGTAATCTACATCGACAAATTTTCCAGTGAATCCGAAATAAGTTTGTGAGGATAGTTGAATTAATGCTGTTTGCTACGCTTTCAGACAACGACTCCATCAGCGGATTTGAACGAAACTTGGCATACCGTTGATGCGCGCAACTTTGTTAGCGCTACTTGCCCGTTTTTGCAACATTTTTTTATTGATGCTCCGCTCCTATTCGTCGTAGCGCGATGATATATACCTCCTCGATAAATGGGCTATCTACCCTACCACCTAGGCTAAATTAGCGAGTTCAAGCAAACAAACAGATTAATATAGATTTGCACTATACAACCGTAAGAAAATAAACGTAGAAGAAACCGCGAGTAGATGTTAGTTCCATCTTCAAATCCCGGAGCACAGTAACACGAGTGAGCAAATGGAATACAGTTACTTAACAATCGGCACAATCGCCACAATGCGATAGAGGCGTGGGAGATCACTCGCGTGAATCATTGTTAATTATGTCTTATTTTGCGTGTAACATCTGTCTTGTGTCGTAATGACTTTAAAATTTTGTGTGTCGGGAGATTTTGATGCCGAAAGTCATTCGTCATTTGCGGTATAGTTTCTAATGTCTGACTCGTCTCTTATTGGTTCTTTTCTTGTTATTAGGAACCAAAACTGAGAGCTATCTGCAACTGAATTGTCTCACTATATTTATAAATATGCACTAGACATAATACGTAGAAGGTTTTAGATTGTGTAAGCTTGAAGCAAGATTTACCAATTTCTTTACGAAAATTTTGTTTGTTACTCAATTTTAATATCAAATATTTTGCAACATCTCAAACAAAATGTTATGTGTTCAAAAATATTTACATATTGCTTAAATGCATAATGTAAGAAGTACCTACATAAAAGCTTTTTAAAATTTGCATTTAAATTTCAGACTATTCAAGAAGTTCATTATAATTATTTTCGAACTGTAAAACAAATATTTTTTGGTAAAATGTTAATTCCACATCACTTTAATATTAGTAAACGGCTACCACAAATATAGTTTGTACCATAAGTGCAAATCGATAACCAAAATTGACGAGCAATGCAAGCACACTAACAAAGATCTGATATCAATAAACTTCTCAACTAATTGTTAATCAATGTTCAAACATACAACGAAGAGCACACATAACGACCCTTAGTTTCCGATAATCGCATAAGTTTAACAGTCAATTGCCAATTGCCACATATCCACAATGGCAAATGGCGTATTCCTTACCAAATGGCATTATTATGCCATATGCACCAGCCAATGTATTGGTCGATAGCCAAACGCCTCGGGAATACGTACTCGTGTATTCCTACAAGATTTATAGACTGCCTAGTTAATGTTTTGGTGTAATGTTATGTTGACATTATCGTTGATAATGGATACTAGTGAGGCGTGTTTAGGTGAAGCGATTTGTGACACTACATCAATAATAATTATGGTGTAACGGATCACCGAGCGTAAAGGTTATTATTATACGTAAAGGTGAAATATTGGTATGTTGATAACGAATGTCAATTATGTCACTACCACTAATTGCCATTGGTATGGCACTTAAAACTGACAAATATTTTTAACAGACAAACTGTCTTTTTTGTGACATTTTGTATAGTAATTAACATAGATACCAACACCTTACTAGATAATCAAGATTTATATACATAAGTATATAAATAGTGTAATATTGGCCTTATAAAAAACAATAAACATACAATAACGCTAACGATAAAAGTCCTTTGCCTCCCCGTATAACTTAAAATGCCTAGTCCTAATTAGTCTATGTTAGGTAATTAAATGGTCTGGGTAACATCATGAAATAATAATACAATACTCAATTATTACATTAACCAAATATACGAGTATAAGTTATTACTTTATGAAGCTCTAATAACGTCAACAGCGAACTAAAACACAATAACAAGGGACAATAACATGTAGGTACATGCTGTACCTAATTCTAAGTAAACTAAATGAAATAGTCAGCAAAGGCAGACGTAAGCATTGAGGCTCACTAATTCAAAGCTGCGAACGTTTCGGCGAAGCTAAGTTAATTTGGTCCATATACAGCATTTGTAATGTTAAGGTTAGACAGGACATACAGAGCTAATCCGAACCAGCTATTTACTTGGTAGATAGGCGGCACACCATTTACGTCGACGGATACTGTATTAAAAGCTCATGTCATAGAGGTCAATGCAACGGTTTGCATGAGGCTTATAAATAAATGACTTTACATAATTATAGAGAATGCATCTGCATGTAATGGCTACAAATTACCGAGCAAAACGATTATTTTATTAAAATTATTACGTATTTATTCATATTATTATTATTTATATTGCATATAAATTTTTTTTTATGTCCAAAATAGAACAAATACAAATATGTACTCTAAAAACTAAACAAGGCCAATCTGAGAGCAAGACTTTAGATAAACAATTCGAAAACTAAGCTTGAGTCAAAAATTACCTAACTGCCGTGTTGCCGTCATATATGGTCCTAGAAAAGCCCATGAAACAAAAACGCAGTGAAAACTTCTAGACAATACGTAGACCTGATGGTCCAAAAAGCGAAAACATAGAATTAGATACTAACAATATCCTGAAACGTACCTACGATCCGCTACTTAATAATAAACCAATCAGCAGTTCGTAAGAATATTTGACTATAATTTAATCATATCGTTAGTCAGATGTTAAGACGAAATTCGATCTCTTCTAAGCAAATTGTACAGCTACCGAAGGCTACAAATTGGTAGCGGAAATTAGAACAATACTGTCAATTATTCGACGTCTAATTCTGGGAGTTCCAATTAAACGAGAGCTCGAAGCGCATTTAACAGTTCGCACTGTGAGAATTTGATTTTCACCCAGCCAAATTGAAGATGAAGTATTATTACGAATACTTATTGGTAGAAGTTTGTTATACCAAAGGTCTGAGTGATCCGATTATACCAATTAGTTTCGTCGTTATTCATAATGGCGGTTGATAGTTATCGATTTATCTAGCAGTAACAATCATTGTGATAGCTTTACCAATAGGTACTTCATCTTATCTTAGATTTTGTGATAACTTTTTTATCGATTTATAAATTATTTCCCGCATTCGTAAACTAGATAATTCTACATTTCTGAGGTTAATTTTTAGTTATTTTGGTCATAAGCGTTTTGCTTCGAGTCTATTTTTGGAAATGGGCCAAGTTCGATCGTGATTTTGAACAGCAGAAACTATGTCAAAGTTCACATGCAGATTTAAGGATTTGTTAGGGTCTGTGCGGGTGCGAATTATTATTCCATTATACCGTGTGAAAGTTTCAGATAATCCTTTGTTTTTACCGACTTGTGTCAAAAGTTCTTTACCCGCTTTATCTTCTCATGGATATTCCAACAATTTGTTAGCGAAATCTTGGACGTTAAAACCCCTTCACAGAGTCGCTTAGTGGCTTACCTATTTAAGACGCACGCTTTGAGTAGAGTATCAATATACCTGTAAATAAAAAAGACTAGGATTATTAAGGGTCATAAATAATTGACAACAAACATTAGATATGAGTAAATAATAAAGAGAAAAGATAGAAAAGTTACGATACTTTTGTAAACCTTTTTACTTCAGTACATTATTTTTAAATATACTTAATGATATTATATGTATTCTATAGTAGAAAAAAACTTAAATAAAGACTCGAAGTTCTATTAAACATACCGTAACAACGACACGTTTATGTCCTTTATCTATCTCACTCACGCCCACAAGCCGTGATTATTCGACCGGTGGTTTTACTATCAGTTGGTTGATTGTCGGCTTTTGTAAAAAAAAATATGAAATTAATGCAGTGTCTCACTTTAAAATGTAACCATATATAATTTGGGAAGATTATATAAGAAGAAGCACTTATATAGGAAGAAGCACATATATAAGAAGAAGCACATATATAAGAAGAAGCACAAATATCGAGAATGCTAGACTTCGACTAACTATGAATAGTTGGGTGTAAATCTATAAAGACTTTCGAATTTCAGCAATTTATTACTCGATTATGTAAAACACTTTCTTTTACCAAATTATCACATACGCCAACGCGATGACTTTTTCTTCATTCATTCATCAACTCATATAAGTACGTCTCCAATGTAAGAGCACGAGCCTCTAACAACGATGACTTTGCAAAATGATAATTTTGGCTCTGAAGTTAAATATGTGTTTAGGTACCTACCTATATACAATTTCATGGGTATTTTTACAAAGCTAATAGCAGTTTTAATTAACATAATCACATTAGCTAGCGTTATCAATTCGATATCGCTTCGATTTTGGACTGATAATCTGGACCGACGTTTTGCGAAATGTAAATTTTATTTCATATCAGTAATATTGTGTCATATCTGAATATTACAACTGTTTGTTTGCATAGCCTTGATTTATTGTTATCTAACAATAGTGGAGTAAACGAAGCGAAAAATACGGTCTTACCTCCGAATTTTTTTACTGTGAACCGATTTGCATGAATTTTTTGGTATTAGGCTCATCTTACCCTTAACTTTAAAAGTGAAAATGATCTGAACTCCGCCTATTATTTTTAAGGGGTGTAAACCACCCCTTAATGGAAAAAATTACATTGGGCCATTTTATCGCTAGAAAACATGTCTAATAGCAAATGGTGAAATTGTAAAGTATTTTCTTACATAATTACCTTATATTAAAATCATTTTCAACCCCTTGAAAATCTTACAACCCTTGCAAATGTGTCATAGTATGGTATAAATATATACCATATAAATATATTATGGCGATAATATTTGTGTATTATCGCCATAATATATTATTAATATAGGTTAGGGTGCGGCGGGGGTGGCCCTTGGGCCACCCTTAAGCCTCGAACGTCTAAATGTTCTGAAATGAACACAAAAAAAGTGACAAAGACTTACTGTCCTAACATAACATTGATTACTACGCCCAAATATAGTTATTTTACAAATTGCCGGTGGACCAGCAGGTATTCCATATAATTCCGAGGAAATTTATACATTTCCTAGGATACCTATGCATTAAATAGTTTTTCAAACAATATTGTACACAGTTCCTAAATAGTATCGGAACTGTACACATTTCCTAGGATTTGTATTCAATTCCTTGATTTCATACATTTCTAGTAGCATATATACACATTACAATAGTTGTGGGTCTCTATTATACTGCGTACTTTCACATTGCTCCAAATATTCGCACTCCGAAATTTTCAGTTACTAAGTAGATAAAAATATGTTAAGTTTTTGGACCATAACTCCTTCAATTTTCATGCTATCACAAGTTATAAAACACCATTGTAAAGGTAATTAAAAGACCTACAACATCCTTTATTGCAATATATAGTAAAAAACCTTTTTCTGAAACGGTGAAGGGTTAAAGGGCTTAAGAGAGGCTGTGATTCCGCTGCCACGCGCTCTTTAAACAATCATAACTCCGTCAATTTTTGTTTCACAGAAAAACCAAAACATCCAAATTGTTTGTCAGAAAATTATCAATTTTTTTATTTCCACACTTTTATACGTATCTGTCGTCCTTTTTGAGATATTATGAAAAATAGGGTGGAATTTTATAAATATTTGAAAGTTTGTTTTTTATATAATCATGAATTTTTTGAAAAATATGTGTCCTGAAGCAGCCAAACTGATACTATCCATCAAACTTTTCATAATAAAGTTAATTCTAGGCGGAATACGATTAATTTTAATTGTGGTGGAAATGGCACTTATGAAACCCATTGATTTAAAAGAAAAAACATTAGATGCTCCCCTTATTTGCAATACAGCTCACTTATTTTACGTGCAAAAGACTTTAAATAGTGCTCATTTTAAAGCTTATTTTATGCGCTACAAAACCCTTTTGTATTAGAATGCATAAAATGCATCTGCTCGCCACTAGATGGCATTGACCACATCGATTAAATTTCAGATAAAATAAAACACGGCTTTGATCTTTAATATCTAGCTTAATATTGCACGTAGAATACTTTATAAAATACCAAATTGTTCATTGTTTTACCTGCTACAACTTTGTTCTTGATGAAATTTTCGATAAACGTATATTATTGGAGATATTTCCAAAAAACCGATGAAAACCGTGAAAAAATTGCAAATTTTCAATAGCCAATAACTTGAAAAGTATTGGATTTTTTGAAAAGCTTTATATATGATTTTTGCTTAAAATTAGGCCTTCTATTGATCTCCGAGGCAATTTTGAAAAAAAAAAAATTCACCCCCGAGAAGGGGTGGCAACCACACCCAGGGTGGTTGCGGAGTTCAAATCATTTTCACTTTTAAAGTTAAGGGTAAGATGAACCTAATTCCAAAATTGTATGCAATTCGGTTCACAGTAAAAAAAAACGGACCCATAATGCTTCATTTACTCCGCTACAAGTGAATCATCAACTTTGGTGTTGTAATGAACTTTTATATTACGATGGCCAACATTGTGGGACATCTTCAAAATTTTTATCATGAACACGAGTAAAACCGAGGAAAAAGCTAGTAAGATATACAAGTATAAAAATATAATATGAATCTACAATTTTATAATACGAGTTCATATACATAATGTATAACAATTAACGCCATAAAATGATGAACTTAAATTAAAATCTCCACTTACACACAATCTTAATAGTGCAATCATGAATGCAAATGTTGTTATGTATGTCATTGCAACAATTGGAATGTTTATTGTGGGTAGTCGTCTTTAATTTATTAATAACATAGAGATTATAGCGTAAATTATATCTATATAATGATGTAATTATCTATATAAGTAGGTATGTATTTAAAAATAGGAGGTATGTAGTACCTATATCAGCTATCTGGTTACCATATCACAAGCTCTGCTTAGTTTGGAATCAGATTGGCCGTGTGTGAAAAATGTCCCCGGATATTTATTTTTTTATTTATTTATAGATAGCTATATTTTGGAACTACTTGAACTACTATACATTTTTTGTAGAATCTGTACATTTATAAACTTGCTCAATAATATTGTTAGTTGAAATCCGACAATAGAGTTACTAAATCACGAAGAAAGAGATAACAATAAAATCTGAAACTTTGTCCTTCAGACTTGATACTAAAAGCAATAACAGTTCAATAACTAACTTGGTTTGTTTTCGATCCAGTAGATAGGTCACCTACATTACATCGAACATCTAGTATTCGAGGTTAAATCTAGAACAATCAATGCGTCAACTTCAGCTCTCTTGAATTGGAACAAGATTTATTTATTTATATAACTGTATTAACTGTGTCTTTTCAATAACTAATAGCAATTTAAATATATACATTTATAATTCTCAATTAAAGCCATAGATGCTTTTAAATTTATACTATGACTGTTATAGTTATAGATGATAATTAGTTGTGGTGACGAATCGGTGTAAAGCATTCAGTATATACTTTAACCATTGCTGTTGGGCTTATCCACAGCTGGTACAAGCATCTGACAACGAAAATTACTATGAAAAACGTGAAGTAACAATATTCTTAGATGTACGGAGAATCCTATTTAATTTGAAAGAGCACGTATATGAAACTACAAATAGGTAACTAACTGAAATTAATTTCTTGTGTAGCGAGTGTTCACAATCAGATTATTATGCCATTACAGGCAATGCAGGATCGAATGCGTACACCGTATCCTATCGGATTACATCTGAGGAGTAGCGTATACATTAATCAAGTAGGAATCAACAATCGACGTCTTATCTCGTATCACAACTACCATGATATATATGCACATAGTTAGTGATTAGTGATTGAGAGATATACGTAATGATCTTTTGAATAACATAGTAGCTAAAACGTTAGCAAAAAATAAACTAGCTTCCACCCTGCGATTCCACCCGCGTAGTTCCCTATCCAGCAAGAATACAGTAATAAAATATAGCCTTCCTCGATAAAAAGGGTATCTGACACTGAAATATATTTTCAAATCAGACCAGTAGTTCTGTGATTAGCGGATTTCAGTAAACAAACAAACTCTACAGCGTTATATAGATGTCAAAAAGGTAAAAATATTAATATGCCAATTGAATAAATTATTTTGTTCCAGATACATTATAGAGGCTATATGCCTATCATTATGCATCTAATAGAGCATACAATGTAAATTATTAATAGCTACTCCAAAGTCGATCAGAGACAAACAAACGCAAAGTTATCGGCATATCCGTCAGGTGCGTTACTTACCGATGCATGAAGATTAATAATAGCCCATTCTCCCGCAACCGTATTAGAGCCAATCAAGTGTACGCTCATTGAATCTCGATATCTATTGTGGTGTTGAGACGGCTCACAGCCGAGCCGGTGCCTATGGAGCAAATCTTCATAATTATAACGTGAGACGACGACGACTGCTTACAATATTGCGCGGCGCCAGCGGAACGCCTTAATTACATTGACAAGTACAAGGTAACTTGCGCCATAGTGAGCCACCCCGATGAATATTAATATGAGTTTCGTGCAGTTAAACCCGGCAATGTTAAATTTTACATACAAGTAAACATTTGTGTATGTCGATAGCGCGATTATGAAACTGTATTGCGACATATGATCTATGTATCTGGTTATATTAATATTTTTATGGCAGTGTTATTATGTGAGTTTCTACAAGTCCATTATTGACAAGATTTATGAAATAAGTATACAATTTTATGGTATCTATTAACTTTAACTTAACAAAGTAATATTCCATTGATATAGGTACTTTTATTACTTAGATAGGTAATTTAGGATAAATAAGGAAGTATGATTAAATGGACATAAAACAAAAAATAAAAAAATTATACAAAACGAAAACATATAAAGAAAACTGATTAGATTATAAGTAGAATAAGAGAATACCGAAACGAAAAATGTAAAAGCAATAAAAGTCTATCAAAGCGAAGAGCTTCAAAAGCCAACGAGAATATCAATATTGGCGATATCACGACAGATTTGCCGGCAATACCGCGACTGTGACAAGGCGGGTCGCTGACAAAACAAATTTACATAAATCCTGTCGAATCCGTAAAAATGACGCGCGACAGGCGAGCCGATAAGCCTCGGATATCATTAGCTGGGGACAGACTGAAGCGATCACTCACTTGTACGGCCTCCTCTCCCGACCGGGACGGGAAAAAAATCCGAAATATCAATCTTCTTTTCCCCATTCTCCTCACAATCAAATTCTAAATTGAAAATCCCCGGAGATGTGAAATCATTCAGAGGCTCTTATTCTAAGAGGAAGCGCCATTATTTATTTGAATTACGAACGATTTTGGCAGAGGCCCAAAAGTGGTTCTATCAAAATCATATTTTAGACCCTCTTTCTCTCGAGCTAACTATCTCTAACCAAGTTAATATTTTACAAACTTATATTGCAACATAGCATTTATGATTGGCTACTAAGTAAACCAATTCTGATAAATTCAAATATTAATTACTTTAGTAGAATAAAAATGTTTGATACAATGATTCTCAGAAATAAACCGACTAATTTAGCAAATGCAATTAGGAAACGCACAAAGAATGAGAAATATTCTTAAGAGTGAACCTAAGGAAAGCTCTGTAACAGTTTAAAATGATTATAGTAAGGAAACAGTCGTTTATTAATTTAATTCGAGTCCTCGATGCAACGGCAGGAAGTTTCATAACGGTCGCCGGCTGAGCTTCTGAAACGGCGAGACTTTTGCCGTGTTCTTTTATTTCAAGAGACAATCAAACTGGGATCTAATAAAAGATTTTCCAGCAATTTTCATTGGAGCTGTAAAACTTATAACCGTAGTTCAAGTGTTTATGGTAAAAAGTGACTTGAAAGAGATTTTTTAAATCTAAACTTGCTAACTCAAAAACTTGCATCAGAACATTGAGCAATAGATAGGCATTGCTACTTTAAATTTCTTTATTTATTAGTGATGTATTAACATGTTCAAATATCAAGGTGAAATACATCTTCAACACGATCTATAAATATTTGTAAATCACAAAGTCCCATTTACTTTCTATGGCGAAAAAGCCTGACTGGAAAAAATATGGATTTAATAAAGACACAAAAGACCAATTCTACTGAGTTATCGTTGGGTTACGCAGCGAAAATGTTATACTCATGTTATACTTATTATGTGAATATTCACTTCTATTGGCGGTAACGACTTAAATTGCTGCATTTAGGTATATAGATATTACTCAATTCATATTGATCAATAAATCCCAAGAAACCAACCAATTAGCTAGCGGTTATTACTCTAAAGTCTTACTTAATTAATCGTAAGGTACTCGTTAAGGCTCTGTATATAATATTTTTATGTTCACAAATAAAGGTCTTTTAACTTTAAATACCTACTTGATGACTTAAATTACATATTTCTTTATCATGTTTATACACGATGTTATAGGAACACCACACAGTTCCATTAACAAAGTTATATATATCTAATTATGTTAATCATAATAAAAAATACAAATTTCATTCCGAGATAATCGAAAAGACACTATTCAAGAATAATATTTAAGATATACACGTGTGACCTTTTGTAATGAATACGCTTAAGTATTGCAAAAGATCCCTAATTTGCATAAAGTTATGTGTTTCTTAAATTATTCTTTGGAAAGTTTTCCTTTCACCGGTTGTTTATAATATTAGACATTGAACTTGAAACTAATTTACTAAAAGTTGTTAAAGAAACAGATTATAATTTTATGAAATAACTATATTGATCTCTTGATAAGGATAACTAATGAGAACCATCATCATACTTAACGATTTAAAAGAAAATGTCGCATTAAAAAATATATTATATATATCTACCAAATATTAATCTACATTCATTAGAAGTAACATAATTGTATTTATCGACAATCTAATTGGATGTATAAAATTTGTCTCTTTATTTATTTTCAGCTTTACTTAAGAACATCGCGTCTAGTTTACGAATTAATTGCGCTATTTATCATAATGGCCTTAGGGTTAGTAGACTGGTATGTGCTTTTATTATCTGTCAATTCATCTTGTTAATTATCTAAGAATATATTTACTATAACAGAATGTTTTTAATATAAGTATCTAAACAAATTGCCCCTTTATACAACGTCTTAAAGTAATCTCTAAAGAATAAGACTATAACATTCATGATCTCGCCGCTTCCAGAGTGAAATATCCTTTCTTTTCACGTCTTCACTATAATAAATTTCACCTAACACTTAAAAGGCTAACAAAATTTAATATCACATATATAACAGTGTCAGTACTATTTTCCAACGTTAACGTACCATGAAGAGGTGCATTTGAAAGAATTAACGTTGCGTTTTACGTAGCCAGCGCCTTATTATGTCTTATTAGATGAACGTTTATGAGTCTAAATAATACTGCCACTGCACTTTTGAAACTAAAGATTCGTTTTCGTACGCAATTACTTTTGGTTTCTATTAATTTGAATGTTGTAATAAAATTGTGACGTCATTTTAATTTCAGTGTCTGGGTTATTACTTTCCTTTGAGTTGAATTTAATTAACGCCACTCTTTAGACGGTAAAAGTAAGATTAAAACCATATTTGGCTAAATGATTACATGGAGGCGTATCATCCGCCAAAAGTAATGGAAAAGAAGCCCAAAAAGCATAATCCTTTCGGGATATTGAAATGTGATATCAAATTATAAAAGAAAGAAAAGCCTAAAGCTTGGCGGTACAAAAATATAGGTATTCCAAAAGAAATAATTTTCATTCCTATTTTGCGTCAACATCTATTAGGCGTACTTATTATGTTTACTTATTCCATTAAATAGGATTCTTTTCAAAATTCAATAAGAACTAAGAAATAGAAACTAATTAAACGTTTACTTAACAAAGATATTTTTGTAATCCTTGGGGTTAGTACCTATTTTTATGCTTAATCTCATTATTCTTCAGTGAGCAGCTTTATACCGCAGAACACGTTATCATGACTGTCTACGCTGAGCTAGGTCACCCACATTACAAAAGGTTCTGTACACACAATATCAAGTTTGCTTTCGCCGGTTCTTTTATATGTTAAACCTTAGCATAATTATGAAAATTTCCCCAGTACCCTCCTTTGTACATATACATAATTAATAAGGCCGATGCCTACCGACCTATCCTTTCTGTTGTTATATGAAAAGCCTCTACTTTCTTAAATTTTTGCTCTTAGAGTGTCTGCTAGCTCGACAAAATTAACTAAGTTTATCAAAAACCCTATTAATATTGTTCGACTCCGGAATGCAACAACAAACCTAATATATCAAATCGTGACAACCAAAATTGTTTAATGGATTTCGAAGGTCATGTCTGATGATTCAAGCATTTTGTAATATAAAAGCTAATTGAGGCAATTTAGTTGGCTAAAACAGTTTTACATTGATGCACATCTAAACTTTGAGATTCAAAGATAATTCTGAAATAACTCATAAATCACGTTGTTACCTACATTTAAAATCGACTTCAGTGTTAAAATATTAGAGTCTATTTTTTGAGTATCATAACAATGAACTTAAATAGGTTAACCACCTTACGGTACATGACAGAGACTGACCGTGGTGTGCTTATTCAGGGAGGTCAGAGGTGGCGCATTCAGACATTGTTAGTAATCATCCTAAAAAGGAAGACATACCTTTACGAGATTCTATTGTCGTATTGTGAAAAGAATACCAACTTCTCAGTAGAATTAACAAAATCGTGACATTCATAAAATATAAGATAAAGTAACGGTAAACTGCAACTCCATACCGGTACTGACCTAACCTCCAAACCCTTAGGTGCATTCTAAAAATACATCACAAAATAAAAATTAATAATATTATGGAATAACCTTCATTTGAAACTATCCAGAATGTGGTAAATCACGACTCTTGCGTGCGTACCTACATAAACGGAAATCCCAAAACATTATCAAATATGGGAAATGCATATTGATATCATTCTATTGTTACACTGATAAAGGTATTTAACCAGTTTCACACTGTACTGTAGTCTGAAATGTTTTAATATTCAAATTCTCCCATTCAATAAAGGTAGGTATTTCAGAAACCTACAAAAGCTTACAATAGTTCGCTAAATAACTACTTTTATTATATAGGTATGTATCATATTTATCGTAAATTTTTTTTGAGTACATTTTCTCTCTCGGCCATGATTTGTTCAAAATTAAATATAGAACATTGGTGAAGACATAAAACGCGTTGATGTTTACGACTATGGCCACATAGCTCTGCTTTCACACGCATCTCATTCTGAGCAACATCCAAACGATGATTGGAAATTTCATCAAACAACCACAAAACGTAATGGGCCTGTCGCAACAGAAGACAATTTAATAAGGCCGTCAGAGGTCGTCACATTTATGGTTCACGAAGATCGCATAGCATCGGGCATACCTGTGAAGCAACCGGCTGACCTTTCCCCCTCTTTGCCCCTCGTCTGCCTACTTCACTAGACGATGAAATAAAGCCTATCCACTAGCCACGTATTAATATAGACAATCTAATTCTCAAATATAACGGATATTTATCTTATCGCACCGGAATTTGGACTATAAAATAGTGATATCAGAAGAAATTTCAATAACACTTTTGATGCCTTAGCGCCATTCTTACTCTACAGCATGATATTCGTAAATTGTAACTAATTATAGTCATTGAGAAATTAAAATCAGTGACTGATTATATTTCTATGAGATGAAATAAAAATTACTTAGGCAATAAAGCTGCATGAAGCTGTGCCTTTTCGGCCCCTTCTGAGCTCCCATCGTGAACATGCCGTGACGATACTAATACCTTTTACTTTAAAAGCAATCGCATGCATAATAAATCGAACTCGGCCTAAAACTAGTTCAAAATAGATTTTAATACTTTCAATTCTATTCGGGTATTCATAGCTCTCAAATTCTCATGAAACATCACTGACACAGACATTATCATTTCAATGTTATTTCGAACGATTTGTGAATGTTGTTCATCGTATAAATCCTTAACTTTCGATATTATCATTTCAATGAATATAAATAACCTATAGATTTTAAATATTTGTCATTGACACATTTGATAATCAATTCAACCTTTACGGTTATTTCTAGTCTAATATTGAGTACATTATTAATTTTGAGAGGTTCTTACAAATTTTGTTTGAAATAACAATATATATTAATAGCGTATTATATTTCTCTCTGTCCGTCTCTCAGATCATAAACTGGATTGAGGTCGTAGTCCATCGCGCAAGTTTGTGTGAATTGGCGGAGTTCATATGTCTTTGCATGTGACATCTTCTGCATCCATCACGTTGAATTCTATTTTCTATTTTATTAGATAACCTACCTATACATTTAAAAAATTCTAAATATTTAACTCAATAAAAAAGCATAATATTCCATATTCAGAATTGGCCGTAGGTACTTTTACATTGCATCCTACTCTGAAATCTATGGGAGTGTATGATAATTCCGAATCCCGTACAGTAAAGTGGAGGTCTGGTCTCAGCGAGAGAGCCGGTGAGTCAGACAACATGTAATCCCATAAACCATGGAACATGGCACCCAGTGACCGGATGGTATAAGTGAGTTCACGATAAATTATAGTACAACCTGGAATATATTGTGAAATGTGAATGGTAAAATACACGTTTGGACTAAACGGCGGCGTACTGATTTGAATGTTAGTGAAGCATTTCATGGTTATTTTCTGGGTATGATTTGAGGCAATCTGGCTTATATTATATTCTGTCACCAAAGTGTATACTTAGAATAGTATTATGATGTATATATTAGACTTTAAATGACCTATGAGGATTTAGCGACGCAACAGTTCCTTTAGAAATGTTGCTAGTGACTTAACCGTTGTTATATTGAACAATTGAGAAAGTAGATGACTATGGGGTTGAGCAATACCCGATATTATAAGTGTTTAACTCGCGAAGACTGGCCATTTTGTAAGTAATATGAATCATCACTTTGCATGTAGCTGTGTCGCAGAATCGTCGTGCGACTTGCGACCTTTCGACGCACCTTCACATCCGGGTCAACTTAGACACGGCTCGAGACTGGCAAGAATAAAGATAGGGGTGTGACTGATTCAGACTCTCATTGTTTTAGTTTTTGCAGACAGTATTATATAATTGTTTAAAGAGGATGAGAAATCCTTTGATGTGACAAACATAAAAAAGCAAGCGCAAAAATAAAAAAGTAAATTTCTATTTTTACGAATAAAAGCTGATCGTTAAAAATACTTGCATTAAGTAAATGAGGTCAAAAGTCACATTGTGGAAAAAAAACATATTAACAGGGCACGGAATCTTATCACGCGAGTCGAACTTATTTCTGACCGGGTTTTTCCTTTTGAGCGAAAAAAATAAAACATGTTCAGTCAAGTCATATGCACCATTGAACTGAAACAATTATGTTATTTTTATTTACATTACTTCATTCAAAATCGCGATGATAACAAAATTTGATATTACCTGTATCGAAACGTAAAAGCAATATTACCTATTGTAGATACGTGTTTATTTACAAAATATCTTACGTTAAGACAATGTAAATAGATAACTAACAACAAAGTTAAAATGACGATTTGAATTACTTTTAATGCTTTGGAGATAGGGCGATAAAATGTCTAACACGTCTATTATTGCATTAGACTCATGGATTGAAAATAAAACCTTTGCTGTGTGTAAGTATCGAAAATTATCATATTTAATATTATGTATAACAGTTTGAGTATAAACTACCTTTTAACTAAACAAAATGACACCACGAACGACCATTTGTCATCATGATATAATCCAGATATGCGAAATAGATACGTACCAGATTAAATCAGCACGACTTTTATCCTTGTTTTAATTTACATTGGCTCCAGTTTCCATTTTATAGTTGATACCAAAAAAAAGGTATATTTTAGACTACGCACTTCAAACAAGAATGCACTAAAATCCTATGTGTTAACTAAGAGGTCAATAATAAAGATAAAATACCAAAGCATTTTTGTTGGACCATTAAATGGACGCTGATGACATTAAAATCGTGACAAGTACATCAAAAATCTTACCCAATAATTCAACGCATAAAAACATTTGACACATACCTGCATCACCGGTCGACATGTGAGTGTTTATTTAGAAAGTCACAGAGGTATAGGTGCAAAAATATGTAAACGAACATCTCTGACTAGCTCATGTGCACCCGGTAATGTTATTACACAAGTAGTTGCATAAACCCTTTCACCGAGCGATCTTAGAACATCTAGTCTAGTATCGGATAAAATAAAACAGATGAGATATTAAGCCTTTAGTTTTAGGTCAAATAAGATCTAACGGGCTAACAATTTCGAGAAAGAATAATTGTCAGTAGTCGGCATCGATGGTTTGTACAGATATCATAAACGCAATCAAAAATTGTAGTTAAACTGTTGGTGAACGATTATTGCGATTAAAGCAATGTATAGAACCGTTTAAACATCCAATGTTAGTCATAAAATAAGTTAATTGTTACATCAAATATAAAACATAAGGTCAAAGCCCTGACAAGTGGCTCTGCAATTTCAATCTGAGATGAAATTAAAACAAGCAAATATGAACTCTATTCACACATGATAAAGTAACATTGCAGTACCACACTGCACATCATTGACGGATCGAATCACTTTCGAGAGATATAATGTTTGCAGTCAACAAAGTGAATCCTAAACTAGACAACAAACAGTAGCTTTGCAAGCGCCAAACATCCACCACAGTAATAGGAACAGTTTATTTCAACGTGTCTATTTGTAAATTACAATTTCAACGAATGCATTCGTGAGTTAAAATAAGCAAACAGTAATGTTTCTAAAATTAATAATAGGACAATACGATATAGTATGTTTTATATACGGGTTGTATATCTCCTAAGGCTTGAATTACCTAATGATCGAAGGACCCACACAAAAAAATGAAGTGTATCTTTGGTAATGGAAGAAGTATTCGTAGCGTAACTAATCGGAATCAATTTGCTGTCAACGCTGACCCTGGATTACTCACAGGATATTTCCGGCTATTAAAGTGGGAGTATTCAGTGGGTCGTGTCTAATCGAGAATTCTATTTACCAATCTAAATAAAATATTTACAACAACTGCTTTCTAATGAAAAAGCTATTCATAGATACGTGTTTTGCTAAAAATGGAATTCTAATTAGTTTTGTTGATCAAACCAAAAAGGCAATACTTAGGTAGGACAAGGTTTAATACAAAATCGAAACACCGAGAGAAACAAATCTAAATACTGTAGCCCCCTCCCAATTTTCCTTGTTTGTTGATTTCTAATTATCTCTCCCCAAACGTAGTCAAAACCTAATAGACACTCACGTTCAAAATGTTACCGATTGTATGAATGTGTATAAACACAGGCGGGGTTGTACTTCAAAATAAACTCGAGGCTAATACCTCAGATTGAAAGTTAATTAGATTTCCAATTCCCTCTGTAGGTGTAGCAAATTGGGGAGAAAATTAATATACCTACGAGTGAACGGAAATTTTGCTTCGTGCCAGAATAAAATGCGTTATTGTTCGATACAAAATAGGAATCTTCTGCTACACCGTATTTATTACACTTTGATAAAATAATTTCACAAAACAATATAGACTATTAAAGTTCTCATTCTGTCCAACCAACAATCATAAACTTTCCATTTGCTCTCACAAGGCACTCTCAACGTCTTAATGGATGTTAACAAAACTGTTCATCTTCAAATGCCTTAATAAGTCAGTAAAATTGCAGTGTATACAAGGAAAAATTATCTTCCGGAGTTATAGAGACACAAATAGAATTTCTAATGGAATGGCTGTGAATAAATAAATGCGTAATTAACTATCTAGTTCTGCAATATATCACGTTTACCTTCTTAACAATACCTGTTGGAGAATATACGTTTGTGTGAACGTACATTCATAAGGTAAGGTACCTATGACGTGAGTCACGCTGACTTCATCTTGGGGATTAACAGAACAAAATACCAATAATAACTAGTCGTGCGTTCATTAGAACTGCTTCATTTACAAGGTTATAGTGTATTAGCTACCTATATAATTTTTCTATCAGCCTTAATACTTTCGCGTGCCGTCACGATTCGCATATGGCACTTGATTAATTGGTTCTCTGTTTGAAGTGTGCAGTAGGCAAATGCATGTGACAGCTTGTTTGAATTCAGTTATTGAATTTAACTCGATCAATTTCGAATCTAATATAAAGGTCGTTTCGCACATGAATAGGCAGCGGTAGCGAGGACTAGACACAACTTGAACGTCGAATATTGATAGATGGAATTTCTGTGTTATAACGATACTAATTGTAGCTATTAAAGAGACTTTGCTTGTTTATTTCCCGGCAATATTTGGCTGCCAGAGAAAAATACGGGCTTATCTCAAATTTTATTCCAATCGACTGAAGAGAAAAATACATTGAGGTTTGTTAGAAAGCACTACAGATTCCTCCTGTCACTCGACTGGTCCTCTGTTTAGCACTCATTATAGCAAGTCATGACGTAAAAACGTATTCACGTCTTAGATAGCCGTCCGTCACGACTTATACTTGCTTTTGATCATCATTTATAACCAGCATTTTTTTCTCGTTATTGGGTATATCGAATGCCACCTTTTTGTTACGATCTCAATGTGGTTGGCTTTGACAATTTACTTTTAAAATTTCATGTAGTATAAGAAAATGGGTCCCAGACTTGTATCTCGTTTTTTGATTAATACCTACCTATTATTAAACATGCGTGTACCGTACCCTTAATACCCATGTCTTGTTCGTGTAAAAAATGATGTTAATATGTTTGTACATTATCAACAAGATGTCAAGTTACATCTATCATAACCGCATGTATTATAAAAGGTATAAACGCGTGACTACATGATATAATCAATCAATAATTACCATAACGAATCAAACTGCTTATACCTTTAGTAATAAAAAAAACTAAAATCGTCAACATACACGCACGCCATTAATCGAAGATGACAAGCGATAACATTGTATCGGCGGCGAACTACATTAAAAAGTTTATTTAAGCTGCCGTTTCACTGAACGAGCGTGGACTGATGACAGCAATTTAATTGTGATAGTTTCTTTTTCATTGCTAATGGTCTGTAATATTTAGTTAAATAAATGTTTTTTGGTACATCAATTTATCGAAATGATATGTAAAATTAGCACTCTATAGTTAAACAAAATTAACTTATGTACACAAAAAAAATGATACACTAAATTAATACTAAGTACTTGCAACCCCTAAATTACTCCGAAAGGAAGCTACAGCAAAACCTATTTGGAGTAAGAAGGACACAAAAAGAAACAGAATCGCTTAATGAAACCATACATTAAGCAGTGGTTATACACATACAATGAACGCTTTAACGAACAAGGGAAGGTATCAAATAACTGGTTTGCGATGGCCGGCTACTGTAACCTTTTCTTATGAGCGCGTTGTACTGTGAATATCTGATGAAAGATTAATGTTTAGACATGATATTTATTATAAACAACACGACCTCTTTCAGCGAGATTTATGATTGGCAATTTTGATATAACGTATTGACTGCTTTTATTTGATTGGGGAAATATAATATTACGTAGTTTAGTCTCGAAAATGTTACGTGTAGAAGTTTGATCGACAGCCAGACAGGTTCACGTTTGCTCCTGTTATATATTAATACGGAGCCAAGAATCAAATATAGAATAGTAACTGATAGTACAATAATCGGTATTACACGATTTATAAATCTTGAAATAATGTATTTAGTTTTTTAATTTACTCTTTATTTTATAATTCACAATCTAATGTAGAATATGGTTTATTTTAAACAATATTTTGGGTAGAAATGATAGGTGACTCGATCGCAAACAGGTATCCAGTTTATAATGACATCACCACGCAAAAATCCCATTTACTAATAACATTAAAAGGAAATACAAACATCGAAATACAACATTATTTATGAAAAAGGTTCGCATATTTAGTAATGATATTCCCAAAGTGAACGTTTTACACGGATAAAAATATAACTATATCGCTATAACGACATCAGACGACAAAATTATACTAATAGCCGACCCGCCGTAACCCATGTTTTATTGAGGTTAAGAATTCCCATAGAAAGTTTATAGCTTTACCATAAAATAAAATACTATTAGGTTACTAAAGTAGTATAACTCTTTTAAGGTCACGTTAAAAAGGCGTAGATACTCGGGGCTTCTCGAAAAATCATAAAAACTGAGACGATCTTGTTACGGTGGGAGCAACGCTTAGCCTTAATAAAGCTCGTTCCTTTCAGCGGATATCATCCAGCCTTCGTAATTTTATAGCAGTCTAGTGGAGGCAAGAAAATCAGCTTTCCTTTTGAAATACCCTTGTGATCTGTTGAAAATATTGTGAAACGAAAAGACTATTCATCAATTTTATATTATTAATATCATGTTTGTACTATTATATTATTTATTCTCTCATAACCTAAATAATCATTTAAATTATGTTATTATAATCATAATAACAAAATTTATTTGGGTTCAAGATATTAAAGAAGAGTAACAAATAATGGTAATGAATATGTATTGTTATTGTCAAAAAAATGCTTTCCCTAGAAGTCACGGTTTTATTTGCAGAATTGCTCAAAGTTGTAACTTTCTTTTATGTGAGTTTTCTTGCTCCATTTGTTATTATGAGGTCGAATTCGGTCTTTATCACTTGGCGACAGACTTTTGATAATAAAACGTCGGAAGCTCTGAATGAAAATAGAATTGGAAACATACCTGTAATGATTTTAACGTAACTGGTGAGTAATTTGAATATAAAAAAAAAACAAGCAAAATACCTTAGTTGAACAAATTTTTTGAGACCAATAAAATAAAAAACGGTTCTAACGTTCTCGAGTTTTGCGCTTTTCAACGCACGACCATTTTATTCAAGATTATGTATTTTGTTGTTGTCATTATTATTTTTTCTGTTTTAGTTTTATTTTTGATTGCAAAATAATAATCCAGCAAAATAATAAAATATGAGCTAAAATTCGCGTTAACATATTTAAGATGTGTCAAGAATAAAAGTGTTTCGATCAAACTCTTACTAAGTAAAGAGGAACATAATATTATTACATTTTCTTTCTTATTATTAAATGCCGTAATAGCTACAAATATAACCTGTAGCAACGAAACCAATTATTTTACCATTACCCTATACGGTAAAATAAAACATACTAGTCGTCATGGCACCTATAATTTTGTATTAGGGGCGTGTGACTCTTGTTAGTTTCTACTATAGTATGTTTTATTAGGAATAAAATGTTAAGAAGATGATTTACTACAAATAATTTCATACATAAATAAATTAATAATAAGGTACTTTCCTATTTTAAGGGATTAGTAAATAAATTTGTGAAGAATATAACATTAATTCAATCTGTACCTATTATATAATTTTTATACTGAAAAATTATAATGACAAACTACAAAATATTTTCAAAATAACAAAAACCCCAATTGAGTTGTTTCAGTTTTATCAATGGAAATAACAATAGTTTTTTTGTTACAAATATAAACCTATCTCCAAAGTAATAATTATACGTTAGAGTATTAAATTAGCACACGAAGACCTTGAAAACGTGGACCCTGTTCTTCATAATTTCGAGGAAGGATCACAAATTTAAGGAAAAACGATGTGTGGGATATTTTTATTACGTATAAATATAAGAGAGGCATTTAAAACACCATCTACTGTTTAGTTAGAATCTTCTTAATGTCTTCTAATGTGTTTTGCTTCAACAATGTATTTTTACAACAATTTTGGTAAATTAGTCGCTTAAAACCTTAGTTTAAAGACGCAACAGAAATACTTTATTGTATAGAAAAAATGGTACACTTAGTTAAAATAAAAGTGTGTCAAAAGAGTAAGAAGTTCCACTAATGTGATTTACCGTCGGGGATTGAGGCCATAGACAAATTCAATTCTTTTATATTGTATGTGTCATAACTGGTTAGGAATTTTCTAGAGTCATTAACATTTTAAGCGATAACAGGTTTCATAGTAAAACTTGTAACGGAATCACTATTGCAGACATCTTCACATGGGTACCTCGATTTGCGCGGATTAAATAAAGTTAATTTATTTATTCAAGAACTGTAAATTTCATATTTTTTATTTGCCGAGTCCTTTAGATAAGTGCAGCTAAGATGTTCAATCGGTTGAAGAGATTTTAAAACCTACCTAAGCTACGTCAACTTTTAATGAAATTACACCGCATCAAATTCAGATATTATGAGGATGCATATGATATTACGCATGACTGCAACTAAGAGCTGCAAAAATAAGCTGGATATGATTTTTTACTGTAAATCTGTTTAAGTTAGTTCAGTTTCATACTTTGAACATGATTATCAATTTATTAGACAGCTGGGTACAAATAAAGTAAGCTATAACTTATATTCTATTCATTCACAAAACGTTAAGTGAGTCAAATCGAAAGCTTGTTTCGCGTACCGTTTCGATGTGACCTCAACCCGCAAATTATTATGCAAAGCGGTTAAGGAACCCAAATTCGTAGATTCCAGATTGAATTGTCATACAATCCATTTTGTCGGAACTTGTATCAAATTGTGGAATCATATGTATTTATGTGAAAATACTGATATGATTCTATGAAAGACTACGATGTTTCTCTGTCTCTTTCTATAACTATGTTAACAAGTGAAAAAGTGAACACCCGACACCAACGCGAAGTTTGTGTTGCAGAATTTGTATGGTAGAAATCTATTGAACAGCTAAGCTGTAATAAATAGGCATAGTCTTACAAAGTAATTAACGTGTTGATATAAAAAATAAATGAATTAGGTTTGCCTGACTGATGGTTTTGGTAAGGACCTTAAAAATTTTAGGAACAAAGTTATAAAAATATATTATTTATTACATTATTGTAATGATTCAGAAATGACAATACAAAAATCATGTATAAAAGCTGTTTTACAGTGCTGTCATTAATTTCCTTCACATAACTTTTATTCATATTACCTTTTATGACGTTAATGATTTTATTATTGAAAATATTAATATTTGCATTTATTAAATTGGCTTTAAAATTGATTAATGTTAAAGAATAACATTATTATAGTAACAAAGGACTAGTAATTAAATTTTATTGCCAGCTTACATATGACATTTGCAATTAAATTACAACCTGTTTACGCAATCAACGAAATACATACTTTTACATATTATTATATTACACCCTATACCAAGTATTTTTTTTGACAATCCAATGAGACTAAATTTAAAAATACAGACCCAAGATCACGAATTTTCTACATTTTAGGTCGGATTTTTTAAAGACCAGAACGCTTTTTTTGACAATACTATCTTAGAGATAATATACCTAGATATTTTTAAATGAAATAATTTAAAGGGATCTAGTAAGTTAGAATGTGACACAGTGACACTGTGTGGCAGTCTACTCTTGTGTAAATCTATTGTAGACAACAATTTAAACTTCGCATTCAAATGTCATAAGTATTTAGCACTTAGGCTAAAAGTACGCATTGTCTACAGCATACACTACGCAACAATCTCTACAGAGTGTAATAATATATTAATTTGTTCGGCAAGGCACCAACACGCGCGCATTATTTATGACAACGAATAAATTTCAAAATTGCTATTATATCGCCACCGTAACAGCCATGTTATTTTATAATTAAAACAACATAACCTTAGTTATTTATAGTTGTAATTAAATTAACTGTACCGTTAAATATGAAAAAAAGCGCTAATGCATAAATGTTTGGTCAGTTTTGAATAAGTCCTAGTAATTACTGTTTATGTTCTATGTGGGTGGTATCGGCAGAGAGCTCACTAACTCATCCCTAGGTTGTCTCAAAACTTAACCGTTGACCATGGGCACTATACTTTTAGAGTTTTTGTCTTTGATTATCCCATGAAACGAAAATTAAAAATCGTTTTATTCTTGTATACCTACCTTTTTATTTGAAACGGATTAGCCTCATATGGCTTTTATACCTTTACACGGACTACTGTTCTGTGACCGAACTAGTGTTCGGTGAGCGCAGAGAGCTCTCAACCGAAGGTCTTGTAGGCCTTCTCAAACACATCTATAATAGTCAGAATCGAATGCTGGGTTTTATAGCTTGTTTTTCAAAACAAACTGTATGGGCAAATGACAGACGCAAAAAAATTAAAAATAATCTCTCAGTCAGTTCAAAAGACTTGTTAAGACAGCGTAACATTTTACATACTATTACTATTTTACTACATATTTACATAAAAGATATAAAGTTACAGGTTGGTACTTGCCGTGGGTGAAAGTGTCAACTAGCCGCTGGAGTTTTATTCACTAGATGAGAGTGTAACTGGACGCTAGTGCTTGCACAAGTACTAACCTGTAACAAGAACAAGTAACAATAAGTGTTGTGTTACATTATGCACAAAACAAATTAGTTACCTAGGTAAGTAGGTATTTAGAACAAGAGAGATTTTTGTAACAATTCGAAAGAATCTTTATATTTCGCCATACTATTGTGGACTATAGCTCCACAAAAAATGATTTAAGAAAAAAAATGCTAATCTGAGATGGTTTGCAAATCATTCTGCCACTATTGATATTATTTTTTTTATTTTTTTTTTATTATTGCCGCACAAATTGACCCCACGCTGCCTGATGGAAAGCAGTCAGTGGAGTCCCTTAATGGTGGCCATCATCGCACGCCGGCATAGCATAGAATCTAATTATGTTACATAGTAGGTATTACTTATGATATAATAATAATATATTTATTTTTTATATCTAAAATATTCTATTTTAATAGGTTACTATATAAGTACCGGTCCCTGCCTTAAGTAAAGCTTAAACCACTAAAGCCCTGACAGCCGAAAAAAAATCAATAACCTTTTATTTATCGACATAGACAAAGTTAAAGCTGATGTATAAAAAGTTATCAAAAAGCCATAAAAGAAAAGTAGGTCAAGTGTAGGGTGAACGGTATAAGTTGACGACCGTTTCGGCAGCATTGGCCATATTTTGCTGAGTCAGCGCCAACGAAAAGCTCACCCCTTAATGTTTGTGGTGCTACTGATACTGACGCCCTGCTGTCTAACTATAACTAGTTATTGGGTCTTTTATATACAAACAAATTATATTGCAGTCTGATTTATTCATATTATGGACCAAATGGTAATAATCACTTTATACTATCCACACAAAACAAATGCAAAGGTTACTCAGTCAAGTCAGAACGCTTGAAGCGATCGGGATAAAAATTCACACAGATCTAGAATCTAATTTTAGAACAGCATTGGGCTACTTTTACCCGGGGAAGTTGAAGATACTCGGGATAGCGGGTGAAACGCGAGTTGGCGTGTAGACAGCACACGATTCTCGACTCATCATGTGATACAGAATCATACTCAGAATTGTTCCAAAAAACATAAAATATACATTGCACTATATATATAGATAAGTATATATATAGATAAGTATATATATTTCCGTTTGACATTATCTGAAACAGTATCAACTACCCTATTATGTTGGAGTTGAATGCAAATAGCCGAATTAAAATTCGTTCGATTCGATCCGGCGGCGACGAAATTTAAATTAATTGGTACAATAGTTATCCAGCCTTAAGCTGTATTTTAATGTGAGAACATAAATTAAACAGGAAAACACTCACGTGAACGATACACGAATGATTTTACATTTCATTATCGATGCATCAACAATTGATTCGCAACACTATATAGGTAAACGAGGTTATGACGATGGAGTAATGACTGCAATTTGTATGTGACCGTATTTTTTATTGAAAATACTAGGAATTTTAAACAGACAATGGTAAATACACTTTCTAGGCACGTGGTATTGTAGTATGGGAAGAATTATTTGAGAAATACAATGTAGGTAAATTAAAACGTTAAAACAAATAATGACTATATTAGTAAGTTCATATCCTTAAAAAGAGGACCTTTTCGTAGCAGTAAAGGAATAAAATTGCAATTATGTATCAAAAAGAAAAAAGCTCATCAGAGAAAGTTATGCCGCTACTATTGAAATTCCAATAAAGTACTTCCATCCACTACCAAGAATTTTCAACTAGAAACCTGAACGGAATACTTTCTCATTTCATTTTCTCAAGATTGTATCTTGACCTTTGACTACTTACCGACATATTATTTATAAAACTAATAACAGTAAAGCACAGTACACACTATCGATCGTCCGGAGAGGTAGGACCCTCAGCAGTCAGAGGTCGCAGGTTGCGGTGAAAGTGGCAATGCTTTCGCTAGCCGATACACCGCGTGATTGTGTCCCAAGCTTAATGTCGCGGAAAGTATATGCGGCGACACAAGTCGTAAATATTGTTTACCTATTCATGTTTATATAGAAAGTGTTTTCTTTACACACTATCTTATTTCGTCATAAGTAGATTGTTTATGGTAACTCACATTTTAGTACGAATAACGTACCTACGTGACACAAAACACGAAGAAACACGGCCGCACAAACATGCACAGGCAAATGTTGTGTCCTGTGTAGACAACGAACCCGCGATCAGACCAATACAAACAGATAAAATTTGAGTCAAAATTAAATTTGTAGTTTCTTTTATCACTTTCAGCCAATACTATTTAACCAATAGATAAATTAATTGCCAATAGATCAAACTAATTAGTCAACTACATCATACAACAATTCATTATATTTATATTAAAATACAAACCCTCGGGTCATCACGACAATCCTGACATTACCAGTATAAACAAAGTTACTTAAACTTACAAAAACAAAATGACATTATTAAACAACATTTTAGAAATACATCTTCGCTTTCGTGCCCGTCTATACGGAACGTGGAGAAACACAAACGGCACGAGAGCATGAATCAACTGGGATGATCGTGTCATGGCGTCCAAGAGAACACAGCTTGAAGCCAACTTTAGCACAAGCACACAAGCACACTACGTGAGGGGAAGGGCTTAACCCATTTATATGCAATCGATATGTTGGTAAGGGCGCGTTCATAGAAGCAGCAAGGGTCATTGAAGCAGATACCTATGGAGTACAACAAACCTATTAAAATATATTATGGCTTAGTTTAGTGTTTATGTACCTTTATACGTTAATTTCTAAAAATAGGATCCCTAATGAAAATAAACAAATGTAATGAAATCTCGATGTGAAAGCTTACTAGAATGTATACTTTAAGTGAATAGTATTAATTTAAAAATTAAAAGTTTATAGGTAAATTAACTTTTCATGTTTCCTTTGCGAGATTCGAGACAAAAACCATGAACTGAACGCGGCTGAAAAACACTACCTTCTGTGTACTTACTCAAACCTAATATAAATCAATAAAGGGTTTAAATTCATTAAACGACTTCTTTTAACAAAATCTTCGTCATTACCTATGGAGAATTTTGAACTGTGTAAATAGTCCTTAACATAATTTTCTCTATGTTCTTAGGACAGATTTGATAACCGATGTTAAGTGCAACCCTATCATCTTTATCACTGAATTCATTTTTGTGTAACATTTCATAAAAAATAGGCTAATAAAGGACGTCGTGAAATTCCAGTCTACAGGATATCAAAACTCTAAAATGTGGGTAATTGACAGACGTAGGAAACGGCGACAGACAGGTATGAAATATTACGCGGCAAAACATAACGATGAAAATGAAATGGCTTATTTTTCACATTACCTTCTCTTTTATGAAGTTTCATGTCGTTATGTGAAATATGATGCTTTATGAATTTACCTTTGTTATTGCAAGTACTTTAATGTGTATAATCTTATTCTTGGTAAATATAATTTGAAATGTTCGCTATGTTATATAAAACCTTTTCTATAAACGCCTGGGAAATCTACGTTAGCCTGAACTCATACCAAGGATTATGCCGTCAGGGCATTGACCTCGTCCTTACCTAACGAGCGAGCCCTTAATTTTATTTACAAATGTTATATCTCATTAGAAGTACCTATGGTCGAAATATTTTGCTAGGCTAGTAGCATTACCAATATTCCATTTAAAAGGAAGTAATTTTACGTATTAGCAGGACAAAATTTATATGAAAATATAAAAAAAAATTGTAAATAAAACATACTTTGTATTGAAAATAGAGTGTCATTCCATATAAATAAATATCCTATAAGCACGTAAAATATATACCTACTGGCTACTTACGATTATTTTAATCAAACTCGAACAGTAGGTACCTCTTTTGATTTTCATTTCAGTCTTGTTTTTAACCATGCAAATATTTAAAAAATCTAACACCACAAAACAATTGCAACGATCCTTTTCAACTGATTCTATTCAATCAATCATTATCAATCGTCAACGGACACTTTGAAAGGGTTTAGACATCGTTTGTCGACTATAAATATCGGAACTTTGAAATAAAACCAAAACATGCACTACTAAATACGGATGTACAGAAGGAACGTTCTATTTGATTGATTGAACTGTTGGGTTGGATCTACTCGGACTTTCAAGCTGCTGAATTTGATTTTTATCCAGACCATTTGAGCTTAATAATATTGAGGTTACTTGTTTTTTAAAACAATGGAGTATAAGGGTATAAAGTACAAGAACTGCATGTTTTGGAATCATTGGCTGCGTGAAGAACTACTCGAGATGTAAAAAAAAATCTTGCTTTGAACACTGAAATTGATAACAGCAGCTAAAATTCCATTCGCATGCTGAAAGAATATTATACAAAGAGTTTAATTATAATTAAGTACAAATCACATGCTACCGGTAGGTATTTATGCGCAACACGTGTTAATATATAAAGACAGAGAAATCCGCTCCTCTGGATATAGAAATGAAACTTATTTTGTATCTACTCCGACGCGACTCTCATCGACAGACAAGCGGCGCTTAAACGCTTGGCCTAAAAGTTTGAAAACTAATTTTAACCTCCAATAAGCTTCGTACGCACGAGGAACGATCAATAAGGGACTGAGGTATTGTCTGCTCATCCTGTCTTCCTTTTAAACCGATTTTCTATCGGCAGTCAAAGACAGTATCACTGATTTATGTTTATGTGATATCCTTAGCATCTCATGGGAGGAGAGTATGTAACAAAAGTCGTTGCTTTATTTTCAAATATTACCAGCGAAAAAATGCAGATATATAATATAATCGAAAAAGAATCCTACTTATTTAAACTGACTTGTATAAAACTGTTGATATCAAATTTTATTATAAAATAAATGAAGCAATCCAAGTTGTACCGATTGAAATGCAAGCCAGGCAAGCAAGATGGTCTAACGTAAGTAAAATAAAAATGCATGGCCAAGAAAATTTATTGCCAGAAATTTATGTCCCACGGATGTAGGTACCTAAAACGTAATCATTGAAATTGGAATTGGAAATAATTTATTCACAGGCAATATAAATGTTCAGGCCCGTGACAGTTACATGAAAACGTCGTTAATGTTGATTTATGTACGTGTGTTACTTAAGGTGACGTCATTTACTTAATTCACATAAAGTTTACTCACAGACGCTATAATTAGATGCAAACGAACACTAGCAGGGCTTATTTCTGTTACAATGCAATCCCTCTATGTGCTAATCAGATCAATGACGTCACAGGAAGCTGTGGTTTTAATTCTGTAGCTAGAATTCACATTTAGGGCAACATCTACAACATTTAACAGATAATAGTGCTATTTTAGAGCCGTTTACGTATAGATAAATATTTTACATTTTAATTTCTAGTATATGCTTTCAATTTATTCATTTTAGTGGATTTATTTCTCATGCCTTTTAGGTATCATTAATAAATATTTTATAATAACATAAAAATGGGCGAAATGTTTATTATTCATCAAATTAACTATCATGTGCGCTACAAGTGTAGGAAACGTCATGAATTTTGAAGGGTTCAAATCAATAATTCAAATGTGTTCTTCTCAACTACCATATCCAAACTTTCCTCATTTATTTCAGGCATAAATAGTTAAATAATTAAGTAAACAAATACCTTGTTCCATTAACAAGAATACCTTACTTACTTTGCACACACTTCTGGGAAATCACTAAAGTTCACTTAACATTTCACAATCTTGTTTCATTAAGTACCCACGTCTAAATGTCTAGATTAGGAGTAATTCAACGCCAGTTATTATTCTTAGCCTAGAAAGCGTTATTCAAAAGGTCAAACGATGAAAGGTCAAAGAGCGAATTGCGGATGTTTAGTTTACTTGTATTTTCTGACATCTTGGTACTGCATCTACGCTAGTGTAATGTCTATCACTCTCTAGTACTACAGACAATAAAGTACTTTGTGCTAGTACTACTAAGACTTATCAAATATTTATTTGAATAATTCATGTTAAATACAGGAAATGACAAAGAAACCACCTACTATCAAAAACACAATTAATGAATTTACAATTGAGATTCACTCTCACTAAAAAAATGTCCGAGCACTATGATAGATTATATAATTGATGATTAAACGAACTTACCTTAAGTGATGTTCTATCATAATTATACGAGGGCTTCATCCGAAGAGATAAGACAATTGTAGTTTCGCGTAACGACTCGCTAATCAACACTATAGTTGAAAAAAAAAATTATTTTAGAATAAGTAACTAAAATATAACTATTTTTCACGTTTGTACTGGTATCACCAAGGCTCCCTGCCGATATTACGTTACCTTGCGGTTGAACCTCATTTAGTTGAAAGGAGTATCTAAAAAAAAAAATAATAATAATATGCAAACATATTATTAGAGTGACACGAGAATCTATTCAAACTATATATTTCGGAATAATGGGTGTATATTGGGAGGGTGGGTTCTTATCTCTTCGGATGAAGCCCTCGTATAATTATGATAGAACATCACTTAAGGTAAGTTCGTTTAATCATCAATTATACTTTGTGCTTCATCCTCGAGATAAGACAATTGTAGACCTTGAGATACACCGAAATATTATTTGAATAAAATAACAACAGGTGATTTGTAATATAATTTACTCTAATAAATCTAATTAGATAAAACAAACATAATGTGTACATTCCTGAGTACTAAATTCATAACTTATTACATAATAATTATTAATTACACACTTAAATTTCCTAAGATGGATAAAGCAAACTGATTTGCATTTTGAGTATTAATTTTTCTGTTATAGAATTTTCCAAATATATTTGAACTTCCGCTCCACCCGGCGGTATTTCTGATAACATCAATGTTAATACCGAGCCTGCTAGCGGCGGAGGTACTTGCGTGCCGGGTGGAGTGGCCAGAGAATATTGAAGTGTCAATTCCACTTTCACTGAGAGTATGCTTTATCCATTTACTTAAAGTTTGGCTGGTAACAGGTTTATGAGGTTTCCTGTAACTTATAAATAAATTCTCGTTATTACCCCTTAAAGACTGAGTCATATCCAGATAATTTAATAATGTATCTGCAGGACAAATTTCAGGCTTTATATGGTAGAATGGGATATTGAGGCACGGTTATCAAATCTGGTATTTTTATGCAAATCATATCTGAACTACGTTGGATATTTGAAATCTTAATTAGTGATAATGTCTGCACTCTGTGGGCAGTGATAAGCGCCAAAAGAGTCAATGTCTTTTTTGTTAATTGTTCTAATGGTAGCTCATAATTGGGGTATAAGTTTGATAAAAAATCTAATACAATCGAAGTGTCCCAAGTGATATTATATTTGGGTAAAGGTGGACGCAGTCTGTAAAAACCTTTAAAAAGTCTGGTAACTCTATCATCAGAGGTAACCCTTGATCCTATGATTAATGACAAGGCGGAGCGGTAACTATTAAGTGTCCCATATTGAGCGCCTGTATTAAATTCATTTGTTAAGAAAAAAATTATATTAGGAATTGATGCTTCATAATAATCTACATTGTTTGTATCACAAAAACTTAACCAACGTTTAAATGCCACGGTATACTGCTTTTCAGAGCTATTAGATAAAGAGGCACAAATAACGTCTAACGAATTTGATGGTACACAGCGTCTTGTAAAAGCTTCCCTGATAATTTTCCGGCCATAAGTTTGATCTGCGGCATTGTTGTCGTGCTGTTGGAGGCAAAAATTAACGGATTATCAGCTGGTTCAAAGATTATAGGATCAAACAAGAGTAATCTATTGAACAAAGGGAACCATGCTTGGGTGGACCAATAAGGCACTACCACCACACCCTGTGCGTTGTCCGTGATGATCTTTCGCAATGTTTTCGCAATGACCGAAACAGGGGGGAAAGCATAAAGATTCAAATTGTTCCAATTGATTGTAAAAGCATTGACAGCACATGCTCCTGGGTCTCTGTGCCAAGAGACATATTTGTGACACTTTGAGTTTAGTCTTGTAGCAAAAAGATCTATATCGGGGGCACCGAAAGTGTTAACTATACGTTCAAAGGCTTGGTCGCTAATTTCCCACTCTGTATCGGGATGAAGCCGCCTGGATTCCGCGTCTGCTATGTTGTTATCATGTGAGCTAATATATGAAGCATAAATATGTATGTTTCTAATTTCGCAAAAGTTCCAAATGTCTTTAGTTAATTTGTTGAGATGTGGGAATCTGACTCCCCCCATGCGATTGATATACGATATAGCAGTCGTGTTATCAATCCTTAGTAGGATTTGACAATTTTTCATTTTAGAAGCATATATTTTAAGACCAAAAAACGCGGCTAATAGTTCCAGAAAGTTAATATGCTTAGTGGCTTCGTCAGCGCTCCACTGACCGTTAGCGGTTTTCTCGCCACAGACTGTCCCCCACCCAGTTTTACTAGCATCGGAAAAAATTTCTAAGATGTAATTATCTTCCCTTATAGGATTTATAGCATACTTTATAGTCTTAATCCACCAACTTAAGTCCTCTAGTAAATATGTTGGTACGTCCATAAAATTATCGTAATTATCAGACTGTAAAAGGGCAAGATATTTACACCTTTCCAACTGTTTTGTATAAAGCCAGCCGTACTGTACTCCAGGACAAGCTGACGTAAGGAGACCGACCACACGAGCAAAGTTTCGTATAGAACAACGCTTAAGGCGACTTAATCGGACTACTTCTTTAAGAATACATATTTTCTTAGCTTCAGTTAGGCTTATATGAAATTTATTTGTGTTTATAATAAATCCAAGATAAGTGCATTTATTTGATGGTATAGGGCAGCTTTTCTCTTCATTAATAATGAAGCCTAAAGATTCTAACAGTACTCTTGTTTGAGCAACATTATTAGCGCATTCCTTATAGGTAGGAGCTATACAGCAGATGTCATCTAAGTAAATGGTTGATAAGTAACCCATTGATCTTAACAGAGACATGACTGGTTTTAATAGCTTGGTAAAAACAAATGGTGCTGTGCTTAATCCAAAGGGTAAAACATTAAATTCAAAAATGGAATCTTGAAATTTAAATCTCAGATACTTTCTATAATGTTTATTTATAGATATCAAAAAATATGCGTTAAGTAGGTCTAAGGAAGCCATAAAATAATTTTTGGAGACTAATTTCACAGTTGTTCTAAGATCCTCTAATTTGAAATGATCGGTTTTTATAAATTTATTTAACGCTTTTAAATTTAAAATGAAACGGTTTGTACCATTTTTCTTTTTAATGAGAAAATAACTTGATAGGAACTGGTCTTCCCGGTTCTTACATTTTGAAATAGCACCTGATTCTAGTAATCCAGTTATGGCTTCCTCATATTGTATACTTTCAGTGGCTGATAATTTTGGTGACTGGGTAATATATTTTTGTACTACAGGTTTATTAAAAGGAATCCTATAACCCTGTACCCATGACCAAATTGTTGCATCATTAGTTATTTGACGCCATTGTTTATAGAACATAACAAGACGACCAGAACAACGTACCGAATCTAACGACGTTGATAGGGGCGCGGTTGCCTGTACCGCTGTTGCGGCGGCAATGGCGGTGGCGGTGGCGGTGGCGGGGGCAGCGCCGGTGGCGGAGGCGGCACCGGTGCTGCCGTATACTGTCGCCGTTGCTGCGGGACAGGTGGTGGAAAATCGGCTTGTGTCTGCGTGTATGCAGCAGGCTCCTGTCTCCTCTTGCCTGGCTGCCTGCTGGTCGCCGGCTGAGGCTTGGAGTTTAAAGCCCGAGGTTGTGGACGCCCCGTTATGGTCTTAGGCTTAGATTTTATTTCGGAGCCAGACTTGCTGATAGCTTTAGCCGATTTAAGTGTATCAGCCAATTTTTCCCCAAATAAGTGGGTATCAATTACAGTTTCATATAACTGGCCCTTAATTTCTTTTTTGATAGATGCGCAAATAAGACTCCTTCTTTTCATTGACTCGCAGAATTGTAAGTCGCAGAGTAGTTGAGCACCTTCAAGCAATGGTTTTATAATAGAGGGGTCTTTAACCTCGGAATTAAAAATCTTTGTGAGAGCCTCACCAATACATGAAATTGCTGATGCAATTTGGTTTTGTTTGCGCTCAGTACCCTTGTCCTTGCCTATCATGGTATCTGATAAGGCTGCTTTTATTTCCAAGTTTAAAAGCGGGGCAGCTAACTTTGGACAGTTTTCAGGTATTAGATGCTTCTCTAAAAGATCTTTTCGAACTTCTTTTGTAAGCCCGGAAGTAGTGGCGTGCTCCCATCTAATTGCGATATCTTTTTGAATTTTTTCCCCCATTTTCTTGGCAATATTTGGGGTTGCGCCTAACATCTCAAGGATATCGTCATCTAGTGGGCGTTCTTTTGACATAATTAGCTCTGCTGAAGAAGGCCCTGGAAGTGGCTCCAGATTTTCCAGATCCACGTTTTGTGTGGGTAGGCCTGGTTGTTCATTTAAAGTACTCGATTCTGCGATCTGCGGTACTAGGCCATCTGGAAGGTAGTGCATAAAATTAATATTTTATTATTGTGCACTCAAGATACTTGATGTATCTAATTACGAAAACAAATTTATTCACAAAGCGAATACCGCTAAGTATTTGTTTATTTCGTAATTGGGAGGTAGTTCAAGAATTTGTGAATATTAAATGATATTGTTAAACTCTTTTCATAGTATTTATGATATAATAGAATATTTATTCGTACAAAATTATTTACCAGGCACGATTTTATCAACCACACTAAGGCGTACTAAAATATGCTGGTATTTGTACATAAGGTATTTATAATTTAATTTACCAAAGATTTTATCATTAAATGTATAATTTTATGGATTAAAATGAGTACAAAAGTTAGGTTATTATATTAAATGAACTACCTCAGTTAATAAAAGAAAATATAAAATAGTTTCTACCTTCGGGTAATGACGACACAGGCGACGCATCTCCGTCGTTGCTACTTGAACTAATCCGACGACGAGAATGTTTTTTGCGCTTGCGCAGCTTCTTTTCTATTTTTCTCATCTTGCGTCTGATGTATTCGTCACTATCTTCATCGCTTTTTCTTTTTGGCATGATTATTCGTAAAAAGTAGGGTATTTTAACCAAGTACGTAAGAAAGTAATGACGTGTAGACTAGCGTAGCACTAAAACACGAATGGGGTTCAACCGCAAGGTAACGTAACATCGGCAGGGAGCCTTGGTGATACCAGTACAAACGTGAAAAATAGTTATATTTTAGTTACTTATTCTAAAATAATTTTTTTTTTCAACTATAGTGTTGATTAGCGAGTCGTTACGCGAAACTACAATTGTCTTATCTCGAGGATGAAGCACAAAGTATAATTTCTACCACCAGCATACATATGTTTGGAAGATTGTGTCATTTTAAAGTAAATAAAATTTACAAATGCGCACGCACGTGAAAAGTCAAAACATAAAAATTAATTGTAATAAATCATTTCAACTATACCAATAAATAAGATATGTGATTATGACGCAAATATACCTACATACACAGATAAACAGCTGAAATCACCAGTTTGACATTAATACAATAGTCAAATCGTAGAAAACAATGTTACCAAATTTTCAATATTAATTATTCGTATTCATTGAACATAATCCTAGTAATAAACGATACTTCCAAATCCGAAGAACCGAAAACAGTTTATAATCAGCACCTATACAAACAACAATGGAAAATTATGCAATACTATAATTTTGCCGAACAAAAGGCCGAATGTAATAAGTGCACAGAGTATTCAACAATGAATGCATTCATCATAATTTAACGTCAATGAAAACATCCCGGCTGTTCACTGTTGCGAATACTCAATTGGGTACGATTGCAAAACTAAATCTATATGATCGCGATGATGATAAAAATGTATTGTAATAAATAATATACTACTATCACGTCGCGCAAAATGGAATTGATTCCAATTTATTTTTTTGTAATCTATACTAATATTATAAAGAGGAAAGATTTGTTTGTTTGTTTGTTTGTTTGTTTGTTTGTTTGTAATGAATAGGCTCCGAAACTACTGGACCGATTTCAAAAATTCTTTCACCTTTGGAAAGCTACATTATCCCCGAGTAACATAGGCTATATTTTATCCCTGTATTCCCACGGGAACGGGAACTACGCGGGTAAAACCGCGGGGAGGCAGCTAGTAAACAATAAACTGGAAAAGTCAAGGCTGGTCATACTGGCGGAATTTTCTCTCGGAGTAAAGTATGAAAAGACAATCGAATTTATGCCGATGCGTGTTTTCATGTATTATAATGCATTTAAGATAAACAAATTTGGCCGGATAAATGTAATTTTCTGCCATCGAACCGTAATTGTAACGCAAATAAAAAAAAGTTGTCTATGCAAATTTTCGTATAAACTGTCTTTATAGCTATTCACATCCTGGTGTTACTAACCTTTGCGAAGATAATTTCCTCGCTTTTATAGTAAACATGCCAGTTGAACAGTACCTAACTGATAGCGCATTACGAGCAATTAATAAAATAGAAGAATTTCATTACGTTTTAATGCAAATGTTTTGTAATAAAAAGTAAAGGTTGATATACGTAGCGGCACATTACAATTTCGAACAAGAAACTGATGAGGAGCCTATGTCAATGGCCTTAGAGCCTAATCTAATAAAGCTAGCATTATAGAGATGGCACCGGTCGAAGCGGGCTCGTGTAACGGTTTGTATATTTAACAGGTTTCCTAATACGGCCGATAGCGACGCAAAGAAACTTGTTAATTTTAAGATACTAAAGGTGGTGAAATATCTTTGATCGGTCAAGGTGGCTCTCATATTTAAAGAGCATTACGTAGTAGGTACTAAACATTTGATTCTATCTACGATAACAAATTTAACATAGGAAATAAATATTTGAGTAGTTCTCGAAATTCAAATATTTCCAAACTATCTGACGACTAATGACATAAAGTAAATATAGCTTCTGGAATTTACCAAGGTTATATGAAATTTCTGACTTAGAAGATAATGCATTGATGAGAAATAACTAAATTTATAATTACAAGAAGAGTCCAAGTGACATAAAAATGTTCCATCAAATTACAATGTCGAAGTTATCACAGCTGAGTACATATCTACAAAACAAGAGAAAAGAAAACACTTATATGACATGCATAAGGTTAAGAGCGTCTGTACTGGTTCCGGCATGCCTCAAGGCAATCTGTGGCAAACCGAACGTAGAATAATGACCTTTGAAGCAATGATATAAAATATAATTTCGTGAAACAGCCATAATTTACAAAAAACCAAATGGTTCATGTAATGCAATTATTAAAGTATGTAGATAAAATATTAATGATATGTGTGAATCAACTTAATATTGGATTTTTTTAATAAAATTTAATAAAATGTAATAAAATTAAAGAAACATAATCTTGCTGGAATCTGAAATTTAAAAACAAGAACTGGAGTTACAGCCTTGTTGGACAGGTAACTGTCAAACCAGTTAAACTTAAGGTTTGGTAGGTAATATACATCACAGAGAGGTCAATAAACGCAAATGAGTACCAAATCAGAGAAAACTTATTTGCTCAAGTGATCAGATTAACCACATTAAGGCAGCCAATTAAATGTAAACACGTAGGAATTTTATAAGCACGATAAATTGATACTACAACTAGTAACGTAACTAAATTAAGTTATCAGAAGATCCTCCATTATTAAACTATCATATTCAGAATCCTGAGTCTCAAAATCTAGACTAGTTAAGTTCATAACTTCGACGGTTCAGTTTAGTAGGGCAAGTTCGCATAATTATGTAATTATGCAGAATCTTTATTAAGTTCAGCCAGTCGAGTGCACACTTGACGGTCAATGACGACGACCTTGGAATATGCTGCAGGCTAGCATTTGTTATTACGTATTACATCAAGATAAACTATATAATTATGTTACTTGCTATCTGCCTCCACGTCACTATTAAGCCTATTCAATTTCCGTTCTGTAACAGTTCTGTCTCTATGTATCGTTAGGCTGAAATTTATTTGTTTGTTTCGTTCGGTTGTTTGTCACTGCGATTCGATTGATAAATAACTATTAATGGCGCAGTCGCTAGATCGCATTATTGTTATTGAGTTGATATGTTTGATTGCTTTGATGGCTGATAAATTATACCATTTGCATAATGCACTATCGGAATGAAATATTTTTTTAATAAGATTATTGCATCTGGAAATTGATATCATGCTTTAATTATTAGGTACTACAGATTCGGTCACATTCCATATTAATTTGCCTATTAATTAATTAATAATAATTCAACTGTTTATACTCGAGTTCCATTGGCTTTAAATTCAATTAATTAAACATAAAGCAATCGTGCCATTTACGCAAATATATGAATCAATCAACCATTATCAATGGAAATAGTTCATTCGATTTTACGCTTCGATTGTAAATATTGTAAAAAAAAATGTGTAATATGGCGTGTATGTCCAACCGACCGCTGAAAAGAATACGGTCAACTAAATACGAACAAGGTTTGTTATTTTAAAACAAATAGTAACAATGTATTAGTTAGTAAAAGTTAAAATAACTTGTTACTTTTTAATGAAGTTATAGAAACAAAATTGAATATTTAAATACAAAGGGAAATATCAAGTCGGTTAGTCGAGTTAAATAGTGAAACAAGTTGGAAAATAAGTGAGGGCTAAGTGTGTACTTTCATACTTTTTAGGAAACTTACCTACTACATGATTAAAATTTATACACAAATTATACAGAAAATTATACTAAAAGAGCCTACGAAAACAGAATCAGCCATTGGGAAGATTTGCCAAAGGGTCTTATATATACAAAAGAGTAATAAGAATTATGTTTTTACGGGTATTTTAGCAATATTCTCATATAACACTAACCTGATAATATAACTTTGTAAGAATGATATAAATGTTTAATCGATTTCCTTCACTCGATGAATCCTATTAGGAATATATAATGGATGAAACAATAAATAAATTGTCAATATCAATTGACTGAACCCACTGAACTTTATTAACAAGCAAAGCACTTGACCCATTAATAGTTACAAATAGAATAACTAAACTACATCCGATACCAATATTTACAGAAGCAGCGGTTAAAGCAACATCTGGCCGTGCTTGCAGCTTTATGTTGGTCTTATTTTAAAAATGTTATTACTGAGTTCGTTTAGCTAAAATAATTTTTCTATACCAATATTATAAAGAGGAAAGATTTGTTTGTTTGTTTGTTTGTTTGTAATGAATAGGCTCCGAAACTACTGGACCGATTTCAAAAATTCTTTCACTTTTGGAAAGCTACATTATCCCCGAGTAACATAGGCTATATTTTATCCCTGTATTCCCACGGGAACGGGAACTACGCGGGTAAAACCGCGGGGAGGCAGCTAGTATATAATAAGGATATTAATGTAAGGTTATGGTCAAAAGAATGTCATGACTTAGTGAGAGTGCAACAAGAAGCGTAACCGGCTGGCGATAAAAGCAAATTTTTAGAAATGTTCTGAAATTACATTTCTAAATTTAAGATGATAATACGGAACCCTAAAAAAGGTGTTAATATGTCGAAACGAATTTTCGAGTTAGTTGTAAATAAAATTTACATTATTTTTTACTAGTGATAAAATACTTCTTGTAATTTTATTGTCATTGATAAGAATACATACTAAAGTAAGACAATGTTACGTATTCAGTTTATCAAGAAAGAAAATAAAAGCACTTCCTTTCTCAATACTGACTTGTGTTTATAAGCGAAACACATTCACATATTGTGGCTATTATGGTATAGTCCAAGTGAATAGTACTATGAGTTCGTCAGTGATAGTATCAAACTATAAAATTAATACTTTCATATCAATCTAATATTATTTACCGAATGTTACCTAGATTTTTTAGAGATATGTCAATCTTATGATAATCTTATGTGCTTATATTCTATTATTTTTTTTGTCTTTATTAAATAGCTTAATCAATATCTGATTATGTTGCTCTGGTAAGAAAATAAAAACTTAAATAAACATAGTGTGCCAGTATTGATTAAATCATTGAATTAAAAAGTAACAAACATATACATATGTTGTTTCACCTGCGTTCCCAGGGGATCAAAATGAAAATACGTCTAGACACGACCCAGACATAATTTAGTAAATCAAAAAAATATTTACACATTATGATGATATTACTAATATCATCCGCCTAGCGCTATAATGTTAGACCAAGCGACACATGAGTATAGAATTCAAGAACAATACAATACGAATGGTCCGGCGCACTAACGGTACGGTGTGCCGCCTCCGCGGTCAAAGCAAAGATTCTACATATTCAGTCGACGCCATAACGGTGCAAGCGTTTCTTTTTGTTATTCCAAAAGCAACACCTCATATAGCAAATTGTTTTATGTACCGTCAATTTTAAAGAAGCAAACGATTTTAGTTTTTATTGAAATCGCCAAGAGTTTTAAAGAAGATCAACAAAAACAGGACATGATGTAATACCTACTGGAAGTAAGGATAACAGTATACGATAGCGTAATTGCGATATATAAATATTGTTCTTATGATAAATTTATTATCTATTAATGCATTAAAATACTTCACTGCAACATAAAACAGCTAGTAAACACGACACTAAACAATTCTGAAGGGTGATAATAAAATTTAAATATGAAACAGGGAACACATTTAAATCAACACTTAATTTTGATAACGAGAGTAAATCTCATCGACTCACGCACAGAAGCGAAGAGGAAGGAGCATTCAACGTCCATTTATCAATTGTAAGCATCGTACCGGCACAATAAGATGTAACAGACATTGTGTCTCGGAGAATGGGCCTGCGTTTCGAAGCCTGCTGTCAAATAAATGGTATATGAATATAAAGGGCATGAATAGATATAAAAATAGAATGCAATCAGTTACGATTGACGAGGAAAATAGCGCATTAAATGCGACATTAGATATTTACGGAACGAAAAAGATACACAGACAAAATAAACATTGACAATATTAATTGTGAGACCGTATTTCTTTGCACCTCTTATATAAAAGTGTACCCTCGTATGCATTAATAGTTTGCTATTTAGATTTCTGATGTCTCTGTTTGGCATGTAACGTTTGGTGTACACAAGAGCGAGACGGATGACGCTATAACCCTGATTGAGCTAACGAGCATAATAAGACTTCCCAATAAATAAACGCACGTAATAAAGTATATTAAACATGAAGTAATAAATTTAGATAAAATTGCTCAGATAAATTTTGCAAGGAATAAAAGTGACTCATTGTTTTCAAATACGAGTACGAACTTTGACAACGCGTGTGGGAACAATGAAGATGAAACGTTGAGACATGTTCAAACAATGAATAATAAGTACAGGTCGCATCCAGAAGGAAATAAATAAGACCATTGACAGTATTATATTGTATAGTATAATATATAGATAGCTATATAAGTGACCTTTTATCTTCCGCGTGAACTAATCACAAAGATATTCGAGAAAGTGACGACATGACGGAGGAAAGTTTTGATGACTACTGTGATTTTTTCTTTGATAGACGAAAAGATGAATGTTCGTGACAGTGGTGAAATAGAAATTAAGGTCGTTATGTTATGGTTGAACTTATATTGTAAGTAGTTAATAGTTTTTTATTGAATTCAGGGAAATGTTGTAAGCATTAAAAAGCAAATTCATCCATCAAAAATAACATGTAGTTTTAACCACGCCTTCGTTGCTGTAGCTGTAAATTAAAAACAAAGTTTCACGCGTTGTTGCTTTTAATGTATTTTTTAATGCGTTTGTGTGAAAATACAATTAGCACTTGATAAAACAATCAACAACTGGTCACTCATTTTCGAATAACGTTCTAATCAATCAATGATCCCAAATATTATTCTGGTTACGTCATGAATGCAATATATTAACACTAGAAGCGCCGTCGTTCCATTTTTGACCCACCCGCAAGTTTCATCGTCTGTAACTTTTTATTTTTTCTACTCAAGGCCGTGAAACTTTTTGACTTTTAATAATTTATGGTATTAATTAAATTCAATATGTTTTCTATTGAATAAAAACAAATGTAAATAAAATAATTTGCTATTTACCTAGAACTGCCGCTGGGTCAATTTTGTCCCGCCAAATTTCTAAGCAATAATTCGACGTATAGTGGCTAATTATGCGGGTGGAAGGGTGAATAAACAGTTGAGCATTGTTTCTATTCACTTCTTCGTCGCTTTGTGTAAAAAGTGCAAGTTTTTGTTTTACAAACGCATAACTCTTGTTAGTACAAGAGTTATGCGTTTGTAAAACATTATAGTTATGTCTAGTCAAAGTAGCAGAATATTGAAACCGCAAGAAATTGCATCCTGTTTGAATGATATTCTAGAGGACAAATCAAATGGCAAGCCTTCGGGATATTCTGATGACGACTACGAGTTACAAAAGAGTTTCATTCACAAGTTTCTATCTAAATGCCGTGGCCAATTTACCCAGTTCTTGAACTCAAAGTCAGATAAGTATGGCCAAAAGTTTTGGATTGTTGTTGACAAAGTATATACCTAATAAATACGTCTACTTACCTTGGGAAAGATGATCACAAACCTAATGGCATCATTAGGTTTGTGATCATCTTTCGTTTAGGGGACTAGGTGGTACAGAAAATGATGGAACTTTACACCAACAAAGGTAAGAATGTGCCTTGAGACAATTTTTTTTAACTCTTTTATTAGCGGAATATTTGAAGTCTAAAAACACTAGTATCGTTATACATGCACTGTAAATGGAATTCGAAGAGGAATACCTATTGCCATAAAACTGCTAAAGAAGAATTATACAAGTCGTGTCTCCTGAAAACTGGTGACACAACATTGACTGTTTCTCAGACTAAGCCAAATAAAAATGTTCTTATGCTTAGGATGCATCAAGATATTATGACAATAAGTTCTAGTTCAAAGAAAAACCAGGAACAATACTATTCTACAACACCACAAAGCATGGAGTAGATGTTGTCGATTCGATCACCAGGACAATATACAGTACAGGCGGCTCCTAGACTTTGGCCAGTTCATACATTTTATGATCTGTCTGATTTGGCAGCTATAAACGCATGGGTATTATATAATTTTATCAACACAGCAAAATTAAATGTAGAGACTTTTTATTGCAACTGGCGAGAAGTATTAGGTATACGCAGTACATGAATAATAGAAAACAGTCATTCCTACAGAAATTTCAGAAAACCTATTAGAAGATGAGATTATGAAGAATGTAAGGTCAAGACCAAATATACAAGTCATCTGTGAAGTCTCAAATGTTTAAAAACTGTCTGTAATAAATGCAATGCTAAGGAATATTATATAAGTTATATTTGCTATTCTGATAATAAACAGTTAAGAGATTTTTTGGTATTTATTACATTTAGAATTACAATCTTAGTTGTGATGACTATAATAAACTATTAGTTACTACGTATTTGTTGTAAAAGTGTTAATTGTTTGACTTAAATATTTAAATAAATATAATTTCAAATAATATACATATTGTTTCAATAATAATTCATGCTTTATGTTAAAGAACGTTGAAAAAAATATAATGGGTCAAAATTGTCACAGCGGCGGTTCTAGGGGGGTCATGAGTTTCGGCACTTCTAGTGTTAAATATCTCTGCATTATAATGGAAACTGATGTGCGCTATTGGTGGACATTTATCGTACCAAAAGCGATAATTTTTTCTAGATAATTATACATACATTGAACGACTGACATAATCACTGAGCTGTACGATTATTGAGATTATACAACATTACTAGTTCTGCATTCACGATGCAAGTATTGTACTAGATAACTGTATATTTGTGTCGATATTTATTGTTACATAATAATTTTTTTTATTGATTTAAAGGTTAAGTACATAAAATATTAAGATGGATTAATTTCGCCCAATCCGCATACGAGTAAGTTTCACAAAAGGATTTAATTTCTTACCTTTACTTATAGAGTTTCATGATTCAATACCAATATCGGTTAAAAGGTATTCCACGCAATCCCTACTCATCCGATTTGTTCCAATGTTAATCCCAAAATCCTACTCAGGTACATCTACACATACACCATCTTATATATTATTTGGGCACAATACTCGCTTTGATATCGCACAATCTCTAGTTCTGAGCATGTCAATAAAAATGTTATTACCTACTACAATATAATCTATGTTCGTTCTAGGCAGGATATTAACCGCATATTTTATACATATAATTTCAGTTAATATACTAATCTAGCTGGCAATGTTTCTATTCACACAATCCAGACAACTGTAGTCGAATATATAATTCATCATCAAATAGAAAACGTACATTGAGTTTAAAAAAAAAGCTTAAATATATGTATTTACAAATTTGTATGACATGACTTACATGAGAGTATGGTTTGACATATAAGAAACCACAATAATACAAGCTGACGGAAAGAAATAGTTTGAAGTTGATGGTGATTGTGAGAAAGCAGAAATATGTAAATCTGAATCGGATTATATTCTTCACACCCAAACATGGTAATGATCATTTGTATAACTGTTTGCATGCTATTTAAAACATGAGAATAAAAACGTTAAATCCACAATGTTATTTTCAATAATTCCCCGTGAATTTTGTAGATTGCTCCATCGTTACACTCAATCTCTTCACTATAGGCATGAGCGGTTAGATTGTCGAACGCAAATGGTCGACACTAATAGGCTTATAAAGTCAATATTTCAGGAGAGTCAAGACCCGTGGTCGTATCGTAACGTCCTTAGTAATTGTTCCCAAATCCCAAACTCTGACTCTAGGGTGGAATTTGGCACTGTGACATTTGTTCCAAGAGTTTGGCTATTAAATTTTAGTACTTAGCAACAGTTTGGTTTCGGTACGCACGTACTCTTGAGCTTTAATGTCTTAAGCCGTATTTAATTAAGTGTTATTGAAGGGTTTTCGTTATAATTCGTATCGAAGTAAGCAGATGGTGTTATGTTAGGTAAGTGGTTGGATTTTGATTTGACGAAATATAATTTGATTGATTTCAAGAGCGACAAATAACTGTACATGTTACTTTAAGGCCTAACTATAATTACCTACTTTCAATGAAGGTATCGAACTGGTTGTGATAACCAGTTCTATACTGATGTCATCTGTTTTTATAGTATTGTTGGGATAAGGCCAAAAGCTTAAAGGGTTTTTGTAATATACAATACATTTTGTGTTTGCTTTTGGTCTCAAATTTCTTAGATAGTTCAAATAATATAGGTCCGTAATAGATCCCTCAAAATGGTGTGTAAAACCGCAGGTCAAAGGGTAGAAGGCAATAAAATTGTTCTACAATTCATGTGAAACAACATATTTATAACTTTATATACATAACATAATAGAAAACATTAGGTATGTTAAAATTCCAATTCACGTTATCAATAATGAGTATGATACAGAATAAAGGAATTTGGTTACATTTTGTGTTTTATCTTTGATACCTATATAAAAATTGTATGAAGGTATATTATGGTCTGATACTAATATAAACCTTAAAGAAATAAACAGACAAAGTTACCTAATTGCAGCGGATGTGTGACACATTCCTTACTTACATAATAACAGTCATCAGAACACCAATTAAAGGACGATTAGTACCTGCAAAGAAATAATAAATAAATTAATATTCATACATTATTACTTAATACTAAAATGATTTACATAAAAAAACTGATTAATTCCAATGTAAAGCTTCTGACTAAAATTTCTAAGAAATTGAATAATTCAGCATAAATTTCCATTTCCCCGTGACAAAAAGTATCATGCCTGATAATCCACAACATAAACTATCGGTGTGCCAAATCCCCTCAGCAGGTGTCCATCCATCCTTATAAACATAGGAAACAGTTTTGAGTAGAAATCAAATGCATTAGCTATCAAGTTAATTTCCTATTTGCATCCAACATGCAGAAACTTAAGAAATAACGAGCAACGCATCAAAGGGTACTGAAGTTAAATTAAGCCGAAAGTACCTTCACAGACAGTTCACATGCAATGTTTGCTATTATCATCGTTTGTTTGAATAACACGACGCGACAATATATATGCTTCCCACAAACAATTCGCTACCGCCATTGTTCTGTGCTGTATGAAATTTCAGGACTTCCGAGTCGTAATATTAATTATGTCCAAACGTCTTGCCGCATGGGACGTTATTTATCGCAAAACTTTACCTACCTACATTTAAGACTCACTACCATTCACATATGTTTTGTTCTGAGAATTAATATCTGTCTACATTAGCTTTTGTTAGTTCTTATTGTTATGAGCGTTTGCTTGCACATATGTAACGTTAATTGGCGAGTAATTTAGGGTGTTGTGACAGTGAGTTATTTTAGATATTCAGAAAAAAAACGAATGAAATACTAGTGGCTCCCAGCGGTTTCACCCGCGTTCCAGGGGGTGCAATTTTTCCGGGATAAAAAGTAGCCTACATGCTAATCCAGGTTATAAACTATCTGTGATCTAAGTTTCAACAAAATCCGTTCAGAAGTTTTAAGGTGGAAGAGTAACAAACATACACACTCACAAACATTCACATTTATAATATTAGTAGCATATTGTCATAAAATTATATTTGTAAGTACGTATCACCGTGACCACAAACGTGGACGCAAATAAATCAAAGTTACAATATTATCGTACAGCTGAACGTAATGGTGGAACAATCGCACAGAATTGATTATTAAGTGCACCACCGACGCAGCACATGCGTATGATTTACATAGAGAATAAATTAACTTACCAATAAATCACGTAAGAAAATTAGGAAATAATTACGGACATAATGAATGAACAGATTTTATTTAACTCCATCTATCTAGTATTATTAAAATCCTAACTAATATTATCTTTCGAGATCAAAACTTAATTATCCTTTATCTATAATAAAAACCAGAGCTTCAAATAGTAGGACAATGGAGCCAGTAGAAGTAAGAAATTGCGAGCTACCGTACGGTCTGTTCACTGCTAACCGCAGTCAGGTTATTGCAAGCCGTAAGGAAACCTAAATCATCAATAAACTAACGCTCGCTGCTCTGTGTTACGAGTATTCACAGACAATTTGTATCGCAACAAGGAAATTGCATTCAATATTATCACGTTCGCAAAATCACAGTGGGAAAGCAATAGAAAAACAAATCGCGGTTTGTTTTAGCCGGCTCGCATCGAACCATTGAATTACGTTTGGTGCAGTTGTAATCGAAAACGAATAGTCGAAGCAATTTGATAAGAATGTTATTGTTGTTGTAAACGCACGGGTGCTGTGCGGCACGATAACCGAGTGTGGATGGATGGGATTGGATGATTAAACGATCAAGGGTGATAGTTATATAATACAGTATTAACCAAAAAAAAACTTAGTCAAGTCCCACACAAGGGAAACTTGTGGGAATCGACTGAGAAGGCGATCCAGCTGAATTACGCTTTTTCTTTTGCAGGATCGTATAATGGAGTTCCGCAAAGTCACGCCTGAGTCAATTAGAATTAAAAATTATTATTTTCATGCCTTGAATTTTATTAAAATAATCAGCCGAATCGATGATTCAAATTATAGGAACCATTATGGACTGCACTTAAGACTAATTTATTATTTAAAATACCGTATTTATAGAAGAGTTACCAAAAACACATATATTTCAACTATTATGTTAGGAAGGGAGTGCTTTCGCTTTAGACAAGTTACAGTCCCAGGCAACATAGTAGTAAGCCTTCTCGCAAAGTGAGAAATATTGCAAACTTACTCTCGTACTTTTTTAATATTTCCTTCAAAGTTATATTTCTATGACGACGAAGACGACTGGAAGCTACTTTCTAACTCCTACATCATATTACGGAATTATAGTAGTTTATTATTTATACATATTATGAATGTATCAGAACTTTACGCTTTGCGTTATGGAAACTTTATTTTTAACATACTTTAATAGTAAATATTATCCATTATTTTAGGTCGACTCTTTGGGATTTTACCATAAAAATGCAACGTGCAGATCATCATCACTTTACTGTCTAATTACCTACCTCTTGAAATAATTAGGTATAATCGATCGTAAACATTATGAAAGCAATAATGAATGATTGTTCCTGAAGCTGCGGTGAGCTTTGACGTTAATAAATAAAGCTAAATCTGTTGATTAATTTATTTGTTTGCTTAAACTTACAATACGCCCACGTGGTAACTTCAGCGATCGAGAATCCTCGCGCAACCACACATTGACCCCGAGTAATAAAGTTCACTCAGTACCGGCCAAAGTTATATTGTTGGTACCACTTAGTGAAGCTTAACACAATAATGTGCCGTTAAAATATAGTTCTTGTTGGGGTAGTAATTGCTTTAGCATATTAATAAGGTCCACTAGAGTAATGCGCTGTATGTTATCTACATGGGACTAAACGTTTTCTTTTTGCTGCCGTTTATAATGGTGTACTTATTTATTGTAATTTGTCGATTCAATATTTAAACTCAAGTTATTGCACGATTTAGAAAATTCATATAGAAGGAATATCCTAGGTTATAGACCTAGTGAGATAATATAAGGAAAATGTCAATTGACAATCAACATAATTACTTATGTAGCATCAATAAAATTAATATGAAATCTTTTAATTAGCATTCATAATAAAGTTCCATCAGCATGACATAACACGGCAATTTATTATAAGCAACGGTAACAACTACCGACATCAACTGTATCTATTGAATCTTCAAACACATTAATAAAGGTCGTGTGTTGTGTTATGATTGAATCAATTCTGCCACTGCAATAATGATGTCATCCAATTCAATGAACGTATAACTAGAGCGATAGTTACAGTTTCGATTTCAATATATATAAGAACAAAAAAACGGGTAATCACCTCAAGAGATAGCGTACTGTTTCGTGTAAAGCTAAAATTACCTTTCACACGGTCATCAGTGCCCGCTATCCATCGGAGGTGCGTGAAATGTATCAGAGAAACAAAAGAGAAGAGTGTTTCTCTAGTACACCTAGCGAGAAGTTTCAATTACTTTTGAAGGCTGATACATAAGCTAGTCTCGTCGTTTCGTGCAGAGTTTATTGGCAATTAAAATTGTTTTTTTTATAATATCAATAGTAAAGAAAGGAATGCACAATAAGCCATCAATGCAGTGTGCAAGCTTTATCACCAGCCCACAGTAATCGTTAGCATAGCAAACAGCCTTATGCGGTTGAACAGGTACCTACACTTGACCGACGAATGGCCTCAGGTGACACCAACGTCCACATCATTACTACACGAGCCCCGCTACCATGCAACACAAATCGATAAAACAAACGTTCAATCACGAGGTAAAAATCACCAATTGCGGAACCGTAGACACCGGACGCGATGACGCGTGGTAACGGCCAATAAAACCTGTTCGAGACGCGCAGCTCTTAGCGAAGTACTTATTTCTTACCCAGACGGCTAATACCTTGATTATAATCTCCAGCCTATAATGAATGGTTGAACATCCTATTCATAATACCATGTTTAAAATTCCATAAATATTAAATAAGAGATATTTATTGCTTTCCATTGAATATAATTAAAAGTTCGTGACGAAATTGCGCCGTTTAATTTAATGCTTAATAGTTTTCCGATTGAAACGTAAACTTAACAAGACACAAGATCGTTTATTGCGTGATCGTCAAGCCATATTCTCACGCTTTTTCTTTAACTGTACCTTATGATTAATTAATTTGTATTTTTTCCTGTAATTATCTGCTAAGGAAACTAGACCGTAACGAGTCTACGCAAGCCCAGCGAGTGTGGCAAATGAAATTAAAATAGCTGGAATGGTAGCGCTGTAAAGTATTTTGATGATATGAAATGAAAGTGAATATGTGTACCCGGAATATTAACATTAAAACCCAACGGCGTATGAAGACAAGGGCAATTCCAAAGACCCGAACGGAAGTGTTCTTTTTATAAAAATAACAGCAAATTAAAGCATCTACTTATGTGAAGCAACCCGTACACATCATAGCACGAATAATCTAAACTATCAACAAGAACCCTACATTTAAACATACTTTTTACCACCGACATAATGAAGACAATTACGCGTTTCCTAGTACCATTTTTACGGCTGCTATTTACAACCAGCAGTTTTGTCTAAACTATCGTAACTTTAACTAGCATTCCTCACATAATGCCCTCGTATCTCCAACTAGTTTTTTTTTTTAATGCGACTTCGATAAGAATAGAGAGAGACTGCACTACCGAGTCCACCGATATAGCTTGAAACTTTTTAACAGTTACTTGTGGAATTCTTTGGTAAAGTAAGTACTTATTTATCGGTTTTTATGTCAAGTTTCACATTTAATAGTTACTCTTTTCCTAGTTATCTACTCTTTTCTTGATGGAATTCATAGGGAATTTTATTTCAGTGTTTCTAATATTTAAATAGGTGTTCCCAATATAACCATTGAAGGAGGGGCAGCTGGTGAATCTGATGATACCCCAACCGGTAACACGATCAAAATCTCCAAAAGTACGTTCTAACCGTATCCCATAGCAACCAATTGACTTTCACCAGGCTGACACTAAACAAAACTGAAAACGGCATATCTACACATAAATACATGAGGGCAATATCTCTATCGTTAATCTACATAGGAAGCGTTCGTCGCAATTGCGCGCTTACATCCGCGTCATCAGCGATGTAAAACAGTCTAGATTTACAATCCAAAGAGTGTTGAAATAAATAACCAATACTGAACTCTCACGGTGAGTAAATTTATTTCTAGCTTCCAGTTCCTTCTCCTCCATTGAGATAAAAGTACTCAAGCTCAAGGAAATTGATTATGAATCTAAGTGAGGAATAAATAAATATCTCATCTATTTTTTATATTCAGCCAACCTGATCCTAAACTAAGCAGATGCTACGATAACCAGAGAACTGATGTACTATAAATGCAAATTTTACAAGTACCTACATACTTAGGTTCCTATATAAATACTATTCAGGCATAGAAATAACGTGTAAGTCATGGTAGCTAAGCAACAAACTGGTCCTCATATCACAACTAGCAATACAAGTTTGACTTGTGTGTAGCTCTTATTTTTTTATTTATATATTGTGCATCTAGACAACGTTGTATATCTATGGTGCGATACAATAGAGGGCCAACAATCGCGTTTTAGCCCACTCTATTAGTCTTCTGTTCCACATTGTGGTTTCACAAAATTAAGTTGAAAAATGCATATTTTCCGTCGCGCCACCGCCATTTGTTTAATTGGACGCGCGAGCTTTTTGGCAAAACAAAACTTAAACGTTGATGATAACGCTCTTTGTACTGCAACTTTTCCTTCGTTTTCTCCAATTCATTATAGTAATATTTGTGTTGGAATGATTTTAATTAATCTTTTGTATTTTTTGTAACCATAACATAATTTGTTAATACAGCATTTTTACTGGATTTTCAGTTTAAAAAATGGTTGAAAATTAAAATGGTACGTGCATAATGATCAAAACTGTTCGGTATCTCATGAGTACTTCAGCAGCTGCTAGCTGTAACGATTTAATGAGCGTAGATGATGACGTTGGTATGCTGTTATGAAAAGAGTAAAGAGCTAAAGCAGTTCTTAGAAAAAGCTCACAACACATTTTGTAAATACACGCAGCGTAATTAACACTGTATAAAATGGTACGTTTGTATTAATCCTATGCCATATTCCAAACTAAACATCTTCAAAACGATCTCACTTAAAGATGTATAAATAGCAAATGCTTATTATAGCTCGTTAAATTGGGGATAAGGGTGACTGTCGTTAAAACTATGAGCGTTTCTTTATTGATAAAAAAAAACTTGAAAGGTTGAAGTCCTTTTTATGCTATATCAAGGGGCAGTGGCATATTTATGTGACTGGTGGTTAAATATTCTCACAGACATGCGACTCGCCGGTTTGATTCTCACTCGGGGCAAACGATTGCGTGCATGGATATGTCTGAATGATTTGTGTAAAATGTTGTACCTATAACATTTATCAGAATATAATTAGTAACAAGAAGAGTACCCCTCATTGTTCAAACGAGGAATCCAGTGTTCCTTCAGTGGACACGTATATGAGCTGGCGATGATAATATACTGATCTGCTCCCTTTATGTTTTTACCGCCGCATATTTTTAACGTATTCTGAATATTTTAAGGCTATTGAAAAATCAGGTTAATGTATATAGGTAATTCATGATAAGCAAAATATTTATAAAGGTATGTAAAACTTCGTTATAAGTTATGAAAAAACTTACCCTATGTACATTCCATAACAATCACCTATAATTGTTCATTTTACATTGCCTTTTTTCCCCGTATTTCTAATTGTATGCCTACAATTCTTGGGGCTTAGTCAAATCTAAACGCATGTGAATTCAATCAATTTTTCGCATTTAGTCACGCTAGTTATTTATTTAACGGTCATATTAGTTGGTGGATACACTTTTACTTTCATTAAAAATTAAAACTTCTTCGTAACTTTACCTTTTTGATGGAATTACATTTTTGTGGGGTAAAGGTTTGGTCTGAAATACCATGAATTGCACTTCAATTCGGCCTAAAAAATACAAAAGTACACGTATTTTTCGATAGGATGCTTATTAAACATATTATATGATATTCCTCATTACGAATTAGTTATACCTAAAATTGCTACAACATATTTATCAATTAAACCGGAAACTCACTGAAATGAAAACATTATAATATTCTTTATTCATTGCAAAACAAATGATAAAACTTAGTTCCAATAATATACCACAATGGGTTCTAACAAATTAATATAGACTATTATACGAGTATATATACTATACCTACCTACTATACTTAAATTTGAAACTCCAGACTGAATTTCTACAAACCTAAGAATTACAGGTTATGTGAAGAATAATTTCCACATTCAATACATAATAACCTAATAACCCAAATCAAGGGAAACAGACATAACTACATGATGGATGACTATATTTCGACAGTGTAAGTTAAAATGCCAATCCCACAGATGTTCCCACGACGGCGTCGCTTGTTCCGCATGGTGGAACGGAAGCCAAGTTAGGTGTAATTACTCATACCAACGTCGCGAGAAAACTCGTCGTTGCGTCACCTGCCTAATTAGAGTCATATTCGCGTAACTGTGATTCCACGTGCGAATATTGTACGCTTGCAAATATAATGATCAAAAGCTTTACGCGTATTATATTATGTATAGATAGATACGCCTACAGATCTCGTGCATGAATCATAATAGGAGTTTGCAGAACTGTTATACGATTGGACTTAATTAGTGTAACAGTTTTACTTTTAACTGATTGGATATATTATGAATTGTAACACGGAGACAATAAACATCATTCTCACATCACACATTCAGTTTATTGAATACCAAAATGAGAGTAATTGCCAAAAATACCCAAGTCCGTTCTTACTGGATTATTTCTAGTTAAACCCGTCTAGACGCACATAGCGTTCAGTGAGACCATCTCGTTTGTTAGTCACGAACTCTTCATAATACAATAGGCCGTGTCAGTATGTCGTCTAGTCAACAAAATGTTTTGTCCATAGTGTCCTCGTAACCTAATAAATTCAACACCTCAACTTTCAACACAATCCACTGAATTACAACTATTGTTTGAAGCACTCACACTCACAGTTTGATCTTGGCGGTGCTAGAATTGCCGCAGCAGTTGGTCCGTAGTCTAGAATAGGGGAAACAAAACTCGTTACCGGTGCCGACTTGACGTTTTAGAAATATGGGAGCTGCCGTGCATAATTTTGATTACCTCTAAAACAAAGCGCTTTGAAATTAAGCCGCACATTGTTCCGGTTGTATTGCTAAGTGCTTACGAGTATGGAGCTCTTGCTTTTGCTCTAGAGTGCTATAAAAGCCAGCTTAAAGTCTAGGTAATAACAGTCCCAGACACATTAAGGCAGGTTTAAAAAAATCACGATTGCACTTGTTATTCTCGAATTTACACCTATTATAAAGATGGTAATGGCTTTCGGCATAGAAAATAGATAAGTATGTAGGTATTTATAATAGTCATGGTGTATTTAAGGAAAATGTTAGGAAAATCATCGATGATTTAGGTCATGATAGGTAATTTATAACTGAACATTTAAAATAGGTTTGAGTAAACTCCCTTGTTCACGTAAAGTAATTGGTATAAATTTACGTGTCACGAGATCACAATCTAAATTAAATTTTGGTTATGAATCTTTTAGAAACTCTTCCTTACCCAATTTTCCATTCATACTGGAATTTTCTGTTCACTTCCAGCAAGGACTGACGAATATTTTGGAGTAGGTAGAGGTATGTTAAAGTTATAAAGTTGTGAACTTTCCGAGATCTTTTGACGATAAAATTCGAAGAACTTCTGTCTTGTAAGTTTTCCTTTCTTTTAGATGAATTTATGCCATCCACATACCGACTTCCGGTGACATTTTCGTATATCAAAGACATATAATTTATAGGTATAATTTACTTCAAGCCATTAATATTCTGCATCCTTCTAAATTTTTAGTATGCAATACAAAAATATGCTTTTATTTATTAATTCGAGAATAGCTGGAGATCGAACAGACTGCAAAAAGAAGCACCAGGTAAACGTTAAAAGAATAACTCACAAAGACGATTAACTATTAAATCCAGACGAGCCCAATCACCACGCACAATCAAATTGTGCAAATAGCGTCATTATAATCAACCATGCATTGACTTGGTGGTAACTGTGGTAACCTCATACCATTATTGTATCGTCGGCCACTTCGGCCGTGTAATGACTGTGGTTATAACACCACTTATGTAATTCCCGGGTTGAAGGATGTATGTGATAACAATGGACAATTCTGTATCTATACTATATATAATATAATATTATAAAGAGGAAAGATTTGTTTGTTTGTTTGTTTGTTTGTAATGAATAGGCTCCGAAACTACTGGACCGATTTCAAAAATTCTTTCACCTTTGGAAAGCTACATTATCCCCGAGTAACATAGGCTATATTTTATCCCTGTATTCCTACAGGAACGGGAACTACGCGGGTAAAACCGCGGGGAGGCAGCTAGTTGTTGATATATCGGGAAAGGATTCTCGAGGGTCTGGTATCTATACAAGTGTGACGAGTGACTATTTGGACAGGGAATGATCGATTGTGGATTATATTTATGTAATAAGGCTTTGTGCAAGGTGAATAGTTTTGTCCTTGTATAAAAGGAAAGCATATTACCGTAGATATTATGTGGTGATGAGGTAATTTGAAGGATTTGTGGACTGAAAGCTTTGTCCAAAACGATCTTGCAGTCAAAATCCTCTAGCTTCCAAATTTTGTAGTACAATTTGATAGACTTACCGTATTAATTCATCCTAACTGATGACTTGTCTTAATAGTCTAAATTGTATGTCACAGAAGAAGGCTCAGTTACTCAGCAAACCATTAATGACATTTGTATGAATATATTATTTAATAATTAGGTATGATGATTAAGGATCAATTTTAAATTGTACTAGAATAAGTTTTATTATATTAAATTGGCATATTATTCATTGGCTTATAGATACCAGAAACCAATGTAAATTGTAGTGTTTTACCTTACAGAATGTATGTATAAGGAAATAAAGCGAGGTAGGTATGTGAATCATCGTCATTTTATTTCATGTCTGGTTTGCGTTTTTTTCAGACAAGCTGTTATAATTATTAAATTAACTAGTGTTTATTAATGAATAAATTAATGAAGAAGGTCATATTTACATGTGTTCTTAATAATCATTATTGTCACCGTTTATAATTAAGGTACCCAAAACCCGAAAAACCCAAAATAGCAGAGATCATTTGCGATAGGTAAGTAATCATTTCACGTCGATACCTCAAAATTATAGTTCTACTGAAATATTCACAAGTACCTACCTGATTGTTTACATTATTAGTTGTTGAGGAAAGGTTGGCTGAACGCAGAAACGCCTCCCACGCTACGCACCGGTTCAACAACAAAAAATAAAAAAAACAACGACTAAGTCCGAGATGTCAACGAACTCCCAGCAAGGGAACAATAAAAATTTCCCGTCAGATCAACAAGTATTAATGCCAACTTAATAATAAATACCGGACAAGTGACATTCCGAATGCATCCAATCTCATTACTATTCGCAAAGCATATAACACACACCGACCTTGAATATGATAATGATGGGTTTCCCCCGGATACGTGATGAGGCCACAACTAATCCAGGATAAATAATCCACAATGTTTTTAGGGAATATTTTATAGACACATGTCACTAACAATCCACAGGTAAAATTCGAAAGCTCGCGAGCGTATATCAGCGCAATCCGAGCGTACGTCCGTGCGTCACGACGCGCTGAACAAGACTGAGGGAGTATCGAGGTGTAGAGGTCCGTTTGGTCGGAGGTCGGAGGCGATTGGCGGAGGACAGAGTGAAACGGGATGCGGCAACGAGATGTGCGCATCGCCCTGCTTCCGTTCAGCACGTTAGATAAAATTCGCAGTGGAAAAACTTCAGAAACGGGTCGAGGTGGCTTACCGTAGTTATTCCGCTACAATCTTATCAATACACGAGCACTTATTTATTCAATGCTATCGTGTGATACAGAGTTAATTAACAGATAACTTGACTAGATTTAGTTGTAATTTTGATAAGTTAATTGATTTGTTTTTATCTTGGTATGGTAATCTTGATTCTTGGAAACATAACCTAATAACCGAGGTACCACATATTTCGTAATTAATTCTTAACTAAGCATATTCTGACCATACAAGCATATTCATTAGAATACTTTCTTCATTAATCAATCCCTAACCATAAGCAAAAAATCACGCAGTTTTTTTCTGATTTTAATCTACTACCATCAAACGTGAATTCCTTAAAATATCTCCAAATAATAGGGTAGGCACAACATATCTAACGTAATGTATCAGTTAAACATTTGCAATACCGAAACTCAACTCTGTACATCACAAGAGTAAAAACACGCTGCCCTTTGCGGAAAATTCATTATTTTGTAACAAAACGTAATCGGCTAATGAAGTCTTCTCCAGTCGTACAGAGGGGCACAGCACAGTACAGCAATGCAATTACGCGCACGCTACGAGCTAGCGTGTGCATTGGACCCGTTATCAAGTGAGCACTTCCCTTATCGGACCGGCGTGGCATCTGACTGGTTGAATTTTATTTGTAACGACTATATTTTGTGGTATTAATGTGTACTGATTTTAATGCTTGTTGTGTTGTTTAGCATCGTCTGTTGTAAAGCCGAAAGTAGTAGGTACAAGCACGGCTGCCGGGACATGAATGTATTATATACTTAGAGATTTTCTAAATGTATAGCTAAATAGCAACCTAAAGTTGATCGAATAGGTAGGTACTAAAGATTTTTTTAAGCATATAAGATGTTAAATCGAATTTTGTTGCAAAATTTTATTGTTGCGCCCAAGTTTAATTGTTATTTCATGTCACCTATCTCTTACATTTTAGCCCATTGATACAAATATATTAAATAAATACTACTAAATATACATATTTCTTAAAAATTCAGAGTTAACTGCATAGAACTAAAACGTTTTGAAACGAAAACAAACATTATATACTATACCTACCTACTTATATGCTTAAGTCCTATGCGAATATTTTATTGTAATTTGCAGCTGTAAGTTCATGGCAATTACGCATGATTTATTGTAACCTTTTTATAATGAAAAGGGCTCGCAGTAGGATATGGGTATGTTTATAAGACCCACGACTTTTAAACATGAGCAAGTCTTCGAATTTTAAGTATCCACATAATTTTTCCCTCGTCATCTGAATTAATAAACAATATCGTAAAGATTAAGAATAAAATAAAGACGTTTTCGAGTCCATTGAATAATGGTAACTTATATTCCTTGTATTACTTAGTTTTTTGATCTACTATTTATAGGATAAGGCTTTATTTTGTAAGTATTATTATTAGTTCCTCATTTAAGCTTTTTAGCTACATCTATACTAATATATAAAGCTGAAGAGTTTACTTGAACGCGCTAATCTCAAGAACTATACGGGTCCGATTAGAAAAATTACTTCAGTGTTAGATAGCCCATTTATCGAGGAAGGCTATAGACTAGTAGTATTAGTATCCCTACAGGAAATGGAGCTACGCGGGTGAAATCGCGGGGCGGAAACTAGTTATAGATAATGTTTGATTAAGCGTGCCGCAGTTCAAACGTCGGTACATAAACTTATTTTTGAGTATAAAGTGTTCTTTATACTCAAAAATAATCTCTTATATATCATAATTATCTCTTCTGAATGCCGGCCCAAGGCCCTTTATCAATGTTTAAGGTTCATTACCATCTTTTATTTACTCGCGAACGATTGTACCATTGACTTAGGTCAGCAGCCCGCCGATCTATTACTTTTTAATCAATTGTTTGTTTAGGCTCAAGTTTGACCATTACCTGAGTATGAAGGGATTCTCGATGCCATGTATAAAAGTTATGGAACTTATCAGTCATCATTGGACTCTGTTATCTTGTGGCATTGACGATGACGTCACAAAAAAGTTATGATTAACGGTCCAAATTAGAAAATAAAGAGTAGATAGGTAAAAGCCACAAATTCGGCCTGAAATCGCGAAAGACGGTGACGTCAAATTCAACACTACTAACGTGAGAGTGACAAGTTCGGATTAGTTAGATACCAAGAAATTAAACTAACGGGAAAGAGATAGGTACCTACCTTGATATATTTTTAGGTAGTAACCTATATAAACATTTGCTATACCTAGTGTATAGCAAGTATGTTGATTATATTACTAGCTTCCGCCCCGCGGTTTCACCCGCGAAGTTCCCGTTCCCGTAAGAATACAGGAATAAAATAGCCTATGACAAACATAAATAACGTAGCTTTCAATTCGTGAAACAGTTATTCTGATTGGTCTGGTAGTAGGTATCCGGAGCCTTGAAACAAACAAACCGAAACTTAAATCATTCCTCTTTATAATAGGTAATATTAGTATAGATAGATTAAATGATGCTGGTATGTTTGCGAATCCTATCCTTTGAGAGACCAAGTAGAACAAGCTTTCTATACGTTACTGATTTATGGAGCAGTTCATGCATCTATGTCCATATCTAAGGTCGCTCTCTGTATGGTCAATATGGTCATGGCAGGCAGAAATAATAGCTCCAATTATATTTATTAAACAATAGAATATGCAGGAGTTATCTAAGATAATATTAGAATACAAATAAGAGTCAGAGAACTTAAACACGAACAAGGTTAGCGTCGCCTCAAGCATAACCAAACTAACAACGAACATAACAAAATTACGATTGTCAACACAAACAGACAGACAGAACGGAGTAATACCTTGTTATCTGTAGAAGTTTGTTCAGTAAATGTTTGCTGAAGTTGGTAACACTTCACTGTATAATATGTCATCTTAAATTTTATGAGTCACTTAGTAAGGGTACCTACATAATATAAGAAAATAATAAATAAAATCAATTGAACTACATTGAAGTGGATGGATATATTAGCAGAGGCAGACCAAAGAAAAGATGGATGGACTGTGTGAAAGATGACATGAGTAAGAAAGGAGTGAGTGCTGAGATGACGACTGACAGAGGAGAATGGAAGAAGAAGACATGTTGTGCCGACCCCACGTAAGGTGGGATAAGGGCAAGAGACGACGAATTGAACTACATTGAAGAAATCTACTTTCGTAATCAAGGTCAGCAACTATATCTACGTAGGTACCTACCTAAGTGATATTCCTTTAGTGGTTTGGGATTTACACCAATATGGATTTTGTGAAGTCGTTGGTTTTTTATGTAATTCAAAAATCGTTTATTTTCCCGACATAATTTAACAACAATGCCCTAGTAACCTATATTGATAATATGCATTGCATAAAAACAATAAATCTTTTGTCAAATGATAAATGAAAAATAAAGTAAAAGAAAAGATTATTTATTTCATATTAGAGTTCCGTCTGATAAATATTGAAATAAATCAAATAACAGAATTTCGATCATGAAAATGTGAACAGATCTACTTAACGAAGCCCAAAATTGTTAGCTTATATATACTTACATATACACAAATTTGTGGGCACTCAATGGTAAACGCACCGGACGATCATAAGGGTGCTGGGTTAATTTCCCACTTATATACCTACTTTAAAGAAGAAGACGCGTTACATAACATGTGTGAAAAATCTGAAACAGTCTTTGGTATATTATAAATAAAATAAATCCGCACAAAACTCACTTAGATGAATAATATTTTCCTTATCAGACGCCAAAGGTATTGCCGCGGCCCGCGATCCTGCACTTAACGATATTTTTTAAATAAACCGAACTGCATATTTCGGTAAACCTGTCTGGCTACACATGACTTCATATGAGGCGGAGGTTATTAAAAAATATTACAGCACAAATAAAACTACCATCACGGAATCATAAATATGAAAATAAACAATCAAGCTGTCGGTTTAGTATGCCGATAAAACGATCCCGAATGAATTTGTTATCGGACGACGGCCATTTTATGCACTTATATTTTTTGAATATTCGATTTTATTTAATAGTGGAATCGATATGACAATTTTATCCAACATCATTTTTTTTATAGAGTGCCCTTTGATAAATAAAATTATTATCTATAGAGAACATTTTATTGCATAAATTACTTTATAGCCTATTTATATTCGTGGATTTCAAAAAGTTCATAATAAATTATATGTGTAATAGCAAACGTAAAAAGTTATTTATTTGTAATACAATTTTCCACTTCAGGTAGGTAATGGCAATATATAGAACACAAAATAAATAATATACCTACCTACATGGAAATCAGCAATTTTGAGACTTTTCAACTATTTCCTGATATCTGAAACCGATGATATTCGATGAAAGCTGATGTGTTATTTTTGACGGATATTTTTAGCTGTCGATAAATCATTAATATGCAATTTTCTGCGAGGATAACAGTTTTGTTAATATTTAATGTAACCTATTTTTTAATAGTTTATATAACAACTAGAACACACTTACTCGTCTGGTAACTAAGGTAGGTACCTAAAGAAAATCTAAAACTATTATTTACAACAGCTATCCACTGCTAATATTAAAAATCAAATAGGCTATCGCTATTTCATTTGTAAAATGAACATTATATATACCTACGAGTAAAATTCTTACATTATAGGTAGGTATATCTAAGACTTTCTAGCTACATATAGTTACATCACTGAAGATGTTACTGGAAAATATTACGTAAGTAAGTTCGCGCCAATTTCCAAAGAAAAAAGAAAAAGAGATAGAGTGATATCAATCCAATAGAGCGCAGAAAGCAAGCAACCCCCAAGTAAGCAATAACATGTAAGAGTGAGACATAAGATAGGCATAGTTGAAGAGTGAATAGATTGAAGAAGCAATTGTGTCGAATTTCCAAAGAACGGCGTAAACAATAAAACTTTCGGTGGAAGTTAGCACTTATTCGAAAGGGTTCCAGAGCAATGAATAATACAGATAAATTATTCAGAACGCAATCGCATTATATTCGAGTTGGTTATGAAATTTTATTACGGTGTCCGTAAAGAAAAGTTTCCATTGCCACTCCGCCAATTTATGGACTTTTGTTTCGGTTAAAGGAGTAATTAAAAAATTTGCGTACCTATCAAATATGTTTCCCAGGTAGTACAGTATATTATACTTTGATTTCACCTGTATAAATCAAAGTTGCCTTATTGTATTATCCTGGAAACAAAACAAATTACAAATCGAACAAATGTTTGTACTGTGGAAATCGGGATTATAAAAAATAATATTATTCGGAAACATCTTCAACAAATTACTTACGTAACTTTACATCCACTTATATAATATTGTTTTGACATGTTATTATTTTTTATATTAACCATTGTTGAATGTAACTTAACCGGGTAGGTATTCTCTGATTTTATGACCTACTCTGAGGAAAGGGCTTCATTATTGTACCCCATCTTGGTTATCGAAATCGACCCTTTAAATCAGGGGCCAATTGTCTCATTGGCACCAAAAGTCATTTAGGTGAGTCTCTGTCTTAAGGCATCTTTACCTTTTACCTTTGAACAAAAGGATACTACGGTAAAGATTAAGATTTTTGGTACCCTACGTGACGTACTATCAGGAAAATTAATACTTCATTTTTATTTATTAAAGATTGGCGTCTGAAGGTAACTAATTGTGAAAACAAAACTCATTAATTATATCGTAAAGGAAAATAAATAGGTCGTAAATATCTCCTTTATGTTTGTTACGACAGTAACGACTTAGGAAATGAAGTAACTGGTAAATATTACTGGAGGAGATATTCGTAATATATAATATCACTTAATAGCTACCTAACCGCGGTTTTATTCTCGTTTTTACAGGATTTTCAATGTATTTTCGCACAATATGATTCTTTCCTATTTACCATCAACTGTAGTTTTAACTTGTTGATGACAAAGGTCACTTATAGATATTAAGTTTTTTATCAGATAAGTAATCCAAAATCTCAAGTACTTACTGTATTTTAGATATTTTTATAGTAACCCAATTGCTAATAGTGGTAAAATATAGTTAAATACGAATACTTATATAATGGAGTGAAATTAGATGTATAAATTTATGTAAAATAGAATTGATTTAATTATTACAATTTCATCTTAAAGCCGAAATAAGTAATTTATTTTTGTAAAACTAACTTATTTATAGTACCTACGCACTCACAGTATCCTTGAAATTTGATGAAGCTCTCAAAACTACCGTATTTTAGCTATTCCAACTTTAAAAATAGAGGCGGTTGAGTGGACGGGTCCTTTTAATAGGGGCTTAAAGAGAACTTTTTAGAGGCTAGATTTGGGACAGGTGTGCAAAGACCTCTTTGAAATAACCTTTTCCTAATTTATTTTTAGGAACAAATAGTCACTTGTGGGAGTAAAGAGATAATGTGGCTTTAAACTTTATCTTTTCACCGTTTTATTACCAAATTTATCGGAGCTGGGTTTGGCTGAATTGAGATAGGTAAAAGTAAAAGCTATTTTATTTCAGACCAGTTTACTGTTTAGCTTTTAACGTGAATCGTTTGAAGATAAATAAAAAACAAATTTGTATCAAAACTACATATGTAAACTCGTGGTTAGTTGAAGCAGATTTTTAATTACAACTTTAAATTTTGACCTTAATTTCGATTCGCAAAACTATATGTACGTATGACTTGTTTGAAATGTTTTAATAACTAAACTATTATAATTGTTAGCATAGAACTAATGAAATAACCACCACATTTTATGCAATTTGTATCACTAGATGTATAAAAGTGGGACAATGACTTTAATTAGTGCCGATTTTGTCTCACGGAATTGCGCATTGTTGTCTATACAATGCATGTATTTAATTCTTCTTTCCTAATCTTTTTTAAAAGTGCCGTTACTTAATAATATATTATCATTATCTTTACTGTTATCATTAACATGGCCATTATTTAATTTCGTGGAAACGTGAAGTAACCGTTATTTATACCTTTTTGTCCTAATACGCCCCAAATATGGATTTGCACAAAAATTTTTTTGAATATCGATTAGATTTTTTAAATGTTTCTTTCTATTAAATGGACTTCGAAACTACTTGACCGAAGGTTACATTGTAAATAATAAATAAATAATAAATATCCTGGGACATTTTTGCACACACGGCCAAGCTGATTCTAAAGTAAGCTTCAAAGTGAGCTTGTGTTATGGTAACCAGATATACTAAATATATTACTTTTAAATACGCTACATTAAAACATACGCAATATTTTACGAAAACGGGACTTCTGAAGGCAAAACCACGTGGCGAAAGTAAGTAAATTATAACGTTGAACTAAACTATTGAAGACGTAAATTAACTACAAGCAATATCCTTGTTGTTCGTACGTAAAACCGCAATGGCGTGTCCGAAACAGACGCCATGCGCCATCCAGTTGTCAGGGTAGTGAGACTCTGCGGTCAACTCAAGCGCTTGACGCGGGAGCTGTAATAGAGAATTAGTGGGCGCTAGTTTTAGCCACCCGGTTTTACTCGCACTTAAATTTGTTCCGACTTAAAAGTAATCTTATATGTTAATCCAAAACATATTCTACCAGTGTGCCAAGTTATTTTCAAATCTCTTCAGCCGTTGTTGCGTGAAATAGTTACCAACATCTAAACTATATTTTGAAAAATTTGGCTTAATATTAATAGAATTGTTAGACACAGTCGTACAATAGGTAGGTAACAGACTTGTTTGTAATAATGTGTAAAAAATCGTTAGTTTCTAGGGCCTATAAGATTATCTAATGATGATGTAGAAAAATATTCTCGTAATCACCAACAGGACATTATTGAAAATGTATATAAGTAAGTAGGTACTATCTAGTACTCGTAGTAATACCTATATTATTTGTACAGGAAATGTTTAAGTTGCCACGGAACGTCATAAAGAATTCAAGTGGGCATGATAAATTGTTTAACATTTATTGATATGACTCGTTTCCTTTTCGAGTGTAATGTAAGGTCAGAAAATAAAAACAGAATAGGTGTTTCCCGTACTTACGTATTTTATACCTTTATGTAAACACGAGAGTAAAATTTAGTCTACAACAACAAATTTCAAAACCTTCATTATTCAATTATTTGTACCAAAAAAAATTATCATAATACAAAAAGATACGTAGGTAAGTTGAGTTTAAAACAGAATGAAAAAAAATGTTTCAAACATTCTCTTAATTTTAACGTTATTTTTCAAATCGCAACAATTTCAAGCAAGGCAGAAATGGTGAATTAATAATTAAACGCATTTTCCTGCCCTCTGTAATCTAAGGTGGGGCACAAAATCATAATAACTGACAAGGAAAATGGAACACCTCTCCTAGATACCACGCTTCCGCCGGGAATACGGCTCGAGAGGTGTGGCATCGACATAATAGCGAGTGGACTCCTAATGGGTACATTTGGAACTGATGACTGGTAACGACAAACCGATACTATATTTAGGACTTCCGAAAGAATCGAGTTAACTTTTTTTTTACTATCTATTTTTCATATTAGATTCATATTATTATTTTTTATTTATTATGGTTTTGAAAAGTGTTCCAGGTTAGGCGTCTACTGAGTAGTATGTCACTGAGTCATGGGTATTAGTGAGGCTGTGACTGGTGGCGAGCGGAAAGCGATAATGTGATTTATTATAATGGACTAATTGTTGACAAATTCAATAACCTTTTGAATCATGATACGAATAGGCCTCTTTTGCAAATAAATACGGCCCGACTTTATCTGCATATAACTACTATTTTTTACAGTAACTAAGCGGACTCAGTCAAATTAGGGGCCGATTTTGTTTATGACATGCTTAAAAGCCGCACTCGTATACGTTTAATTTTACCATGAACCTGTGTAAGACTCGAATAGTTGGTACTTCCAATAAATTCTAACGTCGGAAGTACGTAACACTATAGCTGCTAATTAAAAAGTTTGTTTTCGAAATCTCATCTAATCGGTCAGCCACTTGCCTAATATAATACGACCTTTACATAAAATGACCCCTCACAAAATGGCGGAACCACCGACGTTATCATACGCACCTTTCAAATATTCATATAGAATCGTAATATAATGTCTAGCAAAGGTTAAAAGGTATTAGCTCAACTGTCACATTAAGGAAACGTTATGTAAGAAGCAGGAATTTAAGTACGTGATGTCGTCAGATGGTATTAACGTAAGTAGGGTGTATATTTTTCGTAAACCAAATATTTCCTTATAAAATATGTAAGTACTATAAGTATATACACGCATCTTTCAAAGCACCTAGTTACTAAGGAAAATAACATCAAAACTGTGTAATAATTCAGCTACTTATATAGTTTAGTTCCTAATATCCTTATTAGGCTTCTGATTATTAAGGGACAAATAATTACACTAACTGATTAAATGTTTTTATATTGTACAAATTACATCTGCATAAAGTATAATAATTGCTATATGAAAGTAATCAGGCGTCTATGGAAAAAATATATTGGCAAGTAACAAAAATAGTTAAAACTACTTAATATATAAAATAATCCAACATTTATGTAGGTACAAAAGTAATGAGGATTTTTGCAAAAATATGAAACCATTTTTTTCGTAATAATCCACATATGTTAATTCAGTTTTCAGGTAGCTTTAAAATGTTATTTTCAGTTATTTAAATTATTGAATGCCAATACATATGCAACATATTTAATAATTCATGTATTCAAAATTTCCGTTTTGTGCCTATTTAGCAATTCAATCTATCGGTTGACTATTGAATTCAAGAGTGTTATTTTTATCAGCCCCGTCCAAAACTGTACAATGGAATATTGATATGATAAATATTTTTAGCTTTGAATAAAATTTATTTTCCTTCATGCTTATTTACACTCCTACACAAATATAGCAAAGAGGAAAAATATTATTTTTTGTTTATATTAAATAGACTCCAAAACTTTTTTTTATTTTTCTTATTTTAAACAAAGTTGCGCAGCTAGTTACTGTATATTTAGATAATTTAAACAAATTATACAGTACAAACATGGAGTTGGCAGTAAAATGAGAGCCCACAATGTTTACGGGGCCATTCATTACAAGGCACTACATACTAAGTTGAGTGTACCACGTTTTGCTTTCATAGACAGCTAACCGAGGGATTACACATAACTTCATTAAATTCGAACTAGTCAGAGATATGTACCTACGTGTTATACGAAAACTAGGGTGCAGAACCTGGTAAAGTAAAATATTGTACCAATGTCGACCTTTGTTATGTGATTAATTATTCAATACAAGCTAGTGCCTGCGGCTCTAGCGGAAATTGTGATACAAGACGAAATGAAAGAGGATTTGATAGTAGAGAGATAATTGAGTTATGTTAAAAATGTGACACAATTTGATATCCTTAATATGTTGCGTAAACTATAGTTATAAATATGTTAAGTTCTCTTTTTGTAGGTACGAAAATAAGTTACTATGTATCATTAATTTTATGTTATTATCACAGTTATACAGTATTAATTTTATGTTATTATCACAGTTATACAGTATAATATTAAACCTATTCGCGAAGACCTGTCATTGGCTTCCTGCTTTTCAAACTTTCAGATTTAATTTAGTATTATATAACTGTTGGTCTTCCAATAAATAAATATAAAATTGGGTTCCGTATTTTACTCATTTTCTCGTAAAAAATATACTGGGGACGGGGTTCGTGACAGGTACTCCTATTGGTTTAAAATCAAAACAATCCGACACATTAAGTAATTATTTTTTAGACAAACACCTACGTACTTAACAATGTAAATATTAAACAATCTATTATCTTCTTACTTTTAGTACCTACATTGATGGCGATAGTACCTAAATATAATCAAATATTGAAATATATTTTATTGTCTCTTTGCAATCTTATCAAATTAAAGGGTGGTTTGTTTTCCAATATTATACCAATCAGAAGGATATGGGATCTTCAAACCAAATCCTAGATTTTACGTGCTTGTTGCAAAGTTTCTGCATGAACGGCCGCAGTCTGACCAACTTAGACCGAGCATGGAACCACTAGAATATACATATCAGGTTGAATTCAGGGCGCGTATTCTGTGAAATTGGAAAACTTGAAGGAGATTCTGGAGGTCTTTAATAAATAGTATGATTCTATATATATGCGAAGGGTACCAAATCTGAGGAGGTATTCCACCAAGCGCCCCCAAACGAAGCGCACCCAGACGAAGCGCACCTAATGTATTCCACGAAGCGCCCCCGTAGGTGCGCTTCAAATGAAAAATTTAAAATAATTAATTTCCTATTCCACGAAGCGCACCTAAGAATATCACTCGCATAGTGTGGTGACAAGAAATAAAAATGTCGATAGAAAAAAATATTTATTATTTAGAAGACTAACTTAATTTTCTATAATCGTTCAGTTTCATTATGTGACACAATATTTGTCATTTTTGTAATCTTAGGTACTATTTAAAATCACAGATTGTTTCATAATTATGCAATGAAACGACAAGTATCAAACACATTGTAAATATAGTTTTCCTTAGAGAACTATGTTGAAGTTTTCTTATAGCTTAGCTACCTGTTTAGTAAATAATAAAAATACTCTACTATAACATAAAAAAATCACAGATTGTTTCATAATTACAATAAAAACTTGGACAAATATCAAAAACACTTTAATTATAGTTTTCTATAGAGATCTAGGTTAGTTGATGTTGATGACCTCTAGTTTTATATAAAATCACAGACTGCTTAAAATAACTAAACACAATATTTAAGATTCTTAAATAATCTTGAAAAAATGGGAAATATATGTAGTATATAAACTTATCAATTAAATAAATTATTGATAATCAAAATCTTAATTTCTCTAGGCAATGTCCAACTGAAATTGACTGAAACAGCCCGTGACGTCGCAATAGTGTAATGAGAACTAAGCATGTAAACAAGCTCCGGAAATGCTCGGCTAAATTCGGGTTGGCTCGGGAATTCAGTGCCGCGCGCATACGTTGACGGTTAGCCCGGTTAGACGGTTATGTATATTAAAAATTTAAAGAAAATTACAATTATTGTATCACATTATTACAATGAAATTGTTTGATGTTAGAAGTTCCGTCAACGTCTAACCGGGCTAACCGTCAACGTATGCGCGCGGCACTGAATTCCCGAGCCAACCCGAATTTAGCCTAAGGAAAACTATATTTACAATGTTTTTGATACTTGTCGTTTCATTGCATAATTATGAAACAATCTGTGATTTTAAATAGTACCTAAGATTACAAAAATGACAAATATTGTGTCACATAATGAAACTGAACGATTATAGAAAATTAAGTTAAGTCTTCTAAATAATAAATATTTTTTTCTATCGATATTTTTATTTCTTGTCACCAAACTATGCGAGTGATATTCTTAGGTGCGCTTCGTGGAATAGGAAATTAATTATTTTAAATTTTTCATTTGAAGCGCACCTACGGGGGCGCTTCGTGGAATACTTTAGGTGCGCTTCGTCTGGGTGCGCTTCGTTTGGGGGCGCTTGGTGGAATACCTCAATCTGAGGTAGAAATATAACGAAATATTATTAACTCTTCTGACACAGTTGAGGTTAAATAAACCTGCAACACTGTGGTAGCAGTAAAAGTAATTTTTCATTAACGCGTATGGTTACAATATGAAATGAAAGAACATTATTTACCTCAGTAGTTTTTTTGGTCCGTACACAAACTTCGGTAAACGAAAGAGAATTTCTAGGATAGAATCAACTCAACTCATTTCACCGACTATCGAATATATCCTCATGTGAAACTTTTATCTTTGACGAGGCCAAAATTGATTCATAGAGTTTAAAGGTGTACCTACGAGATGGAAAACTGCTGAACCGATAAAGGTTATTGAAATGAAATTCAAACACCGCAGTAATTAGGTAGGTACTGGATAGATGGATCAAAAGCTTTTGCGAGTGAATTATTTGCAAGATATACCCAAAAGTATGATACGTCAATTGTACTATTTGTATCAACTTTTCCTTTTTGTTATAGTGTTAGCTTAGAAGAGGAAAAACACAAATCAACTAATATGCAATAAATAAATGATCACATTACAACATTGTAAGTTTCTTTTGTTGTTCTATACAGCCTATTCTATTTCAACCACTGTTTGTGGTAAACATATTTAAGAGGGACTTTCTATAGGCTCAGTTTACACACAAGCTACAAAGGAAATGTTCATACGAATGTGTCAGTTAGAACGTAGGTGTGTACTCTGCATGAGTGAACGCACGTTTAGGGATGAACCTAAAACCTATAATTAGTATTCTGATGAACATACCTTTATGAGGTGTGATGTCCAACAATACCGTAATACTGAGTAGGTATACACTGACTAAAACTCCATCACCTAGCAAAGCAGTAGATTCTGCACGAAGAACTTTAAAATATACAATAATTTAAATTGTACCTACTCGAGATTTAATACAAAACCATGATCAGAGCACCATACCGTTGAAAATTGGCTATAAAATAATGCTTTGCGGTACAAAGCAGAGATGTAATATACTTTTATTGGTAATAAAAAACTTTGTTTGTCTAATTTAAACTATAACTTTTTTATTCGATCTCATTACAAGCTACTTGAAAACGAGATCGAAAAATTTAATGTAATCACACTTTTATGCTCCTAGGGCGTTTCTTATCAGTGCGTTATCTAAAAGCTCATTAAGGTAAGCACTTTACGAGCCCCTTAAACAAGGACAGGGAACTGCGTTTTTTGCCATCCAACTCAAGTCGTAAAATTCTAAGTTACGACTTTTATCATTCCGAGATGGGTACGGAATAAAGTAAATGTAAGCGCCTGATGTATGACTATGGGCAATAAATTGAAGTTGTGAGCCTTTGCGTATGTAACTCGATGTCGAATGTGTCGTAAAATATCATTTTCCTTGAATTGTGTGCTCGGAAAGAGATTTGGTGACAAGTTTGATGTTTTTATCGAGATTGAGAGATCCAATATAATAGTATAAAAATGTCAATGAATATAATGAATGTGTTATGTAATGTAAATTAAAATATATATTACCTACGTTACACATTTAGAATATCGCTATAACAATATTTAATATTACATGGATACCTATAGGCTTTACGCACAAAGATATTACGTTAAACAAGACATATGATGCCAAACTATGAACTTGTAAAGTACAACATAAATGCCTCGAGTCAGCAACCGTATTTTAGTTCCGAAACGTTGGTACCTACTGAAGGTTTAGCCTATGTACCTCGTACCCAAGGTTTAGCCTTTGTACTCAGTGAATAACTTATGAATATATAATATGTCTGGCTATGTAGGTAGTACTATGAAATCTTAATTGAGGTCAGTGTAAATTTAATTTAAGATAAGTAAAGGACTTGTAGATGTCTCATGGTATTTAGGAAGTAGGTAGGTGGTAGGTACACCTTCGTACGTGTTCCTTTTTACCCCATTTTCGATCTAAATACGATATAGGTTCTAATGAAATATACCTACATTTAGAGAATTTAATCTTAAATTAGGCAAATTCAGTAAATTTAATAACATGTGGTTATTTATAACCTGTAGTGAGTTTCACATAAATCAGCTCACTGATCCGAAAGTAATTTCGTACTTCAGTTCATCCAAAAGGTACCTACTAGGAACTAGCTTTGATAAGACCGTCGGTATCAGTATTAAATAACTGAGTACAATTTCACTAGAAATTCTGTTTGTATGTGAATACGCTGAAAACATAGAAACCTCAAATGTTTATTGTAGCGATGAAGGCACCAATCCAAGATTTAAATATCCAAAGCATGAAAAGTAAAATTACATTTAAAACTAATATTTATCAAAAAAAAATAGCAATGTGTCTATCATACGGGTTTTCTGCAACTCATTTCATATTAAAGAATGACATTCACTTATTTATCTTACCCAAACTTTTACACTTCAAGTCCCAAACTTAAGATACTGCAATCAAGCAAAACAAATCTGCCAACAGATAAATCAGATAAAAAGAAAACTGTACTGTAGACAAGCTTAATAAATGAGGCGGCGGCTATTTCCCTTGATATAATGGAATCTTTTTAGACACTTTAAGACAGCACTTAGGCTTAATGAAGAAACATAATTCATTTTGACGCTCCTTATAACTAGAGCAATGGCTTCCTATGCCGTCAGACGTGGGGTAATTAGATCTACAGGGACTATATCGATTTTTTGTGTAACACCGTTTTAACGAGAATGTGAAGTGTCGTCGGTTAATGGAGAATGGTGATTTTAATGCAGCACTATAAAGCATTTTAATATTACTTGGGTAATGGAATATTAAAAGCAAACATTGCTCTTTAAAATTTAATTAAATCATACCTATACATACGTTTATATTGACGTTTTGAGTTCCGATCTGATGTCAGTGAACATTTTTATTGTATATCAACAGCTTGACATACAGGTAGACGGTCTACCAGATAGTTCATCATCATTATCACCAGCTCATATACATCTCCACCGAGGAGCACGAGCCACCATGATAAATGGTATTAACCATATAATCAAAGCTGAAAACTTCTCTATGCTATGGTGAACTAATTCTCAGTCATGTATTTTTATATTCAAACAGATAAATAAACCTCTTTTTTTTACGCACTAATATTATGCAAAGGTAAAGCTTTATCTCTAAAAGCGCACATCCGATTCTAAAAATATATTTGACTGTTAGAAAGCTCCACTAACAAATCTCGAGTAACATGGGCTATGTTTATATTCTGAAAAATGCGGATTATCTCGAGAACGCGGATAGACACAAGGCAACTAGCTTTAATGCACGAAAATTAGCCTTAATACATGAAATATTCTATCAGAGATTTTAGCATAATAGAATATGTTGCCTAAACCCATAGTTTCTCTCAATCTTTAACTAACACAAACAAATTGGCAATTTGTTTCTGCCGCAGATTCCGATTCCGGGCTACTAGCAAAGGCGGCTATGCCTTTTAAGGGAATGTTTGTGCTATATTGAAATTTCTCCAAGTAAATTGGGTAATTCATTGAAGTACCGACCTAAACACTCGACGTTCGGTTCGAAATCGAGATTTTCCAAGAAATAAACTAAATGCAGATCCTTCTTCGAGAAAGAGGGCCCTTAATTTCGAAGGACTTCTTTAGGAGGTTACCATCTCGACGAGTGAATAAAATTGGATTTTGTTATTTAATTTGGCCATCGCTGTAATGCAATTGTGTGAACGATTGTTGTTGATGAGCTAACGGGCTTTTGACTGATAAATCAAAAGTGGAATCAAATTTAATTATGTTCACTTCGCCTTTGTTCAATCTGGAGACGTTACTGGGTGCTGGCGGGACGACGAATTTAATAAAAAAAATATATCTTCTAATGTACACAGTAGGTTTTACTTATCATTCCAGATCCTAGTATTCTTATGTAAGCACATATCTTATTTTGATATGTGAATATATCAAACAAAGGATGTTTTAAAGAGAAAAGTCGTTGCTATTTCGGTAATAAAAATTACTTATCCCGCTTTCGAATTTGCGATTCAAATGAGACAATTGAATGGCAGTGCCTAAATTATTAACACGATTGTTATTTTGGATGCCGGTTCGCTGTCTAGTGGTGAAAAGACAGGAATAGTTAACTGACTGTTTGGAATGACATGACGTTTTGAGGTTTCGGTTAAATGCTAACCAACATCTCAATTTGTTTATCTTTTATATCGTACCTACGTAGATGTACCTACAGTTTACTCAATACTCAATACTTTATTGCATATATATGTGTACAGTAGATTTTACAGTTAAATATATAGATCACATATAACCCCTGATTGGGGATAGCAATACATTATATAAAAAATAATAATAATAATAATCAATAATAAATAGATTCAATAAAATAAGGATGTAGGAGGAGGGCCGATTTATTATGTAATTGTCTAATGTATTAATGATTAATTACGACTCACTAAAATATTCATTTAAATATAATAACCTTTTGCAATCAGATGGTTTTTTAAATATTTGATGAATACTGAGGCTTTTTCTTCTGATTTATACAATACGGTGTAATGTACTTTTTATATAATAACGAAGTTTAAGAATTGAAACCTGTTTTTGTACCTAGATGTTCGTAGATAATATAGGAATTAAATTGTTATTTTTGAATAACCAATCGGTTACAATAAATACATTACGTAAGAATTTTGCAACGATGACACAAGTAAAGCTATAGATAAATCTAAGTAGACCTTTCAAACTGTCAGACATCAAAACTTGGATAACATATTGCACTACACCAAATATTACAGTTAAGCAATGTAGTACTTAAATGTAAAAATAAATAGACAAAATTCAAGTAAGTAAACATAAAATCCTATCTTATATTGTACATGCGAAAGTTGGTGAGTGTGTCTGTTTGATACATCTTCACGTCTAAACGGTCGAAGCGATTTTAATAAAATTTGATATGGAGTTAGCTGACACCCTGGAATAACACATAGGCTACTTTTAATCCCGGGAAAATTAAAGATCCCCTGGGAAAGTGGGTGAAACCGCGAGGCAAAAACTAGTTCTATAAATCTGTTATAAAGTGATCGATCGCTGGTTGCACAGCCATACTGAGGTATATTTAGCTCGCAACATTATTACTATAGGTTCACTAAAATATCGAGTAATATATGTCCCAACAATGTTTAGTACCTTTAGTAAATATTTACAGTTAGATATTTAGAGAAATAAGAAGGTATATTTACAAAGGCAGGTAAAGAAAATTTTTTATATTCTACGAACTGAGGTTATAACTGCTGTAATTATAAGTTAATATCATTAACGAATGTCACAATAATTGATAAATGAAATTATAATGAGGTTGGTGAGGATGAACCTTGAAAAAGTTCGATAAGACCAAATGATCTTATCGAACTTTTTCAAGCTTATATATTTACTACTAACATTATAATACTACCAATATAATAGTAGGGTTTAGTTTGCTGAATAAACTTTCTATACAGTATACTCATTAAAATCACTCATATCATCAAATCTCTGTTATATTCAGATTCGTGAAATGCGTTATCGGTTCGAGTTAGTTAATTAAATCAATCGCAACGTACAAATTTCTAAACTAAACAGTCACAGGTTAGCAACACACAAAATCAATATAGAGTTCAAACAGCGTTGTATCAACTCCTAATAAATCCATTAATATATAACGTCAATATGATTTCCACAGAGCAATTAGGCTATGATCGATTTGATTTTGTGTAAGCCTAGCTATTTGCGGTCGTAGCGATATTCCGCTTAGTGGTTATGTTGTTAATGACGATACATTTTAGATACCTTGTTGATAATTAGACATAGAATATAGGCATTGTCACAAATGATATTGTGATGGTTTTACTAATCCGTTTTGATAGCACATATATGCATAGTGTAGAGAGGGGAGAGTGACAAAGATCTCAAATCTAATGTAAATGATTGTAAAGACTTATGGATATTAATATATAATTATCTTTAAATGGTTTATATATTACGCAATTAATCGCTGGTTTACTAAACAAAAATAAAGAAGGTATAAATATCATAAATGTAGGCGTATTTAGAACAAAAAACAAAATTTTCTCGAGTTGTTCCATACACTTTTATATTATGTCCTATCGTAGGTATGTTGTACGAGTAACGGGTGTTTTTGAAAATATAAAACACAGTCAAGTAAAAGAAATAGACCGACTGTTTATCTATATACCTACCTTGACATTAATTAAATTATGGAAAAATATAAATTACTCCTAGCCGAGTTCTGGCGGGAGTTTATACGGAGGCTTTATCAGAAAGTTTACACGCAGCATATAAAATCGCCAGAGTTTAATTCAATATTTTAACCAAAACCAGGGAGTTTGAATTTTAAACATTTTATTTTAACTCACAACGTAAATTAAACTTAATATAGCTCAGACACTAACCATTAATATATTAGGTAAGTACTTATATATGCAGTTACATTCATTCTTTCAAAGGAATATATTATGTTAGTTTCATAATATCCATTACAAGTGTAATTTACCTCAGTGTAACTCGGTTATCCAAAACCGACACCAAATAAAATAAAATTCAATTTAATTAAATACAAATGTTTTACTGAAAGTTATGAAGCTTCAGTAGGTAGGTACTTCCTAGAAATTACACTACGTATTGAAATACCCAAATATTTTAACAGGTGCTCAGGCGATTTGCCTTACGCAGCTTTCGCCCCATCGGTTGAAGCACCCCACGCCTCAATAAGACCCTTTTGTATCGAAAACAAACAATGCAATTTTATTAAAACAATACTGACATTTAAATGTAAAGGCTTGCGAACGGCTCAAACCGTCATTAACCATCGTGCACACCGAATATTTGCTGCCGACGGGCACCGAGCAAATTTTAAATTTTTAATCGCCCCTTTCGTCGGACTTAATTTCAATTTAAATTCATATTGGCTATTTGAATTGGACCTAGTGACGCATGCAACATGAAATATTGGCATTTTTACGGCGATCTATGGTCAGCAATGTTTGTCACAGTAGCCACAATCATTTTGTATACGTAGCAAACGGAGATTCAAATAATTTTGAATATTAGTTAATGCATGTTTGATGACAGTGACATCAAAATACTTGACAGAGATTTAAAATAAGTCAACAATATAAATTACCTCTTGGCTCTTAATGAAAACAGTAAGTACCTAATCCTCAAAAATCGTAAGACCCTAATGCGATAGTAAAAACTTGTAGCCACTACGCTACTTAAATTCGTAGCAAGTTGCTAACTCGACGCTATGATTGCGTTAAAGCTCTTACAAAACTTTATCCATTTCGTTTGTTGACACTACCGCTCCCAAGGTTTGTGAAAATTTAATTTTCTAAAACGAAATTTTGTTTTATTACACGGCATTGTCCCATGTTTTATTGTTGGCGCTATAGCTTTATTAAGTGGCAAAGTTAGTGGTGGACTGTTTTGTTAATTGTGTGCATGAGATTGACATTTGTCGGCTTTCACCGTCGTATTTCTAGAGGAATTATTTTACTTTGTTTGCTTATAATGGGCTCCAAAACTACTTGACCAATCTCAATAATTATATCAGCAACTGTAAGCTACATTACCTGGGAGTAACAACTCTATCCTCTTATTCCCACGTGAAGGGAACTACGCGGGTGAGTGCTAGTTATTTGTATAAAGAGTGCGCTTACAGACATCTAAGACATTTGAAGAAGACGAGAGTTTGACAGGTCATCGGAAAAACGACATTCAATACCGATGTCAACAAGGGGAGTTCAGAGAATAAGATCACTGATCAATAGGTATAAAAGCGAACTTTTGACATGGTTTCTAAGGAAAATACCACGTATTTATACCTAACTACTCACAACAAAAATGCATCATTTGTTTTTTTTGATGATTCCGGGATGATACATAACACAAGTCAACACGAATTTTGAGTCTGAGTTCTGTACCTCTGATTTTGATTACTTATGCCTAGCTAATTAAAGAAAAAATATTTTTATTTAATAATGTTTGCTTTTGTAGTTACTAAAACGAAATTTTAATTTTTATGAAAAAGCTCTACTTTTTAATTTCAATTATATGTAAAAGGAAAACAGTTTTCAATTCACATATTTTTATTGACTTTAATTATACAAGACGGCATAAATAAACCCACAAATACAAAAAAAGACTTTAAAAATGATCAGATTTGGTATTTCTTCTGTGTAAGTTGGGACTTTCTCGTATGAGCCCCCAAATGTAGTCACCCATCATGTTTTCATTATATTGTCCTTGATAACGCTTTTCAAAGTTCATTACATCTTGGTGGAAACATTCCTCTTGCTCTTCTGAATATGCACCTAAGTTGTCTTTAAATTTATCCAAATGAGCATGTAGCATGTGGACTTTCAAAGACATTCTGCAACCCATAACTTTGAAGTTGTGAACCATATCAGTAATAAGCTCCGTGTAATTCTCTGCCTTTCTGTTGCCAAGAAAGCCATGAATCACTGCTTTAAGGCTGAGCCACGCTTGTTTTTCGTGGGTACTGAGGAGCTGTAGGAATTGTTCACTGGCCATTATTTTCTTTATTTGTGGACCGATGAAAATACCAGCTTTAATTTTAGCCTATGACAATTTCGGGAAAAATGATTTTAAATATTGAAAGGCCTCAGTCTTGACGCAGAGCCTTTACGAACTGCTTGATCAGACCTAATTTAATGTGCAATGGCAGCCTCTACACCTACAGCCCTCCCTGCCCCTCTCCTGTATCTTATATGCAACGGCTCCTAAAAAAAACTGCTAAAACACTATAATATTCGCTGTACATTGTGTAAAGGTACAAAAGCAAACTTTATTTATTATAAATGGAGTTTCTGCTTTTTTTTCGATGTATACAATCAGAAAATATTCACTAAATGACAGACTCAAAGAAAAATATTTTTTTTGTTGACTTGTGTAATCAATAATGTATAGTAATAATAATAATAAATTTATTAATTTGCACTAAAAATCACAATAAAGTTACAAGTTACAAACAATTGATGGGTATTTAGTCAAATATGTGGTATCCTAAACAAAGAAATCCTAATGTTATCACTAAAAGTGTTCATAATTAAATATTATTGAATATATTGCTAAAAAATGACCCAAATCAATATATTTTTAATCATAATTTGTAAGTTCACCACCCTACAGATTGAATTTAAATGGTTTGCTCGATTTCATTCAGAGATGAGTTTTTAATTGAATTGCAAAATCGTGGTTGTTAAGGAGGAGAATTTAATTCACATTTTACAACTTGAAAAATACCGAATATACTTAGTTTACTTTTCCCAATACCGTAACATATTTTCATTATGTCATGACGAATGCTACTTAGTTTATAAAACTTATATTACGAACGCAAAAGTTTATTAAAACTAAAATGAATTTAGGTATACCTATAGGATTGGTAGAAAAGTATGCTTTATAATTCCCACACTGGTTTATTTGGTATTTGGTAGATACTTATATCCTAAGAAATTATTTCTATTAAATCTCTTATATACCTACATATTCAATTACAAGCCCGCTCTGCTTAGTTTGGGATTATAGTTAATATCATAAAAAAAATTTTCAATCTCAACACTGTGAAATTCTTACGCTAAATATATTATGTAAATAATGTATCGTAAAAAATAATGAAAAAACATGTAGGATCAGGTACTTATATGATACCTACCTACTGTTGGTTATACTAATAAATAAATTTATATCAATATTTGTGCCGTGCCGTTGTGATATGTTAGTTTATTCTAGGCGAATAACAGATAGTGTGTGGCGCGCTATGGACCCCAGCGGTTATCGGCAACCGTAAATAATTCGATTCCCGATATTATTTATTCAACTGAAGGACGGACGTGTATCATTACGCTAGAGAGCGTTGTGGGATGAACATTAGCCTAAATAATTCAATCGACGTATTGAGTAATGTGCCCCTGCGTTGTTCCCATTCAATTTTGGGGAATGCATTGAATTTGGGAACAAATTCGCTGGGATCCACGCATGTGTTCAAGTCGTGTACAAATGTATGGTATTGTGATAGCGGTTGGTGGATTACATGATTAAAGGTTATTGGTAAATGGACAAAGCATACATTACAGAATTTTCAAGTTATAGAGCAATCACAGTGATTTAACGTGAAGTAATTGAAAATATGATTTAGATTTTGTTCCTCATTTTCAGTTTATAATCAATGAAATTTAATTGAATTTATTAAAAGCTACTACGTTATTATAACAGTAAAATTTAATTGACTACCTTTTAAATTTATAACTCAGCCATTTTACATCAGTTACAGAAATAACAAGTTATTTCAAACAAATGTTTGTCCGGGCAGCCAGTGAACTCACGATGAAATATTTTACGTTAAAATCACTTCCAAAAACCATCTAAAAGATTATTAAACAACGTTACTTATTCATCAACTATGCAAATGTAAAGTAAATAAAGAGAGAAACGGCCATCCCGAATAATGCGCGTTGGGTTATATCTCGAATACGATCAAACATTACGATCCCATTTCACACAGGGCATTTCCATATGCGCTATAAATAATGCTGCTTTACCTTCCATTCAAATAAAGTACGCACAAGTAACGTTCACTGGATACGACAACCGTGCACAATGAGGTTGCGACAAGAGCGAATACTCCGGGGTGGATAAACAACCAATGGAAAATTTTTTACTTTGATGTCGTTGTTACTTCATCGTATTATTGATTGAGAATCATATGATTATGTACAATTACTGTGATTGGACTGGACTTATAATGTAATGTTAGGATTCCCACATAATAACGTGAGGTCAGAGGTGTATTCCTTATTGAATCCTAACTAACTAAATAAATTATTATAAGTAGGGAAATCACTATAAAGGTATACTGTGTTCTGTAATACCACAATGGCTTATTACTCACATTGGGGATAAGGTCCCCAGGGAATATTAGTAAAACCACGAGGCAGAACCTAGTAGTCAAATAAACGTACGCGAAGTTTTTAATAAAAATATAGGTCAGATGTGGCGGCAAACGTTTACTGGCACATCTAGTGCTTCCCACTAATCCGGCGTGAACCCAAAAAATGTGAGTTTTAGTATAAAAACAGAGAAGCCCCGGGGCGGGACTAAAGCTTTCACGTGCCGAAACCCTGCTGAGATATAGGCGTGAAATGCGAACATAACTATAATTTGAGATCCATTATGCCAGCCGGCCTAACTAGAGAGAATGTTTTTGCCAACTTTTTACCCGCAACGCGCCCCTAAAAGCTTGAACACCTATACGAGATTTTACGGGGGCGCCCCACACCCGCAGAGTTGTGAGTGGAATTTATAATAACGTAATTAATGACGGCCAAAACATAGGGCTCCCAAACACGTCGGACGTGCATGCAAAAACCCCTTTCGAGGATAGCGCGTACGTTATTATTTATTACACCTCGCAAGAAGCCAACGTTTTGGACATAAACAGCGACTTTGAAATTGCTGGCGCGTTTAAAATTCACAGCGAATATTATGGTTGGGGGTTAAGACGATTAGGCGGTAAGCTGTTATTAAAAGGCCGATACAAAATTTAATCTTCTTGTCTTGAACACCACTGTGTTAAAAATCAGTTTGAAACTTTATTTATACGCAGGAAACATGTAGCTTTAAAAACTTTATATATCTAGCTTTATGTTTAAGGCACAAGAAAAGTAACTCAAAGAACTATTTATTACTTTATGATCTTAGTCACTATATTATTATCATGACTTATACCACGTTGCACTTAAGTATGATAATAGGCAACCTAATTTCCAAATGATATAAACTATACATGTATACGTACGCCTACGTATTTTATTAAGCAATATATTTGTTGTGTAAAATTTAATGCGTAGGAGTCAGATATGTCTTTGAAGAACATTTTAAGTCGCAAGTAGATTTTAATATGCATCTTATTATACTATGCACTGTCTTCTTCATGCTGAATCAGTCTTTGTATTTTTATCGAAGGTTACATACAAATATGCTTTAAATATAGAATATTGTATCTAACAACCATTTTCGGTTTAAAGACTTTAGACATACCATTTCAAAAGTCATTTAAAGATTTTAAAGCGTTTAAATAGCTAATTAACTAAAAAAAAATGTCCCTATAATTTCTACACCATTAACCCAGGTGGGTCCATCAACAATATGCTATTTAGCTTCGTTATATTATAATCAACGGCTATGTCGCAAGCACTAATATGAAATCGTCAGCTGCCTTCCTCATTTTCAATCATTCGTTATGGAGTATTTCGGCAGCTGCACTTGAAGGCCGGTTACATTCTGGCTTTGTGTGCTTGCCTACCAATTCTGGCACATTATTACTCAACTTGGTGTCATCAATAAACCGGGGATTGAGCAACTAGTATATACCTTCTCTCCATAAACTGAATTACATAATCTTACTAATGTTATAAATTCAAAAGTTTGGATGGATGACTAGATGTTTGTTAGTCAGTCACGGCTGAAGAGATCAGGATCAGATTCAGTACATAATTAGAATGTGTTCTGGAATAACACACACGCTTAATTTCATACCGGGAAAACCTAAGACCCTTGGGGAACGGGGCTAAACCGCGATTGAGGCTTAATTTTTACTTTCCTTCAAATCACTATTTACTACATGATATCACACACTTACCAGAGCTTGTATAGGATTTCCCCTTTAATACAAATGCATCAAACACTTAGGTATAACATTTGTGTAAGCGGAACAAAAGCAATGTGAGCGTGGTGCACACCGGTTGAATACCAACATGGCACGTAATGAAGCGGTCTAATTAGAGCAAATATAAGCATCAGCTCGTTTGTGACACGTGCACTAAACTGAACTTGAGATATGCTCAGAAATACGCGTTTCATACGTGAGATATCAAACTTTATAACCCTTAATATACGCTAAGAGCTTCGCATATTTTAGTGTTAGTTTTTTTTACGATCAGTCCCTTAGGCTAAAACCGATTCATATCCGTGCGAAACTGCATGGGAAATACTCATTAGGAAACTTATCTTTGACTAATGTTTGACAAGCTGGTTGGCTTTGTGGTTGGTGACCCTGGCTTTCATGTCACCGGTTGTGTGTTCGAATCCCACCCAGGACAAGCATTTGTGTGAATGAACATTATTGTTTCAAGGTGTACATATCTATATAAATACTGAAAAACCGCGGGGCGGCAGCTAGTGCTGCCGCCCCGCGGTTTCGCCCGCGTAGTTCCCGTTCCCGTGATCACAGGGGGATGAAAAATAGATGTTGGCCGATTCTCATAGATACCGGATAAGCACAAAAAATTTCATCAAAATCGGTCAAGCCGTTTCGGAGGAGTATGGCAACGAAAACTGTGACACGAGAATTTTATATATCAGATAAATATGTATTTAAAAGCTATATATAAGCTATCTGGTTACCATAGCACAAGCTCTACTTAATTTTAATCAGATTGGCCGTATATGGAAAATGTCCTAGGATATATATTTATATAAGTAGATGTTTTTTCGTCATCAGATTTGCCAATATATTGCTAGCAGTAGATTGGAAATTGAATTATTTTTATGTGATTTGATACATATTTTACAAAATAGTACTTAATATAGTAGTACTTAATATATTAGTAAATAATAAAAAGAAAAACGTTAATCCAAAACATTCTATCGATCGGTATGCTTAATTTCTTCGGAAAATCTTAAACCGGAAGAGTTACGAACCTACATTGGTTCCTAGACTAGATGTAGTCTCACAAACATTCGCGTAAGATTGTAAACATCAAAAACGTATAAAAAAATAATACGATACCTACGGATAATATTAGATTTTAGAACTACCTAAGACCATTAGTTAATATATCTTGTCCGTGTATAAACCTATGTATTAACTTTAAGGTTAGACACCAGGGAATAAGTATTACATAAAAAGCGACTTAGGTTAGGTACCTAGTCTGAACCAAGAACCGCGCCACCGCTTTCAAACTTGAGGCTCCAAGTAAAATAGCTTAATTTTAAGAAAATACCATATAAATATATCAGGTATGACTTTTCCCATGTCAATAACATTTCAATTAATTTAATTTAATTGGAGATTTTCAAATAAATAGTTTAGTTACCTTGTTTATAAATCCAACGGTTATCAGATGTTTCACGTTCACTGGAGCCAACCTTCGTAAGTTACAGTACTCATTCACAATGTCCAAGTCACATAACACAGCACAACACCAAAGTTCTGATTTACTATTTACATTGTAAAACATAAACACAGCATTCGTATAACCTAAAATTGACTCGCACCAACATATAATGAAACAAGATATTCTGCCGAGTTATTATTTTTTAAAACCCGCGCAGCTTAATTTAGAAAGGAGAAAATTATGCGAAGAAATAATATTTTATAGGAAAACTAATTGAAAACGGAGATAGTCCGTCGGGAGTGTTGACAAAACTGTCATTTGTTTGACGCCATGGTTATGACGCATGCGCGTTGGGTTTTCGATCTAATGCGCAAGTCATCCGTTTAGTTGGCTTTGAACATAGAATCAAATGAGGTTGTTTCATAAATAAATATCCTGGAACATTTTTCACGTACGGCCTATTTAATTCTAAACACAGCAGAGCTTGTACTTTAGTGAACATGTAGCTGATATACTACATTATTATTACTTGTAGATACATACTTATTTGGATTTGTAATTCTAGATACAGGACAAACAAGTATTTTAGTGGACTTGAATGTTTCTCATGTAGAAATCGAACCTATTCAATAAAGCTTAAAATATGTTATCTTGTCTAATAAATTAAATATTTCGTGGCAATTATGAAGACTTCTAAAAGAACAAAGTTTTCATGAGCTTTCAGGGGTCAGGTGTCGTAAAAAAAACACGCTCTTTATTATATTAGTCAAGTGCGTTCGCCTGCCAGTATCTTCGGCATTTTATTTTAATTCAATGTCAAATTCAACCTTAACTTTTTTGTCTCTAGTAAATGTTCAATACGTAAATAAAATAATAAAACGGTTTTAGAATATCCTAAGTTTATTATCTTTTTTTAGGTACCTTTATTACCTGATCGTATAAGTGTGAATTCTGCCAATAAAATTTTAAATAGCCACAACAAGAGCAAGTTTTAAAGTGCCTTCATGTCTTTATAAATCCAATACATTAATTAATAATAAAATGTTCAAAAAAAAGTATGATAGTCGCAGTTTCTGTAGAATTTAATTTAATCTAAGGGTACCATACTAAATCAAAAGATAGATTCAAGCCATTCTTAATCATGCGAGGTGACTTATGATGAAACTTTACTGAAATGTTGGAGCCATTTATGCTTAACCGAGCTTAAACCTTAAAACTTTAATTAAAGTTGCCAAAAACACTAATTAATGTTGATGAAGTATTTTGATAATACTTTTTATGCTCTTAAAAGTGTTATTTCATTATGCCTATCCACAACTAGTGTAGTAGGTAGGCTACAAGAATTTTAGTACTGTACCATATTATGCTGAAAATAGCAACCTTGCAGGTGAGCTCTGTTTTAAGCTTCGTGTGTAGTTTCCTTCGGCCCTATCATCATTTACCATGGTATTTTTTTTAAATATACCTAAAACGCCTTATTTATAAAAATCTGATTTAAGTAATGTTTTTTTATTATTTATTCCGCCGTCTTTGATTATATTCACCTAATACTACCTACCAACACAAAAAGCTTGTAAATATAAAAAAATATGTTTCGAGCCATTTGTGAGCTGTATCAAATAATAGTGGCATAAATGAACACAAATTGCCGATATCTGACTCTAAAAATATCATAAACGTGAAATTCTGGCGTATCGTGAGCCAAACGGCTCTGTTTCTGTCATAAAAGTTGACACACTAGCTAAACTATAACCACCAATAAAAGGAAACCTTTGACACAACGTTCTGTATATCTAGAATATCCAAACCAGTCATAGCTTTATAATAAACCTGACTAAAATAGCCCCCATTTTTGTCGTAATCCGGTAAAAATAAAACACAGACCATTTCGGTGTAATTAAATAATCATAAACAAGGTTCTACGAATAGCCTAAAAACTTAACAAAACAAATTAAATGTTACTTTATTTACCTTCACATTTTTTTCGTATTAAAAAGGGACAAATACCAAAGTAAAACATCCCGACTAAAACTATTTTAATGAGATACAAGTTGTAATAAAACTACATGCCTGCTATTTAACATAATTATAATCCAGTGCAATGATCTATTTTGATATTTGAGTGACATTTAAGGATTGTATTACCTACCTTGTGGAGGTCAAAAATTGCTCTCAGACATTTTTTATGATCGTGTTTGCCTTTGAACAGGTAGAAAATAAAAGGCGTAAAATTTGTCTATAGTAGACTAAAGAAATAAGAATGAAGGTATACCTATACCTATCCTATAATTATGTTGCTGTTATGCCCTGGCAATTTTATTAGTATCACGTTTTTGTTTCGAAAACTATACATTGTTTTCAAGCAAACTAGATTATTGGTTTGTATTTCGTTAAATGCAATCTTCGATTTTACGTGTATACGTATATGTATATTTTACGTGTTACATGTATTCGCTCCGTATCTCTGCATGAATTGCATTAGATACCCTTACTATGAAAATGTATCAAATTGAGTTAAACTTTGAATGTGACTGTATAACTGACAATGTAATTTTCTCAATACAATAACACCGATGCAATGTCACTTAAGCTATGACATTGTTTAATCTAGATAAAATCTTATAGCGTAGAAATTAGCCACGTTACTGATGAGTTTAAAAAAACCGACTTCCAAAAATACTAAAAAGCAAAAAATAACAAACGCAATTTATAACACTTTCCTCTACTTACCTACTGACTACTTATTCTCTCCGCTTACTGCTTGGTTTGAAGTTGGTGCCTAGCCACAGCATAATTAGCAAACCTACAGTAAACAATATACAAAAGATCTTTGTTAAGATTCTCCATGATTCAATTAGGTCAACAAAAACTTTGGCACCGTTTGCATTTAAAATTCTAAATTTTAGACGCATGCTCTTGGTTTGTGAGTTATTAATATTAGAAATAAACGGACCACTATAGTTGTAGAATGTAAATTACATTTATTTCATCGTCGTTTTCATTTGTTTCTCATTGTCATTTATCGTTATTTCTGGGTAGTACGTAGGTTAGTACTTAGTAGGTTATCGTGTAGAAATTTATTTGTTACACCATTTTATTTCTTTAAGTAATTTTTTTTATTCATATATGGCTTGGCACCGACTTCAAACCAAGCAGCAAGCGGAAAGAATAAGTAGTCAGTAGGTAAGTAGAGGAAAGTGTTATAAATTGCGTTTGTTATTTTTTGCTTTTTAGTATTTTTGGAAGTCGGTTTTTTTTAACGTAGTTTTATTTTTATTTTTTGCTTTTTAGTGATTTAAGTATGGGTAATTATTTATTTAACAATCACAGAACACTATTAAACCTAAACGTTAATGAGATTAACCTTCAAGGTGAACCTAATAGCCTCAAGGAGTACTATTCTCTATCCATATGCACGTATAATTTTGAAAGAATTTTCTCTGAACTCCTATCCTTTGAGGAGTTGTACCTTCCATCTCATCCATAGGAAATCATCATCAAACGCAAATAATTGAACAAACTGTATGATATTGACTGAAACTTAACAGTTATATGCTTATAATTTGAGTGTTCTTCTCGATTTCCTTAGGATCCCATCATCATATGCTTACTAGATGACCAGGGTACCAACTTGAATATGTACCCTAACGAACAAAAAAAGAATTACGCAAATCGGATTAGAAATGTCAAAGTTATCGACATACTAATATACAAAGTATCGTCAAAATGACATCGTCCAAATAACAATAATGCTTATAAAATAAAAACTACCAAACCAAACTGAAAGAAATTTTTATGGGACCATCTGGCAGCTATTTCGCGTCGAACAAAAAAAGAATCACGCGAATCGGTCCATTAACCGCGACGTAATCGATGTACATACATAGAAAAGAAAAAAAAAAAAAATACCGGCCGAATTGAGAACCTCCTCCTTCTTTTTGGGAAGTCGGTTAAAAATAAATGACTATCGACTATATTATCAAGGTCATGAACTTTGGCCATAAACATCAGCACCTGACACTAAAAACAGTCACTTCTACCGTCGGATTCCAATAGTACAGGCTCTGTTCATGTTTCAGATCTTATCACGGCTTTGGGAAGCTCCCAGGTGTATCTCGTAATAAGGATGCAGATACGCAAGACGACAACTGTGAAATTGGCCGCTCGTGATGTATGCAGGCCGACGTTTGCTTCCCGAATGAGTTAGCGCCGATCAGTGCATCAGTCGAATACGGATAAGTGGAAAAGTCGAGTATACTCTTTGATACGCGTATATAAATTCGCAAGGCGTCCGTTATTTCCCACGACGCAACGGATATGGTTTGTGTTTGTTTGCTTGTTTGAGTGCATGTCTAACACTATTATCCTCGGCATCTTACCTACTGTTATGTCAAAATCCCTGTTCCTTAGCAATAAAACTCTTTAATTTGTAGATTGTGAGCATTTTCCAGCTAGCACGGTTCTCAAAATGGGTGAATCAATCGTCCGATAGATGCTCTTTTAACAATATTTAGGTCATGGTAAAATGTATAATTATTTTCGCTATGGTAATCAAAATACACATTGTAAAATGTAATTTAATAGACATATTTACCGTTTTTACTGGAATAGTCATTAAATAATATTTTTAATAGTCTTATAACATACGTTTGTGGCGTTTGTACACTTAATATGTGTTTGTGTACATACGCGATTTATAACACGATATCTTAACGCACGCCTTTCGAAATAGAGGAAATGGATTGAGCGGGCGCGAATAAATTCTCATTTACATACATTTCCCAGCTTCGCCCGTACATGGGGGAGTAACTTCCGGCAATAAAATAAAATTACTTTTTGCTGATCCTGAGATAACGTTGGTAGGGGAACATGAAAATCGACTTATTGATAGAGAATAATTGAATCATAGCACCTATTTTTTGTAAGTAGAAAATAGCGCCCCTTGTATATTTTGTAATAGTATAATTATGCAGGAATGAAGGTTTCTTCTACGTAATTATACAATTGCATTATATTCTCAGATATGTGTATGCTTGAATAATTTTCCCCGATACAGAAATAACTAAAATCTATACATTGATAGCAAACTGGCACTGAAACTAATTGAAGCTTTAGAGACGTGAATCCATGACTATTTTCGTACAATCTATTCATAATAAAATCAATACCTTTGCAAGCAAGCTGTGAAGAAGTGAGATAGAATGTATGTATTTTATTTTTAACTATAATTAACCACCAACCCCAGTAACATATCTGATGGGAAGGGATAGGGTGAAGTATATGCCTAAGTATATATTGATGATTATCTCGTAATCTACCTAATATGTGTATCTATCACACCTTTTGTGCAGGTAGGTATATCAGGCTTCCATTGAACAATTATATCGTCAATACATACCTAATATTCCCGCTGCATATTTCATCAACACCTACGCCCGATGAATTCCCAATTCCATACGTATTTGGCGCAAACGCCAAATTCGATAAGTCGGGCGCTTTGAGTGGGGACTCGAAATGCAGTTAATGGAATTACGCAACTCGCTCCGCGGTTTTGCGGACAAAATGAGTTTACATGTTTATCAGCGGAACTGTGTTTTATGAATTTCCTGTAAGTTAAGACATGGACTTTAAAGAATACGGAATATCTAAAGCTTTCATCCGAAGTGATCGATCTACGATTGTACCTATTAGATGCAAATGACGGATCATATGGTAACAGGATAGTTTTCAATATATTGCCGTTGCAGCAAACAAAATAGGTATCAGTTTAAACTTTCAACTTTTCCGATTACGAATTTTACAGAGATTTTCACAACCACTATAAAAAATATCATATCGATCCAGCTAATTTCATGTATTTTTCTTTATAAATTTCTAGATCAGTAACAATTAGAAAATAATGTACCAACCCTTTAACATTTACATTTAATTTCAATTCATCCCTGTTTTTGGATGTTGGATATGACAAGGATGAATGTTATGCCATTGAGATCGACACAATTCAAATTTTCCGAACAGTGAAATTAATTACATCACTCGTTGCTAATGAAGCTTGTTGGCTGAGCGGGAGACAATATTTGTTTACCCTCGCTCCCCTTCCTCACACCCCTTACATCCCTTCAATCGCATGTAAGCCTCCATATACCATTGTTCTGGTTTCAGTGGATCCATAATGATTCAAGAGTGTTTCTCATGTGCTCTCGTTTGCCATGTGCACCGGCATGGTTATAATGCTTTCAGTAAAAAAGCTTCGATTCTGCGTAGGTACTTAGTATATCATACCACTCGCTAGAGTAAAAACTCTAAAATTGAATCAAATACCCTATTTATTATAATTTATTTTCTTATTTCTACACAAAAACTAATTATAAACATAAATTCCTACATTGTGTAAGTTACATAGTATTTTTATGAACTTTTTTATTGCTTTTAACTCTATATTATTTTTTGACGCCACTAGTTTGAAGCAATTAAGTCTCATAACCAGCAGTAAGCATTTTTTTTTCCTAATTTAGCCCACACTAGTTGATGAAGGTTTCGCGTGACCCATACACTTATTGCTGAATGAAAATATGCATAATATGTAATGAAATTTGAGTTATAAAAATCATTCCGTTAGGGCCATCATAGTTCATTAACACTTCATTTATTTTCTGTAGTGTCTAGAAGTTAAGCGAATTCTTTATTTTATTAAATTACATTAAACATGAAAAATAAATATGACCTAAGCAACACAAAGTTGCAATATCCCTACTCTTACTTAATACTTTAAATGCGAGAGTAACTTTTAATGTATAGCTATTAAACTTTCACGTCATAACCACTAAACCGATTTTGTTGAGACTAGAGCATGAAAATTACAAGAAAAACAAAAAAACAATAAACAACAATTTTGTTTTCCCACACAAAACTGTTCGTTCTTGTGAAACTAAACGCTTTATATATATTGACAACTAACAAATATTATGTTATTACATTCCTTTAAATAAATATACTTATATTAATTATAGCTGCCTCCCCGCGGTTTTACCCGCGTAGTTCCCGTTCCCGTGGGAATACAGGGATAAAATATAGCCTATGTTACTCGGGGATAATGTAGCTTTCCAAAGGTGAAAGAATTTTTTAAATCGGTCCAGTAGTTTCGGAGCCTATTCATTACAAACAAACAAACAAACAAATCTTTCCTCTTTATAATTTTAGTATAGATAAAAGAAAAACATATTGAGTTTTGGATATCCCAGGAGGCCTTTACCCAAACTGGGGTCCATATACAAAAACCATACAGGTACTTTATTACTACAAAGTCAATTACTGCTGGGTGCTTAAGGTTGCTTGTTTAATTATTCTTTTCAAAAGAAGAGTATTAACAATTTGTTTAACAACAATAATTCCTTAGTCCTCCTAGAACGCTATACCCAACCATCGTCATAAATATTATAATCATTTATGTTGTAATACGCCTTTAGTACCAAAGGTCACTAAACAATTTCCTTAAATTGATGTAGAGGAATATCTAACATATAAGTGTGGAATTTGATATTAAAGTGTGCACCAAGTCCTAAAAATAACCATGCAGATGTCAAGTTCATGCTCAATCACTATTTTTTGCAAAAAGACTAATGGTTTGATAAACAAATGTCATATTTGTATAAATTTACTGTGATGCGACCCTGTGAGAATATTAATTTGCATAAAATATTTTTTTTTTGGGGAAGGGAAGGTCGCCGTCTAATTAATTTATTATACCTAAATAGCTATGTTGCATCACTTTCAATGATGTATAATGTGTTTTTCATTTCATTTTCCTAATATGCCTAATGAACGATATTTTATTTCATATAATTTATGACTAATAATAATAATAAATATCCTGGTACATATAACTTATGTGTAAACGGGATAAAGTAATAAGTAAAACAAAAGTGTGTACTGTAACTTTTTCTTTTTACACAAATTTACATAATGCGACTAGAGGAATCATTATTGGCAGCATTTTAGGTATTCCAAGTTTAGTTAAATTAAAAGTTATTTATAACTTAGAACTTGGATTCGGGCTTGGGGGGGTGAGCCGCGATGTATGCCAGAGACTTGATGATGTAGTCTGGGATTGGCTGTGGGGGGGGAGCAGTGGGGAGATGGTCGCCCTGTAACGAAAAAAAACAGGTTAGTAAAACTAAAGTCAGAATATACAACAAAAAAAGGTACTTTAAAGTACTAGTCATTTACTGTTTCCTGAAATGGTGTGTAAGTACAAGCCATTGGTATTAAATTGCTAGGTATAGAACCTTTCAAATTTATTGTTAATTAATGTAACCAGAAGATACAGTGAAGCTTTATTGCATTCCATTTTTTAATCGGAGGACTTGAAGGAGGTACTTGTTGTATCAAATCACTCCAAAGTATAGAAGTAAAGATCTAAAAAAGAGATTTTGAAGAATCATCAGATAGGATAATATGAAATAATGGATAGTCTTACCACTGGGTGGAAACCTAACGCATCAGCAGTGTAAGCCAACCTGACAACTTGGCCCTCGGGATTAGTGTAGCTGTGCTCACCCTGGACTTCAAAAGCTTCGTCATCCTAGAAAAATAAATAGTGAGATGACGAACATTGCTTAGAATTCTATGCTGTTCCTACAAATTCCCCCCCCCCCCCCCCTCGACTGTTTGATGAATTAATATTACCAGTATCGCATTAATCTGTGACCTTTATCAAAATTCTGACGATTAAAATTATTATACAAATTTATACATTTTAGCGTCATTTGGTGGCCTTGATTCTTATATGGTATAATTAAATGTATTTGTATATAAATATAATTTTTAAATCGGCACAGTAGTTTTTGAGTTTATTCATTACAAACACCACAAAAACACAAATTTTCTTTCTCTTTATAATATTTGTGTAGGTATGAATATAATGTGATACTCACGCGACCGGCGTTCTTCAGCTGTCCGGCTTCATTACCGGAGATACCATTGCTGGTTTGAAAGGCGGACTGATAATTGTCGGGTTCAACATTGACATTCTGACTGACTATTTCTGCGGTAGCCTCAGCGGTGCGCAAATGGGCGACATCGGCGGCAGCCACAGCAACCAAGGCGAGAAGAGCGACGAAGGATTTCTGGAATTTCAAATACAATTTTAACGATTCTAAACTGGATCGATCATGGCGTGAATTTCCTCGTGCACATACACAGACATTTACATTTAATTTTTTAATGGAAACTGAAGCAAATAACTGAAAGTCTGTTGCTATTAATATATTTAATAGTAACAAATACTGCATTGGTTTTGGTCGTTTGTTTATCTTGTGATAATAATCCAAAACAATACTATTAGTATGCCCATTTTTCGAACTATCCCAACAGTAACTTCAAGTTTCTAAGTGAACAGAAACAAGGTTCGCATTTTAATATGCGTATGATAATAACGTATTACTTTACACTACAATCGCTAACGATCAACAAAATGTTTTCGCAAATATTTTTTTTATTTCTAAAGCGGATAAATTAGAACGTTCACAAATGCGCTCTTAAATATCACGTGATGATGCAAGCTTATCTCACTGTTTCACTCACCATCTTGAGTGTGTCAAAGTTAACAGACGATGTGTAACTGTGATTATAAAATAAACGACCCGCGTTTTATACTCGTCCAGGCTCGTTTCAATATGGTTCCATGTATCGTCATTTGCATAATTTTGCAACAAAGAAGCTCTGATATTCAAAATGATTTGTTAGCTTACAAGGTGAACGCGATTTTGGGGCATTTTTCTGTTGCTCGTCGCACTGGTCACATCCGTGTTTGATTGGATATATTATTCTATAATAGGTTCTACATTTATTTTGTGATGCACACATTCACTCATGGATTTCGTAAGTTATGTCTATGGCATTAAGCTTATTAGCGCATCGTCCATGTACAAATACAAAGTGGTATTATCAAATGAGGTTAATTTTGTCGAGCATGTATGAATAAATTACAGGTAATGTAAAGCTTTAAGTGTAGGAAAATTTTGTATGAATTGTCAATCATGATCTAAAGAACTATCGTCTGTCTATCGTGGGTCGCTAAATTTAGTCTGTGTAGGTATAATATGTAAATGAAAAGACAAAGAAAGGGTTTTTTTTTGTTTAGTCTTGTCAAACTTTTTATGTCTGAGATGATGATTATTACTAAAAATGATAATAAATAAATTTATGAAGGATTATACTGCATAGTTAGAACAAATAAAATAGTATTTGTATCTAGGTAGGTACTTTAGATACAGGTTAATGCAGTGGAAATAAAAGCTTTTTTTATTTTTTGTAATAGTTGTGAAAGAGCAATAATAGAGTTAATGAGCATAGAATGTGTGGTGCTACGTTTTATTTTATAATTTCTATCGGCCGTTCCGTAAAATCTTCACACATAGCCTATCTGATTCCAAACTAATCAGAGCTTGTACCTACTCATGTTTATGCCCTCAAATGGTGGTCCTGGGTGGGATTTGAACACAGGACTGGCGGGTTGAGGGTGAGGGTTTTTGACCAACCGGCCAGACCATTGTACATTTTGACAACATATGGGACATTTGGAATCATGGCAAGTTTGGCCTCTTGCGGTTACGCTTCGACGGCGCAACTAAAAATAGATAAAAATTATTACCTAAATTGTATCCTTAAACCATTCCAAATTTTAATTTATTACAATCGATTAATGCTTAATATCTACCTAGTATTTTAATCGACGAATAAAATTATCGAAATACCAATTTATTTTGTATTGAAACTTTAAATGAATAGATTAATAATTAAGATTATAATAGGTATCTATCTATCTATAAAAAATTTTAGTTTTTACAATTGTAGATATTTTTTTAATAAAGCCTCATCCCGGTATCTACTGAGTTTAGTTAATTAAACTTATTTATATAATGTACATACAGGACCTACCCCATTATTTTTCTTATTATTCACACCTTTTCAATGCTACTTACATCATAACTATTAATTTTAAATCTGTTAAAGTGCTGGTAGCTACTTAGAAAAATCATAATTCTATCGTTAGTAATGAATTCAACCATGAAACCTTGAACATCGAACACACCGTCCGATGATATTTAAATGTTATCATCAATAAATCAATATCAAATTTGATAGATAGATACCTACCTATAAAAATTATAGAATAAACAGCGTTTGACATTTAAAATCCTAACGCATTTACATACACACACATTTAAGTGTTGGAATTTTATATCATTCCCATAAAATTGTATAAGTCTAAACTTTGCAAAGATCTCACAACAATTAAGTTGTAACACTCATAAAAATCAAAGTTGATTTTATATGTCCGACTTCCATCGAATCAATGAATATTTAGAATATGGTTTTCACAATACCTATGTAAGACACATAAATGACCATAAAGCTCTCGAAGATTAAAAACCATAGTGTAGAACTTTTAATGTGTTTATCGAAAGCTATGACGGCTTACTAGCTCACTCTACATTGAAATCGAATCCTGATAAGCTAACACTATAATCTGACCAAGCTCAAGGTTTTTGAAACTTAAAATGAGATTGAGGGAATGAAACCAAAAAACGGTAGCCAGTGTACTTTGTAATACCTCCATTACTGGTTAACACCAGCAAGTTGAAGATCTGACGCCAAAAAAACCGTTCAGTGTCTTCCAACAGCTGCATTTGAGTCAGTTTCCATTCTATTATTTTTTAAATACTATAGGTTTATGGAAATAATATTACACGTAATTTTTTTATATAACATTTATTTTAATGCTTACAATTACTGTTGGCGAATATGGTCAGTTTATGGCATAGAACTAAAATAATAAAAATAAAAAATATTTTTCTGGTTGTTAGGGGTCTTATATGAGCTGATGTTTATGATCGTGTTTAGCTAGACGCTTGCACGATTGATTAATTTCTTCACTACATACTATTGTAACCACATATAGCTGACGTACCTAATACAATTCATTAGGTACCTATAAATATATACCTATCTATACCTATAGATATTTAACATCCAGGCACAAACCAAACAGTCATGTTCATGCATACAAATGTTTTGTTCTGGATGGGAATCGTACCAACGACCGGTGTCTTGAATGTCAAGGTCACAAGCCAATAAGTTAGCCGATCAATCAAGATGTCTGTGTATCTTTGCCACGTCTTGGTATAGGTAATTTTATCATTAGTAAAACCTCATTTTTACTTAATATTAACCAAAGATCTTTAGCTGCAAGCTTATGTAATTTTTATTGTTTGCCCGTGATTACGCAAACACAATAGATTTTTTTAAATCAACAGTATATTATAATTAACATTGCGGCTTGCTTCGATATTCAACTTACCTAATATTTGTCTAAGCTAAGCAAATAATTGGCGGCAAAAATGAAATATTGTGTTATAATATTTGATGAGTTAATAATAAATAATTATTTGAAAAGGTCAAATTACTTATTTCATCACGATCGTTCACCACACTTAATTATAATATGTCCCCCCACTGGAGGGGGACGAGCCTCTGCTATCAACGAGTTAGGCCATAGTCCATCGCGCTGGCCCAGTTCTGTGGCGCCGGTGGACTGGACATGCTTCTGAATGAAGCTTCGTCCCTTTACCGGAAACCATCGAATATTATATTTATGTAATTAATTATATTTCAATGTTTTGTATAATATTATTTTGTAAGTATTTTTTCATTTCCTAGAAGAACTGCCATCTAGCGTACTTTTAAAAGCAAATTCTGCTCTCTCATTTATAAGACACTATTAGGTAATTTAGGTATACATAAAAATACATAAGGTAAAAATATAATTAGTGTTAACTTGATATGATATATATTTGCCACTCTGGCTAATTAAGTATTGTTAATAATTATTTGTTTTTATATATTTTTTTGTAATGTCCATAATGAGCTTTCGACTTGCCATATGGGATGATAGCAATACTAATACGATAGACAAGTTTAGCAACACTGTATGTAGAAATATACAAGGCGTCTGTACAACATCTAAGTTAGCAGGCAGGGTCAAAGGGAAAGGAAAATCACTTGTCAAATATCCAACAATATATTTATTGACTACATAAATGGCAGTTATTGTTTTGTACTAGCTGGGTCTGTTCTTGATGGAGCGATTAACCGGAGAATTGTCCAGGCTTGACGACGGTACCTTCCGCTGGGGGAGGGTGGGCAGCGATGTAGGCAAGGCCGCGGACGATGGCTTCTGGGATCGCGGGAGGAACGGGGATGTGGCTTCCCTGTTGACAATCACAACATTAGGTAACAGTCCAAAAAGTTTTCACAGGAAATGTGAATCGAACCATCAAAAAGTATTTTACCTATGTATAATATATTAGGTTCTTGTCAGAATAAAAATATTCCGTGATGATTCTGTCCTCTATAGTACATCTCAGTCATAACTATATATAGATAAACAGCTTCTCTTCACATACTCTTATGTAGATATTTAAATCCAAACAGGATAACAGAAACAAATAAGACTGAACAAATAATACTTAATGAATTTGAAAAGTAATGTGGCATTATACTCAATTAAATCTGTTAAATAGTAATTGCTGTATTAAAATATTTTGTTACTTGAAAATAGCTCATATGTTTTAGTGAATGAAACTATTCAGTTGATCGATACAATTGTTATTATGATAGTAAGACTAACCTGGGGTTGGAAACCGTTCTCGTTGGCAACGTAGGTCTCTTCGACGGTGGAACCATCAGGGGCAACGTATTTGAAGCCACCGGTCACTTCCAGAGTAGGTGTGTCCTGGAATAAAAAAAATATTGGTAATTCCTCAAGGCATAGAAACAATAAAAATACACAAGTTTAAGGAGTGTTAGCTAAATATAGTAGAGAAGTAATTTTTTCACATTGTCTATTAATAATATCACTTAAGTTTTTTATATTTCAATTATTTTTATTGAGTTAAAAGCTTTGTATGATGGGAAGAACATTTTTATTGATATAGTTGTCACCTAAATCATTTGTAGGATGAATAAAAAAGCACGTGGTGACCGCGTGATCAAAAACAAGTTTATAGAAGGTCTTCCAAGTTTTTAATAATCAGCTTAAATAAATATTTTATTATCATTGAAATTATAGCACGTTTTTACGTAAACTGTGTCCTTGGCATATCTTACAAAAGCAATCATGTCTAGACAGAAAATTTATCAGCCATTAGCTTTTTAGTAAGCCATTTGAATCCTCCAATGTGAAGCCTGCTAATTAAGGTATTGATGTATTTTTTTAGGCTATATAGTTTGTTGTTATCAATATCAAACGTTATTTGATAGTATTTATATATATATTGTGATTAAATACCTAATGAAAACATAATTTGGATTTTCAAGTGATAAATAGTTATGGAAAATTATTTTGACGATTTTGATAATAAATATAAGTGAAATTTAAAATATGTCGAAAACATTCTATCTGATATTAATAACGATGACCGAAATACTTACGCTGTTGGGGTTCTTGACGACGCCGCTGGCCTGGGAGAGGATACCGTTGCCGGTCTCCTGGCTGTATTGGAAGGAACCAGAGGGCTCGCTCTCGAAGGATGACTTCAAGATGGGTGCGGCGGCCTCATCCTTGTTGACGTATGCTACGTCTGCGCTAACGCAGGCGACAGCTACGGCGAGAACTACTAAGAATTTCTGCAATTATAAAAACATAATAAATATCCTGGAACATTTATCACACACGGCCAATCTGATTCCAAATCAAGCAGAGCTTGTGATATGGTAACCAGATAGCTGATTATAAAAAAAAACTACTGATAAAAGGATTACGATAGAACTTTGCAAACCGAAAGAATATACTTTCAATGAACATAATACTGTTTGCCACTAGAAAATTTAAGCACCCCGGAAACTCGGGATAAACTAAGACCGGAAGTCAGTGGCGTATAATTATGAAATTATTTCTCTATATCCCATTATGTCGCTCATACTATTATGTACTTTGAAATTGTGACTAAATTCTTTTTTTAATGCCCAGTAGGCCATCAATCAATCAGTCCAATTCATGATAAGTGGTGACCGCCGCCTTAGACACAAGAAAGTCCTAGGGTATAGTTAATGCGTTGTCGACCGTGACCCCCGAGCGAACAACTCATAAATAGAAAAGATAAATAATTCGGTTGAAAATTTAAAAGTGATTTACTAAGTGAAATCATTGAAAATATTTAATCATTTTTATTATCATATTATTCAAATGTTTTTCTTGAATATAATCAAATGATTAAAATATAAAAATGCTCTTACCATTTTGGTGGTTGTTGGATGGAACTGTCGAGACAATCTGATTGTAACAAATTATCTGCGTCCTTATATACCACAGGTCCTGAATCAAGATGAGCTGGTATTATTTTTATTTTTATTACATCGTGTCGACTAGTTAGTCTATCGGTCAAAGATCATGCTAGCAAATAAGTATGTATAAATTATTCATGTTTTGATAATCACTTTATTTTCACATGATTTTGGAATATGATTTAGTTTAAATTTATATGTTTTAAGCATTAATGTTAATAATTTTCTACTATCCTTTTTTCCGTTTCGTTTTTTCCTTGGACATGTTATTTTACACCGAAGACTATATAATATTTTTTTTTATTTAGGCAGAATCTATTGTGTATGAGTTTCTAATCATTTTAACAATATAAACACAAATTCAGAACAAACAGACATCTTAATGTACACAAATGTTTATCCTGAACGGGGATCGAACCTACGACCTGTAGCATGTAAGTAAAGGTAACTAATGACATCCTAGACAACTAAGGAACTTTTTTGCTACTTCCTAAAAACTCAAAATTGTAACTAATTCATATTTTAGCAATAGGGGTTAAAAATCGGGTCATAAATTTTGGTTTCGGTCAAACATATTCTATGACAGCACACAAAATCTATATTATTAACCTATGAGGTATTTACTTAAATTTATGCTATGCGAGTAGGTGAATGTAAAACCCGGGAACTGTTTAAAATTCCAAGGTCAAATCATCGGACTCTCAGCAGGTTTTTTTTTTATCTGTCACCAAGTGCAATAATGTGTAAAAAAATATTTATTAATACCGATCACAGATCTCATCATCGCCGCCGACTCTGTTTTAGATTTATTCATTTTAAATATGTGTGGGGGGGTTTTTTTACATTCATTTTATAATGTCATATTAGTGGCATTAGCTGTTATCAATGAGGGGAAGAATTATTATTTTTAAGGAAGGAAGGAAGAATTAAAGTAAACACTTTAATTATGTTTTTTAAACTGTTACCAACATAAGAAAATTAACCATACCTTAAACTAATAAAAAAATTAAAGTATGAAAAGTTATGCAGTGAAATAACAAATAAGGCTATACCTATATTATAGATAGAGATCATGATCATACTTTCACAATCAATATAAAATATAATAAGCGAGAAAAAGCCACAAATTTATTGAATAACTTTCCGACCCGCGGTTTCTCCCGCTTAGTTCCCGTTTCCGTTGGAGTACAGGCTAATATATGAAATACAGCCTATTCCTAACGTAGCTTTCTATTAGTGAAAGAATTATTCAGATCGGTCCAGTAATTTCAGAGCATATTAAATTTTTTGTATGAATTAAGCTTAAGATTTTTTAGGTAACCACATAGTCTATTCACACGTTTTACTTAAAATAGCTGACGTCCACTTTTACCATTAAAGTTTTGTTATCTGTTCATTTCACTTTTTTTCATTGGCGATATATGCAAATCAATTAGATTTACATTTATAAAATGTCGAATCTTAATTGACTTGCTGGTTGGCTTTGTGGATAGCGACCCTGACTTCCAAGCCGCCACCGACGGTCATAGGTTCGACTTAAATATGTGTCGAAACAAATTAACAAAAAGATGTGTACGCGAACATGTATACTCGTATATTTGTTCGATATCTGGAACGAAATGTCTTCTATCTACTTGTTGCTATTTATTATTAAGATTGAGAACAAGTTTCTTCAAGACGGACAGACAGTGGAGGCTTAGTAACAGGATTACCTGTTTATAATGAAGCAAGGAGATGCTCATTTATTTCTGTGGTCACGAAACAATTAAACGTTAAATTAAAGAGCTTGAAAATTTTATGCTTTATTTTAGTAGATATGAGTGGTGTACCAACAAACATCTTTAATACTTATTATCCCGGAAAAATTTAAGATCTCCAAAAATCCTGGGGCGGCCAATAAGTGTTTTTTAAGCTCATGAAAGGTCTAGTTTAGCCCAGTATAGTCAAACACTACAGTATTTCAACAAAAACAATGTAGGTTACATTACTGTGCCAAAAATATCGTATGCATTTTTACCTTGCCACTTTTAATATAAATAAAATAAGGATTGTCTTATAATAAAACTAGTTAACCCGCGCAACTTTGTTAGCGTCACTTGCCCGTTTTGGCACCATTTTTGATTGATGCTCCACTCCTATTCGTCGTAGCTTGATATATATAGCCTTCCACGATAAATGGGATATCTAAGAATGAAATAATTTTCTAATCGGACCAGTAGTTCGAGCCAATAACGTGTTCAAATAAACAAACAAACTCTTCAAATACGTATAAACAGTAGGCTATATGTTTTATTTTTTGTAATTGACGTGACTGAAAATTGAATTTCAATTCTGATTTTAGATAAATTTTGCAATTGAATGTATTAATCTCAGGTGCAATGCATATTTGTATCACACGCATTTTAATATGTATATTATGTTCCGACGAGTAGTCATGTCTTTATTTTCCATCATTTATTCGTTCAAGCTCTAGTCAGTAATTTAGTTATAATCATGTGCTTTAAACACATTCGCTCGTTGCTCCTAAGATGACGTGATAAGGAATCATATGTTTCTAAAGGCATCTGGTGAATTTTAAATCAAGGGTCACGATTCTCTATTTAATTTATAAAGAATTTACACTTGTATATCTAGATACCACTTCAGGTAAGTACATATAAAAAGTAAAGTCTGAAACATGGATAAGTAATAAATTCAATTATTTTTATTATTTCTTTTGAAATTTTTATAATCCATTTATTATATACAACATAAAACTAGAGAAATATATTAACATTATATAGGTGACTAGTGGCTCCCCGCGGTTTCACCCGCGTTCCCGGGATAAAAAGTAGCCTATGTGTTATTCCAGAACATATTCTAGCTCTGTGCCAAATTTCAAGCAGATCCCTTCAGCCGTTGGAGCGTGAAAGAGTAACAAACATCCATACAAACTTTCGCATTTATAATATTAGTAGGATTAAAAAAATATCTGGTAAGCTAGAAAAGTGAAAGGAAATAAAGGAAAATACCTAAGTCGTTACCTTTTGAAATTAAATATTATTTTACGTACTAAATTTTATTATTTCTTTTTATTTCACATATAAAATTTGTTATTCAGTTTCAGCTCAGTCTGGGACACTAAGGGCTTGGTGGAAACTATTCGACTCTATTTAGGAGTGACATTCGTTAGCTTTTATATCTTCTTTTGCACTTCTGGTTGCCTGAAATAATATATTTATATCATAAACACACATTGACAGCCCGGTTGGCTTTGTGGTTAGTGACCCTGACTCTCAAGCCGCGGGTCGTGGGTTCGATTCCCACCCAGGACAAACATTTGTATGCATGAATATGTCTGTTTGTTCTGTGTCTGGATGTAAATATCTATATAAGTATGTATTTAAAAGTAGTATATGTAGTATATCAGCTATCTGGTTACCATATCATAAGCTCTGCTTAGTTTGGAATCAGATTGGCCGTGTGTGTAAAAATGTCCCAGGATATTTATTATTATTATTATTATTATTATAAATAATAAGTAGCTTTGCTTGGTGTGGGATCGGATTAACTGTAAATAAATCTCCCAAGAACGAGTCGCCACCACAGCCCAGCGGATTAGCCCGCTAAAGTGGTAATGTGCAGAGCATATGTCCCTTAGAACCTAAGACCGTAAGGGTAGACGATGTCACTTTCAACTGAGCTGCATGAAAATATGTAGGTATCAATAGAAGTGGCATACCAATCCTTAAAAAAATAGTATTAAAACTAGAGTATTGTTTTCACTTTATTTATTGTGCTTAAAAAAACAACAAAAACTTAAAGCCATGTTACAAAACTAAAAAAAACAAATATTATAGTTTGGCGGTTTGGTAAATAAAATTATCGTCTAGGCATGACGTATTTAATTCTTGTTTGGTTTCTCGACGTAAGGGTGAGCCTTGTTGTACTCGAGGGAACGAACAATGTATTCGGGGATGGGCTGGGGAGGTGGGGTGGTGGGGAGATGAGCGCCCTGCGAAAAGGAAAAACATTTAAATAAATAGATTTGTACAAAATAAAAATTATCAGCATTACAGACACTACTAGCTAGCTACGCTAGCCTAAACGTTGGTTAAACGCCTACAGTTTGTTAGTCATATGGTATGGTGTGATTTCCGATTATATTCGACTTCAAAATTTGTTTTATGAATATAAAGCTATGTTATCTGAGCAACATAGGCAGCCAATTTTTTTAGAAAACATTTAATCCCTTGCACAATTCTGGTGAAATCGCATGGCAACTATAATACATATAACATACTAGCTGATCCACGCAAATTCATCTGCGTCACATTTTCTCCGTTTTTTGTAATAGTTTTCAATGATTGGTTGTAGCGTGAGGTTATATAGCCCTTCCTCATAAGTGGGCTATCAAACACAATTTTTATTTTTGTTAATTCGAAGCAGTAGCTTTGGAGCTTATTCGATGCAAACGAACATGTGTACAAACCTGGGGCTGGTATCCGTTCTCGTTGGCGACGTATGTGACAAGGTAAACTTGACCATCGGGACCTGTGTACTGGTTACTGCCGTTAATTTCAATGGCGGCCACATCCTGAAAATATCATAATCCACAACGACGTTACAGGGGGTCTAAAATGGCCTAATTGCTTTCAGAAAATAATGCTAGGTATGGCCGTGTCGCTTTTTTTTTGCACGATTTGGAAATATTTAGCGGTAACCGCTTCCCATCAGGTGGGACCGTATGCCTGTTTGCCACCCTTGTAGTATAAAAAATATAAAAAAAAAATATTTTAGTCAACTTTTGATAATTCGTCTTTTGAATTTGTATATAATATTTTAAGATACAGACTTAACTGGCTGGCTGGCTTTCGAGCGGACAATCGTGGGTTCGGATCTCACCCAGCACAAACATCTATGTGCATGAACATGCGTGTTTGTTCTGATATTATTAAAATATCTATATAAATATGTATTTTAAAGTAGTACTTATATCAGCCATCTGGTTTCATAACATAGTGTGAAAAATGTACCAGGATATTTATTTAAGATGATTTTCATTACAGAATCGGAGCTCACTACTCTCTTGAGGTTCTATAATATACCTTTTCTAAGGGTTTCACTACACCATTGGCGTTGGTAGCAATTCCATTGTCAGTTTCGAAGCTGTATTGGAAGTTGCCTTCTGGTTCCTGGTTGGATTCACTGCGTAGGACCACTGACTCGGCGTCTGATGGAGGTGCGGCTAAGGCACAGCCGATGAAGCAGAGAGCTACGATTGCGGATTTCTATGGACAAAATAACTCCATTAATTACATAGCAATATCCAACTATCACTAAAAATTTTTGAATCGAAGTATCAAATTTTTTTTCAATTATAAATTACTTAAAAAAAATTATTTGTCAAAGTTGGAGAATGTTAATTTATGTGACATCCGCACTCATGATTTAGTCCTAAAACTAGCATGATGTACCTATATTGAAATTAAAGTAAATTGACATCTAAGTATAAAAGACACAATTATCTACAAAGTTTGTTAACCACATCCTATATTATGATTATTTACAAATAAGCTGCGACCGTTTTCTCATGGGACCTTTAACTTTCCTCTATATCAGTACGAAATTTCATCAAAATCGGTTCATATTATTATTTCCATGAATATTACAATGTAAGTTTGAAAAATAAAGTAGAAATTGACTCAATATGGGCCTGGTTCGGATACACTGCATAATTTATTATTATCTCGGTAGGCAAGTTATTAAAAATATCATTTATTTTTAAGTAGGTATGTATCAAGCGAGCTTATACCAAATATCTAAAATAGTTAGATAATAATGTACTAGACATATGAGATATTATTTTATGGTTTTAGTTACTATCATCAGTTCAACATACACAGTGAAAATTAAAGCTTAAAAAATAATTATATATGAATATTATCAGCACTCAATTCCAGTAATAACTATTTATATAACTAACTATTTTCACATTTTTTTTATTTAATAGTTTATTTAAATCACTAATTAATGTTGTTTTTATCACGAGGGTTGTTTCACTATATTCACTATTTCATATTTAACTGAGTAATATTTATTATACGTGTGTACACTCAGCCGCCCACTTACCATCTTGTCTGTTTAATTCGAACTACGAGTCCAATGTAATGTCGAAACACAATTCATCTTACTTTTATACATTCTTAGGTATGAATAAGAATATGTTATCATGCCTATTAGAAAAGGTCAACTATTTTTTTTAACACTTTACATAACATCAACTCAGCGTTTGGCATTTGAATTATTGATTAAACGAGTTTTCATTCCAAATGAAAGATGAGAGTCTTACTAATTTAATTGCACGTGGTTTTCGAAAATATATTCCTACTATCCTTCTAATTGTATAAGGCAAAAAATTATAAGTAGGTATGGATATAAAATAATTCCTCTTTCACGCTAAAACTATCTACTGAATGGATTTGGATGAAATTTGAAACCCAGATATTTTATTACCTGCATTAAAACATAGCTAACCTTTTATCTGGGTGAAACCGCGGGGAGCCACTTAGTTATAATACATATTAATTATATTTATAATATAGGTAATCTCTTTATAAAATTCTTAATATAATTTCTGAATTGGTGGTTAATATTAGCATTAGAAATAGACACAGTGGGAATCGAATCCACTACTTTTGGTACTAATTAACTGAGCCATAGGGTGTGTTTAAATTAAGTTTTATGAATAACTTGAACTGCGTAAACTGAGTATTAAATTAAATTACTGTAGGAGTCGATATAAGGTAAAATCATAGAGTCATAGTCCTTGGCGAAACTTCATTCAAAAGGACAAATTTATTATTACCTATACCTATTTAGAAGGCAGTTCAGGTTTAGTGTTTTAACTGGTTTATAGGTAGGTACTAATAAAAAAAACGTTGTGATGTAAATGAGTACAACATTAATTTTGGGTTTTATGTTAATTCCGTCGAAAAATAAATACATTGGAACATCGTATGTATAAACAAAAACTATTAGACCCTCAAAAATAGTTTGGCTCCTTGTTAACATAGTTTTTTGAACAGTCAGAGGTGATTTGTCGGACATTGAGTTTTTGATTGATTTATTTATTTTGTTACGCTACAATAGTCTTAATACCTAAATGAGGCGACGCGCGACGTTGGTAGATAAACCTCACTTTAAATTCACTGGTCTTGTTTTGAACTTGTCTTCCGAACCAGGAAAAACATTACTATCATCCTACACATGTGTGACTAAATAAATAAATATCCCAGGCCATTTGCTAATTGGCTGTTTGTTCTGTGTGTATTTTAACATTCTTGATTTCATATTATACGAGTATGATAGCTGAGGGCAGTATGATGGCGCATAAAGAATAAAATAATATTCATTTATTTATTACTAGCGACCCGCCCCGGCTTTGCAGGGGTGCAGTGCTTATAGGCACGCGCCGCATATTATGCATGTTTTATACATATAAACCTTCCTCTTGAATCACTCTATCTACTAAAAAACCTGCATCAAAATTCCTTGCTTAGTTTAAAAGACCTAAGCATACAAAGGGACAGACAGCGGGAAGCGTGTAGTGGTAGTGATCAACAACATTAAATAATAAAATCATCATCATTAACCGTTTATGTAAAAGAAAGGGCTTTAAAATGTTTGGATCTGTCTCCACAGTCTCTTGACCTAGACCTACTAACATACATACCTAGTACATCTCCAACTTTCGTTCGAAATTTCGCAGTGTACAATTCGGTTTTCAAGGTTCGCCAAGAGCTAACAATGAATTGAGAACGAAGAATGTGGGATGCAATAACATGCAATCATATAAAACCAATTACATTATAAGTACTTACAAGCAATAAAAATAATTATTTAGAAATAAAACTAAGTACTATACCACTACATAAATCAATCAAAGTCGTTTTCTAACAACACACTAATTGCTTTATTAAAATTAAAAGTTTAATGTCGCAGGTTTGGAGGCTATAATAAATACTGTGTTTTAATATTGAAATTATCTTCCTAAAACTTAGTAAGTACAAATAAAGTTATATTATTATGTATAATTTATGAAAGTGGTTTTAACCAACAATTTACTCATCATTCATCATTGAAAGCATTTATTAGCAATTAACAAACGAAATGTTTAGATTATATTTAGAACATGATATCTATTTTAAATAATTTTAGCTAAGAACTAAGGTCACATTATGTATACCTACCTGCTAGTAGGTAATATTAATTTATATACATATTACACCTTCCGCCTCACGGTTACACCGGCGCAGTTACCGTTAAGGGATAAAATAAAGCCTATAGGTACCCCTAACAAATAACGTAGCTTTTTATCGGTGAAAGAATTTTTCAGATCGGTTCATTAGTTTTGGAGTCTATTCATAACAAACGAGCATACAAAAAATCAAATCTTTTCTCTTTATAAAATAAACTAGCTGCCTCCGCGCGGTTTTACCCGCGTAGTTCCCGTTCCCGTGGGAATACAGGGATAAAATATAGCCTATGTTACTCGGGGATAATGTAGCTTTCCAAAGGTGAAATAATTTTTGAAATCGGTCCAGTAGTTTCGGAGCCTATTCATTACAAACAAACAAACAAACAAATCTTTCCTCTTTATAATATTAGTATAGAAGTATAGATAAGGTGACGTTTCCTTATTTGTGTCTCTGGCTCCCATATTGCCATATCGAAGTTATTAAGCAATGATTGTAATACGTTTTCAAAAATTAAGTTGACTTTGACCCTAAAATTTAAGCTTGCTTCAGACATCCTCAAGCAACATTGGGCAATTTGTTAAGGTGCTTTTACTCTATATGGAACCGATGACCTCTAGTAATGGCATTTAAAAACTAATCAGCGTTATTGTAGGATATATGCATAAGCTCTTACAATAGTTTTAGAAAAATCTATCTATAAGCGTCTTATTTACATTATTTTGTGCTTCTCATGTGCATGTTAAAATATCAGAATATATTAAGGGTTTTGATAATGAGCAGGACAATTGTCGTATTTCCAAACTACTTTAAATAAGAGACATTAGACTATTAGATACGAAGATTTTTAAGCAGGTAATATTATTACAGTTATGTCTTGTCTAAAACTAGTTATAGATTTATAGTATTTTATCGAAATCTACAATGCTTACGGGTTGATTACGTGATTAAAAATTTTGTAACGTAACCTGATTTAAAAATAATAAGTTATATTGTATTATTTTGACCCCTGACCCGCCACAAAAGTATGGTCCGAATCGTCAGCCGACCTACGTATGCCGGGTCACCTTGAAAGATTTACTTTCATTAGGACGGCTTTATGCTGTAGTATAATAACCAGTTTATTAAAAAAATACCTGCTTTTTTTTGCTTTATTAGATCTTTGTTTAACATAAGGATAGGATCGTGTTAGTCCGAAATTGAAATATCTTAAGGCTTCTTTTTTCATAAAAGTTGATTACCTAGACATATTTTTTTTGGTTGGGTGTTAAAAGTAGGTAAATATTAAATTGTCTTGGAATAGTTGATGAATAAAAAATTTTAAATAAATAAAATTAGTCGTAGATTCAAAATAATAAAAAGTAATTATTACTTGTATCCTTTACATACAACGCAAGTCGAAAATAGGCAAATACCTAATAATTTATCTGCATGACGACATTAATAGACCGCCTTTTAGAGTTCCGTAGCTAAGTGCCAAAACAGTAACTAATGTTATTTAAATATATATTTTTGTATGAAAGCCTGTATAAACTGTTATTTCAAAAAAAATCTTCTTTTATAGCGTATTCCACAGAACAATTCCAGTTCGTTCATTTTTAAGTCATGTACAAAATATTAAATTCAAGTTTTCTTATATTTTTCTTGGATAAAAGGGCAAATATAATTGAACTTTGAAGTGTATCTCCCCAATAATATTTACTACTGAACCCCGTGTGAGGTCCCACGCGCACGTGGTCGCTTCTAATTTAATAGTACCTAAATATTATTAAATATATTCGACTTCCTTCATTGGATGATCATGTCCAAACAAGTTAATAATTTTGTTAACATAAAAAAAATATTCATTAAGTATACATAATTTAACGATAATTATGTATGTGATATTGTAACCAAGTGGCCACAAATTCTTTTGAATGTCAACTGTCTTTTTTACTTTTAATATTCCCTCGTATCGATTATATTTAAGAAAAATAGGTAGGTATATTTTTGGTCAAGAAACTACCGGTAACATTTATTTTTAACTTACAATAAAAACGTCACACATCCCTACAGGTACTTACGTTACTAGGGAATAATATGACGTGGTAAATTGTGATTTCCAACGTTGTATGAGTTTTAGTAAAATACTTTGAAAAAAATGTACTACAAGCTAGATTTGATTAGAAGCTTTTCATATGAGTTTCATATTTTAAATACATACTTATTCAAGGAAATTGGATAGTTTTGTATTGTTTCAATATGTCACTAATTTAAAATATATAAATTTTTTCCTTATTTTATTTTTATTTCTACCCTTAGTTATGTTGTTCAAAGTGTCATGAGTATTCGTATTTTTTAAATTTTGATCGCACTATAGTAAAATCTCACATGATATTTTTTCACGGTGTCAGCAGTGTGTACATTGAATCCTTGTGAAAGTAATTTGGGTATCAACATAAATCATTTTATTTACACAAAAGGGCGCTGATGTCGCTCTTATTGCACGAAATAAAGCTTCCACCTTAAGAAAATCGTTTTTAATACACAAGACTGTATTGTGTCTTATGGCGTGGCGATGACATCCGTTACAAAACAAAGGTTTTTTTGAAAAAGCCACTCCTTTTGTGTCACGTGATTTATATGTTCCGTTTTGAACGCAGCTGGGTTTATGCCATTTTTGTTATTGGTTACTTTTGGAATGTTTCTTAGAATTTAGTTTTCCTTTACAGGTGAGATGCAAATATTATATAATAACTAGCTGCCGCCCCGCGGTTTCACCCGCGCAGTTCCCGTTCCCGTGATCACTTAGGGGGATGAAAAATAGATGTTGCCCGATTCTCAGACCTACCCAATATGCACACAAAATTTCATGAGAATCGATAAAGCCGTATCGGAGGAGTTTAATCACAAACACCGCGACACGAGAATTTTATATATTAGATTTTATTGTCACTGTTTTGTTAGTCAGGAGATTGCTAATAATATTCTATCATCTCGTAAAAGTGTCAATGAAAAATTTATCACTGCTTTATAAAATTGTAGGAAATGCTACAGACTATATATTTATATCCTATCCTATGATTTTTGTATACCAACGTATTTGAGCACATTGTCAAAATCGTGAACAAAATCTCTTCCTTTTTATAACAGAAAAAAAGTCGTATAAGCCCTCTGTGAGACAATTTATGTGCACTCATCTCTACAGGGTGGGTTATTAAGCGAATAATTCATGAACTCCCTGTATTAGTACGATATATTAACCATATTTCATGGCTCACATTTACCCAGGTTTATTAAAAAATATATTTACCATCTCATATTTATGACACTGTCTTTATGATGAAGAGACGGCCATTTTGTTTGATAGTTAGAATTATTTTGATAGGATAGGATTTGATAATTACATGGTGCCTGGAACGGAACTCTATCGCATAAAATCTTATATAGTTTTCCTTTAAGTGGGAAAATAAGCTATTCACACATTTTAAACATCACGGACATGTCATTTAATATATATATTTTTTTATATATATGAATATTTTTAATTTCCATATAATAATAGCAACTATATTTTAGGTTATGTCCGTAAGTGTTATTATTTGCGACTAAGTAACCTAACTTCTCCGGTAATTCATTAATGTATTACCTAATTTATGATTGGTGGAATTCACGTGCTATTGAATATGACATCATGAGCATGCAGGTTTCCTCACGATGTTTCCTTCCTTATTTCTTCTTATAAAGGCTTTTATAGCGCCAATACTTATACCAACAATCAGTATTTAATCCATGTTTAATCTCGTCAAAGTCTGTCACGTAGAGCGAAGGGCGATACGGCGGGCGTGACACTGAATTTACAATATAAGATCTTTGCCAGACTTAATTGTGGGATTCAGACTAATCTAACTATATTACCAAGCTTTTAAGTTCTTCAATATTATTTAGTTGGTATTAGCGAAAGATTTTCCGCTCTATTTCGGTAATTTATTAATTTTTTTATTGAAAACTTTGTTGTGCCTGTTGAGGCCTTGTTTGCAGGGTGAAAGAACTTAATAATATTGAAGTATACTTTTTGTTACTTCTTAAAAGTAGGTACTATTAGGTACTGTGTCACCAGTGTGAAATAAAATAACCTTACATAAGATATTATTATATTTCAAAATTGAAGCACGTTACATTACAGACCAGTTACGACCTCGCGGTTTCAGCCGCGTTCCCGTGCATTTTCTACTTAGCCTGGATAAAAAGCTTATACTCCGGAATACACTCTAACTTCATGTCAAATTTGACCCTGATTCTTTTAGCCGTTATGGCGCGAAAGAGTAACAAACCATACATGCTTTAACATTACTAAAATTAGTACGATCTATCGAATGTTCATAAAAATATATTATAAAACATCTTTAAATAAAGTATTCAAAGGTCAAAATAAAAACCGCTCAAACCAGTCTCTAATTTTAATGACAAACTATTTATTATAATAGAACTGAAAAACGAGCTTAAATGTAAACGACAAAGTATTTTTATTTTAGATCTCCATGGAAAAAGGTAACAAACAAACTGATAAGTAGGTATACCCATCCAATTCCATGTTGTTTTAGGTATCGAACCATTTTTAAATTATACAAGTGAATATTCATAAGATTATAATAAAAAAAAACTTCTAGTGGAAATGTTCATTATACAGGAACAAAAGCCTTGACAAAAGCCTATCTTTTTTAATTAGCAACCATTTTCCAATAATGGTAATTAAAAATTCGTTAAGGCGTAGTATTAGACTTACTAAACTTCAATTAAAGACTTGTTAGTATTTTAAGGAAAATTTCAGTAAATAAGTAAATGTAATTAGTATAAAATATCTCATAATAAGTATAAGATACCTATAATATAATACATAAAAAATGCTTTATAATATGCTGGGTAAAGGGCCCTAATTGTTTGTCGAAAAGAAGCCTTTGTCCTTCCCCATGCTTTTAACTATCCCAACCAAGAATAAATTATTCATTAAGTCAAAAAGTTAGGCATGTTTAAAATGTCCAGACTAGACATATAAACAAAATATTAAAAGGAGATTTATTTCAAATTCCCAGTGAATAGCAAAAAAACAACCCTGATTGGAATTCTATGAAAGTATAAGGTAAGGAACATGATATAAATTCAATAACATTAGGAAACGGTGTCTGTAGAAAATTCAATAAGAATGAAATTGAGACCGATAAAGTAATATCATCAAAACCCAATTCACTCTCATTAAGAGAGCGTTCAAATTCAAATGGGGAAACGGGAATACCCCGCCATTCCCTCGCGCCTTTCGATTGGCTATTCAGAACAATTTCCACGTGAAAATGAGATGTAGACATTAAGTCCTGCGCATAGATTTAAAGTGGAAGCTGTTTATATTAATTAATCCTGAGACATAATTTACACACGGCTAAAATAAACATAACTGAGTACAGTAAATAGTGGCTACCCGTGGTTTTACCCGCGTTTCCGGGTTCTTACATTTTCCCACGATCAAAAGTTCAATCCAGGTTATAAACGTGTTCCAAATTTTATCCAAATCCGTTCTGTATTTATTCCGTGAAAGAGTAACAAACATCTAACCATCCATACATCCATACTCACAAACTTACGCATTGATAATTAGTTCTGCTTACGTATCTCTCGGTTGGAAATCATAACCATTTACGCTGACCTTCGTCAAAAAAGAGAAATGTTTAAAAATGACAAATTTTTAATATTGGACGGAGTCTGTGGCATAGTTCTATGTCTCGATCAGTAGCTTTTTAAACCCTGAATAGAGTATCCAGAATTTACCATCTGCTGCCATCGTCTAGCACTAATCTCTTATTTAATCTTACACTCGCCTTTGAAAAGCCAGTTCCTATATAGATTGTAACACTTTCGGTTTCATTATATTAGATACAAATTCCCAACTCGTACCTAAGTAGGTATCTACCTAATTATAATCGAACGCTACTCTATTCATCCATATAAAGAAATATATGAATATGTATATTCACGTATAACCAATATACAATAGCAATAAACTTAAAAAAACAAGAATGTGAGCAATCGCCATAAGAGTTATAAAATCGGAATTAAATTAGTTTCGGATGATTAGAAAATAAATATAAATATATCGTTAGAAATTAGAAGGTGATTAATTTTTTAAGCAACTGTATAGCAGTATTAAGTTTATGGTTGTCCATTAGATACGCCAATTCGCTATGGACGTTAGTCGTTGAATAGGTGATCATAAAAAATATGAAAAAAACAATTATTAAGTAAGTGTAACAAATAGTGATGTACCAAACTAGTTGTGCGAATAAATTATATCGTTTTGTTGTCTCCCTGGGTAGGTTAGATGCCTAAAGTTTATAGGTTGTTATTCAATTAAAGGTTTCATAATCAATTATGCTTTAACTCTTATCAAACACGAAAATAATACACGTAACCAACCAGTCAAGTTCCGATATCAGATCCGCCAAAAACTCTAATTGAATGGTCGACCTTCGCACGATTATTGATCTCGTAGCTTTTATTATGTATGTAATAGAGTCCAAATATGCAAATAAAGATGAAAGTTACCACCATATCTCATCAAAGCCGTTCAGGTTCATTAGGCATGCGTTCGGAAGCGCTTTGGAAAAACTCCCTTTTGAAGCGGATTCCAAATTGCCTATTCATACCAAAATCATTGATACAAACGGTTACGGTAAATGCTAGTACATTCACACAAGCCCCTGATTGGCTGAGATTTTAGAACGCTGGCTTGCGGATTTTTATAGAGCTTTCAGTGAAATATTTCATGAAAATGTAATCTATACTTTACTTATAATAAATCTTTAGAGAGGTCAATTCTGTACATGAAATATATTTTCAAAACAACCATCAGGGGGTGATCAGTGATCGATACTGATGCCAAAAATGCAATCAGTTAAATTTTTGTCTGTCTGTCTGTCGGTCTGTATGTTCCTTATAGAAACAAAAACTACTGAACGGATTTTAACGAAACTTGGTACAATTATTCTTCATACTCCTGGGCAGGTTATAGGATACTTTTAATCACGCTACAATCAATAGGAGCAGAGTAGTGAAGGGAAATTTTGGGAAAACGGGAGAAGTTACTCCATTTTTTAAGCTTCCGTCGCGTGTGCAGCCTTAATGGTTAAAGTTACATAGAAATTATGTATGACGGAAATATTCTACATAAAATTTTCTAAAAAATATCCCGCAACAGCATATGTCTATCTTTTATAGTTGACTCAGAATAACACGTGTAACTCCTGATAGCTTAGCAGTTCGGAGCATTCTGATTATATTTGTTTACTCTTACGTTTATAATACTCTCACTAATTCCTAATTAAAAAAAGTTTACATTATTACCTATTTAATAAAAAAGAACCATAGAAATCGGTATAGAAACACCAAAATTATAGATGAAATAAGCCATCGCGTCGTCACACGTGAATACTAAATCATGCTATAAGGATTATTTTTAAACGACTTAAAAAAAAAGGAGGAGGTTCGAGGAACGAAGTCCCGGGTTAAAGTTAGAGTTAGCCCAAAGAAACTATTCCACGCGAACGAAGTCGCTGGCAGAAGCTAGTATCTAATATAATGTAAGGTAACCTATATTCTGTTGAAGTGAAAGTTGTGAAAATGTATTGATCTTTAAGAGTAACAACTCTTTCACGCCAGAAAAACTGAAGGGATCACGATGAAATTTGGCACTTATAGACTATTGTTTATCCGGGAACGCGGGTGAAATCGCGGGACTATATAGTATAGAACGTATCAATTGTATAAAGTGGTCAAGTGAAAGCCGAATATAATTACTATCTATACTATACTATTAGTCAAAGGGATCAGAAAGTAAACTAAAGTTATTTCGTTGAGAGCGACCAACTTTTTACACTTTGTTTATCATCTGTGGTCTGAGGTAATTTTGTAGTCATACGCTAGCCCATAACTAGGTACTAATAAAATACATATTATATCTTTAAACATTTATATATGACACTAACTCAGTGTCCTTGCTTTAATAACGGTCTTTTAATTATAAATTCCACGAAACGTTATTCAATTTTCAGAAACGTATAAGCTTTCAATTCTATTGCTTAACAGCTTTAATATCATAAGATACGGATTAGATAGCGAAATCTCTATGTAATCTCGTGTCTCGCAATACATACTACGTACATTATATCGAGACAGGTGCAAACGTCGCAATTTCAGGGGTGGTATTCTTAACACTCAGCTTTTTTATTGAGCAATAAACATTAAAAACGTAGCTCTATAAAAGCTTCAGACTTTTGTATTGAATTAATGAACATAACTAACTTAATAAAAAAACAGATACTTTCAAGGATTCTATAGTTGATTCTTAGCAATAAAATAAATTAACCATAAAAATATAATCATGTTTCGTCACACTTTTAGATTGCTTAGTAGGTAAAATTGCCTGTAATCTAAATGACTAGCCGGTTGGCTTTATAGTTAGTGACCCTGACCTTTAAAGCTGGTCGTGAGTTAAATCTTCCCCACAGGATAACTATTAGTAGTATATGTTTCCGGCTAAACCCGATATTGGGACAAACTATCTGGATCTAGATGTAAATAATATATTAGCATATATTAAAAAACTGTAGTATATGATTTAATCGTATCTGGATACGATACAAGCTCTGATTTGGTTTGAGTCAGATTAACCATATTGTGTAAAATAAATGCTAATGTAACTATAAGACATATTATTAAAATATTACATTCTTAATGACGATAAGCATAACAAGTTTTAATTGAAAGGGAGTCTTAAGTCTTAATTAGCGACATAAGGGTTAATACCCTCGCCACACGTCTGAAAGCTTGGAATATTCCTACATTCCCTCCATTATAATAATTACAATTAGCTGTATTTAGGCTTTAATTACGTAGTCGAGATGAGGAAGATTCCATTAATCTTCTCGTTAGCTAGGATACTTGTAAGTTTGTTGGATTATATGTGGTTCAGCTGTTAGGTATAAAAAGTTATCTAAAACCCATTATTTTCACTTATCTAATTCATAAAATGACAAGCTGACACGCATTATATTTTGTTCAAGTTCCAAAAGACACTAAAGGATTTTTCAAAACTCAAGACAAATAACTAGGTACTTACTTTTCTAGTTCTAGCACAGGTTTGAATGTAAATATATAATGAACGTCATTATTGGAAATCATATTTTAATTAAATACTTCAAAATACTAAATTAAAATGTTAAATATTTAGAATAGCACCCCAGTTGCATATTTTAATGCGCAGCCAAATGCGACGAAGCGCGAAATGGAAATCTTTCTGGATCGTAACTGGCTGCCTTAACTGTAGTGCAATATCGAAATGGTATTTTTGAAAAAAAAAATACCGATTTGGAATGCTCTTTTGGAATGTTGCACTTAAAAATTGTACCGTACTTTCGTCCTGAATTCAATTTATATTTTGTCAATGAGAAAAAATTAAAACACGTTAATATACTTCCATAGCCCATATAAGAAGAGTGTCAACCTTCTCATGGTATTGAAATGGAATGGTCGTCCTTAGTAGTGAATTAACTAGAAGATATTTGTCATAATATTTGCCCTCCGTGTCATGGTTTCATAACCGTTGAAAGCTCAATCTCATATTAAGATTCGAGCCCTAAACTTTGACTTATAGAAGTGTTAGATCTGAGCCAGCAAAAAGTAAATATATAATGCCGATTGTAGTCTTTAACAAGGTTAAAAATGTGCAAAGAAATTGTTAGAAACAAATAAATACCAATTATACATGCATTTACCTAATAAAAAGATGGTCTTACAAAACGTATGAAAACTGAAAATGGTATATGAAAACCAAACTGTTTTCAGCAATTCAGTTGAATCGTAGAAATCATCGAAGCGAAGCACGTAACCACGATTACCGAATACCATTATATGTAGGTAGATGCACGTCCAATATTGTCTGCAATTAAAACTCTTAGAGCTTTTTTTCTATGGACGACACGACTGACGATATCGTTGTCACTATCATCGCGGTACAGGATATATTTGAAAAAAAGCCACCTTACCTTACTTAATATTTTTTTAAAGGCATGTAAAACGAATGTTAAAAGCTATGATTGTTATGGAATTACTTATAAGCTACTACATCGTACCATGTTTTTTCATAGTTGTTTATTTGATAGAAATATCAGCTATCTGGCTACCGCAGTACAAGCTCTGCTTGATTTACCAACAGAAATTAATAAGACTAGAGAGTACCGGCACCAATATTTAATCTATCATCAAGCCCTACTTTGCATATTTATGAAACAGTGACTATTTCCTTAACTTTTTTCGCAGCATGAATTTAATAATTTGGGTTTAAAGTATTATGTGAAATGAAGATGATAAAATATTTATTACTGCAAAATACCTACAAGTATATACATAAACACAATTACAACATTCAACAAAGTTTTGCAGACAATTATATAATCTAATTTGTATTATCTATAGGATTCCTCACTAGGCAAGCCTGTATCAAGGAAGCCTGGGGAGAAATGATCAACTAAGATCGGAGTCGTGTCGCATCATAAAAAAATACAGCTATCTAAGAGCAGATGGCGAGGAAATGCAATACAAATACCAAAGTACAGTGGAGGAATAAATAATCAATTTGGTATTGAACTACCATTTTATAGGTACCTGTATTATTTATTACAGAGCTTTTGCAGAACTCAGGCATCGCTTTTTACCAATGCTATATTTTTTATAAGTACGTAAAATATAGGTTTAGGTACCTATTTTAATAAATACAGTAAGTCTGTATAATATTTTTATTAAATCTATTGTTATTTCTCTAGGAATTACATAAAGCTAGTACATTAAGTTCTTAAAACTTTTCTCTTAGATTAGTTTAAGCTTATATAAAAACAAAGCTAAATACAAGCATAATACATAGTAGGTAAACAGCTCTTTAGTAAGATATCTAGTAAACTCAAATATATAACTGCTTTCAATCAATCTTTAAATAAAGAAAATCTATGATTGATTTTTTATTGCACACCAATTAATGTTTATTTCCAGCTGTACTTCCTACTCATAAAGTTTATTGTTTTGTAAATCAATCGACGACTTCTATTAAAAATTTGTTTAGCGCCATTACATTTTCAAAGTGCTTCTAAAAATAATGACAAGATTGTTATTGTCGGAATGGTATTTCAATATTTAGTACTGACATTAAAGTATTAGTATTGTAATATTTCAGTAGGATATTATAAGAACCGTCTTAAACTTTAAGGGGAGAAATATGTTTGTATTAGATTAGCTAGTTTCTAATTTTTAATAAACAAAACAAAATAATAATTTCAAGCTAATATAAAAAACGACGCGTTTATTTAATTAGGTTTGTATCTTGAGAAGTTGTATGTGTAGTTAACTAGATGGCGCCCGCATCATAAAATCACCGGATTAATAAATGAATAACGTTTATTACTTTACATTGCTTGTGTTTTAGCCATAACCCTGAGAATGTGGCAGAAGGGGTTAAACACGCAAATAAATCTAAATCACATAATGGATCTGGCCCTAAAGTGCAGCTGTCAGAATGGTACACGTTCAGTAGTTATACATGACAACTAAAATTTGTTTCTTGAATCAAGGGAGGTAGTTTAATATTTTCTTAAAAGTTGAAGAAATAATGTGTATTGACAGCTTAGGTTATTTATTGATACTGTTATTATTAAGCAAAAAATATTGGTAAGTATGTAATTAATTTTATGGTTATTATAGTGTGCTCAAAGTATTAATGGTTCAATGATACTGAAGTGACGTATCAATAACTCCCCACGATCAATGAGATAAAAATTAATTGAAATACTGTTATCTCACGATAGATTGCACTCACTTCGTAGGTACTAATGCAACGAAATAAATGAAATACGAAATGATACAGAAAATAAAATACAGAAATACCGGGCTTGATCCACATAATATAACATCGGATGAGATATGGATTATCATGTTATCTTCTGTCAAAAGTTTCAATATATCCGTTACCCGTGTATACGGTAGCCAACACAAGCAAGGCCGGCACTGACGATTGTCGATCCAGTCGAGGGCTGCACATGCGCAAAAGAGACTACCCACCTCACAAAGCAAAACACGACGTCGCGTACCAGTCTAACAGCGCAAATACCTCTAAAAATACACAAAAACCAATAAAGAAAGAAAGATCGTAAATCATTACAAGTTTGAACGGTTTTAAACAATATAGTGCAGTGCGCGAATAGAAACACAACGCACGCGCGTAACCATCTCAAAACAAACCAGTGATATTGCGATGTAAACATGAACGAACGTAAGATTCTACTTTTCATTCTCTCGTTGGTGGTTTATTGTATGTACAGTGTTCATATGTGGTATATGAAACACAATATCGAGGAAAAAACAGATAACCCAGCTAATTCCATTACTGATGCTCCTAAAGAAATTCCGGAGATACAACAAAATGTTAGGGTCACTAAGGTTACGAAGCCTAAAATCATTCCACTATACTTGAAAGACGCATGTAGCGTTTTAGAGGTATTTATCGAGAAACCAAAAGAAAAACATAAAAAAAAAATACCTGATCATCTCAATACTGATAATAACGCTATCACGGTAATCGGTATTATGGTATTTCTGGTAATATTGATAATTAACGCCGTCTTAGACATACTCAAGGTTAAAGAAGAAGAACGGGCCAGAAGGAAGCTTAATCCAAACGGAGAGCGGAGGCAATCATTGTCAGAGTTTGCGAATAAAAAGACACTGAGACGAGAATCTAGTAAGTTTGGCCGTCAATTATTTCAAATTGCTGAGTCATTTGTGAGTGCTGATGATGATAAGAAGAACCGCCGCCAAAATAGACCTTACACTAGAGGAGAATCGATAAATTCATATTTGAGTGATCGAAAAAGTCAAAAAGAGGGGTCGGCGCCTGCATCGGTCGGCGAGACTCCCGTAGGTGAACCGAAACTTGTGAAGAGGCAATCGATTGCAAAACTCATTGGTGAGCTATCTTTATTAAAATTTATAAACGAATACTTTCTTGTTTTAACATATGAAGTCTATGATATAATTCATTGCAAGTCTGCTCTTTTACTGAACATTTCAATCTTAACGATATGAATGTAAATGTTTATGATTTGAATCTTTCTAAATGTCTTTCTACTCTGTCACTTTAATTTTTCTTTTTATATACAAGGTCTATCTGACGACTGAAAAAGACTTTCAGGTAATTATAAATTTATTTGATACTTGTAGCTAGGTTTACAATTTACTTAGTAGTTTAAATATATTTCTCTTCAGCATGTGCTTTATCATTACTTACTGTGTATAGTAGAAATCTACAAGGTTGTGTATTATAATTTTCAATTATTTGAAAGACAAAGATATCAGTCTAATGTTACCAAGAGATTTAAAACTATCGTTTTTAAATTGCATTATAAATTAATCAACAGATACAATATATGAAATGTATATATTTATGAAACGAATATGTATATTGTGAATCTCTTGCTAAAATAAATCAATATTTTTACCCATATATTACATAACATACGATTGTCCATAAATAGCTTTCGAACACAAACATCATCCCATGTAGATTGATCTTTTATCAATTCTATACAAAACTTCACGGTCTATTGGAGATGATTACATTCCAAATGATTAATCAAACGGTTTCATTCTATAGGTACCTATACCCACTGTACTCGTACCTTATATTCCTGTATAGTACCCACCTATATAGATTTATAAATCAATACCACAGGCTGTATAAGACTCGGCAGAAACCTAATTGGATATAGCTCCAGGAAATCGGTTTACTTCAGTTATGATTTCATCCAATTTATAATTACCTGTAGTTTCTGCCTACTGGCTTTTGTTAACCTTATAACTAAGCATTCATTTATTAGGTTTGCTTTCATGTTGTAGCAAAATATGGATATAGACAGTGAGAATTTCTTTGATTTGCTTAAAACTTGCGACTTAAATTACGGCTAGCTTAAAATTAAGTAGTAACCTATTTGAAACTAAAGTAACACAGTCGTATAGTCTGATCATCATTATAATCAATATTAAAATTAAGGTAGATACTATAGACAACTTAATTTAAGTTTGAACTAGTTTTTTGTTCCCAGCATTTTCGCATAGAAATAATAGCTTTTGCGAATTGCGTGTCATAGTCCAATCCAAATATCTTAGAATCAAATATCCATTTGATGAGATTAGTCCCTTAATTTTTTGCTTTGATAACACCTTTTATAACTATCTCCTTGTCAACCCTAGGAGCTCGCCCCGTCCCCATGGTGCGGCGCTCGTCGTTCCCAGCTCTCCCCCTCAACCCTGAAGTCCAAGCTCTGATGTTGGGACACAAACAGGCCTCCTTTGATAGTGACGACGAGAGCGATGGAAAAGGACGCAGAGTTAGAATCATTCGTAGGTATTAATTAAGATATAATACATCAAGGTGCAGAGCGCCTTTTTTGGCGACATTTTATTGTCTCCGTCAGAACAAGTCCCTTTAAAGCTTATTGTATTTTTATGGAAGGTTACTTGGTATATGATAACAGGTTTGATGAACTAGGGTCACGTTGTTCTGACAATCACTAATGTTTACCACCTTTACGCCCGATTACAAAAGAAAGGGTGATGTTTTATATTGCCTTTCTGTATTTTTTTTATTTGTAAGATCACAGATCTCAGCTTTAAACATAAATATACTTACCATTATTATTACAACATTAATAGATTATTACAATTTGTAAACATACTAGATATATTATATTTACTTCTACTTTGTAGTTAGAGGTTTGAAACTGGACCATGGTATGAGCTAAAAATAGCAAGTGTTGAGGAATAAGGATGTAGACTAAAATTATACAAGCACCTATAAAAATATATTAAATTACACAACTATCCGTAAATATATCTAGAAAAATTGTATTAGCATAAAATTCTAAATTGTGATGACAAAATTTTCGCTAACGATTTATTACAATGAATTATTAAAAAAAAATAAGGATAACCTTTTAAAATGGTAAAAAGTAGGCTTAAATCTAGTCAAAATTGTTATAGTTAATTTTAAGATAATTATAACATTATTGTTGAATTCAGCCAATATCCAAAAATGTATCAATATAGTTAAATTCCATTACCTTCACGTTTATATACTTTATAAAAAAAAATCATTTAAATATCTTTATATTTAAATAAGTATAAGATAACATCTTATATATGATATACATGTCAAGTTTTCCAATATTATATCTATTGTTTATTTGTTGCTTGACAAATTGTTAGCTTTCCATTTGGATAACTTGAAAGCCTGACATAGGGACGTATCAAGGTTAGTATCTACCTACATACTTGTAGATATATGAATAAATGATGAAATGAAATGCAGTGATGAGTTTAGATGAAGTGATAAAAGCAAAATATTTTTTGTTGTCCAAATATTTATGTAAATACCCTGTATTTAAGTTGTAATGCTAGTTTGATATATATGTCTATTATCTACTTACTTCAAAAGTCTGATTCGATAACCTTTTCTGTACTGAATAGTTGTGATACTAAATGTATTTTTTATTTACCTTCTTGTATAAGATCCAAAATTTTGTATAGCACCTTTTTATGTATATGTAGATTCCAATATATACTTCCTACGTGAATACAACTTTTATTTAAACCTTAAATATTTGGCCTCACATTATGTCTTAGTGCATTATTTAAGCACGAATAATCTGATTCCTAACAAAGAAAAGCTTGAGCAATTACCATTATAATTTCATATACTACTTGTTAATACTTTAACAGACAAATGATGGTCCTGGGACTCCTGGGTAGAAATCGAACATAACCAGCAGGTATAGTTGCTAAATAAATATTTCCATCAGAATAAGAAAGTCCAAGGCGTCCAATTAGTGATTCGACTGACGTTCTATATTGGAAACGACGGAAATAGAGACATATTTATAATACTAGTCGACACATTTTTAATTGGTTAAATGTGATGTTTTATCTATATGATGATAGATGATTTTATCTAGATGATATGATGATATCACAGATTTTGAAATTATATACCTATATCTTAGATTCCATTCCTTCAAATTTAAACCAATATATATAAATAATAAAAAAGTATGGATGGCTGAGGATTATTTTTACAAAGGTAGTAGAAATAATATAGGTACTTACCTACCTAATATAAAAAATAATAAAGGCAAGCGATGATACGTTCGCAAGATGACCTAGTGTGACCTTAGTGTCGCATGTGCGGTCTAAAATTATTCTATAATCAATAAAATGAAAAATCATTCTTATTTTATTATATTATTTTATTCCGAAAGAATAACAATATTTGAAACTATGTAGTTTCGTCGACTTTCTCGGCATAAAAATAAGCCACATCTCTAATTCCAAAGCTTATTCTAAATTTCAACCAGATATCTGTTCTGGCGTGAAATTTTATCATCCAAAGGTACTTAAGTACAAAATTTTCACATTTATAGTATTAATTGGATGCCTTTGTGTTCATGAAACCTTCCACCACTCCCTTACAAGTACCGTTTATAATTTATCGCATCCTGAATAACAGTATTTGCAACAATAATAAAGTATATTTATATTGTTAAGCATAGTAACCGTGTCCTCGACCTATCGGCTCACGTGGACTTTGGCAATACGCCAGATATTTCCATCACTACGGTGCTATGTAAGCCGAACCCATGTTTCGTTGATGCCTGCTAACGATGACGTCACATTCATATGATGCATTACGTCGTTCTCGGGAACTAATGTTTTCCCAGCTTTATGAGCTTACAACAAGTCACTTATGTTTATCTATAGATATGTTTGTATTTTTCTACTTCACTAAAACTTTTTCGGAAAATGTAGCTTCCAAAATAAATAAATACTTAAGTATTTACTACTATCAAAAAACACTCATATTTTTTGCAAGTAGTTTGTTATTAGGCCTTGGATTCTTAGTTAAACCACACATACTATTCTGTATGTAAGAAAGCTACGGCCCACTAGTATGATGCATATTTTAGATTTTTTATTTACGTATCTACAAGGTCTTACACAGAGTTCTCACTCATTGCCTCATGGTACTATTTTAAGAAAATCTTGTCGCTTTAACAATCGTTGTATCTTTCACTGCTATGTCTTTTTTATGGTTTTACTCAAATAAAATGTACCAAAATTAAATGTACTAAAAATAATGACGAATATAGAAAAACTGTCATGAACAGTCTAGTACTAATAAAATTAGAGTACCCACCTCACTTATCTTAACGAAATTTATAGCAAAGAAAGACCTTGTTATAGTTTTAAAAATAATTCACGTACAGTCGGAGCGTCGCGGGATGCAGTCTTCGTGTACCGGGAATAAAGGGAGCTCGTCTCTGTCTTACAATAAATATTGACGAAACACTGCAGTAAACAAACCAACGAAACAGTTTCGAAATAATAGTAAACGAAATAATGAAGAGCTGATAACAAAAATGGATTTTAATGACATTATACCAAGTCTAGTTCTTCATTGGAATTACAGAGGCTTCACTGAATTTCCCATCCAACAACTGCGAGGCGAGGAATCAGACATCACAGACATATACTTGAAAGACAACCTGATCTCACGTTTGCCAAATGATATTTGCATGTTGGAGAATTTGCAGAGCTTGTACTTAAGCGGCAACGATATAACTCAGCTGCCTCGAGAGATATCTAAGTTGAGATTCCTCAAGTGTCTCGATGTAAGTGGAAATAGATTGAGATGTATACCTGATGAGATTGGCGAAGTGAGGAGCTTAAAGTTCCTGATATTGGATGAAAATGAACTAACAGTGTTGCCGTCGAGGTTGGCTGAGCTTCGTGGTTTACGATATCTATCGGTTTGTGGTAAATTTTGTTCTTTATTTAATTGTATGTGTTATTTTCTATGTTTTGTTCAAAGTAGTGTGCTTTTCGTCTGGCATTGTAATCTATATTGTAAAGTGCATCTTGGTTCCGTAACCATTCGTTAGTAAGTGGGTTACTATTCTGTTACTTCAAAGACGGTTCGGGATATTATGTGTATGTAGGTCAATGCATGCTTTAGTATATTATTATTTTTGGGTATCGCGCATGGCATTATTGAGATGGAAAAAATATACGTACTTCCGTGGACAGTAAATAGGTAATTTAGTTTGAAGATTAAATTTAAAACATAAATTATGGCTAACAATTGCAATAGCACTTTGTTTACTAGTATCAGTTTTGGGTTAATGAATTTTGCTTTATACCTATACTTATCTATTTATAATATAATTTTTGGTTTTATTTATGAAATATACTGGCCAATGAGTTGTAAATCAGTTTAAGTTAAAAATAATGGAATTCGCATGAAACTATAAAACAAACATGCACACTCACAGTTTACATTCCATTTCGTGCAAACATAAACTTTTGGCAGCCTTTAAATAAATAAATTGCTAGTCTTCCTAGGTATCTACTCGTTATTCTTTTTAAAGTCTAGAAACAGATAAATTGCGAAACTAAACCGAAATTAAACATTTTAAGGCGATAGTTAAAACAGTGGTTAACAAAACTTCCACATTGGTTTGTTAATACGCTCTAGTTACTGGTTTTAGTTTGACTCGTAAACTTTAGGAAGACAGTTACGTTTGGCGCCTTCGATAACAAACTGTGCGCAGTAAATCAAATTTAACGTTTCCTTATTGATTTGTTTGACCTATTTCACTTTTAAAACTTTTTAGTGATCACTATGATGAAATACGAAAGTCAGTTTATTCAAGTTAAGTTGTTTTATGCGATTTTTCAGCGAAGATGAACATTTGTCTAACCCATTATTCGCTAAGCCCCTTGAATATTTTCCATTCTTTCCTATTTGAAATAATGTGCCTGAGATTTAAGATACTTGAATAATAAAAATAATATAAAAATTTAATAATATAATAATTAAATATAAAAATAATAATCCTGAACTAGCAATCACATCCTCTAAGATTTCATTCATCCGCTTTACATCGCTCGATCTCATACATAACAAGGACATTGTATTTATGAATTTATATATTAAAATGTTTTTAAATTAATATTTATATTTAACCTTGACCCTATACCATGATCATATAATAAATACAACCTTATAATATTTCCAGATAACAGACTAAAATGGTTGCCACAAAGGCCCGTGTACAACTACCACCACTGCGAATTCAGATTCTGGCGGAACCCCAGCCTGCAGACTTTGCCGTACTCGCTGTGGTATCATATGTTTCGGGATCAACAAACAAGAAGTCTTAATATTGGGTAAGTTATAATGATACTTTGAGTTTGCCAACTATTCTAGGACGAGTTGGAGATGGTAATAACGTTTTAGTGCTTACACGTAACAGTTTGTGTAGAAATGTGTTAAGATAATGGTAAGGTTTGTTATGCTGATGGTATAGAAATACAATGAAGATATCAGGGCAAAAATATGAGTCATGAATTCGGATTCACATATTTGAAGGATGTTTATTTAATATTTAAACATAACGGTATCAAAATTGAATCATTAGATGAGTAAAACATACCTAAATACGTAAATTTATTGTTTTTCATTTCAGATGCTTATCCACACAAACTACTTCAAGCAACTATAGTAGACAAAGAGGAAGTTACTGTAGATTAAAACTTAATATAGACACAAAAGAAAGAGACTATGACGTCCATATACCTTCTTCTTACACAACAGTCTTGGAAACCGGAAATACTTCACCACCAAGTCTCTTTGAATTATGCATGAGGCAGTTTTATAAAATAATAACTGACGTTTCGAAAAGTCTAACAATAGAACCAACCAGCACTTATTCGTATAAAGATTACAATAGTGAAACAAATAATAATGTAATAGACTTAGAAACAAATTTTGACGATATTGATATTCACAACAAAGAAAATGATGCAAGAGATTTAAACAGTAACAACTATGTGCAAAGAACTTCGTTTATGAATAAACATAATGACAATCAAACTGTAAATAAGAAAAGAAAAAACCAGTACAATCCGGCGGATGTGATAGAAAAATATTTCGACTTCCTACCAATATTTCTGAAAGAAATCCTTAGCAATGGACCTATATCACTTTGTGAAAATGTCAAATGTAGGAAACCAGTGTTTGACTTTGTATGTTATGAATTTTGTATAGGGTAAGTTAAATTTGATAACCCAAACGAGAATCCCCTAAAACAAATTCTAGATAAAAACTGAGGATTCTATTCCTTTTATCCTGGGATAACCCGTTAAGTAGCCACGAGTCCGCGTTAACCTAATAACGATTATGGTACGGAACACGAAGCTATACAATTTTCTATAACTAAGTACTTTTACTTCTTTACCCGCATTTCAGAGGGATCGTTACCGGGTTTAAAAACGCATAGTCATCATTAGATGCTCATGTACGGCACTAATGTAGGGTAAATCTTATAAAAACGGGACGTGACAGGTACTTAAACCTAGAATTGGAAATCGAATAGTTCAAAACGCTCCCGCAACTCTATCAATCTGTTCTTGTGTTTTTACGTCGAATGAAATGGAAGTTTTTCATGTCATTTTATTCTTTATTTCTTGACTAGAGAATCCTTTGCGTCTAGAATATTTTTAGGCAATAAATAAATGTGTGCCATATTTCATAATCTTCATCTTAATCCGATAGGCTGTTTATGCAAAATCGAGTCGCAAGCATCCATCCAAACATGCAAATTTTACACAATATCTAAGTATGAGTTATACAGGGCTTAGCATCAATTTGGTGTTAATTAATGCAAATGATATCAACCATTATATTATAGAATCATAAGTGAATTTGTGTTTGCCCTCTCTAGACGGATGTTGATATAATACTATCCTATCTTCTTTACCTGATATAGATATCTGATATGAAGGTAAGCTTGAAACCATGGACCAATATTCAATATTACCTTATTTCTCTTTTCAGGAAAATAGTCCTCATAGACAATAAAGAAGACGTTATATTAAATGCAGCTCTCTGTTCCAAATCCTGTGCAGAAATATGGAGGCAAGGTAAAATGATTGTGCCATGGACCTTCATAAAAGAATGAAACAATTTATGATGAATAAATTTGATTCACATTTTTTTAATTTTATTTCAACATACATAAAGCTATATTATTATTACACCCTCTTTGCCCAAACCTTTTGTATAATGGGCTTTTTTCCTCTATGGTTGAAGATTCGTGTAGATTGAGTAAGGTTGGATTGATTCGAAACCAACATTACTTAAAACGATTTATATTTTCTAATCGATAAATCCAACGCTGTGTGCTAAGTGAGTTTATAATGAAACCGGCTTACAAAATGGTCAAAAAAGATAAAAGTGATTCTAAAAAGCACAAAGATATTTTTCCTGGTCACAAATGTCAGGCGCCACCTGAAAAATTAACCAAATATGAGATCAAATGTGGTCGTTTACGGAGATTCTGGCTAGATATTAGTTCAGTTCATGGAAATGATATCAGAGCTATAAGGTTATACAGGTAGGTAATTTATTTATGCTTTTATATAGAATAGACATTAATCATTCTGGATTCTATGTACCTAATTCGGTTGCTTTTTACTGTTTACTCAACTCGTATACAACAAGCTACTTTACAATAGGTACTTACCTACTGTAAAAGCTACGTTAAATCGAATAATCATTAAGTAACGGCTAACTACCGTCTTCAAAGTGCTGTCTACAATTTGTAATTTTACTATTAACTGAGCTAGTTAAGATGTCCAAAATGCGGAGTACAAAGCAAATAATATATTTCAGGTCCCACTCAGCATTGAGCGAAGAGAAATACCGTAATTATCAGCATTTTCCGCTATCCATTCACCCCTATAGTAGGCTGAGACATTGGCTGGAAGCGACATTCGTCATTTTATTGACATTGTCCAATGTGGTAGTTGCTCTTCACTTTGCTGAATATGACCCTGAACAGGAAGGAATGGTATTTTGTTAAGACTATAACCATGTAGCTACCCGCGGCTTTGCTACCGTGGAGTAGATATCTAAAATGATTGCGATAGAAGTAGTCTTTTTGATCTCCATATTTCCAACAATATTTTTACAAACATGAGGATTTGATGGCCCATACGTTGTCAACGATGCTTTTGCGAACTAAATCACTTTCCTATTTATAATGTTACACCTAAACAGAAACTTAGTACCTATGCATGTAGTTTTGGAAATGTTATTAATTATTGATTATTTACAGTATTATAATATATCGTAATATTAAATAATGGGTATAAATATGTACAAAACTTATATGTAAAATATATATAAGTAGCTATCGTAAGTGTACCAGTCGTGGCCACGGTACCAGTAATGGCCAAAAATTAAAAGAAACATCTAGAATTCGGACATGAGCGAATGTTTTTACATTGGGATCACTGTGACATAGATATAGACATCGAACTATCTAAGTTTAACGTTTTATTGAATTCAGTCAGTTACATGTACAAATATGCGCGAATACAAAGTGTAAGGTGATTTGAAATTGACAACGACGGCTTTTCTTAAGTTTCACTTGTAAAATAGTATTGCTTAATTAAAATCAAAATTAGTTTTGTTTCATATGTTAACCATAAAATAAAGATAAACTTAGACTAAGACTGGGGTATCCATTAATGAATTTTCCCTGTCCAAGACTGGGTCACAAAACTACAACTTTTATTTGTTAAATTAATTGAATCCAGCTTTGCCGTATCTCACGCGCAACACATTACAAATATTAAATAAGGACTGGACTTTACAGTTTCACTTTATTCAGTGCTGAAACTTTCACAATTTTCGTAATATTTCACAAAAACCTGTTTTTTTTTTCTTAAACTGGTGGCCACCATTGGGTCATTTACCATACATACCTACTAAATTAAAACTATAGAAAACTTTGACTATTCTCAAGAGCTTAAAAAAATATCATCGTTCTACTAAAGATTTTACAATAGTATGTTATTCCAAATCATATTTTATGTATCTACAATATTTGTAAATTTTTATTACGAACTTAATTTACTTACCTCAGTCATACTCGTCGTAACTATCCACCTACGTAGGTACTTTCCTACTATTTTATTCAATTTGGACTTGGCATTTGGGTGAATTCTCAATCAGAAGAAAATAATTGTTTAATAAAAATTGAGTTGGGACAAGTAAATAGTTCTGTTTTGATTATGCTTTTCAGGACTGCCACGAAGTAATAATGTACTCAATCGATCTTATGTATATTTTTAACGTATTAGCAAACTTCTTCACTGGCTACATAGATGGGCATACCAATAAAATTGCCGTCATGGATTTAAGGAAAATATGCTTCAGATATGCGAGGACTTGGTTTCCATTAGACTTGGTGTCTTGTGGATGCTGCCTAGGTGGTATATTCGCATCGAAATTAGTTGCGCCCCATTTAATTTTAGTTGGCACGAAAATTCTGAGATTACCTGTTCTTATAATGTATCTTGACAAAGTTTTGACTGTCCGACAAACTGAGGTAAGTTTATTCGTAAATGGCATAAGCACTTAAGTAGGTAGGTACCCAGTATTTATAAGGTTATAAATGTTTATGTAACGATTTGGAGGAAGTCTCCTATGCTCGCTATCTGAAAATGTAAGTTAGGTACGTACTTATATATTCTCACTTACGCCAGGCTCCTACTAGATTCCATAATTAAGCTCAAATAAGTACCTATTAACACAGTGGCCGTGGTGGCTCAGTTGGGAACGCGCCGACTCACGATCATGAGGGTGCAGGTTCGAATCCTTGGCCCGTACCTCTGAGTTTATTTATTTATTTATTATGGGAAATCAACAGCGTTTAACAAAATATAAGTAAATTGTAGGTTAATAAAAACTTACGTACGGATTTACACCACTGGCTTTCGGTGAAGAAAAACATCGTGAGGAAACCTGCATGCCACAATTAAAGGTATGCGAAGTCCACCAATCCGCACTAGGCCCGCGTGGTGGACTATGGCCTACACCCCCTCCATGTTAGGGGAGGCTCGAGCTCCTCGGTGGAGACGTATATGAGCTGATGATGATGAAGTACCTATTTTAATATGCATTATTTTCTTGGACTAAGTCTCTTCATCTTTAGATTATTTTTCATCGTGATATAGTATGTGAATATAACAATATCTTCAGATAAAGCGAAAAACAACACTGGAACTATTTCTTCTCATAATATCATACTTATCGTGGAATATGTACTTCCAATTTGCCACCGAATACATTGCTGAGGACAGCTACGCACCAGTAAACCCCAGGAACTGTTCCTGGATCTCTATTGGGAAGCTATGGGGTCACTCGACGCCTACAAGATTCGCTTACACTTTGGATAGAGCTGGTATGTTGTCATCATCATCATCATCATCATCTTCACTAATGGCACCACTGTTGCTCAGGGAATCTTCAATTTTTCCGGGATAAATAGTAGCCTAAGTTTGATCCCAGAACATATTATAACTCTGTGCTAAATGTCATCGCGGTCCCTATAGCCGCCAAAAAGTAACAGAAATTCTTGCATACATTCATGAATTAAAAGTTCAAGTTAGAACTTTCAAGCCAGACTTTCAAGCGACGGCATGAAAATGGCTGTTTGTTCTGTGCTGAATGTAAATATCATATACATTAGTAGGTACCTATATCTATCAGCTGTTTCTTGACGTAGTTTGGAATCAGATTGACCGTGAGAGAAAAGTCCCAGGTTATTTATATTGTCAATAACATGTCATTCGAGCCTTATACCGTTCAGAACGGAATCTCCTTATCTCACGACGTTTCATACATAAAATGAGCTTTTGGTAAGACTCGTTTTACATAATAATTTATTTATTTGGATGCTAGTTTTAATATTTTAATTTCAGTCGGTATGTTGAGAAAAAACGCAAATCTAAATCTCATAAACGAAGAAGGCTGTTTTGAAACGTTTTTTATAATAGCATGGTTTATTGCTAAGGTAATTTCTGAGTTTGGACTTTCCCATATCAATCTTTCTCATAATCGTTTTTTTTAATTAGTGCTAAATTTCTAGCTTCTGGTATACCATTGTGCTTTAAAATACACGATGTCAACATTCGGTACAGAATCCGCTCAGGCCAAGTACTACATAATGATGAAACAAGTTGAAACTTATATGAACCAGAGAAGCTTTCCGCCAAGAATCAAACAGAAGGTTCTAAAATTCTACGCTATAAGGTTCCAGTCAAATTTCTTTGTGGTATGTTGTTTAGTGAAATTTCGTAAATAGGTAAATACTATTATGTCATGAGAAGCTGCATATTATGTAAGGTGACTCCTGTTTAGTGAAATTCACGCAACCCCATAGATACATTCTTGTATACTAATATTACAAAGAAAGATTAGATTTTTTGTTTGTTATGAAGAGGCTCCGAAAATATAGGACCGTTCTGAATGATTGTTTCACCACCAGGAACGGGAATTACCTACGCTTTTACCCGCGGGGTGAAAGCTAGTCTTTCAACAACGAATTATTGTATGACTTAAGGCAACAACAAAAGAAAATCTCAAGCTAGGCGCTTTAATTTGTATGCTTTGCGTCTAACATAAGCAAATCACTACCTTATTTTTAGGAGTCACGTATGCTTAGCAGCGTATCTGGTCAACTCCGTGAAGACATAATCATGCATACTGGCCGGCAGTTGGTCAGAGAGTTAGACTTCCTCAAGAAGTTGCCAAAACCTCTGCATATGCAAATAGCTTTAAAGCTGAGACTTGTCATCTTCATAGCTGGTGATATTATATTCAAAATTAACACTGTTGGTAAGTTTGATAACTTAGTAAGTGTTAGTTTCGGATAAGATCTAAGATTAGATTCGATTTAATAAGCTCTAAAATGAAGTTCTTAAATAATATACCTACCTAGGCTTTTAACTAATTATAATAACGAAAATTTTACCTTATTTTCTTCTTAAGAATCAGGAATATAAACACATATTAATTTGGCCACCCATAAGACCATACAAGAAAGAAAGTTGATGGGGGACTTAACTTTAGGTACTACGATGAAAACGAAGTATTTTATTTTTTAACTTTATGCAATTTTCCAGGTGATTGTCTATACTTTGTCGATAAGGGAACTGTAGCAATATATTCAGAGTCCGGAAAAGAGATATTGCATATGGAGGACGGTGATTTTTTCGGTGCAATAGCCATAGTTACCGAAAATCGGTTCAGGACAGCATCAGCTGTTGCGGTTACAAATTGTGAACTCTTCAGGTTGGATAGCGAAGACTTCAACAGCACCGTCGCCTTCTACCCAACCGTTTATGATGATATAAGAAAGCAAGCAACTAATAGGCTCGAAAGAATCATTGTACTTGACGAACATCATAAGGCAGAATTGAAAATGGCCGATGAAGATAGACAGAGACAAAATACACGTTAATTTCCTTTATCTTTTCACAATTATTTTAAGTATAAATTATTATCTTTATTAGTAGATTTAAGTAATTTTAAGTCGTAAATAGGTTACTTAATATAGCAATAAAAGACGTATTTTTTATAATTTTTCGTTTATTTAAACCCAGCCACCATAGTTTAAGCTTAGTTTGGAATAATTTATTTCAAAAATACTGATTTACATGTATTTTAATGAGTATAAAATCTCTAATAATGTTTAACCTCCTCGAACAGTCTCCGAAACCACTACCTTATTTTTAGGAGTCACGTATGCTTTATTTTAAGCTTATTAAGCTAATGCTTTATTTTAATTATTTTAAGTATAAATTATTATCTTTATTAGTAGATTTAAGTAATTTTAAGTCGTAAATAGGTAACTTAATGTAGCAATAAAAGACGTATTTTTTATAATTTTTCGTTTATTTAAACCCAGCCACCATAGTTTAAGCTTAGTTTGGAATAATTTATTTCAAAAATACTGATTTACATGTATTTTAATGAGTATAAAATCTCTAACAATGTTTAACCTCCTCGAACAGTCTCAAGTAATAAAAAAAAACACAAACTTTTTCCTTTACCCATTCTAAATAATATTTCTAGAATGTTCTCAGAGGGCAGTCTTTAGTACATGAAAAATAATGCATCATTATTTTAGTGCATTTTCATTAATATAAAAAAATAATCTTTTGTAATATCACAACCAAAAAGAGAAACATAATATTTGTCATCTTTATTTGCATAATAACTTATTGTTACCATAACTTTGTAACTTTGCCGGAGGTAGATGATTGAAAGTAAGATTTTTCTTCATCAAATTATTAACATGATAGCAATTCAGGTAATGATATTCCTAAAGTATAGAAGTGTACCAAAATCCTTTGAATTTTACAATCGCGTTACATGTATAGAAATAATCATCGTCATCACTATCATTCTCCTCATTCAGCCATAAGACGTCCACTGGTGAACATAGGCCTCCATAGAACGGTTGAAAGTTCCTGCTACCCTTATCAGGTACTCAATCTACTTGGACTCCCTACCAACTATGTGTAATGCTACACAAATATTTCTCTAATAAAATTGAGAATGTAAAAAATACATTGTTTTTCTCTTTAAATGGAATGGGTGTGGGAATAAAACCTCTTTGGTGTGACATCACACACTAGCACTTAACAAAAATAATACAATCGATCACAATAACGATGGACGTACCAAAAACTCACATTTCGCCAGCGAATTACTTTAATTCCAACTTACCTATCTATCACATAACATCCAAATATACCTCTGTATAGATCATTTTGTGCTTAAAGGATCCCCTAGTCGCATACAGAAGTCTTCAGATTAACTTACAATTTACGCTTTAAATCAATTAGCCACCAAAACTTCGACTAGGGGTGCCTTAAAATAACTTAATATTATGATGCTAAGAATGCTTTAGCGATTCAAGTTGTAGTAGGCTTCTGTAGGGACTTGGTAATACATACCGTTCGTATTGTATGGACACATAGCTCTGAAAACAAAATATTATTTTTAATCTTGATTCGCTTTAAATAACAGTTCATGGGATGCTTCTAGTTATGATGATAACGTCACTGTTTTATTATTAGTGGTCATCCCAGCTCACTTGGAACCTTACAGTGGCGCAATTCCGCGTCACTGCTGAAATATGTGCAGTTCTTGTGTATTTGACAGCCCGGTTGGCTTTGTGGTTAGTGACCCTGACTCTCAAGCCGCGGGTCGTGGGTTCGATTCCCACCCAGGACAAACATTTGTATGCATGAATATGTCTGTTTGTCCTGTGTCTGGATGTATATATCTATATAAGTATGTATTTAAAAGTAGTATATGTAGTATATCAGCTATCTGATTACCATATCACAAGCTCTGCTTAGTTTGGAATCAGATTGGCCGTGTGTGAAAAATGTCCCAGGATATTTATTTATTTATTTACTAGCTGACCCGGCAGACTTCGTACTGCCCCAATCTATCTATACTAATATTATAAAGGAGTAGAGTTTGTTTGTTTGCTTGAACGCGCTAATCTCAGAAAGTTCTGGTCCGATTTGAAAAATTATTTCGCCATTAGATAGTACATTTATCGAGGAAGGCTATAGGCTATATATCATCACGCTATGACCAATAGGAGCGGAGCACCAATAAATAATGTTTCAAAATCGGGAGATTTATTTTCCTGTTGAGAGCTTCCGCTGCGAACGCTGCGTAAACGGTTAAAGTTTCCCTAAAATGATGTAGAACAGAATTGTTCCCCTTCAAAAGTTCAAAAAAAACAGCGTCAGCATTATGTCTATCTGTTAAGGTTGGCTCACTATAACCATTTTTCTACTAACCAAATTTGTTCTAAAATAATGCATTATTTGTGAAGGTGTTTTTATAAAGATGATATTAATCCTTATCCAAATAAATACGTTATTCATAAGAAGTATTTAATTTAAAACAAAATTGCCATTTACATCATTCGATTTCAACGAATATCTTAGGAGATATCGCAAATTTAAAATACAGCCGCAAAATAATGATCAAGTACTGTGTGCGCCTTTAAGCGCTGGGCCGCCGTGCACGGGCAGTCATCAGTTGGCTCTGCGAGTCCATCCTTCTACGTAAATGAAGTCGCGTGTTGAAAGTTAGCGTTAGCACAAAGTAACTATTCCACGCGGACGGAGTCGCGGGCAGAAGCTAGTACATCTATACTAATATTATAAAGCGGTAGAGTTTGTTTGTTTGTTTGCTTGAACACGCTAATCTCAGAAACTACTTGTCCGATTAGAAAAATTATTTCAGTATTAGAGAGGCCATTTATTGAGGAAGGCTATATATTATCACGCTACGACCAATCGGAGCGGAGTACCAATCATCAACAGCTCATATAGGTACGTCTCCACCGAGGAGCTCGAGCCTCCCCTAACATCGAGGGGGTTTTAGGCCATAGTCCACCACGCGGGCCTAGTGCGGATTGGCGGACTTCGCATGCCTTTAATTGTGACATCTCAGGCATGCAGGTTTCCTCACGATGTTTTCCTTCACCGAAAGCCAGTGGTGTGAATCCGTACGTAAGTTTTTATAAACTCAGAGGTACGGGCCAGGGATTTGAACCGGCACCCTCACGATCGTGAGTCGGTCCGTTCCCAACTGAGCCACCACGGCTTACCAATGAAGAATGTTTAAAAATCGGGAGTTTTTTTCTCCTTTTGAGACCTTCCGCTGCGTACGTACGTACGTAAACGGTTTGATGTGCACGAACACCAAAAGGCTACTCTACAGGTGCGCATGTATAAGCTGACAGATTTCGTCTCCATCAAGCGATGTGTGAGGCAAGGGGATACTCTCTTGCCAAAGCTCTTCACTTATATGCTAGAAGACGTAATTAAATCTCTAGACTGGGAAGAGAGAGGAATAAATATAAATGGCACACGCATGTCACACCTGCGTTTTGCTGACGACCTTCTTCTACTATCTGAGAACGTTGCTGATCTTCAATCTATGCTTACAGAACTACACGAAGCATCCCTGAAAGTGGGTCTACGTATGAACATGTTCAACACCAAGCTCATGGCTATTCATCCAATTGGAACAGCAACCAGTAATGTGGGTGACACCCCAATAGAACATGTAGACCACTACATCTATCTTGGACGTCGTTTGTCGTTTGACCGGGAGTCTCAGGTGAAGGAGATTGCTAGACGGATCCAGTTAGGTTGGGCTGAATTTGGGAAACTTGATGAATGATGATGAATTTTCCGCTCTAATCCTCAGTGTCTGAAGACCAAGGCATTTAACCAGTGCATTCTGCCTATCGTCACCTATGGTGCTGAAACATGGTCGCTTACAAAAGGCGACATGTATAAAATAATGGTTGCCCAAAGAGCCATGGAGCGAACCATCTGCTGGGCATCTCCCTCGTGGACCGAAAACCCAACGTCGAAATACGACGTAAAACGCAAGTCGTGGATGTGGGTAAACGGATTAAAGTGGGGTTGGGCGGGACATCTGGCAAGGCTGGATGACGGAAGATGGGCTAAAGCTATTACAGAGTGGTGGCCAAGAGAGACACAGGAAACCGGGTAGACCACCGGCTCGGTGGGTAGACGACATTGTCGGAGCAGCGGGTAAGCAGTGGATGTAATTGGCAAAGGACCGTATAAAGAGGCATTAAAATAAGGAGGCCTATGCTCAGCAGTGGGTTATTACGGGCTGATTAAATAGATAGAAAGAAAGTTAAGTAGAAGGATGCACTCATAGATATGGTAACACAATATCGTATAACTTTTTTCCGTGTTTTGAAGTACGACAGGATGGATTGACATATTACAGTTGGTTGTCAAATCTAATGTCAAATATTATGATTGCGTTCAAAAGTTTAAATTGTGACTAAACTTAAAGTTGATCAATTTAAAAACCGACAAAATTAAAAAACAGGTATTATTCGGTATTATTTTCGGAAATAAAAAATTAAATAAGTAATAAATGTTACGCAAATTAATGTCTAAAAAGAACAAATATAACAGTTCCGAACTTTCGAGACATTTTACATAAAATAATTTCTGAACGCACACATGAATAGTTGTTACAGTATTTGACAGTATAGGACAACAAATGTTTGACATCTAATAAACAAATCAGCATTTATTGAAATGATTAAGTATTAATTTCACATATCGAGTATTCATTGTTTTTAAGATGTATTCTGCTATTCGGGGCGGAGACAAATCCAACGAATCAATAACCATTAAAATTGATTCAGCAGATCTCGAGTTATAAGTGTTGAAACAAACCCGACTTTCTTTTATATATATAGATTTATTTATAGGATGAACTATAAACTCTCGCGGTTTAATCTACGTCCTTGGTAAATATTCAATCCTTAATTCGGGAAGGCTTTTAAAATCGAAATCACTTCTAAATCTAAACGCCAAGTTATTAACGTTATCGTTATTATAATCTGTAGAATTTTTTTAAGTCCCTTTAGTCATTAATATGTATAATAACAAACATCCTTACATCCATAAATACTCACAAACTTTATCATCTATGTTAATCACTACATAGTATAAAACAAAGTCGCTATCCGCCGTCTGTCTGTCCCTATGTATGCTTAGATCTTTAAAGCTACACAACGGATTTTGATGCGGTTTTTTTTTATAGATAATCATTACGCTATGACGAATAGGAGCGGAGCATAAATCAAAACTGTTGCAAAAACGGGCAAGTGACGCTAACGAAGTTGCGCGGGTCACCTAGTCTATACTAATATTATAAAGAGGAAAGATTTGTTTGTTTGTTTGTTTGTTTGTTTGTAATGAATAGGCTCCAAAACTACTGGACCGATTTCAAAAATTCTTTCACCTTTGGAAAGCTACATTATCCCCGAGTAACATAGGCTATATTTTATCCCTGTATTCCCACGGGAACGGGAACTACGCGGGTAAAACCGCGGGGAGGCAGCTAGTAGGATATAAAACTCACCCGTTACTATGTGGCATACACATACACGTCGGCTAGGAAGCGGGTTCACAGTCACCAAAGCTTTTCAAACTTGCCGCAGTGTAAAACACAACGCATGGAGTCTTCCACCAAACACCTAATTGCACCACTTCGTCTGAACTCACTGGGGTTATGCTGGAAAACACGATTAGGTACGTTTAAAAAATAATTCGATATGTATTTAAAATATTATGATCAGCTATCTGATTACCATACTTTATTTAATTTGGAATCGGATAGACCGTATGTGAAAAATTTCCCTAGATAAAGGCCAAAATAAATTAAGATTAAAATCTTATCTGATATAGACTTTAATTTACATAAATAACGAAATTATGTTAGTAATTTGTGCGCAATGTTTGTTATTATTTTGTGTCAATTTGTTGAAATACGACAATGATTGTGTTAGATTTTCGAAAATCAATGATCTACTAACCAAGCGAAACAACTTACTTATAATTAATAAAAAAACGAAATTTGTTTCTCACCTCAAATCGTTAAACATATACCACTGCGGTTCTGTGTCTTTTCCAGCTGTCTGTGCGTACGCGACCAAGTTCTTAGGATTGTCTTCCACACACACAACTACTCCTGACAGTGTGTACTCCTCCTCCGATAGAGTTGTTACTATTTTCTTCTTATGTTTATTTGGATCCACTTTGTTGGTTGAATCTGGCTGTTCTGGCTGTAATGATAAGTTAATTATTAGTTGGAGGTAGTTTAGTAGAGAAATAAAATAAAATTTTATAATTATTCATTAAAATAGCCCTTCACAGGCGGTTATGAAACATTGACTCTAATGCTCGGTATGGTAGGTTGCTTTTACTTTATTTTGTTTAAAACGTGTTTAAAAAAAATTTACTGCTTAGTTTATTGCAGACTCTTCTCAACAATTATTACAATTTAAAATGTTTAATAAAGAAATATTTTGGACTTCATTATGAAATCATAATGAAATCACTAGCCTACGATTTTAACTGCTATGCTAGAAATATAAATATATTTTTCATAGCACAGCATAAAAAATGAGAAAGCAAGCTTCCTAGAGATAATTTAAAATCAATACTAACAATATTATAAAGCTACTAAGCACACTAATCTCAGGAACTACTGGTCCGATTTGGAAAATTATTTCAGTGTTAGATAGCCCATTTATCGAGGAAGGTTATAAGGATAACTTATCCCTGTATTCCTACGGGAAAGCCAACTACGTGGGTGAAACCGTGAGGCGGAAGCTAGTACCAGATAAATTAAAGAATTAATAAAGGAACAAATGGAATACCTTATCATTGATGATAACGTCCCCGTCGGATTGTAACCTTATAAGTAACTGAAGTGGCAACGTGCTTTGTAAATCCTGGAACGAAATCTTCGATGATCCTTGAGTCGAATTGGGTCTGAAACCATGAAACAGAATTATTGTAATGACTTTTCAATTTGAGGAAATACTAACTATACTAATATATAAAGCGAAAGAGTTAGTTTGTCTGCTTGCTTGAACGCGCTAATCTCAGGAACTACTGGTTCGATTTGAAATAAAATATAAAAAATGTAATCTATATAAGTTTCTCGTGTCACATACATACTATATATTCATGCATACAAAAGTTTGTCTTGTGTGGGAATCGAACCCACCGACGGCTTGAGAGTCAGCGTCACTACCACAAACCCAACCAACCGGCCAATATAGCTTATATAATATTTGCTCGTTATACCGAGAAAATTGATTCTCATAGCGTGGGAACGCGGGTGAAACCGCGAGACGAAAGCTAGTTAAATAATAATTACCTATCGGGATGTCTGAATCGACATCCGGGGCGAGCGCAGTTCACCCCGTACCGACACGGCTTGCCGCCGCCTCCTCGCTTAGAATCCTGGTAAAATAATTAATTGATATCTATACTCTATTCTATACTAATATTATAAATACGAAAGTAACTGTCTGTTTTTCTGTGTGTATGTCTGTCTGTCTCGTTTTCTGCTATCTAGCTAAATCTGCTAAACCGATTTACACGAAATTTGGTACACAGATATTCATGAGCCTGAGAAAGGACATAGGCTACTTTTTATCCCGGGAAAATGGAGATCCCCCGGAAACGCAAGTGAAACCGCGGGCAGCCACTGGTATTATATAATTTTATCTATAAGTTTTAGTTTGACAATTTTTTTTGAAAAACAGAACAATTACCGTGTCTTTTAGCAATCCTTTGGTCCAATATGCTTTTTCGTGAATGCTCACACCGCCGCAATTGATCGCTAGTATCGGTGGTAATCTGTGAAATAATAACGAAGAATTACTACATTGTATTACTATTTTGAATATGTATAAGTATAAACCCTAGTGCCAGGTTGTTGTTAAATAAAAGTTAAATTTAAATTATTTTTTAAACACAAAAAGGCTTTATCACAACGTAAATAAATAAGGTCACTTTTACCTGTATCCTGCCATCAACAACCACATTTACTATAAAGTGCAAATACACAACTAATATGTACCGTATTCAGTATAACATAAAATGGATACTCGCCTGACGACGCGTCCCCGCTGCGTGGTGGGCGTGAACCTCGCCTGGCCTGACCCCGACCCCGCCATCCCCGTCGCTGAATACCTACTGGAGTGCCACCGACTCGCGTTCCTCCTAATATGAACCGTATGCAGTATGACATAAAGTGTATACTCGCCTGGCCCAAACTTGACCCCGTCGCCGAGTACTGGAGTGGCACCGACTCGCGTTCCTCCTAATATGAACCGTATGCTGTATCACATAAAGTGTATACTCGCCTGACGACGCGTCACCTCGCCTGGCCCGACCCCTACCCCGTCACCCCCGTCGCTGAGTACTGGAGTGGCACCGACTCGCCGTCACTGGGTACTGCAGTGCCTCCTAATATGAACCGTATGATGTATCACATAAAGTGTATACTCGCCTGACGACGCGTCCCCGCTGCGTGGTGGGCGTGAACCTCGAGCAGCGGTCGCACCACGCGGGCGTGCTGCGGCGCGCGGCCAACGAGGCGCGCACGAGGTCGACGAACCCGCGGGGGTCGATGACCCCAGACTGCCCCGACCCCGTCACCGCCGTCGCGGGGTACTGGAGCGCGCACGCGAGCGCTACTGACTCGCGTTCCTCCTGGTTGGTTATGTATAAAATTTTCGTGTCACAATGTTAGTTACCTACCATACTCTTTATACGATTTTTATGAAATTTTATATGGTATTCAGTAGGTCTGAGAATCGGCTACTATTTATTTTTGATACCCCTGTGATCACGGGAACAAGAACTGCTATATATATAGGTATTAGGTACGTCACAGTAACGATAGTTAGTAGAAGAATAATACATTCTCGCAAGACACTCATGACAGGTTATGAACTGTAGTTTGGAAACGGTAATTTGGGATATGTTAAGATTTTTTATTATATCTAGTGTATTGAATCTCAAAAGATAATTTCATCAACAATATTTCGGTTACATATGTAGTATGTATGTTGAAATGAAGAATACTGGACAACATTGGAACAGCAGTTTTAACAGAGTCGACAGCAAAAAAATTTAAAAGCTGAACGAAACAACACTCAGTCCCTATCTGTAAGTAAATTCACTTACCAACATTTAAACCATTAATAATATAAGACATATAACACTAACCTCCTTATTACACTTCAAGCATCGATTGAGCTGATGTCTGCCGATAGCGAAGAGTTGCGATATATCAGACTCCTCTTTGTCTTGCGGCTGGTTCAACTCGAGGTCGGGGGGTTCACCGTTACTTGCACCTGGAAACGACAACAGTATAAATACATACACTCTGTATTGTAAAATAATTGATAAATAATCCCTTAATAAACTTGGTGAGTTTCTTACTGGTTGTTCTCCACTGAAAGTCAGTTACTTTAAAATCATTTCATAGGTGCTATCGGGGCTTAAATTAAATGCCATTTTAACACTTATTTTAAGAAGCCTCTAGGGATTTAAATAAGGATACACTACCTACGGATAGATGGCGCTTACATGAACACATGATCGAGGCACATAATATATGAAAAACCTACATCGAGAATTACCATAACAAGCTACGATACTGAACATTATATTTATAATTTTGAGCTCTAAATTAAGTTATATAAGGTGCAAATCCATATATAAATAAATTGTTAAAAAGCTATACAAACCTTCTGCCTTCTCATTATTCTGCCAGCCATCTTCCCTAACCTCTTCTGGACTGTCAAACTCCGTCGAAGGTCCGAGAAATTCTAACTCATTATATTGAAACTCTTCGTTAAACGATCCATTCAAACTTTGCGGCGTTGCCAAACTTCTGTTGAACTTTGGGGCGTTGCCGATCCGTGTCTTAGGTGGACTGTTGGCTAGTAGCACTAGCTCCTTCTCTTTCTTTTTGGTTTCGAGTATTTCGTAGTGGATTTGATGCAGGATGAAGCGGTTCCAGCTCTGTAAATATAAAATTAAACTATGTATATAAATTATGGTTCTAAGGAATTCATTTTTGAGATTGTAGAAGTATAAAAAAGCATACTTAATATGAACATAACGCCAAACACAATAAAAAAATGTATAATATATTTATGACCCCTCTCTCCTACATGTTATTTACTCTGTATTTTGCTGTGCCCAGCAGAGTCTATAATGTTAATTAGACATAATTTACCACCTAAGATATTAGTTTTCATATTGTTGACTGCAAATAATATGAGTATATGAGAGCACTTTTGAATTATATATCAGCGTGTGCACTGTTTTAAAGTATATTATATGTATTAGTAATAATAAGTATAGTATATATATGAATTTGAATTTTGAATTACGATCTTGACCTGGCATTTTAATATTCATATTATTTAAACCTTTATCAATTTACATGAAGCATTTATTTACCCGCAATAGTAACATAATTATGACATTTTATCATGGTACTAATCTGACTAATATTATAAATGCGAAGTGTGTGAGTATGGATGGATGTTTTGTTTGTAACTCTTTCACGCCAAAACGGCTGAAGAGATCCGCTTGAAATTTTACAGAGTTAGAATTTCTGGAATAACACATATTATGCTATTTTTTATCCCGGAAAAATAGAAGATCCCCCGCCGTGAAACCACTAGTATATAGTAATCTATACTAATATTATAAAGAGGAAAGATTTGTTTGTTTGTTTGTTTGTAATGAATAGGCTCCGAAACTACTGGACCGATTTCAAAAATTCTTTCACCTTTGGAAAGCTACATTATCCCTAGGCTATATTTTATCCCTGTATTCCCACGGGAACGGGAACTACGCGGGTAAAACCGCGCGGAGGCAGCTAGTATAAAATAATATTGATCATACCTGTATAAGAGCAACAAAATCCACCCTAGCATCTGGTCCTCTATCGGGCAGTATGAGTCCTAAAGCAGCCGCTTCGGGCACGGTGCGGAAGGCGCGCAGGAAGTTGTTGGCCTGGCACGCCGCCCCGCCTGAACTATCCAACATTCTGAATAGGAAACCTGAAAAGTATAATCGGTTTTAGGGATCCGTAGACAAATCGCAATCCGGAATCCTTATAGATTCGTCATGTCTGTCTGTATTATTTATTTATTTATATTGATTTTTTAACCCCCGACGCAAAAAGAGGGGTGTTATAAGTTTGACGTGTTTGTCTGTGTGTGAGTCTGTCTGTGTGTCTGTCTGTGGCACCATAGCTCCCGAACGAGTGGACCGATTTTGATTTAGTTTTTTTTGTTTGAAAGGTCATTTAATCGAGCGTATTCTTATTATATTATAAATGCGAATGTTAGTCATTTGTTATGCCTATACTTTTGAACCAATGGAAAACTACATTGTTAGGGAATAACATAGGCTATATTTTATTCCCGTATTCTTACGGGAACGGGAACTATGCAGGTGAAACCGCACGGAGGCACATTCATGATGTTTTCTGAACCGAAAACAAAGAACATTGAATCATTGTGGAATCTTGAGTAACAGTCGCATTGTAATATTAAATAGTAGCTACAAACCATCGCTACTTGGACTAACTCAGGATTTTCATAGATTAAAAAATATCTATATTTGATATAAATACGAACCTAGTTCACAGCTGAGACAAAACTCCTTGGCACACGTGTGAGCTAACAGTGTTGCTTTCAAAGGCACAATGTAGTATAGTACCTGAAAGATTTAACGAATAAACTTATTAGTTAAACAATTAAATAATTATCTCTACATCAATATGTATATCATCGACTCATATAAGTCTTAACCCCCTGGTTTAAGTGGCCATAGTCCACCACGCGGGCCTAGTGCGGCGGCGGACTTCACATGCCTTTAATTATGACATCTCGGGCAAGGTTTGTTTCCTCACAATGTTTTCCTTTACAAAAAGCCAGTGGTGTGAATCTATACGTAATTTTTTTAAGCCACTTCACATTTCTTCTATACTTCTTTTTTTGGACCGTTTTTATTATAGCAACAGATTCACAGTGAGTGAGTTAATATCGTTTCTAAAATATTTATGAAAATACTGTTTCAATTAGCAGATGTAAATTTACCTGTAACATAGAATTGCAGTAGGAATTGGGTAGCGTCGCCTCCAAGCCGGGCAAGCCAGTTTTGTTGAAGTTTTCCAAATCTTCATTCGGACCATCTTTGTTGAATCGTAAATCCATCTTAAACCAAATATTAATTATGTAACACAAAATAAAAATAATTATGTACTAGTGGCTCCCCGCGGTTTCACTTGCATTCCCGGGTATCTTCAATTTTGGAGATAAAAAGTAGCCCACGTGTTAATCCAAGTTATAAACTATCCGTGTTCTAAATTTCATACAAGTCTGTTCAGTAATTTTTACGTGAAAGAGTAACAAACATGCATCCATACTCTACTAGCTTTCGCATTTCTTATTTTAGTAAGATGTTTTATTTTGATTTTGCAGAGAGCAAATTTGAGATACGTAAGGGCAGCTACCTTAAAGGTTAAAGATACGTGAATATGCACTTATTTTACCGTTTTATTTTTTTAGTCAGGCGACCGTCGTATGATGTAATTCTACTGGGATACGCACTATGACTGTGATAAATATTAAGATTTACCTTTAAATAATGCTTGGGTATTGATTGTAAAGTATTTTTATTTTCAGCTGATTTCGCGTTCAAATCGTCCAACGAGTCAGCTATGTACGGAATCTGTAAAAAAATACTAAGTAAACAGACGTTCTAAATCTTTCATATGTATGAATGAAATGTATGAAAATATGAAAGTGAAAAAGTCAGTATCAAAGTCAGTATGAAAATGAGTTATTAACTTAATAGAAAAAGTTACAGTAACAAATAAACGAGGTAGAGTTAAATACAAGCGATATAGTTATAAGTTATTCATAATAAAGAGAAAGGCTCAGATTGAGAAGGAATTATGAGTAAGAGAAAATAAAAGGTCCAATAAAATACATAAATTTACCTGATTCCTTCTGTAGGTCTTAGGGTTTGGTGCATAGCCGATAGGGCCCTGCATCTTCATTGTTTTCAGAACCTCAGGGTCAATCGATTTCATTTTCCTGAAATCAGAATTTTATAAAGAAAATATTATAATTCTTTCACCAATAGAAAACTACATTATCAGGGAGTAACACATTATTTTTCCCATTTTCCTAATCGGGGACTACGCCTATGCCTATGTATACTAATTATCTAGTACTTTATGCACTGGGTAACTGATTGGGTCAACTATAGAATCCTTTATTTCTAGAATTTAAATTCCATTTGGAATTTTTAAACACCACCATCATAAACACGTAGGTAAGAATATCATTACTTCCAAACAATATAAATACAGAATAAAAAAAATTATACTTATTTTAATTTTAATGTAAAATCAAAGTATATATCGTAACAGTAGTTGAGTAGCTAGGAATAAAATACGTAGCTCCAAAATACACTCGTTTATTAAACTACATATCTAATTTCCATATATACATTAGGTGATAAAGAAACCACAGCTTGTTAATTTTTGGCACAACGTCATCTATTGATATAAATAATAATAATAATATCCTGGGACATTTTTCACACACAGCCAATCTGATTCCAAAGTAAGCTTCAAAGTGAGCTTGTGTTATGGTAACCAGATAGCTGATATATATACTACATATACTACTTTTAAATACATACTTATATAGATATTACATCCAGACACAGGACAAACAGACAAATTCATGCATACAAATGTTTGTCCTGGGTGGGATTCGAACCCACGACCCACGGCTTGAAAGTCAGGGTCACTAACCACAAAGCCAACCGGGCTGTCAAATGTGAAAAATAATGTCAACATAGCGAAACATAGATCTTAGATGAATAGATATTGAATAATAAAAGCTGTTAAACAAGTAAACATCGTAAGCAAGGACGTATAACAAAAATAAGAAAGGAATACATGAAATATAAAAAGTATACCTGAATGTTTTCTTATAAAACTCCTCGGGTAGTACGTTGAACCATTTATTCCCTGATGCCAACGGATGTAGCGGCACCGAAGAGAATTGGAATGTTGTGTCATTGAAATTGGCCAATGGAATATCTGCTACTGAGTCCGCGAACTCCGTGTCTCTAAAACATTGTAAAGACATATAGTTGAGAACCAAATTGAATAAACAATATGTACATAGGTATAGTAAGCTATGTATATGCCATCGTAAAATTGCAAAACCCGTCAGATTATAATCAACTAGTGGCTCCCCGCGGTTTTACCCGCATTCCCGGGAGATCTTCCATTTACCAGGGTTTAAAAGGAGCCTATGTCCTTTCTCAGGCTCTAGACTATCTGGGTACCAAAAATTATTGAATACTGGCTTATACACGACTTTAATAAAAGAAAAAAAAATACCTTGAAAAATTATTGAATACTGGCTCATTGTTGTGCTGAGGTGAGAACAGATGGAGATGTCCAGATTGGTCGCCGAACACTAACGCTTGGCTTGTGGAAGACACGTCCATTACACTACAAACGGAGTTGTGTGTGTCCACCTACAAGTAAGAAATATAAATTAAAAAAGCGTTCAAATACAACAAATGCATTCCCATGTATATGTTCACACGACAGCGTTTTTAAAACGCGACGCTTTTTTAACGAGCGGTGTTGCATTTTCAACTTTGGTCGATGGAAATAGAGCATATTATGGTACTTGGTACTCCGGTAAAAAAAACTCTCGTGCGAATGAGGGCTTAATGTTACACGTGAATAAAAGTTTATTATTACTAGCTTCCGCCCCGCTGTTTCATTCGTGTAGTTACCGATTTAAATCGGTTTAGGGAGCGTTCAAATATTCCGTAACGTAATTTTTTAAGATTATCGAATTTTTCGCGAATTGATTGGCATCATTTAAACTCGTACGAAGTCCGTGAGCGCGCGGCCCGAGAAGACCGGCAGGAAGTGCAGAAGAAGGGGCACCACGTCACCGCTCACACCGTTAGTACCACTACACGATACATGAACTAACCTGAAACACGGATTGCTCAGCGGTGTCCGGCTCGTTGAGGTGTAGTAACGCCACGTGCCCATCGCCGGACAGTGCGAGAGCGCGGCCTGAGAAGGCCGGCAGGAAGTGCAGTAAGAGAGGCGGGGCCGCCATACGCCTCGAGCCGGTCCGCCGCACGCACCGCACGTCCCACACCACCACGTGGGGCTCCGCTACTGCACCCGCCGGGGCACTGTCCCCGCCCGGGCCGTTGGTATCGCTATACGAATAAAAATCAAAATCAAATAGGCCTTAATAAAGCACTTATGAATAGACTCTATTAATGCTCGGTTCTTATAGTTTTATTTTACTGAGAATAATGAAACTAAGTAGCCAGGGACGCCCTCAGCGCTGTCGCTTAAATTGTCCTTCGGTTGAGAGCCCTCCCGAGAATTTTTTAGCCATCTGAGGCTAAAAAATTAAAGGATCAAATAAGGTATTCGAAATTTCAATAAGATCTTAAAATTAGAAACTTCAATCTTCAAAATCCTTGTTGTTTTATTCAAGTCGGACCATTTTAAAGGGATATACAGCCACTTATAAAACCGAAAAAAAATTGGCATAATTTTTTATCCCTTAATTTTTTCCACTAGCGTATATAAGTAACTAGTACTTTAAAATACTAACGAATGTGTAAAGCCGCAAGTAATAAGCAGATCCCCTTGCATGTCCAAATCTGAGAGGCAAGCAGTGTGAGCCCTGAAGGTATGTTCCGCTACTCCTGGTGTCCTTATGTCTCGTAAAGCCACCATCCCACTGGCGCTGCCGCATGCGACTAGAGACCCACCGCCGCTACGGAGTACTGCACATCCTTCTTCTTTGATTGGCTGAAGAAGAAAAGATAATGATAAATTCTAGTTGCATATTTATTTTTATGGCATTCATTATGGTCATATACTTCCCTCATACATAAGGGTCGAAGTCTTACAAAGCTAAAAAAGGATTGTATACAGTACAAAACAGAATAACAAATAGAGTGAAAGACTACAAATTCAGTGAAATAGAAGTCAAATAAACACTTACGATAACTGTTTCAACCATTTTAGTGAGATCCAAATCAATTAGTTTGTCTTGATGTCCACCCATCAGAAGTTTAGTACCACTAACTTGATACAAACACTGCATGTCTTTCATGTTTTGAGATCTAAAAAAGCAAAGTAAATTAATTGAGGAGGAGAAATGTCCTCCCGCAGAGCACGCAGAACAAAATGATTTAAGGCATGTGCAAAATCAGTCAAGTATAGGAGTAATATTCAATTGCAAAATTATTGAAGAGTAATAATAATACTTGATTCTGCCCTGCGGTTTCACCCGCATTCCCAGGGGATCTTCAATTTTATCAGGCTAAAAAGTAGCCTATGTACTAATCCAGGATGTCAGCTAACTCCATACCAAATGTTATTATAATCCCTCTGGCCGTTTAGATGTGAAGAAGTAACAAACATACACTCACAAACTTTCACCTTTATAATATTAGAGTGATAAGCTTACTTAAAAGTGGATTTAGGAATGCCTCTTCTTAGTTGATGACGGAGAACTGTTTTAGTAAGGACATATATACCATTTTCAACAGTAACTATATCTCTTACTTCGTCAGATTCATGCACTTGAAAGGAAGTGTACTTTTGCATGGCTGGTCCATAATATGAGGTAACATGACCCTGAAACAATATAAGGTAAATTTATGATGTTGAAATTTAACTGTTTTTTAAAAGATTATTCAGGCAATTAAAGGATGATTTATATATTAATGCATGTACCCGGGAGATCTTCTATTTTCCCAGGATAAAAAGTAGCCTATGTCCTCTCAGGCTCTAGACATAGCTATTTTCATAGCTCTTCAGGGCAAACTAATCACCTGATTTCTAATAAACTGATAATATTTCTGATATGTATATGTATTTATTAACAAAATACAAAATATTACTTTTTAGAGTACACATCAAAATTTTTACCTATTTAAAAAAAATTACCTACTTGAATAATTATGACCAAGTTACTCACCCCCTGATTGCCCATCCATATGAGCTCTTCATACTTGTCGAACACAACTGCTGACACTCCGAACCTGTCACCCCCATCCACCAGAATGCTGCTACGGATTTCATACTCTGCTTGATGATTGGGAGGTAAGTATTGTGGAGTATATTCCGATCCATATTGGCCTGTAGGCAGAAATCTTGTATTAACAGTTGGACACAATAAGTAACAAGAAGTTTACCAACATTCAACCATCAATGTGCATGTCTATATTTTGTTTATCACTTAGTATGGTAGCTATACTTGAATTAGAAATATGTTACCACTATTACAAACACCTCTGTTAGAGCAAGTATAATTAAGAGCCAGTTTACTTTATGTGCAATATGTCTAAAGTTATGGCCACTTCATTGTTGCTTTATGATGATGTGGCTTAGTGTACAGAAGGTTTATAAGTTCTTACCATGTGTGGAGTGCATGTCAACTATTGACATATAGGAATACAAAACAAGTGGGCTTTTGAACTCATGCAATCGGGGACAACCCTAGGCTGATGGGAAAGATATCTCACAAAATTTTATATGATATATTTACTGTCGTCATGTGAAATAAAACAATCTTCTCCAAGCATGTCATTAAAATAATTTTGATACATAATCAAAACCGGCAGGGTATTGACGGGATAAAAATCATCTTTACCGCAAAGTCGGTCAAAGTCAAAAAGTCGTATTCATTAACTTTACATTTATATGGATGGACATACAATGAATGCTTCATGAATCAAAGACTCTTACGTATGGTTTTTTCATAAGTAACAAAGTCTCCGTAATTATTCGCAGAAAATAATAAAAACAATTACCATTTAGATGATGATCATTTGGCAAACAGAGATCGGAATAATGATATTCCATACTTTTGTCGAAACGTTTCACAGCATTTATTACCTATATGTCGATCAATAAAACTGATTCCACTGAGCAGATATCACTGTTTATGAGAAACAACTAAAAGTTGTATATTTAACGATTTGCACCGCAACAAGCTAAACTACGCTAAATTAATGTAATGCCGATCTACTTTTATTACACACACAAGTCTTCATAACCAACAACACGAAGACAGGAAAAGCCTATCCCCTATCTAAATTCAGTTGCAAAACTTGCTTTGTCTCTTCTTCATAGGTTTCAAATCTTTTTAACAATAGAATTGACACCTGACTTTTTGGCAAAACGAAATATCGAAAAGTTGTTTGCTTGCTTACTTGTCAATGTCATTTTCGCATTGAGTTGGGTTCCGTTCCGTTTCATCTAAGCTTAACGACGATATCAAAATGCAACACGCACGCATACTTTTTTTATATTCTTTTCAATACTTACCTATTTGAACGGACAGTTAATAAATCTCGAAAAACTTAAATTGATAGAATACTCACTATTCTCGATCGACATGTTATACTTCCCGGGTTCTCCCGTGTTCTCCCGCGTGTGCAATGCAGTGAAAGATCTTAACTAATCTAAAATTATACTGTTTTGTGATGATTATTGTTCATGTTGTACCCTCATTATTAATTTAATATAATTTTGTTTCAATAACACCCAGGTTTTTTAGTGACAGGTAGGTGTATATTCATTTTTTACCATAGATATACGTATATTTGTTTGAATACCTTCATTTAGGCGACCATATAACATAACTATTACAGGTATATGTATTTTATTTTAATATGCGTTAGTAACATCGCAAAGATGTTTTGTGTGTGGAGTGGAAATTTAATTTATTCATTTCTACGTCGAAATATCACCTCATTAATTGAACACTGACCTACTTATTTTGAATTACCTGACATGTGCCGCGGCCACCAAATCTACCAAAATGTCGGGGTCCAAGGAGTGGCATAGCTTAAGAAACGTAAAGATTTCTCACAAAAGAAAAAATATTTGATTAAAATTAAATGAAAAATAGGTATTTATTCATCATATTTGTCTATTTTTCACTTCTTTCAAAATTTTTACAAACAATTCAAATTAAATATACCCATGCCTTTTTTTCCGAAAACTGATTTATCTAATCATTTATAGCTGATGATGACAATTCGCAAATTTGTTTCGATATCTATACTAATATTATAAAGAGGAAAGATTTGTTTGTTTGTAACGAATAGGCTCCGAAACTACTGGACCGATTTCAAAAATTCTTTCACCTTTGGAAAGCTACATTATCCCCGAGTAACATAGGCTATATTTTATCCCTGTATTCCTACGGGGACGGGAACTACGCGGGTAAAACCGCGCGGGGGCAGCTAGTCACATAATAAAGGGTGGAAAGATCTTGAGATGGATACCTATTACCTACACACTAACCTATAGTTTCATAAATTACTTACTAAAAATTAAGATGTTCCAGTTGAAACAGTTCGGATGCAGTGGAAACTGGGGCCAGAGCTAGTAGTAAAACAATATTGATTTGATTAGGAATTAGAATGAAATACATTGTGTATTTAACTTCACAATAAGCTTGTTATTTAATAAAAACTTTTCAAATATCAGCACATAAATAGTATACACACTCTTCAAATAAGTCATTTAGTTGCACCTTATAAAGCAATATGGAATGTTCGAGATTCATAAATTAGCTGGTTACAGAGGTGGGTAAGAAATGTTGGTAGTAGCTTTTTGTAAACTCTGTCATAAGATCAGGCATAGCTTCGGGAAGTGTTGTGATGAGGCGTGCAGGACTACCAGAATATCTTGCAAAGGATGGGACAACAGTTTCAGCTGGGAGCACTGAATTGTCTTCTATCATACAACAGTCTTTGAGTACACATCTTCGGCCCTGTAAACAAAAAAACAAGGAAATTGTTCTAATGCAAGAATTTATTTAAAAATCAGATATTTTTACTAAAACTTGCCTCTGTAAACAGTTTTAGTTAGAAACATGTTTGTAACTCCAGAATAGCTAAGAAACTTGGGTACAGAGTTAGAACATGTTCTGGAATAGCACATAGGCTGTATTTTATTCAAAGAAAATGAAACAGCAGAGCAAATCTAGCATATTAATAATAAAGGTGCAGTCATAGATTTATGTAATAGAATTTTGACTTACAATGACAACATTCTTTCCAATGTACACATAGGACCCGACAACTGCTGCATTTACCACTGTGTTCTCACCAACAAAGACATGATCTCCCATTTGTAGAGGGAAGAATGCCACTCTAGAATAAATAAAGAATTAATTCAAGTTTTGTACATTTATCGATACTTTTTAACTGTTTATTTACTTTTCCTACTTGATCTTGTACTTAATTTTATGCATATTTTCTCAAAATGCAAAACACTTTTTAACTTATCTTGGATTATAGAAAATAAATGGTGCTGTTACTGAAGTAATGTTCATGGTAGATACTTATAATAAGCATTATCAGAATATCAGTAAGCAAAAACAATGTAGGTAGATAACACAGCTTACCCTTTACTAAACTTCTTGAAAGGAGGCCTTATAACAGAACCTTTACTGATGATGCAAAACCTTCCTGTTTTGACGTTCGCCAGGTCACCTCGTATTATTGCATCGCTTTGAACTATAACTTTACCATGCAGAACAATATTCTGAGAGCCACATAACACTGTTTGTCTGCTGACTTTGTTTCCTGAGGCCTGGAAGGAAAAAAGGTCACTATCTGGAACACATTTTGACTAAATTAGACACGACCGTAACAGGACTCACGGTTTCCACGTATTCGGACTTATTATAATAAGTATCTTGGAGCTCCATTTTATTAGCTAGATGAGCAAATCGATTATTTTGATAAATTAAGAATTACGGCTTTTTAAATAAATAAATATTACTGACTGGGTGACGGGTGTGTGTGACAGTCATGTCATGATATCATAACAATTTGGTAGTGTTGAGCTGTTTTGCTTCTACAGATTGTCAACATCGATATATCGATTATGTGAAGTAAATTACTTATTTCACCATATCACTATTACAATATAGTAGAGCTGTAGCAATCCGTATGTATTCGTTACTGAGTAACGGATATGCCATCCTAAAATTTGTAATACAAAAAAACACTAACCTAACCATATCTTTATAATAGTAAGTAACTTATAGTGACTATCGAAATTACTAAAATATGCATATTTGTGTCTAGTACTTTTTATAAGTTTTTTTTTTTTTTTTTTTATTACTTTATTAATATAAATTTTAATAAAGCCAATTTTTACTTATTGCTGTATGGACTGACTTTATAAATTTAGAGATTAATTCAAATAAAATGAGAACGTTGCCTTATTTCGTTTTATATAATACGATCTATTGATAGGTACATATTATTTTATGTGAAGTGCAAATGTCGATAGATAAATCATCGATAGCTTGGTATCACTACACTAAAACGTTATTGAATGGAAATGTCAGAAACGAAATGACAGTTGTCTGCCAGGTTGTTCTTGCCAGTGTATTTTATTTATCTTACTTTTTTGCAATGGCAGACATATACATTTAATAGACTTATGTAGCCAGTGTCGAGTAACTATTTCCATAAAGATGGCCAGTATGTTAAATAATTATTATAACATTTTAACTTTAATAGTTTAATAATAAAAATTATCTTGAAACACCCTTTGTGACCCTCTCAAAATTGTATTTGGTTTTATTCCTACCATAGTGATCCTTTAGCAGGTATCGTTGACAAAAGCTTTTTTTAAATAACTAAAATTGTTGGTTACTTATTAGCGTTGTTTTTAATGCTTGGTACCACCTCACAGTAAATATAATAGCTTTAATTCATTCACAAATTTATATTATTTCACACCGTAAGCACCCTTGATTTTATTGACGTAAACTGTACTTTTTAGTACTAGTGTTAACATTACAACTAATGTGACATGATATTGGCACTCATCAAACCTAAAAAAAAACGATGAATTTTATTTCATTCGACATTCAACTTCAACGAAGAAAAAAAGTTACGTAGAAAATCATTTTGGCGCGAAACCTAAAATTTTTCACGCGAGTTCAAGTTCATAAAATGGACAGATTTGTTGTGAGAGAACCCAGAGTTGGGGCTGGTAATTGTTTGCTTAGTGAAATCATTTTGAACTTTTTACCGACGTGTACATACAATATAATTATCTTAGTAACATTATACAATTTTTGCAGACTATCCACAGGGAAATCAAATGATTGCGTTTTCCGCGAATGCCGGAGGAAATAAAATGATGTGAGTTGTGAAAAAAATACGATTATCATATTCTTCTTGCCTCAAAAGCGACATAGTGATTTTTATTCTAAAGTGTAAAAAATATTATGTAAATAGTAGAATGTTCATTCATAGATACCTTTTTTACTTTCTACCTTTTTTCTTAATGTTGGCTTGTACTTGACTAAGTACAATATCTAAATAGATACCAAACAGTTTTTTTTTTGTTAAAAATTATGTTTTATTTCATAGACCACAAGAGACAATGTACTTCGGCGGTTATGGAGCAGAGTTTCCTAATATGCAGCAAAATATACAGCATGTGCCTCATACAGGAATAGGTTTTATGCCTTTACAGATGGGTCCTGGTTCCTATGGGCAAACTAACGTAAGTTAGATATTACGTAGTATGTAATTATACCTATGCTTTTTTACCATATCATCATGTTTCTCGCTTGTCCTCGACTTAGGGACACCTATATGTCCATGTCCTACGATATTACTCTGACACCACATTCTCTCATAGCATCGTACTAGTACGCTAGGTACCTATGTAGATACCTAATATCTACATAATGAACTCTTTATTCATAGCAATTTTCTAAACTCTTATCCATAGGTACTAATATTATAAATGCGAAAGTAACTCTGTCTGTCTGTTACGCTTTCACGCTAAAACTACTGAACCGATTTAAATCAAATTTGGTACACAGATAATGCAGAGCCTGAGAAAGGACATAGGCTACTTTTTATCCCGGGAAAATTGAAAATCCCCCGGGATCGCGGGCGAAGCCGCGGGGAGCCACTAGTTAGATATCATTTGTAGAGCTTAACTATAACCTACTGGCCTGTACCTACATATTTAAATACTTTAAATAAATGGACTGTTATAACCAGTTTGAATAAATATAAATAATAATAGAAAGTCATTAAAAAGTTTTCATTTGTAGGAATTATCTATTTCAATCTATATGCCTGTCTGAGTCGCTATTGGGTAGGATCGACTAAGGGACAATGTATCTAGGATCATAAAATTCCCGGGATTAAAAGTAGCCTATGTTATTCCAGAACACATTCTAACTCCGTGCCAAATTTCATCGCAATGCGTTCAGCCGTTCTGGCGTGAAAGAGTAACAAACATACATTCATACAATCTCACTCATTTATAATAATAGTAGGATTAATCAAGAGAACTTTCTAGAGATTTTTCGGATGTTCGATTTGCTCAAGACTATTTATTGTTCGAATGTTAAATCTTCTAGTTTCCTTATAGCTTGGGCAAGTTCAAGGTCAGATCGTGTCTGGAATCGATCCCAGATACTTAGCCGCGTATAGCGACAATAGTGCTCCATTTATTGTCACAGGTGAGTTATTAAAATTGCATTCTATAAATAACAAATATGTATTTTATATAGAACCTATCAAACGTACCTATCTTTATTAATTTTATCAATTGCCTAACTAAATTGTAGTGGAGTAAAGAATAATGAAAGCTTTTATTCTCTTCGAAGTGTTTTTTGTATTGAATATAAAACAATTATTTTTCACAATAGAGCTATTTCATACTATTAATTTTCGATTATTTAGTTCGTTCAGTGTCAAATATTACGGGAAGCAAACGCTTAGGTACAGCTTGGCAAAAAAGAGTGTGGAATAAATGAGGTCGCTCCTATCGCACCTGTGGCAACCCCGAATACTACGACTGAAAACGTTTTGATACTTGTTATTTTTGGGATATGATTCCAATCCCAAGTGAGTGGTTCAGTCTCTCGGACGCTACGCAAACACCATAGAAGGCTTAAATGTCCAGTATTAACTTAATTAAGAAGCCTTCCATGAAAGCGGTGCATTGGTGAATGCGAAGGCGAGGGGCATGATTTATTTGTCTGTAGAAGTACAGACAAATAAATCATGCCCCCCGAGGGCAGTGTAATTGTGGAATTGTTAGGAATTGACGATAATAATTTGGGTACAGGGGTAAGGAAAAAACACTTTTTTTAAAAGCAATATTATATTACAATACAAACTATTCAAAAACACTTTCATCTAAGTACTTGATCCCAGAAAAGTCCACATTTTGGCTCGAGCTTCCTGCCACTTCAGAATCACTAGAATATTCTGAAAAATCACTGCGTAGACATTTGTTTCACCTTCCTTAACAATTTTCGTTACTGTGTTACAGATTTTCCTAAAACAAAAAAAAAGGTTTCTTTATTATTAGTTTCCTACTCATTATTATCAAGTATCAATCATGGAGGTTAGAGTATACGAGACTTTTCAAACTACAAAACATAACCTCAATTTTTAATTTCTATAAACAATACTAAAAGTTACTTAAATCTGCGTATCAACCAAACTACGCATCGAAAACATTTATAAAAACTTATTTTAAGGTACAATGACTTATTTAGGGTACATAAATACCTGTCATATCAGCAGTTCTTTAGTAATCATTGTCGATATTGGACAAAACTTGTCCCGCTTGAGATTCGGCCAAACACCGCGTAAAGACTTGGTAAATCACTGCTCTGCCACTACTAAGAATAGTTTTATTCATTTTAAATAGTGAATTATGCAACGTAAGCTGATAATTTAGGGAAATCTATGAAAAACAACTACGATACACGCACTGTTGACACAGAATGTACTTGCAGTTGACAAGTGAAGCAATGTTGCCACAATCATCGATTTTTAGTTCCAGCTGTCACCGCGTCAGACTCTTATTTGCCAAGCTGTACTATACTATTTGCGAGGCCGACTCTATTGCTTCTCGTATTTATTGAAACTCCGTAAAAATATGTTACAAATTAAAGGATATAGGAACTTCATGTATTGTAGTAGTATATTTTTTTAAAGAAAACAGTAAACTATATAATAAAAAAAAGTAAAAAAAAAACAACTGTTTGTAAAAATAATTCGTCCTAAATGTAGGTAGATATGCAATTCTAATAAACCACCTAAGTGGGTAGCTTTGCACACTATCTTTAATTGGCATTTAAGCTATGGATGTCAGTCAAAGCTTTGATGTTCCCATCGTTGGGGTTATCAAGAGCTTTACCTATGCATAGGTTAGTTGTGATGTTTTGGAGTATGCTGCCGGGTCAATATTTGAATAAATCTTTTATTATTTCAACAGTATAGTTTGTAAGCAATATCTATGATTTTTCCACTTTTCTTTTGAAAAATAACTAAAATTAGCATTGAATAGGTGATTAAAGTTAAAATACTTACCCGACCTTTTTTACACATGGTTAATCTGATTCCAAACTAAGATGAGCTTGTGATATGGTAACCAGATAGTTGATATACTACTTTTGAATACATACTTAATTAGATCTTAATTAAATCCAGCCACAGGACAGACAGACACTTTTATGCATATGAATATTTTTCCTGGTTGGGATTCGAACTAACCTCAAAGCCAACCGGCCTGTCAAAGTTAGGAACGTAGTAAAGGTAGTAAAGGAATCCATAGTCTTTTGAAGACTTACTAAACCGCTTATACATTACTTTTTTCGAACTTAGTTTATACTTTATGAGAATGTTAGAACGTAAAAAAATACACCGCGATTTTTCTAACAAGGGCAACAAATGCAAAGAGAACGACCCATGCCTTCACCCGCGTACGGCGGCGACTATCAAAACCGCAATTTCATGGGCGCCGAAAGAAATAAAACTAAAACGTTCCAGCCGCAAGTGGTCGCCGGCGGTGGTGAGTTTAATATTTTCACAGTATATATTACATGTTTAACTCAAAGGTGGAAATAAAGAGTTGGGTGAAAAAAGATAGAATTTCCCTGAGAATGGAAATCAAATGAAAATCTTTATAGGTTCTAAATAGGTATTTTAGAATATTGTGATACTAGTGGCTCCCGCGGTTTCATCCGCGTTCCCAGAGGATCTGAAATTTTCCCAGGATAAAAAACAGCCAGTGTGGTATTCCAGAACATATTCAAACAACCTTCAGCCGTTCTGGCGTGAAATAGGAACAAACATCCATACATTCACATTTATGCATTTATAATATAGTAGGATTTATGTACAAAATTTAAGATGAAACCTTCCAAGTAATTACGTAAGTAAGTACCGACTTGAATTATGTAAATATTTTTATTAGGTACTCACTCTATATTAGATCCATCACAAGTGGAAGCCATAAAGGGTAAACATCATGCAAGCTTTAACAACTTGAACACTGACGTCCAAACTCAACAACAAGGGTTTCACAGAAATTCAAACGGTAAGACAGGAAATGAATTATAATTAATTTAGCTTGTACCAGACTTTGTAGTAAATGTATATGTATACCCAATGAATATAGTACCTTTAATGTATTGTTAGATAAAACAGTCGCTGTTTATTTATATTTATGCGATATTTTCTTTTAGGCGTTTTCGGTAGATCGATAAGATCACTTCATTACTTGCTATCTGTTTTTTAATCATGACTATTATGCCTACTGATAATATACATTATTACTACCTATCATAATAAAACCAAAGTCTTTAAATATAGTTAGTGATGGAACTTGATGATTGGAACAGTTACTTATATAATGAAATCCGCGGGTAAATACGTTTTACAACAAATAAAAAACCGATTTTCTTTGCCATCAGCCAATTTTTTCTCCCAAACCGTGCAAAGCTAAGCATAAATCAGTTTAACAAGCTCATTACTTTGTAATTTCGAGAGTAAGTTCTGAGGGTAAACTTCGTGATACTGAATGCTCTGAAGTTGCTTTCTCAATGGGTTATGACCTCAAAAGTCGTAGAAGGATATGACTGGTGAAGGTCGTGATTTAATGAAAGGTACATTGAGGTTACAGTGAATACTGTGATCCATTTTTAGATATATTAAAAGATATATGCAAGTTATTCGCTTATTGCATGTTCAAAGGTACTCGTAGGTACTTGAATTTCGTAAACATGTCGCAGTTGCATTTTCCTACTGCCAAGCATTTTCTTGGGTGTAGAGGTACCACAAAAGTCACCATTGCTTCTTTTCCATTAGATTATTTTGTATCGGTACATGTAAAGTAGTAGGTATATTATATTCTAGGTAGTTAGGTACTTCGTTTAAATAGCATAGCTTTTTTTGGGTTTGTGGTGAAGTAATTACCTAATGACGTCGAAATTACTCATCGCAGCAATTTTTTCAGTACCAACTATGAAGAAGCCAAATGAAGTTGATTTGTTGAAAAGCGAAGTTCAGAATCAAATTATGTCTCGCTCTGATAAACTCAAAGTAAGTAATGAAGTGCCATTAATAAAAACTTTCAACTTCACTAATTATAGGTAGCTATTACATAAATAACTTTTAGTTTTTGCCCAGATAAATCTTTTCTGGATAATGTATCACCAGAAGTAATATTAATGGAATGCTATGCTATAGTTTAACTTTGTCTGATGTGGACATTAAAGTACAATGTGTTATGCTACCCTTTTTTACGACAGAAGCGGCAAGTGTGCACCAACCCTTATCGATATTTGGGCAATATTTCATACCCTATGGTAAATTTGGCGTCTGAAACGGGAAATAAATTGAAAGTGCTCAATTGGGCAGTAAATAAATAAAATTTACTGTTCATATTTCATCTACACTTTAAAAAAACAGTATATTTTAAAACTCACTGATGAATGTTTCGTTGCCTTTTACTCTTCAATACAATGTACCTACAATATGTCGGCCGGTATTATGTTTGCAGAGGATATTGAAATATTTTGGTTGTTACAAAGTTAATTAATGTTTTGTACTTACACCAACTCAAACATGGGTCCAAGAATTAATTAATTCTAAACACCTTTCTCAATCAAACATCAAAACAACTAAATAAACACGGGCGTGTGAAAAGCCCTGCATCATTATGTCTTACCTTTTGGATGACGAAGTAGTTTTCATCATGTACCTAATTCTTGTTTTGTTTTGAATCGTTGACCTTTTATTGAGCGATAGAGTCAGACTTTTCAAGTGCTTGTGAAGGCCTATTTTTCATTTCATTTTATTTTCATTAGTCACCGTCAACTTGAATAATTCTAGTATGTCATAAAGTAGGTACTCATTTGAAAAATAATATCTCTAATAGCTTTAGGTTAATTTATCTCTGAACCATTACACTTATTTACTTGAACTCATAACAAATTTTGTACAAAAAGACTCCTTTGTCAATCCAAGGAGTAATTTGGTCGGAGAACGGAGTAAATAAAGCAAGTTCATTGCGGAAAGTGTGCCGGTGCGCCCAGTTCGATGCAATATCCGTTGCTTTGTCTTGAAAAAAGATCTACTTCTCGAGTTCCTTTAGCCACTATCGGTTTTAAGTTTGATGTTTATTTAGTAGGATTTTTGCCGTTGCTTATACTATTTTATTTTATTTATGGAGAATCATTTCTATAGTTGAAATGATAGTAGTTCCGTCCCGTCACATAAGATTAAAAAATCAATTTCAAATCAGCTTTCATAAATTAGTGATCCAACTAAAAGTTAAGTTTGGTACGGTAGGTACCATTTTCTGCGGTCAAAGTAGTTATTTTACATGTCACTATTTATATACTTACATGTTAATTAAAAACTAATCATAGTTATACTAACCTAAAAACCTCTTGAACCATCCCTAATCTTATATAGTAGTAAAGTTGAAGAGTTTGAATTACATTCCCTGACCCGAGCGGTGACCAATAGACTAAAGCGAAGGCGAAGTTCCTTAAACTTGATTCCCGATGAATACATGCGCCATGCAAAATAGGAAACACGACTTGTGGCTGAACTATTAGTTTGAAAATGTATTACTGTTTGGCGTTAACGACTTACTAAGATTGCTTTCTCAGTAGGACTCACTTTGGACTGAAGTTAAACGTTACCAACATGTAAAAAACATTGCAACAGAATAAATAAACGAAAAATAAATATAGAGTAAAATAATTTTAAGAAACATACATTTCGTTAACCAAAAAGCCCGGTAACCAAAAAGTTTACCATATTGTTAGTTTTCAAACTTAAATAAAATATAGAGCTAAAAGTTATATTTAACTGCCAACACTGAAATCCAAGAAAATATCAGCATTTACTGAATTTTACTGAAGGAGCATATAGCGGTAATGCTCAGCTAGAACTCCGAGTTAAACCTTTGTTGGAAATGATTGCCTGTAGCATGCCTGTAACTTCAGCATTGGTAATATGCCCAAGAGACAGAATGGTTAGCACAGTGACGTTGAGACTTGGAATGATAAGACTCAAAGAAATGTGGATCTCGATACGAAGCTGTATCGGTAAATGGACGTGAAAATATTTAGTTTTACGCCTTTTAATTTTGATGTTTTATTTGATCCGACATTTTTTTTATGTGATACGGGTCGACAAATATGCTGGCGGGCTACGTGATGTGATCGTTTACTCACCATTTATTTTAAAATGGCCGTACGAGAAGTGATTACTATTGTGTTATCGATCGTTATGATAAATCATTATGTGATATCCGGGAAATACTTATGTAGTTACTTACCGTTTCGAAAAAATCTCGTAAATTGCTAAAAATAAACTAATCCCATTTAAAACTTTGGACATCTTCTTCCAGTCTTCTTTTCAAGCAAGTCACCATTGAGCATTCCCGTTATGACAATGCATTTTAAAACTTTTTTAGCAACATCATTTAGTTTTTGTTCAGAGCACAGATCTTTTATCTAAGGGTAGTCAAATAACATGGTCATAATAACAAGAATAGTGAATATCTTCAAGTCCATTATTTCCGACGTAGGTACCTACTCATATCTACGTAAAAGTGTCAGTATTGTACCCATTTCACCGAAAATAATAATTTACGCCACAGATATAATCGAATGTTTTTCAGGCATAGATGTGACCTTTGTCAAACAACGAATGAGTAATCATTCTAAATGCAAAATATATGTCCACTCGAATAATAATACGTAAGCTTTTAGATATGTAAAATACGTCGTCAATCGTCTATGATGTTACATAATTTTTAATAGTAAAGTAATGGCTTTAAAGTTAAAGACTATCTGCCCAGATATTATGTAACCAAATATTGCTACATCTTATTATTAACGTTAGGTTACCTCTAAGCGAACCTGTATGCATATTCAAAATTGATCAAAGTGTTCAGTCTTTTAGAAATTCTTTCGTCGGTACCTTTCTCGGTAATACGAATATCTCAGAAATAAAGCATTGAAGATGTTGTATTATTCCTTTGCTCTATCAGATGCTTGCATAAGAATGAAATACAATATTTTTAAAGCCAGGTAGAGCTGAATTTATTCGGCGATGTTCAAGTTGTTCAACACGCACTAACTTGAATTGGTATTTGTTACACTCGTATTAAGTAAATAATTTCATGTGTTAAATGTTAAAATTATTGCATAAAATTTCTAGGTTTATATCATTATGATCCTACTAGGATCTTGATAGAAATATGATTAGGTACGAGGATTAAGGATGATTAGGAAAACCTACCATACTACCTACATCGAGGAAATGCGTAGGTTATTCCGAGCCTGAATATAAAGGTCTCTTTAACTGAGAATAGCCATATCGATATTTACGTGCTTCACCCACACTCCACAGGCGTTCAATCATAGAAATCACCATTTCATCTAACCTTCAAATCCGTATGTACCTGTAGTATTGTAACAATAAAGATTCTCATACAGGCGCTATATAAAAGCGGTCCACGAGCATTTTCCGGTCCCGTGGAGAAGGTCCTCAAATGGCACAAAGCGTTGCAGGACGTGGGCGTTTTGGTCCTCTACGAGATTGTAGGTGAGTTTGATTGATTACACTTTTCTTGCTGTATTTTTTACTTGCTAACAATTTTGTAACTAAATTGTTATTGCGTCATTATATTTGAATTTGATACCCATATAATTATAATTTTTTTGTGCAATCAACTTAGTAGTACCTGTGGTACCTATTACAGTTTTAACGTTAAAACGTAACGTTGATAGTAACAACATATGAGGCCATCATTATTATAGTTCTTGTTATATTTTACCTATAACATCTATGATTATGTATCTAACACTAAGTACACAATAAATTTGTTACTTGCTATATACCTAATAAGTTTTTGTCTCGGAAATAGTTCCACAAACATCAAAAGCAGTTAAGTGTGCCATTTGGATCCAATTTCCGTGCCTAAAAGAAATCAATTTCAGCTAAATGTGTGAGTATAAGACCAGCGGACTCCAGTGCCAAGAATTTAGTGGTGAGAGACGAGAACGGGCCGGCGATGCAAGTCGTTTACCATGAAATCGACTTTTTGTTGCCCGAATTGAAGCCGCCTTGCACTGTCAGGTGGGAAAAACTACTTGCCGTATTTATTTAAATTGGAAATCTAGGTTGGAAGATGTATTTACGGCATACGTTGCTGGATGGATCTACATTTAAAAAGCTAACAAATATCTACAACTTCCTATAAGGAATACAATAAAAACTAAGTACCTACCTACACTTTCTTCACAAACCCTTAACGCGTTTTATACAGGTTATATTATAGGTATTGCTGCAGGCTTACTAAGTTCTATCTGTAGGCTTGAATTTCTGATTGTCATTGTCATAACTCTAGATATTTCTCGATAGAATAATCGGGCGTATGATGCCTGGTACATGTAGACTACAGGCGTTCAACATACGCCTCGCTACAGGCGACGATGTATCCATGTTGCCGCGGCGCGCCGCAGTCGCTGCACATCACGTCGCTAAGCTTTGCAAGGAGTACGGAGCTAATGTTTAAGTTTTATGTATGACTATGCTTGGTTTATAATAAAATTGTTTTTGTTTACTGGTATTTTTTTGGATCGTCCTCTTATAAAACTGCCATTTGTAGTTAAATATTGATAAACACATATATTTATTTAAACAATCTTTTTAGACACTTACAGGAGCATTGGACTAGAAAGTTTAATTTTATCGATAAAACCGCCTGAAAGTTTAATAGATGAATGAGTATAATACTACCTTATTTTTTGTACCTAGTTATTGTCAATCATGTAGTATTCTCTAAGGGGATTTAGCTCATAAATTAAATAAAAGTTAAATAGTCAAAGGGTAGATACAAAGAAAATATTTTTACAATAGGTATATATTACGGTAAAAACATGGTGGTTTGATATCACACTAACTTTGCCTTGTACCATAACTTTCCACCTGTGAAGTTACGCAAACTTTACGACCAGCCCTCATGTGCCGTAAAACATACCTATATGAATTCAAAGTTTAATCCCACGACAGCATTCATGTAACAGTGATCGCAGTTGCAATTTTACAAGGTTTGTTCAAGTTTCAAAGTTTACACTTTGAACGTGAATTGAAAGTCTAAACGGGAAACGTACCTTGGGCTTAGTAATAAGATTAAAATTCATGTTTGCTTTCCTTTGATAGAAAAAAAAGAACGACTGGTTCATGTAACAAAAACAATTATAATAAGTAATGATATACTTTACTTTATTCTGAATAAGATTCTACAGCATGTAGGATGTGCTCCACTTAGACCAAAGATCTTCAAAAGTAACAGAATATTAATGAAATTTACTTATTATGAATTCGTGGCACATTAGGGTAGACATGATTTCTAAAAAAAAAAAATTCTCAGTACCTATCATAAAACAATAGGCCCAGATAAAGTCAATATTATAAGCAACCCTTTGTCACAGATTCAAATCTAGGTAGTAGGTAACAGATTTGTGATGTGACAAAACAAAAGGCCAAAAGCAATTTTACGACCTTTCGATATGACTATTTGTCATAAGAACGGCGGTAACAAGCCAAAGCCGATTGGCACCTGAGCCTCTTTGTTTACTTTTCGTGTACAAACATTATTCAAATAGTCTGCCAGGTTGATAACAGTTGAATTTTACATGAATATGTTATGCTAGAATATTGGGTAGACAGCTGAGATATCTTAACACAGAACCTGAGCCTGTTTACATCATAGTGGACGAAGTAGGTACTTCCTGCTTTAGGCATACCACTCATTGAAAATGTAATATTTATTCTGAAAATAATTACCTAATCTCATCAAATCCGAACAATATCACCTAAAAGATTCCGCTATCTTTCATAACTGCTCATGGATAACTTGAAAACAATGGCTCTAATTGGGCCTCCGTGAAAAAGGAACTAATTACGAAGGAAATATTGTTTTTATCGTTCCCACTAATTATCGCTATTAGCCAGATGTAGGTTATGTATACATATAGGCGTATAAAATTTACTATGTTAATATCATTAAATTCTATAATTGAAAGATATACCTACCTAAAAATAATCATTTATCAAAATCAAATCAAATCAAAAATATTTTTATTCAAATAGGCCAATATGCAAAGCACTTATGAATAGTCAGACTCTAACGCTCGGTTCGGAAGGTTGGTTTTGCTGAGAAGAGCCGGCAATAAACTCAGCAATTACTCTTTTTAAAATAAACTTAGATTAAAATACATTTCAATGAAGTAGTCTCACTGACAATATCTGCGTGGTAGGGAATGACATAAAAGAAAAAAAAAAAACATAAAATAAAGTGAATATTCATAAAAACAAAAACAAACTTGAGCAGACCAGTCCCCACAAGCAGCACCTGTTCACAAGCATGACGCATGTGGCAGCCATCGCCCTCTTCGCCATATTTTAGGGAAGTGAGCGACCCGTCACACGACGCCGCCGCAAGCAAAGACTTTTAAGTGAGCATGACTAACCCAAGCCTGCTACAAAACATAATTATCAATTAATAAACGAAACACACACACCCAATGTTATCAGCGAGACTATTAACATACTTATATTAGGTAATTTACAGTATGAGTATAAGCATAAATGTATACAAGTTAAATAAATCTACAACCAAGCATTATTATCATTTAAATATTCATTTATATTATAGTAAGCCCTTTTTATTAATACGGCTTTGATATGGTCCTTAAATTTTTGCGAAGGCAAATTTACAATTGATATAGGGATTTTGTTATAGAAGCGTGCACACAGTCCTAAAAATGAACCTTGCACCTTTTGGAGTCTATAAGCAGAGGTCACAAGTTTGTGCTTATTTCTTGTATTGAGGGAGTGCAAATCACTGTTTTTAATGAAACTACTAATGTTATGATGAACAAATAATATGTTTGCATATATATACTGTGATGCAACTGTGAGTATGCCGATTTCATGAAACTTATCTCTGAGGGACGTACGAGAGCCTAAATTGTAAATAGCTCGTACCGCTCTCTTTTGTAAAATAAAAATAGTTTCTATATCCGCACCTTTGCCCCACAGTAGAATACCATAGGACATAACACTATGAAAGTAACTAAAATATACTAGTCTAGCCGTATCTACATCTGTAAGCTGTCTAATTTTCCTAACTGCGTAAGCTGCCGAACTGAGCTTTCCCGCAAGTGTAGAAATTTGGGTGCCCCATTGAAGTTTCGAGTCAAGAGTAATCCCTAAAAATACTGTTGATTCAACAAGATTCAAAACTTCATTATTTAGCATAAGATTACAACCTACTTTTTTTACATTAGGTAACGCAAATTTAACGCATTTTGTTTTTTTCGCATTTAAAACTAGGTTATTTACAGTAAACCATTCTAATACCCGGGCCAATGCACAGTTTACATCGTCATAGTTGGATTTAAGTCTATCAACACTAAAAATCAGTGAGGTGTCATCAGCAAACAGTACAATTCCACAGGTATTTTTTACATAAAAAGGGAGGTCGTTAATATAAATTAAAAATAAGAATGGACCTAGAATTGAGCCCTGTGGTACACCCATACGCATAGAAGAACCAGATGACTTAGCCCCATTTACATCAACTCTTTGAATTCTTTGGCTAAGATAAGATTTCATCAGATCAAGTGCAATGCCTTTTACCCCGTAATATTTTAACTTACGCAATAGTGTCTCATGATCAACACAATCAAAGGCTTTAGAAAGATCACAAAACACTCCTATAACATTTTGTGATTTTTCCCAAGCATCAAAAATACTCTTTAAGAGAGCTACCCCAGCGTCAATCGTAGAACGACCCTTGGTGAAGCCATATTGTTCCCCGTGTAAAATTTTATTGAAATTAAAATGAGAAAGTAGTTGTACTAATATTATCTTTTCAAATATTTTACTTAAGACTGGCAAAATGGAAACAGGCCTGTAATTTGAAGGATCACTAGAATCTCCAGTTTTAAATAAAGGTATTACTTTACTACGTTTCATCAAATCCGGAAAAGTACCTAAATCGACACATCTGTTGAAAATAAAAGCTAAATGAGGAGCAATAGGTTCCACAATACCCCGCAATACAGCAACAGATATGTCCCACAAATCACCAGTGCGTTTAATTTTTAAATTTTTGAACGTTTTCACTATTTCATTGGACGTAATATGCTTAAACTTAAATAGCTCATGGCACTCGGATACATGATTTCTCAAAATTGCGTCAGCATTTACAGGTGAAGAATTTAAGGAGCTAGTTGTAGCTACAGGTATGTCCCTAAAGAAGTTATTAAAAGCTTCTGCTATTTGACCATCATCTCTAATAAGTTTATTGTTAGTATTTAACTCAATACGCATTTTATGCTTAGATTTACCTGTTTGAGAGTTAATAATATTCCAAGTAGCTTTTACTTTGTTGGTAGCTTGGTTGATTTTGTTTCTCAAATAAATTGATTTAGCAAGAGCGCAAACTTTTTTAAATATTTTAGAATAATTTTTAACATACTCAATGAAACTAACATTTTGATTAAACTTCTTCATACCATATCTTTCACGAATTATACTATACATATACTTAAACGTCTGCAAGCAGTGGAACAGCTGCAGAATTTGTTTAGTAAGCATAATATGATGAAATAGTAAATAACATTTGGCTCACACCCAAGTACCTTCCAACGCTCGATAAACCTATTTATGATGCTTCGTTTCCAAAACCAACGATAAACAAAAAAAAACTTATTGCACCGCCTCTCAGTGACATTAGGGGAAAATATCACGAAAATTGTGGAACTGAATCTTCAAATTCTGCCAAGATGCATACGCTTTCGCTTGATTGTAGTATGAAATCCGTTGAATTTGAATATAACAGAGTAACTGATTTCCCAAGTCAATTGAACTGGCTTCGTCGATGCATAATATGTATAGTGTAATCCATGGAGCTTCGATATTCATCTAGTGGATCATACCTGTGAAGATTTTATAGTACACTAGCCAACCGCCCCGACTTTGCATGGGTACAATATGTAAAGAAGATAGTCAGTGTCATTTTATTTATTTGCCTACCGCACTTTGATTTATTTATTTCGTAAGCATTTATTTCGAAACTAGGAACATACGACAGAATTAAATACCGGTTGTAAACGTAAATGTTCAACAGCATGTAATTATTTCACAAAACTATTTGAATCACTAGTCAAATTATTCACTGGAACCTATTCATTAAGAACAATTTGAGACCGTTGGAAATCCATTAAAGACCTAAGAAACTCCATCTTGACGAAAAGATTTTCCTTAGTATAGTCGATTAACATGCAAATTGCATATTAATTCCTGAGAAACGGACGGCCATTAAAAGTTAATATTAAAGGATCAAAGGATCGTTGCTAGCCGTATAATGGGTACCTTAAGAGCTATTAACGTAAGATTAAAACATCCCTTAAACGAAATTAAGGAAACCTAGGATGAACACTTAACAAAAAGTCTGGCCAATCCATTTGTAGATTTAGAACAGATTCTAAGCTTGAGGTATTTCATTATAAAATATGTTAGAGAAGTAGTAGGCACCTTTCAAGCAGGAAAGAATAGAATTTTTGTTGTTGCTGGTTTCATTGTAACAAGACAAGTAGCTTTACCAGGAAAATATAAGGTTTTTGTTGAAATGCCGGAAAATCCGACGCGAAGCAAGATTGTTCCAGAAACTTGGGAAATGCAAGGTAAATTGTGCACTTCCAACGGTGCACCACCGGCGAGTGCCTCGGAAAATATACGCCGGTTTACTGTGTTTGTTGAGAAAATATTTATCTGCCTCAAGCTATAGTCTGATAAATACTCGTGCAGAATATTGTTTATCTATGCCATTTTGCGGGCTCTAACTTTGTCAGTAAACTATTATATTATTCTATGCTGTAAATTCAACATAGTTATCTATGTTTCATATTTAAAAAAACAAAATGTATCCTATGAATATGTTTTAACATCATTGCGCGATAACGCGTTAAGAACAACCCAGGACCTATCTACCTATGGAAAACCACAAACAAAAACTGTTACGACGCTTCCTACATCAGACACAACAGCCGAACTCATTAAAAACTTTTTAAGCTGGCAAATCCTACAGAATTCCTGGTAGAATTTACCGAAACGAGCGCTCATACAGGTTGGTAAATAACTAGTGGTCTTGTTTACAGTGTCCACTAGCGCCGTGTAAACACATCACAGTGCCTTGCGAGTCTTGCGACGGGCGCCGGCCGGGCTGGGCTGAACACGCTGGACTAGTGTTGACAACACTGCATTCAGTGCTAGTTGTATACACGTTCTTGCTTATAGGGATGTTATTTGATGAAATAACTGGTTAAATTTTTGTGTACACATCGACATGAAAATATGATAATTTATGTTGTGAAGTGATCCTTTGTAGCTATAACGTAGCTTCATGGAGATCTTTGGAATACAACATGTTTAAATTTGTTCCTTGCCACCTGAATTTCCGTTTATGCGTTAAGGAAGCGTAGTACAAAAAACATAACAATAACTGACATTGCTAGTTTATAAGCATCTAAGCAATCTACCTCAATAGAAATGGCCACATAGAACGCAATTAAACTGGACTATCCAAGTTTTGACCACTCTCCCTTGTGGTGCACGTCCCTTCGCACCGCACAGATAATCAGCGCTAAACTATGTCCATGCAATAACCACAACTTGTGTAATCGTCTCGGCCTACGATAGTTCCAGACTAGTTTCCACAGAACGACTCAGTAGTTGTAGGAATTTGCCAGTAGATTAAAGTGTCTGGGCAAAATTACACGATCTCGGTTTGATGTGCGGTCAATGTCAGTTTGTATTCGGAAGATTGTATTACTATTCACGACATTTGGCGATTTAAATAAAATATATCTAATAATATCTATGTAGGTACATTGAAACATCTTTGTCAAAAATCTAAATTTATTTCACCCAAAAAATTTATTGGCCTAACAGCGCTAATATAATTTAACGGACCCTCCAAACAGTTTTTCTAAGCGTATTTTTATTTATTTTGATTGAAGTTGTCTATTTTCTACATATGTTTAAGTATAGGCTTTAGTCCCTAGTTACATATAGTAAATTGAGCCATCTGTAAATTGGACCGACTACAAATTGAACATTTAGACATTTCAGGAATAGGATCTTCAACGCCTAAAGGGCTATAGGGAATGTGCCTAAAGTAAAGTCTTGTAAACGGTAAACTATAACGATAAATAGAATAAATTGGTCCTGTGAGATTCATCAAATTCAGAAACATCTAGTAAATACCTAACAAGCACTTATATTAGTTAAATATTAAAATATTATAATTGATCCTCCGACGACTCAATTCAGCATCTTCTTTAAATTTTTAAATTAATCAAAAGGTGTAATTTCATACCACATTTTTTTTCCTCGAAATAATATTAAAAAGGCATTTATGGAAACATAAGTACCTAGATTTGGTTGACACGTTTATACACCGAACTGAATTATTTTTGTCATAATCCATCATCACGATTTCCATTAACAGTTATAATTTAACAATGGTTGAAACTATTTGCTTCGGATTTATCATAATAATTATCATTTCAACCATGACAATCGCATCACGTTGATTTGTGAGTTTAATTATGTCCGTAGTTTCAAAATGATTAGTGGCTAGTTATAGACGGCATAAATAGGTACCTAATATTAATTGGCATTATCTCATACTTATTATGTATAGATAGATGGTTTCATTCGTATGTATAAAAGATTTAAATAGTTATAACAGCCAAATCATAGTTCTGAGGGTATTCGATAGATTCCCATCGAATCAATTAGAGTCGACGTTTCATAAGTGCCTGTGAAGGCCTATTTGAATGAATAAATTTATTTCATTTCATTTCATTTCATTTCATTTCATTTCATTTCATTTCATTTCATATTTCATTTCATTTCATTACCTATCAACAGTTTCTCCCTTAAAGCGAATATAGCGGATAGTCCTTTCAAAATTTGTGTTTTTTCTACAGGTAGAATGCTTTGTAGTACTTAATCCATTGACGGTTAAGCTACTAGCAGCGGTATTTGATGTAGCTTTTGAGTGCTAATATCGATCAGACTATAGTGAAATTATGATCCAACGCAACTCTATACAAGTGTAACAAAATTGCATCTTCATTATGCTAAGGTAAAGCATCCTAACAATAATCAAAATATTTACGCCTAATAGAACAAACATGCAAAGTTCTGCGTCGTTATAACAAGGTAAAGAATTACCTCGGGCCAATCGAATTAGCCGGTGTCCCACCAACAAAATGGCCCGCTAATAAATCCTGAATCTCTTTTGGCTTGCGTACATAACATTACTGTTTATACAATACATACGGTTCAGATAACTCTGTTGGCACAGCTTATTGCAGCTTCGGTAACTGGTATTTAGTCAGCTTTACGTACAAATCTGAATCATTATCATCAGCTCATATACGTCTCCATCGAGGAGCTCGAGCCTCCCCTAATATCGAGGGGGTTTAGGCCATAGTCCACCACGCAGGCCTAGTGCGGATGGACGGACTTCACATGCCTTTAATTGTGACATCTCGGGCATGCAGGTTTCCTCACGATGTTTTCCTTCACCGAAAGCCAGTAGTGTGAATCCGTACGTAAGTTTTTATAAACTCAGAGGTACGCCAGGGATTTGAACATGCACCCTCATGATCGTGAATCGGTGAGTTCCCAACTGATAGGCTACGGTAACTGCTTCCCATCAGGTGGGACCGTATGCCTGTTTGCCACCATTGTGGTATAAAAAAAAAAAAAAAAAAGCCACCATGGCTGAATGGTCAAGATTATTACTTTTATTACACCCAATACTGCCTATTTATAATATTTAATGAGTAGGTAATGAATTGAAAATGGTCACTTAAGTGTTCCCGATTTTTCATTTACCAAGTGATTTTGTGAGTAGCTAAGTTAACGCTTATAAATAATATCCAGTCAGTTTAAAAAAAAAACTAATCAGCATTGAACCAATCCATAAAAAAATACTTCATGTATTTAGTTACTGACTGAGTACCTAAAGATAATACTAGATATTATGGAAACGGATATCATAGAAGCTTGTCTTCTCGTAGTGTAATATCTCGTTCCCTGTATGTGTGTGATAGAGCTTTATCTCTTACACTTTGCCGGGGATCGGTGGAATACCGGACAACGGTCGCGACGGCCTGATTTATGATTGCATATATTCGAACATCGTATATTTATGTCCAGACTGGCTTATTCTAATGTAAGCGGTGAAAGAAGGGCGCTCACTTGAATAATGTTTCACGGGAATCGGATAAAGTTTCGTATGGTTGAATTGTTTTGAAAAGCACTCCATTTTGGATACTTTTAAAGCGCTTAGGTTGACTGAATTAAATTGATATGTCTGTTAGAAAGCAATATTTCATTAGTCGGGTGTCACAGTATATTTCAATTATTCAAAATTTGTCCATGGAATTTTTATTTGACTGGCAACCACAAAGTTTGGCTTTCTGGTTAGCAACCCTGACGTTCAAGCTGCCGGTCGTACCATCGATTCCTACGTAGGGCAAACATTAAAATGTCTGTTATTTTAGGCCTGGAAATAATTATCAACATAAGTATTTATTAGCATAGTACGAGTTCTGCTCAAATTGGAATCAGTTTGGGTGTGTGTTCCAAGATTTTTATTTACTTATTGCGTCTAATGACGCAAATAAAATACTAATTTAAAAAAATACTATCTCCAATTCGTATTCACGGAATATTTATAAATGAACGCTCATTTCAAGAAGGTTGCGAGGTAAATTATAATAAAACCATTGATATGAGTAAACTTGAGATCATTTTCAATAACGACGTCCAATTATCATAAAGCAGACAACTTTCTATGGCTTGCCCAAGGTTTTAATAAGTAAAGTCTTTTAAATTTTATACTTTTCAAATATTTCAAAATTCGTGTGACTATAGATAATTCCCAAAATTTAATAGATTAAGCTTTGACATAACAATATAGATAGGTACATAAATAATTTAATAGGTATATATAATATAAATTTATGGAATAATCTACATCAAAACTTTGACTAGTTCAAGCTCATGTAAGCACTTTTTGGCGCCGACTAAGAGGTAAAAGGCGTAACATAAAGTTTGTCAGCATAAACTTTCGCCTTTGCGTTATAAAATCGACACCTCGGTAGTCCACGCTAGACCTAGTTGGATAGAAGTTAGTCATAATAGATAAACTTACACCTACTTATATAGAACCTAATTAAATAGTTATATGTTATCTGTAGTTAAACACATTTATATTTAAATATACTAAGTACATCATATGGATTGAATTAAATGAAAAATATTAATTCACATATGAAACGTCGACTCTAAAGCCGGTTCGGAAGGATGCTTTGCGGAGAAGAGCCGGCAATAAACTCAGCAACAACTCATTTTAAAACAATAATAATGTAAGTACCTACTAAGTCCTGCTAGAACGAGCGCTGTGCCCAATCATCGTCATCATTACAATTTTTATACTGTAATAAGCCTTATGTACGATAGCTGACTTAACACTTTCCTTAAATTTATTTATAGGTAATTGAAACTAGTTTAAGTAGAGGTGTGTTTGGTATTTATTTGGAGTATACCTAGATATTATAGTCACTCTCTGCGGGACATCACAAGACCGCACTTATTGCGGTCTCAGTTCATTACTGTATGCGGTTAATTCGTCTGATATTACTTTTATGATGATAGTACTTTATACCCCCATAAATAGGGTTAAATGCGAAATGTTAAATGCAAGTGGAATGTTTGGGTGCTTTTGTATTGCTGAGCTTTTGATTGGGAATTTTAATGGAGGGTTACTTACTCTGTATAGGTATGTCTCTGTTTAAGAGTAAAATTAAATTAGTACATAGTAGCTATCTAGGTATTATCATAAACAAAATGTCTAACGTGTTATATTAAAGTTTTTTTAAATAACTATATACTATTCATAGGAAATCACATTTTGGAATACTCGTGCCTCATTAGAGTTGTTATTCTGCCTATCACTATATTTTTATGATACAAAAGCACTCTATTTGATATCTATCACTAAATAATGTGAACCTTGGTGAACAAAATAAAACAAATGACTATATCTTAGATCTAAGACACGCGAAGCCTTCAAATACATTTCCGTATCTTACAAAACTCGATACGTAGGTACCTATCACAAATCCTCCATATTTCACAGGCAATCAGCCGTGAGAGATCCACCTATTACTCCCAAGTGCATCTATTCACCGGGTAATACGTTCACACGGTCTATTACCCGTATGACATAATGGATCGACTGATTGGGCGAATTTTCTATGGAGCGAGCAAAAAAATGTCGATAAATCGTGATCAATTTATTTTATGCCGTAGTACCAGATTTACGCTGAAACTCTATTGTAGCGTGAACAATGATTCCAGCTTTTTGTCGTACCCGTCGATGGATAAGCGTAAATTTTATCTAACGCTTTTGTGTTTAGTATATTTTTGTTTTGGGTGTGATCAATCATTATCCGTTTGTTGATATTAAAATCTTGTAATGAATTAGGTTTGCAAATGAACTAATGAACTGCTTCACTAGTTTAATTAAACTGCCGATTTAAATACCTACCTATATAATAATTATTTTAATGAAATGAATTTTCAATTCCAAAAAAACTACATTAACCAGTTCAAAGCAGGTGTTTCAGCTTGTGATGGATATCGAAAACGTAAGACAGAATATAAGCTCGCTCATTGCGTAGCTTTTTTATTAGAAATAAAATCAGTAAATACGTACCTAAAGCACACATAAAACTCAAATATCACCAGAGATCAATAGATTAGATCCAATAACCTGTGAGAGAGTAGGCTATTTCCCGCGCTTCCATCCAATGGGCAAATAGATTCACGCTCGTTCCATTACACTAGTCGAGATACATTTTCATTTATCATTTACCCGTTAATGTAAATGAGTTATCGATTATAAAAATGAGAGATATGCTACTATTATTTATGTACGCATAACTATTTCATTTCATGGGTATTTTCTTTTAGATATTACAAGTAATTTTCAACAAATACTCTTATAAATAGCATTTACAAACTTTTAGATTGGGGTATTACTTTAGATTCTATGATTACTTAACAGTTTTGATTCACGCAATACAACAATTGCGATTTTATCATAATTGTTTCTCTAACACTATTTTAGCAGCTGCTACTCGCCTCTCATTTGCAGACCAGCATTAGCTTGCAGTACATTATCTAAAAATACTATGGAGTTTTGGAAAAACAAAGTTGCAATTGTTACCGGCGCCTGTCACGGTATTGGAGCACAAATCGCTGAAGATTTGGTCAAAGCTGGAATGATTGTAATTGGCTTTGAATATACGGAAGAAAGAGTAAATCAAATGTTCGATATAATGAGTAATTGGGGTCCTGTAAATGGACAACTGATACCTTGTAAATGTGACGTTTCTAAAGACAGTGACCTGAAGAATGCTTTTGATGGCATAGTTTCTGCTTACGGTGGTGTTGATCTATTAGTTAATAATGCAGCGATTGGTAAAGAAGGACTTATAACTACAGGAAATATACATGATATGAAGCATGTTATAGACGTCAATATATACGGTTTAATGGCATGTACTCGTTTTGCTATAGAATCTATGACTAAAAAGGACTGTCTTTGTCAAATAATTAATATCAATAGCATTTGTGGACATTATATGCCTCCATTTGCTGAACCAAAAATTAACATGTACATTGCTACTAAAAAGACTATGACAACTTTTAATACGCTTCTCAAAAGTGAATTCAAAACATTAAGCCGTAAAATCAAAGTTACCAGTATTTCACCCGGCATTGTTCGTACAGGTATATTTAAAACAGCTGGTATAAAATTTCTGAACGAAGATTTTTTTGAAAACAATCCACATCTAACTACAAAGGACGTGTCTAATGTCGTGATGATGATACTGGCTGCTCCACGCAGTATTCAAGTTAATGAAGTTATCTTTCACGCTTTACATGAAATCTATTAAATTCCTGAGAAATATGTTTAAAGATTACGATAAGTATGAGGGTAAATATATCGTTTGTGAATTGGTATAACTATGATAATAAATAAATAAATAATTTACTTAAACTTTTATTTATTGATATAAGTTTTCGATTGATATAAGCACATTTTCACATGGACCCACTGAGTTTGCCATAATCCGTATACTTACATATTTCCGTTTGGAAAATAAATGTAGAGATTTATATAACATCTAGTTCACCCGCACAACTTCGATAGCGTCACTTGCCCGATTTTGAAACATGATCTGGTGCTCCGCTCCTATTGGTCGTAGCGTAATGACATATAGCCTATAGCCTTCCTCGATAAATGGGCTATCTATCACTGACATATTTTAATAAATCGGACCAGTAGTTCCTGAGATTAGCGCGATCAAGCAAAGAAACAAACAAACTATTCTAATATATTACTTTTACTACTTTATATATTGTTGTCCCATCAGTAGAAAGACAATAAAACTTTTTTATTGTATTATCCTATTCTATACCAAAGAATCGTAAAACACCGGGTATCTACAGTTTACGTGACGATTGATAGTTTAAACAATGTAGGTATTTATTACAATACATTGTATTTTATCTCAAATACCGGTTCGTTTCAAGACGTTAAAGCTAAATTTGACCAAGTTCCGACGACTCTATAACCATTAAATTCTCATCATGGTATCTGAAACAATTATCTTACTGAATGAGCACTTACTTTGAAATAATAGTATAAGCCTTGAAGTATCAACTGCCTATAAATATAAAATCGCTTTACAACAAATTTTGGTCCTCATTTCATAGTAGTAGCATCTGTCGTTCAGTAGTTACGAGTATAACCAAGTAGGTACTAATAATGAAGATCTGGGAAAACAAAGTCGCGGTTATTACCGACTGTAATGATGAAGTAGGAATCAATATTATTGAAATATTAGCTAAAATGGGAATGATCGCCATTGGTTTTGCAAAAACAGATAAAATCGTTGATAATGCAACAGAAAAGCTTAAACAAATAACGTGTAATAAAACGTCTGGTAAAATTGTTTTATGCAAATGTGATATTACTAACGTTCAGTATGTAGAAGAAGCCTTTAAAAAAATAATGGAAACTTACAAAGGCGTAGACGTTTTGATCAATAATGCATATTGTAATATCGATTGTCTTATAACCGACGGAGATTTGGGACGGTTCAAAAGAATAATAGATGTGAACATTTTTGCTTTAGTGGCCTGTACAAGATTTGCGGCTGGATCAATGATAGAACGAAAGACGAGAGGACACATCATTAATATAAATGATTTATGCGCTTTTCAAATTCCTGAAGAATCTAAGAAAAACGTTTTTATTGCATCAAAAACAGCAATTAACTCTGTTAATGAAATTTTGAGGCACGAGTTCAGATATTTAAAGGCGAATGTGAAAGTTACCAATATAGCATGCGGTAGCATTGAGAGTTTCGAAGAGCCGAATTCTAACGAACCAAGATTGAAGATTAAAGATGTGGCAAGATTAGTTAAGTTGATTTTAAATACACCTGAACATTTACAAGTTCATGAGGTTTTGCTTGACTCTACTCTTACATAAGAACGTTAAACTATATAACTAAAATTGGTGTTGGTTGTATTTTTATTTGAAAATGTGTATTCATTAGGTTTGTTACGGTGTTAAAAACGAAAGAAAATTCCAATTTGCCTTTGGATCACGATGTAGCCGCCGCCATCAAAAGCCGAGCACGCATTATCTTAATTAAATGGATGGAACATTAATGCTCATTACGGAATGTTCTGGCTGTAAGAGTATTTTGCAAATCACTCTTGGCAACCCGCACCATTTCATCTCGTAATACAAGGCTTTGTTCAGAGGGTTGTTACTAAATAGGTATATTTACTACGTTTGTTCATGTTAAGGATTATATACGTAACGTGTCTAATCTGTTGTTTACCTAAGTATCTTAGTTTTGTTTCAAGTACTAATGTGTATAATAATTATTGTGTGTAAAAACGTTTCTTATTACTCCTAATCAACTAGACCCTATTGTAATAATCCGTATTTAATCAACAATTTGCACATAAGAATCACCTATCTGTGCGTTTGGCACTTTAATGTTGATATTTTTTGTACAAAATCTTCTGTTAAAAATTACATTAATTCAAAGTTATTGGATGAAAAAATTTATTTTAGGTCGTTAAGTTGAACATCTTAAAATACTATAAACCATCAGGGATAGAAACCTGCAGATTTAACGTTAGCTGTCGAAGATAAGCATTTGTGTCGTACATTAAAGTCTCTGATTGTTCTGTGTCTAAATATAAAAAAAATTAAATATAGTAGTGGTTACATGATGTAGAAATAAAATTTTCTAGTCAGGATATTAGTATGAGTTTAAGGTATTTTGCATTTCCGATAGTTACCTCCTTTATTGCATAGTTTGACTTTAAAGTTGAGCATTCTGATTTTAAGCACATGTCAAAATCACAGAACAATTTCAATTATATAGATTATTTTGGTGTTCCGACAATTTATGAACATAAATAAAACGACATGGAACACTTAAAGTAACAATACACGTTTGTGAATAATCTATATAAAATGTCGATAATATCCGGTAAATCCGGTCAGAAGTATGATGAGGAAGAAGAAGATTATTCTAATGAGGATCATATTCAGTGGAGTAACCTCATTTTCCTGCCATTCCACAATGTCTTCCAGCTTATAATATTATGTGTAGTTATCGTTAAAAGTATTTTGGTAAGTATATGTACTAATTATTGAGACATCAACGTGGAGACATCTAGTTGGTGGCAACGCCATGGTTTTCTTCACCTTATCATAAGATTTGCTCTTGCAAAATTCCGTTAGGCATATGGTTGTGACCCTAAAGCTATCACAGACTTATAAATAACTGAGATACATATTACTCACACATAAAACCAGAATTATACACTCAATGTTTCTATCAAACCAGCCAATTAGTCTAGTCCATGACATTTGATTCGACGTGCATATCAGCTAATCGCATGTGTAAAGAGGAAAAAATTGTTTGAATTGAATATGCTACGAAATTACTGGACTGATCAGAATAATTCGTTCACCCATGAATGCTGTAAAAGTTATGAGCTAAAGTGCATAGGCTCTATATTTTATCTTCGTATTCCTATTGAACTTCGTGGGTAAAACCGCGCGGTAGAAGCTAGTATGTTAATAAACCGTTAACTGGCATATCATTCGGTCCGAGAATATCGATCATCTTTTATAACACAATAAATACAAAGGTAAAGTTGACAAAGTCACTGTCAGAAAGAAGACCATTTTTCAAATTATTACTTCCATAAAGAACAACAAAGAAATGTAAAAGGATGGTATTGATTTTCAGGGTCCGATCCAGTCAGTTTTCCCCATTGTTTTTTGTTGGGATGTAATGGATCAAAATACAATTTTGTGGTTTATCAAATATTTTTATTGGTATTGTTGCGATACATTATACGGACTCGACACGTTTTTACATATTGTACACAGGTAAGATCAGTAATTTTTAAAAGACTTGACGAAGATCTTAATTCGAGTGTTTTTTTTATTGAGTAACTAGTATGAAAATTTGGATCATATTTGTGCGCCTGTCGTATAGTCTACCCGGCGACAATCCAACATAGTTTCCTCTCTGACCATCCGAAGACATTAAGATCTTTGAACAACTTTTCGCAAATATTTTTGGTCTTTTAATCCTATCCCTAGAACGCAGGATCCCTAAACCAGTTTCATCAAATATGCATCTGTGCATGGCATAAATATAATAGTTTAAAATAATTTCAGGCAAGTTACGGATAAAGCTATGAGACGAGAACATTTACCAAAACCAGCGTTCTTGCTCCTCTTGGACTTAATATCTATTATACCGTTTTATCGTTTGTTGAGCTCAGAGATTTGTCCACCTGCTCAGTTATGGCCGAATATATTGGCCTTCTCTGAATTTATAGTGTAAGTCATCATAATTCCTGTCAAATAATAAATTAGTATGATTAACCTTAAATGAGAGTTAGTTTGACCATATCTAACGTTCTGCCATGATAAAGGAATGCGTTTCAAATACCATGATCTCTTTAATTTATTCATCATCCTAAAGAATAGGTAGGCCATTAAAACGTAAGAATAATTATTTTTGCAGAATCTACAGAGTGGTTGGATATTTTTCGTTGTTAACAACACATTCATTCTGGTACCTTGTGATTGGTTTTACTGTTATGTTAGTTATCTGCATCAACTGTGGTGCTTCTTTCTGGCTTCTGCTTACCAAACATGGTCTATGTAAAACATGTACAACCCATGACTACGATTGGAGGCATTTCATTAACCATAAGGTATAAATTTGTTTATTATAGTATACTTTAAAAAAGTCAGCCTTCATTGTTTATTGTTGCTTTCATAGTTTTATATAATATAATTGATTAATTTAAAAATAATTTTCAGCTCAACGAAACAGATACAAACTACTGCACTTACGTTTATAGTGTAGTATTAGTTTATTCGTTCATTATTAACGATATTTTTGATGAAATCAAACCGTCGACGGTAATTGAGTTCGTGGTAATGACTGCCATGATGATAGCCGGTTATATGTTTACAATTTTTGTAATCGTACCCAAATTGTTTGCTGAAGGAATTTTAAGGTATAAAAGGGTATTTGGTATCTATCCACAAGTAAATAGAATCGTTGCTGAGACTAAAAGAAGGAACCCGTCACCCACAGCATATGCCAGCGTAGAAAATTTTTATGATTTAATGTGGAAAAAACGTAGTGGCATAACTAGCATACCTGATATCATTAGTGAATTACCAAGATATCTTAGACTAGCTCTGAGACAGGATTTGGTTTGGCCAGTTTTTTACCATAGCCCGTCTCTAAGAAATACTTCTATGCCATTTCAGAGATGGCTATGTGAGCATATTCGCTTAGATTACAAATTACCTGGAGAAAAGTTCTTCACGGGACCTCATTGTCACACAAACGTGTATTACCTCAAATCTGGTGTAGCACAACTTATGTCTGCAGACGACGGTATAACTCCAATACTTTCGGTTACGAGTGGCACCATTTTTGGGGACGTTAGTTATATCATACCTCCCATAAAACGAAAAATGTTAGTACGTTGTTTGACATACTGTGAAGTATTCATTGTACCGAGATACAATATTTTGGCAGCGATGCATAAGTACCCAGATGATCGTGTGAATATTATACGCTCTGTAAATGAGAGAATTAGTCACGCGCGTTCATTATATGCTTGCAAGCAGCATATAAAAGGCTTAGATAGAGCTGAAGATGAAGGTGTGGCATGGGTTAAAAAGCGTTGGTGGGAAATATCCTATTGTGTATCTGCGTGGAAGAAAAGATCCTCCAAAAAAGACAAGATCAGATGTGAACTGCCACCCGAAGAAGCTCTATATCACTGTGCTAAATACATAGGCCAATTGGTTTTATGTACAGATGAACAATTACAAACTAAGTCTCTATTTGCGAATATCAAATTTCCGTGGATATTATTACCGACTTCCAGTTTCGTTGTTATATGGAAACGGATAGTAGTATTTAACGTTTTACTTGTCTTAATAATTTATCCTCCTAATCTTGCCATTGAAAACAAGAATCCATTGTTTGAGTTCTTCCAAATTTGTACAGAGCTTGTTTACATTTTTGATATTTTTGTTTCACTGTTAACATCAGTATCGGAACAGGAAAATGTTACAGATAGCTTTACTACTGTCATGTTTACACGTTTTAAAAGTTTTTATTTTTTGCTTGATGTTATTTCTGCAATTTCTATAGAAGAAATAGTGTCACTAATTGGGAAACCAGAGCTGTACTATATGTCCCAATTTAATAGGCTTATTAAAATATACGTTCTTTTTAACTGCGAATTTGCTGCTTGGAGTCTAAAAAAGGATCCACTGTTCAATGTCAGTTATAATATTTGTCTAATCCAATTCTCTTTTGTGTATATTTCGGGATATTTTATTTTGATGATTATGTATTATGTTCCTAATATGACTCCTGAATATTTTTTTGGAGAAAAACATTGTATAAATACCAAGACTAAAACATGTGATGATGCAATTTTAGGAGACTCTATTATAGCCTTATTTATTTCTTGGATGTTTCAGATTATGTTCGGAGAGTTCTTACCTTATTACTTAAATGACATTTATTTTGCACTTCCTATTAACTATATATGTTTTTTGATACGTATGTATTGTCGATCTATGTTAATTGCTGCTTTATATCTTAAGTACGGAGAAGTTTCAAACTATCAATATTTTGTTTCAAATCTAATAAAGTACTATAAATATTATAAAATTCATCACGACCTACTTAAAAGGCTTGATAGATATTTGGTTTGCCACTGGAAGCATTATCAAGGAGTGGATGTTATTCATCCAAATATATTAAAAGACGAACCTTACGATATTTACTGGAAGGTTCACGGTGAAGTGGCTGAGAAGATAATAGGTGAATCTAGTGCATTTGCATACGCTGATCCTGCACTCGTCAGAGAACTCGCATACTGTGCGAAATTTTTAATTTTGCCTAAAAATGCCACACTATTCCTTTTTGGCGTTCAATGTAAGAATGTCACATGGATTGTGCAAGTGAGTATGATTTATAGAACAATGAAAGTGCCATTGATAAATTAATTATCCAAAAATGGAACCTTGGCAATAAACTTTTATGGGATTTTATTATGGACTGGTCGCACCTTGTTCGTGCGCTCAATCCGCCCAATCATCCGCGTTCCCGTAGGATAATCAAATTTCTCGAGATAATAAGTATCATTTTAGAATACACTTCAATGTGTCAAAATTACAATCGATACTTTTAACTGTTCGGCCGCGAAAGCGTAACAAACATCCATACAAGCAGACTTTTATTTTTATTCTAAAGGGACATATCAAGTGTGAATACCACAATGAGGAAGGTGAACTTTTAAAGTCTATCCACAACCCCGGACATATGCTGTCGGTCAGTTCGGTTTTCCTTGGCAAAGCCTCACTTAGGACGTACTCTTCATGTACAGATTGTGAAGTGAGTGAGAAATTTCATTAATTTTATTCACTTTCACCCTATTTGTTTTTTGGACTACGTATTATCCTTATTGTACTTACCCACTCGCTCCTATTTGCTCTTACCTACCTACCTAGATTTTAAGCTGGTAGATTTAAATAAATAAATATTAATTATATTTTTTGCATATCTGCCTTTAATATCAAAAATATTAAAGGGTATTTACGCATAGATTTATTACTTAGTGAATATATTATAATTATGGCTCATATTATACGACTAGATTAGATTACCTACTCATATTGTCCCAGCCCACGTTTCAATGATGATAAGAAGACCCACGTTATTTATTTTAATAAATTTGATTGAATTGCAGATACTTTATATAAAAGTGCAGGACTTCTTTGGTATCATTAAGCGCTATCCTAATGAATGGTCATATTTTGAGACATGTATTGAGGAGTTTACGCCGGTTTTGGATGAAATGTTTCATGCTTATGTGAAGAAACATAGAGATGTTAGTAAATATATTTACTCACAATTTAATTCCTCCCCCCCCCGCTGCTTTGGTTAAAGAAAGACGTGTGTGTTTTGTGCTGTGTTAATAATATCAATTTTGGTAGTTAAAAGTTAATTATATATAGAAATTTGTATACCAAAATAAACAGCAATTGTTGCTCAATCGAGTGATGTAAACAAAGTGTTAATGTGCAATTGATAAACAGTGAAATTCACATAAGTTTTAACATCTCCGTGTACAACAAACATTCAAGTACCCTGCACTACGTTAATAAAACTCACAGCAATATATTGCCGGTTATCACAGCACTTAGGTAGAAACAAACTTTCTACTAGTGCAAAAATTCGCCAGTAAGAATTATCGAGCGTTAGCTCAGTGCCTTTTGACACCGTATAAACAAGATCGAGACAGCCGCCGCCGGTTCGAGCCCATCCAGATCCCAAAAAGAAACAACAAAATAAAAGTTCTTTCTCAATAAGTTACGCACGTAGTACATAGAGGGCAGCACCTATCTGACCAAATTTATTACATTGAAGTTTATTATAAATAACCATACTACAGAATAGAGGACTACTTACAGACGACTTGTAAGTCGTATATTACCCATAATCATACCGAATAGTATTAGACTGCGTAGGTATGTCACTGAGGCGCACTCCACCTAAGACATATGATTCGGAACCAGATCTTACTAAAGGGGAAACGCCTAATGTTACCTTTAGACCGAAGCGCAAAATAGGTGATGATTATATATGTAAAGATGAGATGAAGATGTTTATGGATGAAATGAGAAATATGATTTCCAATAGTGTTACTCAGCAAGAAAGTAAACTTACCGCTATGGAAGCTTCTTTAAAGCGACTGTTCACTACCAGTACCACGCAGCAGGATTCCAAATTACGCTCAATGGAGGCTACAATGAAAGAAATTAAGGAGCAGAACATTGACATGTGTAAGTCCTTGGAATTCATGTCTTGTAAATATGAGGAAATGAGAGGTAAAATTGATTTACTGGAACTTGACCGGAAAACAACCCAAAATTATGTGAAGACTTTGGAGGAACGGATCGATAGTTTGGAAGCCAATGCTAGATCTGCCAGCATTGAGATACGTAATGTTCCGAAAAAGCAGGTTGAAACTAAAGACGACTTAAAGAAGTTTCTGAATCAAATTGGTGACACGCTGAATTTATCTATAGAGCCGCAAGAGGTAAGGGAAATTTTCAGAACCAAAAGTAAGGCTATACATAATCCTATAATCGTCGAATTCTCTTCGACTAACACAAAAGAAAATGTTATTGCTTCCCTGAAGAAATACAAAAAAGCTAATAAAAATATTACTACAGAAAATCTAAGCATTACGGGCCCTCCTACTCCGGTATGTATCTCTGAAAACCTGACGCCAAAAATGAAAAGGCTGTATTATCTGGTACGGGACTTTGCCCGAAAAAATGAGTTCAAATACTGTTGGACAAATTATGGGAACGTGTACCTGCGCCAATCGGACAGCGGCCCAGCCATTCGAGTAAAAAGTGAGGAACATCTTACAATCATATTAGCACAAAAATGACTATGTTATTTTCTTGTGAGATGCTACAGTATGGTTATACACTTATTTCATATGTTCTATAGATTAGTTGTTAATTTTAAATTATTTTATCACTATTCGTTATATCTAGCACTAAAAAACACACTACACACTTATACTTATATACACATAATACAATACAATAATACATATTCATTCGATTATAAAGATGGTCATTATATACTTATAAATTTATTTTTAGGAAAATTAAATTATTTTATTAAATTTGTATATGTATCATTATCTATTAATAATGATTTAATAATCGTATATTATCAGACTCAGATTAATATCCACTACTCCTCTAAAAATCAGTTGTATCTACTAGCATTTAAAATAGAATGCCGAAACTTACAAAAATCTAAGCTTGTTTACAAAATAACAGGTCAATTACACGTCAATTCTATGACCTATTTCCCACGGAAGTTTTACCCTAGACCATATATTTATAAAATTCGAAGCAACTAATAATATAATGATGAATGAAATTGATGATTCCGGAACTATTAAGTGTACGAAAGTACGAAGTCCAATCGAATACTCGAATTTGACATCGAATGCGACATGTAACAGATTTACAGTAATGACTGTTAATATCCGGAGTATCCACTCTAATATGGATAGCCTTGTCGTTTTTCTCTCCGACTTTAAGTGCCTAATAGATATTTTGGTCTTAACGGAATGTTGGTCAAACAACAATTTACAGCCACCCCCCATACAAAATTATAAAATATTTACATCTAAAATCAAACTTAATCAAAATGATGGGGTTATTGTTTATGTTAGGGATATAATCGATGCCGTTGCATATGAGCCTTTATGTTCTGAGGGTAATTGTATTGTCATTGATATCAAGGATGAATATTCTATCATCTGTACGTATCGACCTCCATCCTATAGAAATCCGTCAACCTACATTAATTCATTAGATACAATTTTAAATGCATGCAAATTAAAAAACAATATAATCCTAACAGGTGATATAAACATCGATATTATGCCGAAAAACATATGTGCACATGCAACTACCTATTTGAATCTAATGGCTACATATGGTCTGCGACAAGGAATTGACTGTCCGACCCGATATCACACATGCTTAGACCACTTTATGGTGAAATCGGCGGCTAAAATTAAAACCTTTGTTTTCGATGAGCTTACGGACCACTCACCTATTCTTTTAGAACTTGAAAATTGTAAAATAAATAGAAAGACAATAAAATATAACCAAATTCAAGTCAACGTAGAAGGCATAAAAAAGAGTTTATCTGAGGAAACATGGGGTCATCTTTACTCTAAAGATGATGTGAATGAAGTTACACAGATTTTAACATCAACTCTAGAAAAAGCAATTAATGCTAACACAGTGCTCCGTACGGTTTCAAAAAGGAAATTACCCCTTAAGCCATGGATCTCTCCTGGTGTAGTTAAGTCTATTAGGAAAAGGGATAGAATGCATAAGGCAATAAAAAAGATCAATGAAGCCACAAATGCTGAAGAATTGAAAAGTAGATACATAGCTTATAGAAATGTGCTGAAAAAAATAATAAAATCATTAAAAAAACAATATTACATGAATAAATTAACACAAAACAAGGGAAATATAAAAAAGACCTGGAATATTATAAAAGAAATGTGTAACCTGAACAAAAGCACAACATCGTCAAATGATCTTCTTACCATAAAACCATCCTATGAGGAGTCCCTAGACGAGGTTAATCTGTTTTTTACATCTGTGGGATCTAGTTTGGCCAATAAAACGTTGCAACTTCTCAAAACTACTGAGCATACTCTGTCTCAAAAAGCTAAATTGGCCTCTTCTCCACTAAAATCAATGTCACTATATTTGACGGATCCTTCTGAGGTGGCAAATGTAATAACCAGCCTTAAATCTAATACTGCACCAGGCAGCGACAAGATAACCTCCACAATTCTCAAAGCCTGTCGTGAATGTCTCGCCGAACCCATTGCATTCTTAATTAATCTTAGCTTTGAATATGGTGTGTTTCCTAAATTATTTAAAACTGCAATTGTCTGTCCTATATATAAATCTGGGGATAAGAACAACGCTACAAACTACAGGCCCATATCACTTTTGAGTTCTCTTTCGAAAGTGATAGAAAAAATTACTAACGTTACGTTAATGAGTTATCTTGAATGCAACAATTTCCTAGGTCCAAACCAGTATGGATTTCGCGCTAATCGTTCTACGGATGATGCTGTGCTTAAACTTACAACGACTATTACTGCTTATCTTGACAGAAATGAAAAGTGTCTGGGTATATTCCTGGACTTGCAGAAGGCATTTGATACTGTTTCGGTACCGATTCTTCTAACTCGTATGGCGAACTTGGGTATAAGGGGAAATGCTCTTTTGTGGTTCCAGGATTATCTATCTCAAAGGAGACAATGTGTTAGAGTTGATGACAAGTTAAGTAGTTATGGTTTTAGTACATACGGGGTGCCACAGGGTAGCACCCTAGGCCCAACGCTGTTTTTAATTTATATCAATGAGCTATGCAAATATAAGCTGATAGGCGCTGATATACAAATGTTTGCTGACGACACAGTTCTATTGTTTCATGGCGCCACGTGGGATAGCGTTCGTCAGCTAGCAGAAAAGGGTCTGTGCTCAGTAACAGCTTGGCTTGAAGATAGTTTACTTACTCTTAATACAAGCAAAACAAAATACCTTTGCTTTAGCAAAACCAGGGTTGGTGTTCCTACAGACTATGGAATAAAAATTCACTGCTTCCCGTGTAACCGGCAGCTAAACTTAACTAATGTGTGCACTTGCCCACTACTTGAAAGAGTATCAGCTATTAAATATCTGGGTGTTTATATTGATGACAGACTAAATTGGAAAAAACATATATCATCAATTTCATGTCGCTTGCGTAAATCAATATATATTTTTAAGGATCTTCGAATACTCTCCAATCCAGTCCTCCTTATACAGATTTATAAAGCTCTAGCCGAGTGCATTATAACCTATTGTATTTGTTCGTGGGGTGGTGCTGCTAAAACCATTATACTTGAAGTTGAAAAGGCACAACGAGCGTTGCTTAAGGTGTTGCTATACCTACCGTTTCGTCATCCAACACAGAACGTTTATGAAACAGCAAATGTTCTCTCCGTCCGAAAACTGTTCATCTACCAGTGTATTCGAAGGTATCACAAAAGTACAAAATTTCTTCAACTGCCTAATAAGCGCCGAATGTTATACCCTATCCCAACTGTCAAAAGCAAACTTGCACAACAACAATACAGCTCCCTTGCTCCTAAACTGTACAACAAATTAAATAAGGTACACAATATAAGTAGTGCATCCAGTCATAAACTTAAAAATATTATAAAACTATGGTTAAAAAAATTTGACTACATAGATACAGAAAACCTTCTTGGTATTGTAAGATAACTTAACTTAATTAATATAACTAATATTCACAGAGCAACATAACAAAATAAAACAACATAGGTATGTATTGAAGAATATGATAAATAATATATTATAATAGATAAACACACAACTATTATATGTATCATATATTTATATATACATTTATCTATATATTTACAAACACCACAAACACACACACACACACACACACACACACACACACAAAGATAATTATAAGATTGTAATTATATTCATATTAAAAATTTCTTAACTTATGTCAAAAATGAATATAGAAGCTGTCGGGAAGGAACTGTCTTCTGACACACAGCTCACGCTAGTTTAGAAGACAGGGAAACATTGTAAACTTGTATTTTGACTATATATTAATAAATATTTCTTATTTCTTATTTCTTAATTCTAATTGAGGATTAAACACCAATATCAAAATATTATTCTTCTTTTGATCTTAACTTTTCATGTAAATTTATATATAAGGATGTAAATATCTATATAAGTATATATTTAAAAAGTAGTATATGTAGTATATCAGCTATCTGGTTACCATATCACAAGCTCTGCTTAGTTTGGAATCAGATTGGCCGTGTGTGAAAAATGTCCCAGGATATTTATTTATTTATTTATTGAACAATAACGAAAAAATTTTGTTTTATTTTAGTATCAAAACAGATTACGTGATCGTGTATTTCACGCTAGAATGTCAGTATCGGTACTCAAAAAGCTTGAGATGGAACAGACTGCTGAACCTAATCCAACACTATATGAGTCAGACTTTTGGGCAGACCCTGAGACAGAGTAAGCTTTTGGATCCTAACTGATATGGTAAATGCGAAAGTAACCCTGTCTGTCTGTGTCCGCTTTGAGGCTACAGAACCGATTTAAATGAAATTTGGCACACAGATAGTCTAGAGGATATAGGCTTCTTTTTATCCCGGAAAAATGGAAGACCTCCAGGGAATGCGGGTGAAACCGCGGGAGCCACTGTATTATGTATAACTACTTGTTATCTTACATTGGATTAGTATTTTTTTGTTATTTATTTACCTGAATAACGTTTTACTTACAGCTTCATGAAATATTGGATGTTGTTTAGAGCTATTACTGTATTTGTTTCTATTACATGTGCGTCGTTACAAGGTATGTATTTTAAATCATGATCGTAGTATGGTTGTCTTGAGATTGGTTGTCTTTTTAAATACTTCATTCATCATCAACAGCACATAAACGTCTCCACCGAGGAGCTCGGGCCTCCCCTAACATCGAGGGGGCTTAGGCCATAGTCCACCACGCGGGCCTAGTGCGGATTGGCGGACTTCACATGCCTTCAAATGTGACATCTCAGGCATGCAGGTTTCCTCACGATGTTTTCCTTCACCGAAAGCCAGTGGTGTGAATCCGTACGTAAGTTTTTATAAACTCAGAGGTACAGGCCAGGGATTTGAACCGGCACCCTCATGATCGTGAGTCGGTGCGTTCCCAACTGAGCCACCACGGCTAGTCTAGTATATTGTTATGAGTGTTAAGTTTCAATAATATACCTACTTTCGTTAGTTTAAGAGAGAAATTACTCGATGACTAATATGAAATGATGTTTTAAGTGCAATGATCATACAAATAATATGGTTTTTCAGGAGGAAGTGGAGCAATAATGAGGTGGCCTTTAATGATAATCGGTGGTTTTTGTGATTGCATTGCATGGATTGATATTATTGTCAAGATATTTGTAAGATATTTTATCAATCGAATAAATTTTAACTATATTTTGTTGAAACATGTAGTGTTATAGCTAGATAATATTCCTACTACATAATGATTTACTACTATTATATATAGTTGTAATACTGAATGTATCTCATCTTAATGACATCTTTGTTGATTGTCCTATAAGAGAATCGGACTCAAGACCGGCAGCTTGAAAGTCAGGGCTAAACCACATAGCCAAGCGACCAGCAAAATTTGCACTTGATCTATGATCTTCGGCCCCAGCAGGTCTAACATTAATCTCAACGTTGGTTTCAGCTTAGTTACTACGATCACAGGGGCCTTTTGATAACTGATAAAAAAATGTGTTTGGTACACTATTTAACCCGTGGGTTTATCATGGATGTGATCGGTGCTTTGCCGTGGTACGAAGTTGTGAGGGCAGTCATGACAAAGACTATTAACACTGACAATGCGATGATTCTAAATACGTTTTGTAAATTTGCCCATTTGTATATACTGAGCGGGTACTTTGATTATTTGGCTGATGTCCCGACTACTAATGTTGCTTTCATAATGGTAAGTGCATAATCGATTTTCTTTGTCATCCTTTATCTCTTTTTATATAAAACCGTCTTATATATCTTGTAACTGTACGAAACGGTATTATTATTTATAAATATACAATTTTGATGGCCTTTTTTCCGTTATAATTTGGTTTAGTTCTTAATTTCCATCTAAGGTAATTTATATACCCACGTGGTGAATTATAAAGTTTAGCTGAAGTTTTGTTCATAACTCGGTTTGTCAAATCGTTCGTATAGTCAAAACAAATGGAAAAGTTAGTATGGAATATCGATGTATTATGGAAAGGTGAAATAATCGCTGTTATTCTGAATGTTTGACAGATTTTAAAATGGCATGTGGTTACAATCTTAATCATATTTGGCGTTAGTCATTTCTTCATAAGCAACTGCGTTGATTTTACATTTGACTCTAATATGAATTTGCTAACTGTCGAAAAATATAATAATTGTTGGGTGGCAGATTTTATCAAGATGGACCGTTTTCTTACGCACAGGGATTTGCATGTTGTAAGTTTTTATGACCTTATTGTTTATATAAATAGACATGGCCATTCGGACAATCTTATTCCATACTAAGCAGAGCTTATGCTAAGGTAACCCGAGTTTTCGTTAAAATAATTAGTTTTATGCTTTCAGCTATTCGCGCAAAGCTTGAACTTCGCGCAATGCGGTCTAATGAAATTTAATCTGGGCAGATTTCAAATTGATCGCAACAGTCTTGCTGTTGGGACCGCACTATTTCTGTTGAGTATTATGTATTGGTAAGAATATAATATTATTTATAAGTATTTTTTTTTTAATAAAGTGTTTGTAAAATTTTATACAAATACGTTTGTATGTTTAAGATTAATTTAAATATTTTCCAAGGTACGTTATATTCTATTCTGTAACTCTCCTTGTACTGAATTCAAGAGGAAATACGTTGTTTCAACATGGCGTCAGACAGCTTTCGAAGTTCCTGCAGGCGGAGAGAGTTGATTCAAAGCTAATTGACAGTGCCGTGGCACATTTCAGATACTGGTGGATAAGGTACGTTTGAATGCATCTGAAGAAAGTCATTACATAGATATTGGAAGTATCCAATTTGGACATGTCAGAAATTTGTCTTTCTTTTAGTAGTGACTTCCCGCAATTACAAATTTTACAGGCATGAAACGTAGCCTATGTGTTATCCCATAACATATTCTGACTCCAGCCTAAATATCTATTTTTGACAGGACTAAAGGCATAAATATACATAATTTGACGAACGAACGAATCGGCGTTGTCTTCAGGCAGGATTTGAGCTATTATTTCTTTAAAAAGTATGGACGAGTATATCATATCAATAATACATTGATTAATTTGATATCTCCCTATTAAATATTTGAAATATTTTAGGACTTTTATGGCGTTGGATACGATGCTACAAGGCGGTGAAGCATTAGAACGTCAGTTGGCAAGTGCGAGTAATCAATCATACTTTCTACCTGGAGAAGAAATCGTTAGAGAAATGGATTTAACGAACTCTGTCTACGTGGTGCATCGGGGGAAGGTGTTACTAAATAGAGATGATGAAAGATTGGCGACACTTACAAAGGTTTTATTTGTATTTTTGGAATATTTAATTGAATGAAGATGCAATAAATATTATTGACATTTTCCTTATTTCTTGAAAGTGTGAACCAAATGTTAGCAAACTATTTAGTGCCACAACCAAGGTAGTAAAATCACAGAGTACTTTGATGGAATATTGTTTATAGTTATTGGGTATATTCTTAATAGATATAAAACTTGTGATAAAAAACTTATTTTTACTAAAAAGTTTCAACTTATAATGATTAGGTAAACTTATTAAAAATGTTGATATTTCTGTATTTGTTTACTATCAGATAAATAATATGCATCTCAATAACTTTGGCAGGGTGGAATATTTGGTCAGTTAGACGGTACAATACCACGTCCGGTTCGTGTATCGGCAATCGCTGAAGATTTCGTTGATTTACTTCAAATCAGCATCAAACAGTTTCAGGAAATAATTAGTGATACTGTAAGTTTCTTTTGGTTCTTAGATGTGTAGTGTTTCACCTGCTTTATTCATATGTTGTTTGATAAGAAATAGATATTTTATTGGTATACTACTTCGTCATCAATATAATCTACACTAATATTATAAAGAGGAAAGATTTGTATTTTAGTATTTTTGTATGTAACGAATAAACTCAAAAAGTACTGGACAGATTTTAATAATTCTTTTTTCATTAGAAAGCTACATTTTCACTAAGTAACATAGGCTATATTTTATCCCTGTATTCCCAGGGGAACGGGAACTACGCGGGTAAAACCGCGCGGAGGCAGCTAGTCCTCTTATAAAACGATTTTATTTTGTGACCAGAAATGAAAAAAAAATACTTTTGTCTATGGACTTGTGTTACTTACGTATTTATATTTAACAGATTACTTATCTTTCAGGTTAGAGAAAACATCGCAAATAATCCACAGTCCAAATATGACTATTTGGCAACCAAAAAACATATACCTGAAAATCCATATAACACTGTACAATATATTTTACGGGGGCGTAAAACTATTCAGTTACCAGTGAGTTTACTATACATTAATAAGACTTGAAATCTAATATTCCATTTATTTCCTACTTTGTTTAAACGCTAGGATACCTTACGGACAAAAGACGGGCCCAGACGGTGCCAGGTTCGAATCTATAAAAAACTTGAGTTTTCGGTAAAGGAAAATATAATGAAGAAACCATAGCACAGTGATCGGTTACTTTGTAGTAAGTATACCTAATACGTTAAAAAGTTCTCAAGCACCTTTCAATATAGCAGCGGTTCTCGAGTTATTTGTCTCTTATGCTTTATGTGGTTGCCATAGTAACATGGTGATGTCTTACGGTTTTCAGTGGATGCCCAATCCAGTAGAAGCTCATCATGGAACTGTTTACGCTGCATGGCTGTACCTAACATGGCTTATTGAACCGAGTCTATCCGTCACAATTGGGATCTTTGTTATGACCCTCCCAGAGGAGGATATATTCGGATTTTACTGGTGTTTAATTATCACTGATATTGTACACTTGATTAGTATAATGGCAGATTTTTATGCGGTAAGTATGGGATAACTAACATAGTTTTCCCGCGCGACTTCGTTAGCGTCACTTGCCCGTTTTTGGAATATTTTTTATTGATGCTCGGCTTTTATTTGTCATAGCGTAATGATATTTAACCTTTAGCCTTCCTCGATATATGGGCAATCTAAATCTGAGATTACCACGTTTTAGCAAACAAACAAACTACAGCTTTATATACTTATTAGTGTAGATTCCTACTAATAAATGTAAAAACTTTGCGAGAATGTATCTTAATCTATCTTTTATTACAGATAGAACTAACTGTTGTGGATAACCACTGTGTCAAACGCCGACTGGGCTACCGAATGTTGAAGCGATGGAAATTTTACTTTGATATTTTTAATTTAGTTGTTCCAATGGCATCATTTATCGATATGAATATGGGGTATCAACTAATAAGGTTGTTGAGGCTTCGTACATTTTTTGACTTCAATTATCATTTCTGCAGGAGTTTTAAGGTTATTCCTTTTATATACCTACCTATATTTAATACTTATATTATATTGTATGTACTATATTGCATTGGATTTTATATTTTACAATTCGTTTTTTACAGAGAAAAAGTCCAGCGATTTTATTGAAATTCGTGATTTGGTGTATATGTGTGCATGTCATGACTTGCGGATGGATTTTTGTGGCTTGTAGAGGTACGTTCAAAAACATTATTATTGTATTAAGTATTGTTTAATGCGTAAATTTTTTATTTTAATACCTAAAGCTTCTCGCTTTAAAAAAAACATCACGCAGACTAATTCTCCGCTTGATAGTCACTTGTCGAGTTTTGAGCTTAGACTTTTATTTTATTAAAATTCCTATAAATAAAGTAAATTATATTTAAACCATTTAAACCATTTAAACCATTTATTCTACACACAGAAAAGAGAGTACATATTAGAGAAGAGAAGCAATATGACCAACTTGTGTGTAGCTAGGTGGCCAGCTCAGTGTACGCTGCACATAAAGTACAGCACTGATTTTCAGCTGGCCCCCGTTACTATTGCGCAGCAAATTGATCATACGCACGAAAAAGAACAACACAAAAGATCACAGCAAACAGCAAACAAACATCAAACAAATACAAGCAACACAGATAAGACAAACAATAAAGGCTAATTTACTACACAAGGAAAAAATACAAAGGTATAAAATCAAAAAATACAAAAAAAAATACACAATTAAAAACAATAAAAAAACAACCAAAAAATAAGACAAAGATAAAGGGCCCAAAAACATAAAAAAATAAATAAAATAAAAACTAAAACTGACTATATTTGAAACATACCCACTACACACCTGATCTATTGCACCATTAACATAAAGCAGACTTCTGTATATAAAAAAGGTCTTTCTTAAGTTTACGTTTTAGCGCTGGTTGGGATATACCACAGCTATTTAACGGCGCAATATAATTTTAACAGGTAATGACGAAACAGTCCTAGTTAATGAAATACTTCCTCTACCACCTGAAATAAATGCTACGATAGACTTCGCCAGATGGGTTCATCCGTCACAGAGAAAAGACGGTAATTTTTTTACTATTTTAATCTCTATTTATTATAAAATTTATTGATTTATGATCTTAAGAAATATAGTATACTTAAAAATATTATTAGGTAAAATATATATGTTACAACTGACAATGTCACTGGAATTAACTCACATGTAAGATACAAGCTCGGCCTACTTAGTTTTGATGTTAGTACTCCTTGTAATTATGTGTGTACCTATTCCTATAAGTTTATTTAGTATTTTATTGTATTAGGTGGCGGTAAATTTATTAATAATTTTATTTATATACTTATTCTACTTTTGTTTTAAATGTAATATATTATTTTTAGGTTGCATTCGAGTGACAAAGAGTTTAAAAGTAGGCGGTAAATTAATACCTTATTACGTGGTGCCACGGGATTGGAGTCGTGACTACTCAGTTGCTTTAGCTTATATTATAGTCATACATACCCATACTGCTTTGGATATTGTAAGTAAAATATGATGTAACGTAAGCGATTCGTACCACCACTAATGCCATCTCTTTTCATTTTATGAAGATGGAACGAGACATAACTACAATTTTTTGAACAGCTTTGTTCTCGTGGAGCGCTTTTTGTTTTATAGTAACATCGTACCAACCGACATGTTCATGAAGAAATGTATGCCCTGGAAAGGAATCGAACCCATGACTTGAAAATGGGGGTTGCTAACCTCAAAACCAATCGGCCAGTCAATATATTTAGTAGATTAGAAGATGTAATCCCATTTTCAGGTATTCCCTCTAACTCTCTTCCATTTGTATTACAAATTCTTTGTGAATTTTATCATTTACCTCATTGATATTTGGCTGATAAGCGTAGCTATTAGCGCTATATATACAAAGTATCGGGAGCTCTATCAGTACGACTATGATGTGTCGAATTTGGTCAAATATTTGAGTCGCAGTGGACTATCACCATCATTGTTGGAGACCGTAGAGGTTTATACCAAGCAGTTGTGGAAAAGGCAAAAAGGTCAGTATTTAAAAATATTCTATTTTTGAGGAATGTAAGGAGACTAATCCTTTATTGGCACATTTAATTTGGTATTTGCGTCAATATCGGTATCGGTTGATTGAATTTCTTACTTCAGGTAATTGGCTGCCAGAATTAGCTCATCAAGCCCCATTATGCTTACGCGAAGATCTGTTCAGTGCGCTTTATATTCATCACCTGCATACACCACCGCTGTTCCGTCAGCTTCCAGAATATTTCATCAGACAACTGGCTTCTAGATTACAAAGGATCGTCCTTTTTCCGGGTAAATTAAAACCTTACTCTGATCATAAATCCTCTTACTTTTTTTTTCTTTGTCACCGACTCTAGTGCGACACCAAAAAATTTTTCTTCGTCCATCTTTATACTGTTATATTTTGTACCAGGCTTATTTTATATTCGTTAAATCAGTAACTATACACTAAATAATATTTAATAAGACTATTTTTCTTTGTCGCACTATCTGTTTTAGGAAAGTTCATAGTACAAGAGGGGGATATATTTTCATGTATGTTCTTTATACATGAAGGTGAGGTTGAGAAGTGGTACGTTGACGCCAAGTAAGTTTTGTACCTACCTTTATTTCATTCGATCATAATATGTATCTTTAATAATTCATGATTTATGCAACTTGATTGAAACGTCGAGCTTAGTCCAAGTAATTTATATTTTGTAAAACGTCTCGCGTGAATAGTCCCCTTATATAAAGATCACGAATTTAGTTCGCAAAGGTTTAATAAACACTATCTTGTATAATATTGCTCACTAATCGACTTTTTGTTTCCTAGTGGTGATTGCAAACTGATGTCTTTGCTAATCACGAACGGATACTTTGGTGTAGTTGCTGGAATGTTCCCTAATACGGCGTTCCAATTTTCGTATCTTACACGGACGGTAAATAATAATTATTTTTTTATGACACTTGACATCCGTAGCTTTGATTGATTTATCATAGGTGCCCTCAGAGCAAAAAAAAATAGTGATGATATATACAGAACAATAACATTATTTATATAAATAGACTGCGGTTTCTCTCGGATTTCCCGGGGCTCTTGAATTTTCCCGGCATAAAACCTAACCTGCGTCTGTATCCAAGTTATAAACTATCTGTGTTCCTATTATCATCTAAATCTGTTTAGCGTAAAAGAGTAACAAACAGACATACTCACATACTTTCGCATTTATAATTAGTTGATTTTGCTTTCAGGTTGTTGATCTAGTGTATTTGAGACTCAGGGATTGGCAAGACCTCTTGGATGGTTATCCAGATATTAAACGGGTACTTTATACAGCAGCAAGGCAATACAAGAGTCAAAGTATGTACACAGTTTCATTTAATATACTGAAAACTTTTTACACACAATCAATCGAGATTTCAAACTAAGCAGAGCTTATACCGTTTGAATATACATATATCAATCAATACTAATATTATAAAGCTGAACAGTTTGTCTGTTGGTTTAACGCGCTATTTTCAGGAACTACTTGATTTCAGTATTAGATATCGAGGAAGGCTATATGCTATTTTATATCCTTGTATTCCTACGGCAAAGGGAACTACGCAAGTGAAACCGCGGGGTGGAAGCTGGTTTTTATATATAGAGACACATTTTGGTGCACAAATGTGAGTGCTGAGTGTGTTTCAAATCCACGACCAAATTGAAAATCAAAAGTAGTTTACCAACAACAAAAAAATCCGTTAATTATCTCATTAATACAATAACTGAACTCTTTGCCTTGTCCATAGCTATCCACAGATCCTGATCTAAGTACGACTACAAGATCCTACAATTCCTACATACACCTGATAAAAATAATTAGTGTTTAAGTTACTTAGCATTTTATATTTATTTTCTCTACACAAAATTTTATTTTCTTTTGCCACATTAAAGTAATAGAGCACATACACATCTAAAAAGTATTAGTAAACCCTTTAATCTGATGCAGATGAATACTCATTTCTTTTTATTATTTCGAATTTTGTCATAGGTATGTTCTAAAACTTAATATTTATTAATTTAATTAGTTTAATATATTATAGTTTATAAGGCTTTTTTCATGTAGGTAATGTAATCTGTATCATAGTATAATTTATTAATTGTTACCTCCTAATTATATCGAGATGTTATTGTAGTACTTAGAAATAAAAATATAATTTTGTCAACTTATATGTTTTTTTTTACCAACGTTGACAGCCCTTCAAATCGTTCATCACTGTGTGATTAGCATACGTATTCTAAAAAGTCTCCGAATTTAATAACCCCCTCCCTTCGGAGGTACCGCTTCCGGGATATCGTAACGCTTGGAGGGTTTTGCAATTTTATGGAATTTAATTCACTGCCTTCCACCCTCCGTGGAAGCTAAAACAATTTAAGATAATTCGCCTTTGAATATCTTATCCAAATAATATTGTTCTATTATCGCCTTTTTATTAACGCGGGTAGGAGCGTTTCTTTACAGCTACATTTACAACGCCAATTTAGTCGGCCATAATATATTTTTACTTTGAATTTTATGTTTAACGCAACAGCGGAAATGTGGAATAACGGTACATTGTTGGGTATTATATTTGAGTTATTTTATTTATCATTCATAACAGTTTCTTGAAAATTAAAAGAATTTTTTTAGAACCACAGCTTAAATTACGACTTAATTATGATTTCCGATAGCGTTAGTGGTAGATTTTTATTCTAAGAATGGAATTAATTAGACTGATGGCTTAGGATTAATTGGGAATATCTTTTTCTGTATTTAATATAATTAAATACTAAAAAAATGTATAATGGGGTACAGGTATAACTCCATAGAAACATTTTGCCTTACTTTGTTCGGCTACATCCATATTCGTAACTGCAAGTTCGTAACCAGTTACAAGAGAAGAATTTTTTTTCGCTGTTTCGTAACTAGTTGTGAGAGAAGAATTATTATTCCATTTTGGTAACTCATGTTTCGTAACCAGTTACAAAAGAAGATTTCTTTTTCTCTTTTTGGTAACCAGTTGCGAGAGAAGAATTATTATTCCACTTTTGTAAATCAAATTATTTCCATTTTTGTAACCATATAGTTTCCATTTCCATTAGTACATATATAAAGTAAATAACATCGAAACAATCAATAGTGTTGGCAAAGCCCGCGGTGTTGAGTGACTTTTTTCCTCTTTATTTTGTGACTGGTCAGGTACGTTTAGTTATCAACGTGAACGACGGCTAGTGTTTTTAAGAATCTATTCCTACAGCTTTATTGAAAACATTTCAAATTTCAACATTTATTTGACACTAGTGGTTCCCCGTGGTTTCACTCCCGTTCCCGAGGAATCTTAATTTTCCCGGGATAAAAAGTCCGTCTCCTCGTTCATAGCTACCTCCCCACCAATAAGAGTAAGCTGGTATGCGACTCATTCCAGTTTCGTAACTACCAAAAATTTACAAAAGTGGAATAATAATTCTTCTCTCGCAACTGGTTACCAAAAAGAGAAAAAGAAATCTTCTTTTGTAACTGGTTACGAAACATGTGTTACCAAAATGGAATAATAATTCTTCTCTCACAACTAGTTACGAAACAGCGAAAAAAAATTCTTCTCTTGTAACTGGTTACGAACTTGCAGTTACGAGGATGAAGCCCTTTGTTCTTAAGCATTTGACGTCTGATAGTCAACTTGACCCATATCTTCTTCCAAAATGTAGTAACTACTCCTTGCAAACTTAAAGAGGGAATGTGTCAGGCAATTGGTAATTGGGCACACAAAGTGCCCAAATGTGTATTTGGAAATATATTTCTCTTGTAAGAAAATGGTCATCATTATTCACTTAACTATGACGTGAATAAAATAGCATATCAGTTCTAAAGCTCATTAAAATATTCTTGTTTATGCACCATTTATAACGAGTTTATTGTGTGAATTAACTTACCAATCAACACTGAAGAGCCAACTTATATACAATCTCGGCAAATTCCCAAGAAAATTATGAACTCTTGTTTTATTAAACTCATTTGTACAAGCTAATCAAGCAGTTAATCGAATTCCGTCATAAATAAAACGTTACAGCGGCGGGCTCGGCGGGCTCGGCGGGTGCAATCTTCTTTATTAATTCTCCAGCTATGTGATTCAAATTACGCTCAATGTTCGAGCGGACGATATATTCTAGGTACATTCCATGAGCGTCTAGCGGACTAAGAGTCGAGCTCACTTCCCTAAATAACATTCTAAAACTTTGAAGCACTCTTCCATTAAAATCTATTGATTTTGTAGCACCTTATCCCCATTTCATACATCAATCCATGATATTAAGAGCAGCGGACATATCGTGATAGATAACAAAAGGTTCTCTATGGGGTTCGGTAATAAATTAGTGTTTGTTATATCTTAGCTTATGTACATTCTTTATTAAACAAATTAAAATCAACTTTCGTTCATTAATCCTTTTAAAAATATTTTACATTTTATGGTGTTTTAAACAACTACGATTTGGTTCTGTTTATAAAAATTGTGCTTAAAAATTCATCGGAATAAGTTTATCCCTTGCTGCCTTATAATATTTCCTTATTTGCCTATTGGATGTATATCTGTTTAATTAAAGAGTGCTGTAATTTATAAATTATGAAATTTTATGGATGGAAGGATAAGATTTGAGGTAATTTGTGAAGTGGAAGTGAGAGTTGAAGCTTGATCAACTCTATATAGAAAATGTAGCACAGTAGTAGGTTTGTACTATTTTATTTGTATGTATTGTAACCACAAAAGTCGTGGAAATGCAGCGAAAATTCTGTACTTTACTGGCTAATGTGACCACCACTCACACAGAAATGATACAACAATTTTTTAATATATTATTTTATAAGTGTAAATAATGGAGTACATGACTTCGAAAGAAGAATTAAAATAAGTGGGAATACAGTAACCAATTCCGCAGATAGAAATTAAGAAAAGATTATTTTATTTATATATATTTGGTAGTTACATATAGTTCTATTTTAGGTACTTTGGTCCAAATTATGATTGGACGGCAAAAAAGATCTAGATACTTAAGAAATTTCACAGACAAGACAGCTATAAAAAGCTTCAAACAAGTGTTTCTCGTTTTGTGCAGTAAGAACTTTTAAAGCGATGTCGTCTTTGAAATGCAAGTGCAATTACTATTTCTTATTTTATGACGTCGAGTTTTTACAAAGCAATTCTGTAAAGAAATGTCTTGATACTTTTTTTATTTTTTTTTTTATATTTATACAGCTTAAGTACTTAATCATTTGAGAGTATCGTTACATTTCGGTAAAACAGTAAATTTTCATTACTTATCTAATGTTCCGAACATCTCAAAATAATGAGATCAAGTAAGTAAATAGAAGGTTGTTGATTTTGTATATTTAAACTCTTAAATACTCACCCGTTTTCATATAAGAAGTTTTATGGTGCTATAAGCTAAAACTCTCGAAGTGTTTCAGTCACCTTACTTTATGTGTTAGAGAGGAAAGAGGCACCTTTACACTGTATTTGCTAAAATTTATATTACGAACGTCTAGATTAATTTCTTAATCGGATTGACATAAATAATTCGTAAATTAATGACAGGAAGAATATTACAAAGATATAAAGTGGTATACTACACTATTAAGATTGTCAAATTTATTTAGGGAAGGGTTGACCCTTAGCACACAGGCTTTGCCTACTAAAGATCAGAGACTTCATCTTATTTTAGAGTGTATATAATGTTATAAAATAAAGTTATTATTTATTTATTATATTTTGAAAATTGAATTTCTATTTATTTATTTACATTACGAATCGGTGTAACCAAGCCGAATGTTTTGTCATACTCAGGCCCATTTCCACGTAGATACACTCCACTAAACAAATTGTGTTTGTTCCCATTTGTTTCACGTAACCGTTGAAATGTTACCAGGGGTTCAATTCAGTTCTAGATGTCTACATTTCATCATAGTCTCTATTCTCTGTCTCTTTCCTTAGGTATCAAGAGAGAAGTCCGCATTGAGCTCGCACGCCGATGACATTTGCGTTAAAGAATACACAGGTTAAAACAAGTGTAGGTACTGGGAAATAGTAGCGATTTCCAGCTACCTGCCTTGTTTTCCTTGCGCTGCATACGTTTCTAGCTTACAACTTTGTTGTTTAAGACTCTTGTTGACAGTTGTTTTGTATGTTACTTGTTATATTTTGTTTAATTAAGACAATACATGATAGCTAGGTGCGTCCTTTGTGAAAACAACTAGAGATAGTTATTGACGTATTTAAAAAAAAAAACAGTGAATCTTGGTTCTACCAGTTTGGTGGTCTATAATTTGTGTTAGATAGGAAAATAAAATTAATTTTCTCCATAGAAATAAATAAGAAACTGCCTTCACCTGCTAACATTAATCTCAAGGAGATAAAATACTAATGTTCGTCGCAAACGATTTAGTCTTAAACGCTGAGGCACTTTACACCTCAAATAATACGTACAAGCAACAAAAAAAATGGCGTGATAATTGAAATGGTTCCTTTTATTAGCCCCACAAGCTATAAAGCGGCTATAATAAAATATCCAAGACTTTTATTGCTTCCATAATACGATGAAAAATTCACAGAGTGGAATTGCTTTTAAGAATGAAAATAATCTTCACACTTCGCCCTACAGAGTTGAGACAATTGAGAAATTGTAACACTACCAACGGATTTATGAGACAATGAAAGATATGATAAATTATTGTATGGTGGACGTGTCTTGAATTTAACCTACTTTAAAACATAGGTATCTATAGTATCTATGTAATTCAGAAAGTATATAGAAACATTAAAACTGTAACTCAACCATGTAATAAACGTGAATCTGAAATTTATAGAATATACAATAGATTCTCGATTATACAATATATTCGAGAATATAGGATACTTTTGATACAGAGAAAGCTTAACATGAATATTAGGGTAAACCGCGGGGCAGAAGTGTAGGTAGTTTGCAATCGCAGTATGCCTGACCCAAATCAATATTACACCGATCTTACAATTTAAGCCACTGTAAATATTATCCATTTATTACAATTTATGACGTCTCGACGCAAAAATAAATGTGTTAATACTTATAGTAATATTTAATCACTATCATTAACACCTTATGGACAAGCCACAGTAGTAAATAAATAAATATAATTAGAAGTTTATTTAACACCAACACCTAAATATTAAAAAAAATATGATAAATCGAAAGGTAAATTATAAGACAATTTGAAAAGAACAAACTTACATTCAACCGAATTTCCCCGTAGGTAATCCACGCGAAGTAGGATTTACCGGAAGCCTCGTCGCGTGTGAACTTTGTCGTTAGTCATTTAACACTAAGACCCTGTCTAACTACTTTAGTTTTGTTTCCTCTTATATTTTTATCTGTTACATGTGTACATAGTTTTATAAAACTTTATGTTATCGCAACTATTTTCTTAGTGAGCCAGATAGACTAACGTGTGCCAATATGTAGCTAAAAGTCATTTTCCATGCCATATATACCTACACATATATACTTACCTACATTTACTAAAATAATGGTGATGTAATGTGATTACTGTGTGTTACCATGATACTTGTAAAACTTGTAAAAATCGGCATTATTTATTATGACAGTACTCTTTATATACTATACTAAAAGAAACTAGTAAGGGAGTCCCCTTTTTTTTTAACTTTATTTTACAGGGCAGGATTATTATAAGGTCCCGTTATAATACCATTAGAGAGAAACAGCCATTCTCAAATCTAAATTTATTTAGTTAACATTTTTATAAAGTACCTTACATGATTAGATATTTCCAGCTGATGAAACTTTAACCCTCCCCATGCTTCAAATGCAAGCGCACAGATCTTAATAAGTTGAAACACTTGAGCGCTACGTACAAAATTAAACAGGATCCAGAGTTCACCGTTAGGACTTAGACGAAGTAAAGTACTAGAACCGAGATTGAGTGCAATCTGCCACAAAGCATCTGTGACAGAGTGCCGTGAAGTTATAACTACGTAAAGCGACTTAAAGTTAAGCAAGATATACACTAGCAATGATTCTGTGTTCATGAGAAACAATGCTGAGGTAAATGGATTAACGATAATATTAATGGATGGAAATATCTATATAACAGCCCGGTTGGCTTTGTGGTTAGTGACCCTGACTTTCAAGCCGCGGGTCGTGGGTTCGATTCCCACCCAGGACAAACATTTGTATGCATGAATATGTCTGTTTGTTCTGTGTCTGGATGTTAATATCTATATAAGTATGTATTTAAAAGTAGTATATGTAGTATATCAGCTATCTGGTTACCATAACACAAGCTCTCTTTGATGCTTAATTTGGAATCAGATTGGCCGTGTGTGAAAATGTCCCAGGATATTTATTATTATATTATTATTATATAAGTATGTATTTAAGTATATTAGGTATTTGTAGTATATCAGCTATTTGGTTATTATAACACAAGCTCTGCTTAATTTGGAATCAGATTGGGCGTGTGTAGAAAATATCCCAGGATAATTATGAATAAATTTTGTACATTCGTATTCTCTAAATTAAAGTATACTAATTTAGACCATAATCAATCAAACATATCTATATTATGTATACCTATCATTGGAGTTTTGATAAGGATGCTAACGAAATAACTCTATACAAACATTTCATATTTATATTGATATTATTTATAGTTAGAAATTCAAACTACTAAGCCAAAATCTACCTGTAAATAAGTATATTATGTTAAAGTGGCGTCAGTGTACGAAAGCTTTACATTAACTTTAACGTCGCGGATTCTTATCTCGAAATACCTTGAGCTTTATAAGCTTGAGCTGTATTACATGTTTAACAAGATATAAAGAGCTTCGTTGCTTTGTTTATTCACGTACATAACTGAGAATTTGGTTACCTGAATGCACTTTCATACCTTAATAATTATAAGCATTTTCTTACCTAATATCCCATTAAGATTCATCAGAGTCTTTTCACACTATAATAAACAGTAGGTAATGAAGTAAAAATTGGTAAGAAAATAACAAACAAAAGGGAAATCGATTGAAAATTATAAATCCGATTAAATCGGTACTTTATACTCATTATATTATTGGTAACATTTATGTAAAACGTTTGTTTCTATAAATGCAGTAGGTAAGTAGCACCCACAGCTGTTTTCTTTAACGTATGATAGCGTCTCGTAGAGTCTAAAGGTAATTCATAACATGTTTACGGATCATTAGGCGTCGCGTCTGGTGTGAAAGGTTCATTGTCTCCTAATGCTGAGTTCACGTGGCATTCGTTGTTTTAAACTGTAATCATTATACATAATGTATGTTGTTACGTGACACGGAAAACGTTTCTAATTGCCATAATTATAACACAGGAAATTAAACATCCAAATGACTGCGTTAATACTGATGCGATGGTATAGGTACTTAGGTACTTCAAAAATATCGCAATCATTTTTGGATTCTAAAGGTAGATTCAATTATATTATATAAAATCCAATCATATCTTACTAATCAGTGTGGGGTCGGATTGAGGCAACTTCATTCTTTGGTAATATTAAAATTATATATCCTACGTCGGGACATAAAATCTCTTCCATTTTTGATGTCGGTAAAAACGAATGCAGGCAAATAAACGTACAGAAGATATTAGGTACCTCGGCTAATTCAACATACATTTGATAGGTAAGAGGTTAGTCCTCTTAAAACTCACGTCACAAACTAAAGCCTCCAATTCAATGGGCGGCCTGATACAAGCTCTAGCAATATCCAGGCGAAACATGAAAAAAGCGACGGACGCTTTTGATAGCTACACGGAGTGGGTGCGAAAAGCCTGTAATTTGGCGGAGTCGACAGTTTATTTTCCGTTAATATTGAATCTCAATCCGTGCTGATTGCAGTCTAGCAGTTTTAAAACGGTTGCGAGGCGAGATGAATAATTTTGCGCTTGGGTACTAGTGGGACGGCAATTTGGACCTTCGCATGAGAACTTTAGAGTCTAGAGTAATTTTATCGTGTTATTAGTTGTTATGAAATTTGCCTCTCGCACTTTGAATGGATGAAGTAAATATTTAGTAAATGTGACTATTAGATTAATTGAGTTGACATTCTTATTACTTTTCACATTCGATGCTAAGAATAACGTCAGGAAAGTTTCAAAACAAGCCGCGTAAATTATGGAATTATGGTACTTTTATCAACAACAAGTGGATTTTATTAAAAAAATATAAAATTCCTACAGTCATACCTACAACTGAAGAATTAGGTCTTTAAGAAAGTTTGGCAAAAAGTACCTACTTACCCCGTATTCGTCTACTTCTACGTGAAGTTCCGTTTTCGAAAAGCGCACAGAAAACCGCATTGTAACATGTTACAACACGTACGCTGTCCGTTCGTTCATAAATACTTCACGGTTGCCGTAACAATGATAAATGTGAAAAAAGTAGGTAGGTACGTGAGCACATAAAAGTGTATAGTAACGTAGGTTACGTGTTAAGAGAATTACTCTTCATTGAAAGTGTTTCATCATCTCTTTGTTTATTGTATCTAAGGTTTCAAATATAGGAAACCTAATAAAAATCTGTTAGTGTCTGTAAAAACCGTTTATTAATAGCAATTTAGCGAAACGTTGAATGATGGCAAATATTTTTAATAGTCATAAATTTGACGGTGGAATATAGGTAGGTAATTTGTTGTAAGTTCTCCAACCATTATTTTACAGTGGATATTTTTTCTAGCTTTATCAAACTTGTGTCAGCTTACTAATAATTCACTAAGTATTTTTTTTATTCAGGTATTGCTTATTTTTGTAAATACACTTTTAAACTGCATCATTTTATTAACATTATAGAAAGACTATTTATTATTTCTTCTTTAACAAAAGGTTGATCTCGTTACTTTGACTGCGAAGAAAAACATAAAGCTGAGACATTTGACTCAATCAAGTTAAAGCTTTTGGCTCAACGCTTTGTCGCTTGCATCGGTGCTACTATTGTATTTCATTCATGTTTTTATTTGAGACTACTATACTTGATACAAAGCTTATACCTCTATGTGATCAAAGGTAGTCGAGTCGAGCATTAGAGTCTGACTATTCCTAAGTGTTCGTATATTGGTTTTTCAAAGTGTGAATCGGGGATTGTCTCAGATACCATCTAACGTAAAAATCATTTAAAAAAGAAATACAAATCATGTAAGCAATTATTCAGTAACTTCAAAATCAAAGAAAATTTAGGCGTTAATTTTCATTTAAGGTAACATGTTAAAAACGTATGGTCAGTGCTAGTAGTTTATCAGCCATTGTTTTTTAAGTAAAAATATTTTAATAACATTGCCAGCCGTATAAATGTCACGCTGTGTTTTTAATAAAACCACAAGGAGTCAAGTTTCTTTTTCCATCTCCACACTTGACGTTATTTTAAACGGTTTTTTAATTTGTTTCCTTTAAAATTGCTGCCGTTATAAGGGTCGTGTAAGCTGTCCTAAGTTCACATAATATCTGTTTGTTTAGGACCTAAGTTATTCTTGCTTATTTGCCGGACACCTTGTTTAACTACTTAAGGCTAAATATATTTAAATATATGAACTTTGCTGATGAAAAATGTATTTAAACAGAGCTTAATAAATTCTGCATAAAATATGTTGCTTAATTTTCTCTTTTCAAAAGTCTGTGTACATTTTTAAATAATAAACATTCATACTAATAGTACGTTAAATATTTAAGTTATACCGCCTTTAATAATCTCGTTAGTTCCGAGTTTAGTTCAACAGTTTAATTTAAACTTGTTGGAAACATGAATGAAGCCTTCAGTAAGCTGAATTGTTTTACATCGTGCCTCAAACATAAATAGTGTAAACAATGCGTTTACGCAAACTACAGTAATTGTAGCTTTTCGGTTAAATTGTGGTTTTTGACAGGTGATTTTGGCATTTAAATGGCGTATGTATACGTTATTTGGTAGTTCGATCCGCTGTTAATTGGTTGGCTGTGGTGAATTTATTGCGCAGAAATTAACTTATATTATTTGTTAAATTACTTCAATGTTCTCATACAGTATTTGTAACTCTTGCTTTATAATTATGAGTACATAATATTCAATATGTTTGGGAATCGATAGAATGTTTTTGCGAATCAACAAAATATACAATCAAATAAGTAAATCCTAAATATGTATAATGCAGTAAAAGATAGTTCCTTTATTTACTTTTGTTCCTTTATTGTGTTTTTTACATAAAATAATAGATAATAGAAAACTTACAAAATCAATACGTTTTAAATTAATGTATCATTCAAAATAAAGCTTTGTACAGTTAAACACATAAACATTGCATAACAAAACTATCTTTAATATTAAAACTCCATTCTTTCCATTGCAATATCACATAGTTATTCCAACGTAATAAGGTTCAATTTAAATCATCACATCACAGATGTTGTATGCAATTGATTTATAGATGAAACTGAACTATTGAGTAATCCAGGACAAATCGAGGTGATCTCCCTCGCCAGGTGTGAAGCACGTCCACTTCATTTACACCGGATTATGTTATACTTAATACAAACAGTTAAATCTCTGCCTTATTTTATATTGGCCGTGGAAAGTGATTTCTATATACCTAACTTAACATTTATGTTTGACTTCGTTTAAAAATATTTATCAGCTTTAAAGATGGTGTCGTTTTTATAATAATGAATAGAGCCGATATAAGCTCTTTGGGATACAAGATAAAAACGCTTGCTTGTTGATAAAATATATAGGGAAAATTTATTCACAAACTTTGGCCTCGATTTTGATGTTAAACAAACTTTAACAGTGAATCCTTCACATTTTTAAATGTTAAAAGTTGGAAAGGTTAGTTGTAAAAAGCGGAAAATTTGTATTTACGAGTTTTCAATACATCTATCTACTAAAGAGACTATGACATAAATAAAAGAGATACATTAATTTTGTACATACGAATAAAAATCATAGTCCAGAGGATATTTTTAATGTGGTAACTATGACCCATCCCATACTAATCTAGGTTACATATCGGAAATCCTTACAAACGCTACATTATGATGTGGTGCCTAACCAATCCATCATACTTTACACTATATTAAAAGCACTCTCACAATCTAAAATACATTCAAACACATTTCACATCATAACCTAAAACATTAATAAATCATCGAAGTATCCAAGTAAGAGTGTATTTCAAGCGAAATAAGAGTAACACAAAGAATTACTTACCGAGAGATCCCGTGGGTGCGGCGGGATGAACTCCAAATTATACATTTATACCCTGAGAACAAAGGTAGGTAGTTATTTAAGAATGAAAAGTGACTATATTTTGCGTTATATGCTGTATTAGCGAAATTTACCACCTCTTCGCTATCCTAAAAAGCGACTTTAGCGTACACACTTTTCAAATCCAAACATAATGCTGATATACGAGTACTTCATGTAGGTATCTATAAGAATTTATTATTAAATATAAGACACTAACTATTATTACATTACAACATTAACTAATAGGTCTTCAAATCAGTATTTCCTTTAAACTGAAGATTGGTGTAAACAAAATAGTCATAAACATTTTCAGCAGCTTTGTAACTGTACATCATTGTCGTCGCAGAAAAGTTGTTTCCCAATAAATTGGTGTTCCGTTCAATTCATCAATACCTTCAGAAATCCCTCACAATGGCCTTGTCACTTATTCAGACATAATTTGGACGTACAAATTGAACTGTGTATTGGTTTTCTCAGCCCAATTGTGTAATTCTGTGTCGCTGAAGTAAATCACCATGTTTTTGGAGATAGCATTTAAAATACGAACGAATGTATATAATAATGTTAAAGGAAATCGATTTAGCAGAATATAATACATCGATTTTCTTTAACAATCATGGCAGTACTTATATACATTTGGCAATTGTTATTAAACAAATCCTATAAGTATTTGTGATGGTGGATGGAACCTATATTTTGTTGAACCTATATTAGGTTTGGATTATAAGTAACTTTATCATTTAAAGGGATTTAGATGAAACTTGACACAGTGTTGGAGTATATTCTGAAGTAGTAGATTGGATATCGTTTATCCGGGTACGTGGAAGATCCACCGGGATCCGGATTGAATTTGAGCTCAAAATTAAATTTTAATTTATATATCGTATAAATTAATACTAAGCTAGTCAAATTTCTAATATTTAGATTTTTTTAAGAACCACTGGCTTTTTTAGCTGACATAAACCACTTTGACATTTACTTCGAATTGAAAATACGGTGGAAGCTAAACCCATTTACGTAAAAGCTCTATCCATTACTGTCTTAAAAAGGATAAATGGATTATTGCTCGTCTTTCACCGGTTCCACCTGCGTTGCTACATATCTTGGTGATTCGACTGAATTTACTCTTAATTTAAAGAGGTATTGACGCACACAGCGTTGATAAAGTCAGATTCATTAGTAGATATGCCAGTAGAATTAGTAGGTTTTAATGTTGGTAGGTATACTTTTATTGTTGATATTGGAATTCCGTCTTGATTTAACCGACTTCAAAAAAGGAGGAGGTTTTCAACTCGTAGCAATATTTTATATGCTACAAATATCATAAAAAACTGAGCATTTATTAACCGAATAACCGAAATGTTATAGGAGACAATAATTACAGACCTTTATTAATATGTCAAATAGATAAACTTTAATTTAAACATGATGTAAAAAAAAATACCTATCATAAAACATTACAAGTGAATCTGGAATATAACAGGTAAAGTTATGACTCATAACAATCGAAATGTAAGATTTCAGTATCAATTCACTGAAGTTTAATTAAATGCGGTATCGATAGTTTCCAAGACTCGAAGAGCAATGTTAATTGGTGTTCAGATTATTCTCGTCAGCAGTTCACAACTGACCAGCACGATCGTCTTCCAAGTTCTACCACTCTAAGGATTGAAGAGGTAAATATACTAGAACGGACAGGTATTTTTTTTCTACAGATCCATTTAGTTATCACACACCTCTTTTCTCTTAAATATTTAATGTGCATATATGTATGTATAATACATAAACTATTAAACGGTTAATGTTGGAATAATGAATTCATGTATTTTTAATAATCGAATTACAGAATCTCGTCGAATCTTGTTTAAAGCTTGGTCAATCTATACTAATATTATAAAGAGGAAAGATTTGTTTGTTTGTTTGTAATGAATAGGCTCCGAAACTACTGGACCAATTTCAAAAATTCTTTCACCTTTAGAAAGCTACATTATCCCCGAGTAACATAGGCTATATTTTATCCCTGTATTCCCACGGGAACGGGAACTACGTGGGTATAACCGCGCGGGGGCAGCTAGTCTATACTAATATTATAAAGAGGAAAGATTTGTTTGTTTGTTTGTTTGTTTGTTTGTTTGTAATGAATAGGCTCCGAAACTACTGGACCGATTTCAAAAATTCTTTCACCTTTGGAAAGCTACATTATCCCCGAGTAACATAGGCTATATTTTATCCCTGTATTCCCACGGGAACGGGAACTACGCGGGTAAAACCGCGCGGAGGCAGCTAGTATTACATAAATCAATAGATGTAATGGTAAAAGTTATCCTATTTATCGGTCAATAAGTCCTTAATCAACTTAATGGAACCATCCAGCTCAACTTTACAGCTTCGCCAAGGAACTACTAAGTTTTGAATAATAATCGCCGTCCGAAGCGTTCAATGGACGCTCAAACTTAACCGATTATGCTCGATGTATTTTAAAAATAAAATCAATACTTAGAAATTGGCTTTTGAGTTTTATTACAATAGCAACAACGTCTATAATTGAAAGTTAAGGGCCATTGTTTTTGTGGCAGTGGTTCTTATATAACAAACAATTCCAATATTATTGTTATTAGGTATGTTTGACGTCATGATGATATTTTTTATCAAATACACCATTTAAGTAGTTTAATTTTCAATTCTCTAATATCATAATTTTATCAACAGTCTACTTAAAATTTACTTATTCTCCTAGATCGTATTTTTAGCAAACCATCCCCACATGTATCAAGTAGTCAGATGTAAAATAGTTAACGTAAATTGTAATAGCTTTTAAAACAGTACGACCAAATCGAGAATCTCCTACCTTTTTAAAGTGAGCTTAAAAGACATAAATAACGCGCTTACGAATATTTAACTAGCGAGCAACACACTCGTAGTTAACTATTAAGACATTTTTTCACAGCAGCAGTGCTAATCTCCAAAAACTCGCATTCATCATTCCTGAAATACCCCTCTTTGTGCGCACTTCACTACAAGTTCGAGCAAAAAAGTTAAACATGGGTGCGGAATACTGTTTCACTCTTTATACTTTACTTATTTATAAAAAAAGGTTTTCGTGATATCGTTTTATGTTAAAAATATACGTTTCTATATCTATTTGGCACTAAGTATTTTAGAAAGCACCTAGTATATCTATTAACGATAATGGCGAGTTATTTAGGTATTTTGTGTTACAGTTATGTATTTACATTTCACATGCCTTTAATTGTGACATCTCGGGCATGAAGTTTTCCTTAGCTGAAAGCCAGTGGTGTGAATCTGTATATAGCTTTTAAAGCTCAGAGATACGAGCAAGGAGTTTAGGCTGGCACCCTCTATATCGTGATTCAGTGCCTTACTAACAGAGCCACTACGGCTTTTAAAACTAATCGTTCAAAAAGTATTGCAAATTTATCATCAAAAAATATATATTTAAGAATCGACCCCCAGATAGGTATCTCTACGTACCTATATCAGATGAATGGTATTATACAATACTGCGAGCGTACCACAAAGCCTGCATTTCACTACTGGCAACTTTGTTCGCATTTTCAGTTTGAGTTTTTGCTTACTATTTTCTTGTCTAATGCATATTGGTACGCCTTTTGCGAGAGATATTAGCTTCCTGTCTCTGCGTAATGACTGGACCATTGTCTTTGTTACTGGACATTTATCAATTGGTTAATTAGATCGTTCTTCGTATTTTAATGTATTATGTATCTACGTAATTAGTTCTCAATACCTACAAAGTTATATTATTCTTTTTTAGTAACAGAAAGTACCTTATTAGTTCATATTCATTGGAAATAAACGTCTAAAATTGCTAATTTCATTGTTAAAAAAGTGATTTAAATAAAATTTAAAACTATTTCAGCAGGCGAGCGCGTCAAAAAGGGGAATCAAATTGCCGTTCAACTGCATTTTCCGTTAGGATCCAATTAAAAAGTATAAAAAAAAAACAAGTGACTGTCGCCACGGGACCCACTCATTGGAAGTAATTGAGAGCTTTCTTTCGTTCCCCTTCATTATGTTTTTCAAACCGCAGAGGGTGAGCGCCGAGGGAGGTCGCCTTTCATTTCATATCGAGTGATGTCTCGTTTTAATTTTCCTCTTTTTCAATCCGGTCGCATCTTGCATGCCTTGTGTGGTCCACACACAGTGTGTTTGCCAATGATTTTAATCGACTTTCGTTATTGCAAACAGCGATGGTATCGTTTCATTTATCATCTTTCACTTTAAAAAAAAAATCAAAATTAGATTGAGTTTTAGTTTGGAACTTCTTATAAAAGAAGTGATGGTCACATAATTCTTTATAGCTATTCTATATAGTTTTAGCTACACTACATACTTTAATAAAGTGTTTGAAGTTTATATAAATTCTAAAAAAACAACGAAATATAATGATGGTGCAAAAAGTCCTGCTATAGGTACTGGATAAAACCAGTTTTAAAACTATATCCTTTGAAATGCCGGTGACAGGCATTACTCAGAAGTATGGTGATTGACACTAGAATATTTTGGTACAACTCAAAAGGCTAGTGAAAGCAACTGATGCTTTGAAACCTCCAAAACTACCGGAGTAAAAGCTTTCAAACGTGTGGGAAAGAGAATTATTCATACAAAACACGATTTTAACTAAAAACATACTTTCTAGTAGTTAGTTATTTAAGAATCCAAATAAATAACAGATGAAATAAAACTTAAAATATACGGAAAAAACTTGTATGTAATAAACAATTAGTAGGTAGGTAACTCATTGAACTTTTATTTTATTGAAAATTAATGCATTTGTTTAAAATGCAGTTTTAATACACACTAGAATATTAAATCATTTCTGTCGCACGAATATGACCACATACATGCTAAAAAGTAACAAAAATGCTTCTGTGGTTGAATTATTTTAACTTCCTTACAATATTTAAGTATTTCTAAATAAAAGGCCACCAAATAAACTAAAATAAAATAAAATAACGTCCATTACGGAAGCTGTAAGAACGAAAATTGCTTAAATACCTAGAATCGTTGTACACGTCGCTATCATTATTATGATTTAGATTCAGTGCCTCTGGGATTTATGCTAAATTACTAAACGCCAAATCGCCCTCAATGGCCTATAAATATAAATTGGAATATGCTTGTAATATTAATTTTATACCCAATTGTGAAATGAGTGAAGAAAGGAAAAGAAATTAAATAATATCTACCAGTAGCCTTTTAAAGCCGATTAATTACTTTCTTTGCCAATAAGAAGCCGGTTTCTTATTAATTATAGTATAATTAGTTTCCGTCTCGTGGTTTCATCTGCTTTCTTGTTTTATATCCTCCTTTGCCTGTCAACTATCCCCGGGTGGTTTATATCAATCCTTTGATCCATATAAAGAGGTATCCATATATTCTGTCAACCAATTTCTTTAGTTCAAAACGTATCATCAATCTATCAAAGTAAAAGATAAGATTCTTAAACTGTGCAAGCAAGATGAATTAATCGACCATCCAATTTTATTTTCAACGACATAAATAACGATATATAACGTATCTATAGAAACGGTAAGCATAACCTAGAAGGGCATAACAATTGTGGAGTGTTCAAAAGATAATAGAGATCGCTTTTCATCACCTATCATTCCATGTTATTCATGAACAACTTCAAACAAAGAGATATTATGCTAGCTCCAACGACTGCCTCGTAAAATGTGCCAAAAGGTTTATAACCGTGTTGGTCTATTATCTGATAGTCACTATAAAAGCTGCTATACTAGGTACATTGTTAAAATAGAACCTTCAATCTTATTCAATCTACCAACATGCGTAAGGCTACTTATATGAATACTACTAGGTATATAGCTCTTTGCTGTATTAGATCTGTTCGTTTCCATATAAATTATAGCTTTAATTGTCCAACAAATGTGATCCCTGAAAAATTTTTTTTTCATAAGTGGATTAAGCGTCAGACAAAAAAACTAAAAACTATAAAATTTCAACTTTCAATCGTATTTGAAGAGATTTAGAAAATGAAATTGAAGTATTATCCATTAGTAGGTACACGTTATGTGATCTCTATTTGTAGTTACACGAAGAAAACTGAAAAACAACAGTTAAGTATATCTCACGATTCAGTGAACAAATCTTACTAATTGGGCCACCTGGATTTTTCCTTCGAGCGATATCACGTTTACTAACATTTCGCTCCTTATTATCAAGCAGTAAGGTCGTAATTCAACTAACAATGAATACAAAACTGAGTAAAAGCCGGGAGTTTTATTGTAACTTTTTAATTAGTGTGACTCATTGTTTTCCGTAATGAATAGATGATTAAAAGGCCCATATTAAAGTTGACGCATGAAGAAAATTGTGCCTACTTCAGCCATTGTATGAACCTGCATTGAAAAAACTGAAACCTAGTTGATATTTTTTATTTCTATCATAATGTTCAAAATGTAGCATACAAAGACTTGAGACCGGTTCTCAAGTGTAGTTACCTACTGCCGGAACACATCTAACTTTGATAGATTTCCAATTGTTACCCAGTCGTTTGCCAAGCGAGAGCAAAGTACATCGTGCTATGGTTTCCTATGTGGATGAAACTTGTACCATACAAATGTTTGTTTACTTTAGGGTAAATTGTTACAAGGGTAACTTCGTAGAGGAAATCAACTCGTCTAATCAATCAAGTCAGTAACTAAGCGACGTATTTATTTATTAAATAATTTCAAATCTAAGAAATTTCGGCTATATACCTATTGTTGATGGTTGAATTTTAAAAGTGATACAAAAATTTAAAACAACTGGATTTTATCCTATAAGTAAATATCCCGGGACATTTGGTATTTAAGCTAATATAATGTTTGTTTAAGTAACCGTTTTTAAAATGATAACAATTGAATTATGTCAAGCAGAGTAGGGTTGTGGTTAATGCGACCCTTGTTGTCTAAAGCTTAGTATAATAATTCTAAGGACTGAAGATAAGATTAAACAACATATGAAACAATTTCATTTATCGCGTCTGACCAAAGTTGTATACCATTAGAGCGTTAAATTACCTCAATCTAGGTTAGTAATCATATTGGCTTTTGCGTAATTGCTCTTTGGTCAGTAAGTCAAGCGCACTGGACCAAAATAGTCCAAACTGTGCGCCCGAGTCTATTTACACGAGTTTCCTTTGAGTATTAGTTTGTCGAATTTACCTATAGATACTGAAATATGATATTTTAACCTAATACCTATCTATACGGAAGTAAACATATAGGTAATTCTTATTTTTTTATACTGTAATCATCATATTAGCCATAAGACAGTAATAATATAAATTAAAAAAAAAATATTGGATAAGGTGTATTTTTTGCTCGTAGGTATAAACTTTGATAAATGGTCACAATGACAAATAATGTTTCTTTTTTAATAGTTTAAAACACAGCACTTTATAAAACCACAACTAATAGAACAAAAGCGAATTCTTAAACTTTCATCCGACCATAGCGAAAATATGAAAACATAAAAAAAGCATAACAATTATAAATCAACAATACATTTAGCACAATAGAAGCGGGCGAGTGCTCGCTTGCCGCAACTTGTTCAACGGTTTCAACTTTAATTATGTTTTAACTTTTTGTTGTTGCTGACTTAACTCCTATTTCATAATGAGATTTTACGCGGCCGAGATCACTGCAGTTCAACTATGTTGTGGAGTTTCTAACTATAGACTCGATTTATCTATGCTAAAAGTGTGGTTAAAGTCTTCTTGTATTTCTTAGAAGAACGTGTACTATTTAAACTACATTTAGATCACTTTTGCCTTCCAATTTTGCGGGATATTTGTTTTGTCTCGTTAATCCATTTGACCAGAAGCTAAATTTGTTCGTCCATCGTTGGCTAAGGATGTATGAGACTCGTGGGGCTAGGCCATCCATCCCGTTTTTTTATGGACACTGTCCTTTTTTAAGGAGTCTCTTGGGATGTCGAGAGGGTTATATAAATACCAGTTTCGAGAGATAGAGGTACCCATCGTAACTTCTTGACCTCCTTGTTTCGTAATAACGCAATGAAATTGTGTAACAGTTTCAGGTAGGGACTTGTATGACAAATCTTTTTGTTTTTGTGCTATATTTGATGATTCTTCTGTAGCTGGATAGTGCTTGATATCATATCTAAACTAGTAGTGCCATACAACTATCATTCATTGCAGAATATTTTAGTGTAAGTATGTACATGCAAAATAAAAATAAACAGGGTAACTTCACATTAAACCACAACTAGTTATATAATATATTATTAATTCAAGACACACGGATACATTTTCTATTCTTTTAATCTTAACTTCAACATAGTCCTTAAATAAGCTACACTATTTTCCTTGAACATACAGCCACGCGGTAATCAGCAGACAATCTCGTCTCCTGCGTTTGGCAGCTCCCTGGCGTTGATTAAGGTATAATGAAGCTTGCATCGTCGTGTATCCTGCATGACAAACTCAGCCATCTTTGCCTCAATCTGGCAATAAGTTACGTACTTAGACTGTTACCTTATTTTTTTTTAAAGCCTGTGTTGTCCCCATGTTGTCCCACACAGGGCAAACGCCTCCCATCCCGCTCTCCACATTTTTTTTATGAACTAAAATTTTTCACGAAAATCACATGCATAAGATGCAGCATGATAATCATTTGAGAAGCTGACTTTCCTTTTGATTATAAATTAAGTATATAATGTATTTTTACAATATATTTCAGATACCTAATAATGTAAAATAAATTATATACTTATGCATTTGCTTTGTATTTAAGAAAGTATAGTTCAATGTTAAAACGGTTCAATTTCAGACATAGCTTAAACTAAAGGATCGCAATTTTTGATCTAATTGGATAATTAAGCCAAATTGCATTGTCAAAGATGGTGCTAATACCATTTAAAACCGGCTTTATATGTGCAAAGGGTCTTAATTAGACTACAGAAGATTGCTATAATAAAATTAAGTGAGGTTAAGGCGGGCTAGTTTTTACATAGGTACTTTTTAATTTTGTTGCTATTACCGTTTCAAATTATATGGTTTTTAATATTACTTGAATAACCATGAAAGTTACCTAGTTCATTGTTTTAATATTATTATTTAACATTTTATTGTTCCTGACAGTAGCCGTTTACATTTTCTAAGAACGCTTAATCATAAAATACTGGATTTCAAACAAACTACATCAGCTCTCGATCAAAGACCTTATTAATATAAAGTCATTTCCGAGGTAAAGTTTCATAAAATTCCGCGGAGCAAACTCAATCTTCTAAGCTCCCGTTTCTCCTCCCTTACGAAGGCAATAGATTCTGATTAAAAATTAATTAAGGAGTAGCTCCTTTTGAAGGGCCACATTCGTTGCTGCAATCATATTAAAGTTTTGATTTTGTATTGAAAGACGTGATAAAAGCTATATTTATCTCGAGAATATTTATGATACCCAGCACGCATAAAGGTTTTTGAACATATTTGTTCTGTACACCATAAATCTCATAAATATTACGCATAATTATAAAGCCTTAAATAAAAAAATGATAGGTAAATCTTAAAATTACATTGTAGGTAGGTACTACCGCCGATAACAAGTATTCACTACACAAAAAAATTGTTTATTCCTCTCATAGATTCTACCAACACACTTAACATATTATTCAAGCTAAAAGCAAACGATATTTCGATTAACTTAAAACGCGTTTTATGCTTAAACCGCAGACTCTTGATGTACTACTGGCGTTACTCCAATAAAGTCTGATTAAAATTTAATCAACCGTGTGCTCAGCTTACTCTGCGTTTTTGCTAACAATGGACGACGGTGCACTTCTGTTATAATATACACCATAACCTATATGGAAAATATAGTATGCATAAAATGTGTATAAGCTGATAATAATTTAGATTGAGATCGGTACGTTCACGGTATTAGTATCATGGTTTAGTTTAAAGTTGTTGTTTTCAATGTCCGTTCTAACAACATATGTTTAAAAAGGCGTAAAAATATGTTGGTCCTAAAATTCTGTAGTGTCTTGCAATAGGTATGTATATTTATCGTTTTCTATTTTGTATTATTTAATATAAAAATATTACACCGATTATACACAGTATGCCACAGACAGATTCATCTTTGTGATACCTGTGATAGCTATCCACTTTCTTAATAAGTATAGGTATATAAACAAATATCATCTATAAGTATCTCCCGGTATATTAAGTACACAAAGGTATAATCTATAATATAATATATCAACAAGAGAACAAAGTAGGCCGGTAGCGCAAGCCGCTTGAACTTAATGATCTGTGAACACTCCTACTGCACGACTAATCGCCGATCTACTGAACGGCTCCATGGAGTATTATTAGACAACGTTTAATGGGGACTTGACACTTTTTTTTAATCAAACATAAGTTATTGAAATATCGATATTTTTATTTATAAAAAGGTCGTAAGACGTACGATCGTTATTTTGAGTAAAAAGTAAAAAACCGGTCATTTTTTTACCTCCGTGATTATGATCCATGAGTATTATAACATCGTAAGAATGGGGTCAATGACGTTTCATATAATGGGGTTATATTTCTTGTGTACCCTTATTTCATAAATGGTTGTTGAGAGGCAACCGCAACATGCCGGAAACGGGTAAACATCAAATGGGGCGACCTTCCTCTAGACAGGTTGCTTGTGAATGAATTCCGCATACAAATTATAAATATTCAATGAAGTATGCATTCCATGGCAGGAAAAGGAAGATTAAGATGGGTTAGTGGGCTAAAGGATGAAATTAGAAGCATATTATGTAACTTTACAACTTTAGCGGCATAAGTACCTATGTACTTTAGGGTTTTACGACTAGTAAAAAAATCATATTGGCAGGCGATCAGATCTGCAGTTTATTTTCTGTACGATCAACTCGTAATTATTAATACCTTAAAATAATATGTTCAAACAAGCAGTGATAATAAGTTTATGCATATAATACATTTTAACCTGAATCACCGATAAAATGCGTTAACACGATCATTTTGATCGGTTTATATGCTTCGGTAATTTTATAATCATTTCACAATTTATCCGAATCGATTACTTCATTGCATTAACACTAATTAATACTGTACCTACTGATAGGAGTTTCCTGAAGTGCATACACACAAATATTTTGCATGTATCCCCACGACCAGTGGGTGGAAAGTCATGGTCACTTACCACAAAGACAACCGGCCAGTCACATTGGTATAGCAAAAAAAAAAGGTCGAACACAAGTTGATTCAAAGAACAAAAATACTTAAGTGCCCTTGTTCATAATTTATGTTGTCACAGAAACAAAGTCGTAAAGTCAAGTTGTGAAATTCATGACTCCGATAGCTCTGTGAACTCGTAAACCATGTGTGAAGTTTCGAAAGAAAGTTTTGATAAGGTTTCAACCTAGTGTTGGTATAAAACGTTTTACAATCGCCAATTCGTGAACGGTTCTCTGCACCGGGCGGAAGATAGAAATCACTTTTACACCACAAAATACAATTTTTTATGTAAAAAGTTGTCGTGTTTTAATTTGCTTACACGCGTATGTTTTATTCGTAAATACTAAAGTTTCATTTTTATTTTGTTATTTTCGAAAGTGAGCTATTTTGGGTACGATAAGAATCTACTAGGCATTACAATAACTGATTTCTCATACATTTTTAATGATGTAGTTTTTACTTCGTTACGTAGTGGAAACGCGTCACTTTGTGATGGATGGTTTTTAATTCAGAAGCTAATTAAACTGCCTGTTAGAAACTTTTGAAACTTGAAGGAAATACTTTCACTGATTCAAAGTATATTATACTCAGGTATGCTTAATATTCTAGCAAAATTTATTGAGGATAACTACAGTTTTCTTTGTCCACGTTTTAGTGAAGTTAAGGCGTGAACGTGAATTGCAGTTTGTGACCTCATTTATTTCTATTCATCGTATATCATTATCATACTGACACGATTGTTATTATAATCTCACAATAACACAAATGCGATACAGAAACAACTAACAACTAGTTGTTACTATATTATACGAGCGGTGGCGGTGGGCACCGGCGACAACTTGCAGTTCTGATAACGAACTGGACTGTGCTTCGTTATACACAGACTATACACAAACTGTTGCTTGTTTACACAACTCACGGTCTACGCTTAGTTCAGTTTGTAATTCACGTCACAAGGGATTGTTTGATAGTAAAAGATGATGTTGATAACATGCAGGGCCGAATGTGTTTGTGAAAAGTCGTAGCGACGAGTTTTAATGATCACACCTTTACTATAATAAACCAATATTGTTTAAGTAGATATATGTCAATTCAATAAAATGCTGTGTAAGATTAATTTATTAGCCGGTTCTCTTGGTTACCCCCGCTAGCGACAGGTTTGGTTTCCCATATATAAAATATCTATGTTAAAAACCTATTTAAAAAGTAGTATCTATCTATACAGAGGTACATTGTGGTCATTGTAGTTCATCTTAATTTTGAATAAGATTGCATGCGTGTAATAGCAATATTTAGGGTCTTATCCAGTCCTCACCAACTAATAAATAGGTATACATTTAAAGTATCTCAACAAATTATGTAACTAACAATTATATTGATTACTGAAATGGGAAACTTGGATTAATTGGATATGAATTAAGCAAATGCTTAATCGATCACATTATTCCAAGTTTCCCATTTCAGTAATCAATATAATTGTTAGTTACATAATTTTAGTTTGTTTAGGTTTAGTTTGTAATAGGTATAACCTGAAGGAATCATTACTGTGCCTATAATGACTATCTATTACTTTGATTAGGTTATTTTTACTAATAACTTTAATTTTGAGAATGTTTTTGTAACGTTTTACACATGAAAATGAGGAAAATTTTCTCACAAAAATTCTTTTAATTCGTTAACCAAAAACTTGGGAGTCGTAACAGCTTAAAAAACTCAAGCAAGGCTTTACCAAACTTGGCCAATTATAAACATATAAATTTGAAATTAAAAATGCATGTTACCCTCATTGCAACTACACCGGAGCACTCTAGGTGAACTTCACCGGCGGCACACGTACGGGCATTTGAAAGTTATTTAAACTAAACTAGTACAAGGCACATAATGGCGTTTGAGTTCCCGTAACGAGTTATCGTCCACCTTATGTTGTATTAACTTACTAACTGTTCTTATTGTATCAATGTGCAAAATTTCTGAAAATCAAAACAATCATTTTATCATGACAAATATTTCTAGTGATATACTAAATGTTTCTCTTCTCTCAAATCAAGCATAAAATTGATAGTATTTTGTCATATATAGCCTGTAGAAATATGTAAACACAATCGAACCTATTCATCGGGTTATGCTGAAATAGTAGGTAAAAAAACGAATGGTCAAAAATAATCATCAGAAGCTTCTTTGCCTTTCCAGTAAACCTACTATTTGAACATACCTAAAAGTAACTTTATTGTAATGTTTAATTAAATTGTACTTTATGTAATAAATATTCTCAATATAAACGTATCTTCTTTTATTGCCTACAAATAAACAAAACCAAAAGTTTCAAACCCTTCAATTCTCTGATAGTATTTCAGCGGTATTACGCAAAATCCATTTACAATACTCACGGAAAATAATAACATTAATTTCGTTCAGAAGTATCCCCATTCTGATAGAGCTTAGCGCGAACGATACAAATAATCCTTTAATCGAAGGGATGAGCGAACGACTTTGAGTAATACCCCATTATCTGTTCCTTCCTATTCTTACCTACTCGATTGTGAAAGTGCAGTCTGCCAAAACGAAATAAACCTTTCTATTGTAGGAAACATTTTGAGAAAAAAAAACGTGTCTATTCTATTGTTGCTGAGTAGTTTACCCCTCGCAGTCATAATGAAAAGTTTGATTAATTATGTACTGAATGATTTTGTATTTAAGTCAAAAGAAAAACGATTATGCATGTTCCTTTTTAGTTAGTTGCATCATAATTTAATAATGATGAAAACATTAACTCAGATCACACTTAACTTTTACTGACTAGTTCCCTCAATATGGGCTTCATAGACATTTTATGATCTCTGAAATATTAACTAAGCATTGTCGAGCGACATTCCTTATAAGTAAGAATTTTGTTGAGATAAAAATAAAAATACATTTGCATTAAAACTTAAAGTAGTTAATATAGTCAACTCAACATCCCGAAATAAACTATTTTCAACAAACGGATGCCTTTCGTTACATCACTATTCTTGTGTTGATTTAATACAACATATTGCCTTTTAGACGAAAAAAGGCCATACAAAAACAACGGTTCCCTAAGACATTGATAAGACAATCGACGTATAGACCACTCGGGTATATTGGAGTGTTTCTCCCGCGGACTCACACTCGATTGCCCTTTGATTGCCCTCTGTCTTTTCACGTTTGCAAACAGCTATATGTCTTTATATCCTCATTGCTCAATGTAGGATTAATTGTTAGATTGTTTATTACTCGTTTTGTGTATATATGTGTATTTTTAAGGTTAATTTGAGATTGGAGTTTAATTCCCAGTTTCAGCGTAAAGGACTTATGGTTACATGTTACTTTACTTACAGATACATACGTACTTGTATTATGTTGTTAAAGAAATAGTGTATTTCTGATACAAACCAAGTGAATGACTAGTGACTTTAATCATTCATTTTAATGATAAATAAATCCTTTATAATATAAGAATCGTATTACATAGTTATAAAAACTAGTTTTACTACTAAAGCTAATAGCTGGTACAGATGTTAAAAGAGAATTAACTAAGAATTCTTATTACTTTTATTTACGGCTTTCGCTAGCCGCGTTTATAAAGTTAAGCGTTAAATATTACGAGCGTAGCATTTCGTAGCGGTTCGTAGCAAACGCTACAATTGGCGTAGCATTTTCCTAGAACGAACTAAAAGTGCTACGAGATAACTAAAGTTTAGCTGTTGTTTGTACAACAATTTTGTTTTGTATTACTTCTAAATCGTTGTTATAGTTTTGTCTATTGTTTTGGAACAATGTTGTTATTACTTATGTTTGTAGCAAAAATATATGTAAATAGTCACAAATTAGCAATTAATTTTGGAATGCAAGAGAATGTACCTATTTATTATAAACATCTTTAATATGAAAAAAAAATATGGGACCACTGCATCAGTTTTATTTTAATTTGCTCCAACAAACCTATAAGCACAGTTTTACCAGCGTTTTCAATTTATTATTTAATTCATAAACATTCCAAATTCCATCCATCTTCACAATTTACATATATTTTTATTTTAAATATAAGTTATGTTTCTACGTAACTCTCATTTTAATAATATAGTACAATCTTAATCTTGTGTTTATTAAAAATAAAAACATATTTCCTTGAATTTTTTACTAAACTTAAAAACTTTTCGACATTATTAGCACAAGAAAGCGTATACGTGTCCAATATAAAACTATAGGATTCAATATAAGTTTTGTAAGTAACAATATACAGTGGACTTGTGTCTACCACTCGACAAACTTGTTAGGGAACTTTCGCCACAATGACGAGGCTTGTTGTCGCCCAATTTTGTTATGAATTTACTTTGTTTTCGACGCACTTGCTACAATTTTTATTATTACTTTCATACGGCGCTATAATATTGATGTTATTAAACTGTTGAAAATATATTTTGTTTCTATTTTTTACTTGTGGCTCCCCGCGCCTTCGCCCGCGTTCCCGGGGGATCTTCAATTTTCCCGGGATAAAAAGTAGCCTATGTCCTTTCTCAGGCTCTGAATTATCTGTGTACCAAATTTCATTTAAATCAGTTAAGTAGTTTTAGCGTGAAAGCGAAACAGACAGACAGAGTTACTTTCGCATTTATAATATTAGTATGGATTATAAGTCTGTGTATATAATATTACTGTGGTTTTAGATTTTCAAAACTATTACATAAATGTTTTTAAATGAGAAACTAAAAAAATGTTTAACACTTTAGATTATAAATATATTAAGTAATTGTATCATTCAACTTTTCGACTATTCAGTAACAGAGAGATAATTCGCATGCGAGATTTTTTTGGATTCTTGTTAGTAATTTAATCGACCATTATATTTTATAAAATAACTATAGAATAAAATTAGCATAAATGTAATGGTATATATAAATATCTATCTACCTATACATCATACGTAAACAAAAACTGAGAAAGCGCCGTGAGCTCTCTACACAAAGAAAATACAATGAAACTAAGTAGTTTTGAAAGCTGATCGTAGCCATTTTAAATTTATCCGCTGATTACAGTACATTTCCGATATTCTTGTCGAATGTCTTGAGTGCTAGGGTTGTCTCATATATAAGTATTTAATTAGTTGTATTAAGCAAAAATAAGTTTCAGGCGGAGAGGTTTTTGTTTTTATCATTTATTGTTTTACATGCCTAAATTAAAAAAGGGGTTTTAAGTCACATATTTTAAGTACTCATTTTTATGACATAAATCAATATATTCACAATATAATGGTACAGAACTAAAACTAAATAAAAAAACATGAAAACATATTTAAGTTTATAATTAACCGTTTTATAGTCAATGATCATACTTTTAGTCTATCTTTGATAACTTCTTTAAAAACTCACAAAAATATACCGAAAAGCCTTCAATAAAATCAATAAAAGGTAACTATCGGCGAAAATTATAAAGCACCATATTATTTTGCCTTCACCGCGCTTTATTTATGTCCCAACCCTAAGGACATCAATAATTGATTGTTCCAACTGAGGCGGGAAATAAGATCCACCTGAGGTATTATCTTTCAGACCAACTCTAACGAAAGGATTTAGTATAAGGCATAGTCCATTGCGGTTGTATTCAGTTGAGAGATACGACCTAATGCTGCTTTGTTGTTGGCAATTTTGGATCCGTGTATTTAGAGGATTGTATCAAACAGAGAAGTTTATCATTCATAGCAAATACGACGATTTATGTTTGTACCTTAATCAAACTCTACTTTTAATATTTAATAATATTAAATTAACAAACATTAAGATTCCTTTTAAAGATAGTCCCGGTGACAAGCCAAGGTAATTTAAAGAGAAAGTTGCCGAGAACCGAACCCTAAACTCCTGTACTGGACACCCCGCGGAATTCAAACAAAACTTTGCCCATTATCTTACGATAACTCCACAGTACATTCATTTAATAAATTATTTATTATAATTATAAAATTTTGTTAAAGACATTTTGATTTAACTTTAAAAGTGTTTAGAGAAATTTTGTCCTATGAATTTTAAATATGTATAAAGTTTATGTCAACAGATGAATATAAGAATAAGATGTTATGTGTAAAACAGGACTTTGTCATTGAAAGGTACATACATATATATAAAAAGCTTGGATAAGCTATTATATAATTAATATTTTATTTTAACAAACAAACAATTAATTAATAGAAAACTGTTTCAACTTCTTTACCCTGAGAGCTTAAAAACCCACACGCATAAATATTCCTTAGCTCTAAAATGGGTTGTAAGCCTAGTGGTTGTCATATGAATAAATTTATTACACTCTTGAATTAAACTAGTTATGTGTCATCCTTTCTGTCCAAGTATAATATATACATTGTTATTAAAAGCATCGAAATTAATCAATTGTGTTTTATATATAAATAAAAATATTTAAAGGTTTATCTATTTGTGATTGTACCAAGATTATTTTTATTCAAATGGTATATAAGAAAAATAATAAATAAATAATAAGAACAGTCGAAATTTTTGCACCTGTCTACTTTAACGTAATTATTATACCTACTTATAATAACGTTGTTATATGAATGAAAGGATCAAAGGCACGTCACTATTCCTATCCCAAACATAGCTTAACCTTACATAAGTTAGTTTTATGTACAATTTTCGTGTTCCGACGTAAGTATGAAGTAAATGAGAACAAATATTTACGTGATCACTTAAATTTATACGAGAATTTCGCGTGCACTAAACTACTCCTTACTATTTCTGTAGCCATAAAATTAGATGTCGATAACGAAGTTGTGCATTGAAATAGATTATACACTGACAAATGTAAGAAAACTACTGTAGTCATTTAGATGCTTTATATGAAATAATTATAGCTATATTTATGAGTGTTTTGGCGGCGTTGCGTCTTGTTTTTACGAATACGAAACGTCAATTTTCTGAAGAAAGAGAGCATATGTAAATTGAAAGATTTAATTCATACTTACAAAAAATATAAATATTTTTTTTTATTAATATTCCACTTTATTATTGACCATATTAACCAATGTGTTTTTGTATTATGTACTGACTCATCATGAAGTAATATACATTCACTAAAGATTATACAACCCATCTTCTTACTGTTAGTTAGTTATGTTAGTACTTAACTATTTCTAAAGTGTATTTAATAAATTTTATGGCCACAAGCTAAAGTAAACTAGTTTTATAGCACGTTTCAGTCAGTGTCTCTCAGACGAGATGGCAACGATGGCTAATCAAGAATTTACAGGAATGTGTCGCATGTAATTTTATAAATCGTAGGTTTATCCGAAGATGAATCTAAAGCTACTTATGTTTTGTCACCCATTTAATTAAGTTAAAGTTCAGTTCAGTTTTAAAAGCTTTTACAAATTTTATTTAATAATTTCCAACTAACCTATCACTTTACGCAACCATATGCTACGAGTATGTTCTATGAGAACATTTAAGATTTGGAAAATTAAATTTATATTTTACAGGATTTACTAAAAAGTTATGAGTCAAAAAGCATTATATCACACACACGTATCATCTTGCACCATCTAGCACTTAGTTATAAAACTCATAAAATATATAATATCCATTACACTTTCTACTTCAACTTTGTTCAAGCTGATAATTTGTTATTTTTTGCACACTTGGAAAACTATCAAACTTTCCCAGAATATTAGGGCTGTAATCCCTTCTAGAAAGTTCACATCGCCCTTGTCGTCTAAGCGATAGTTTTTAAGCTATAAAATAATAAGTATCGTAATACGCCTAATATTTTTTGAAACTGTAGGTAATAAATATCTAAATATAAACCAATGTTCTGGGACATTTTCACACACGGCCAATCTGATTCCTGCAGGGTAGTACCTAGTGGTGGTTTTCGAAACCACGACTGGCGGCTTGAAAGCCAACCGGCTAATATATTAAAATGTTATATTAGTATTTGATATCATTTTCATCAAACAAACCCTTTTTTAATGTTCAATCGACGTAATACAAGCAATTCCTGTGTAAAATTGAATGCTTCTATTTTAGTACTATTGACAGACTGCGCATTGCATTGCTCAGTCAGTCGGTGAGAATTATAATTAAAATATTAATTTCTAACAGCAACCTACTAGCTAATATTAATTAAGCTCTATAATAAAGCGTTTACCGTTAAAATTGCAGTAGCAGGACAGTCTAATGAAACTGCTGGTTTTATTCACTAGCTAATATTGTTCAAATAATTTTTAATTAAGTAAGGAATTGCCAACCTACTTGCCCTACGTGAAATAGCCATAAAGGTAACCAAACCGTAAACTTGTGGATGAGTAGCTCATAAAATATTACTATACAACTTTATCCTCAGGAGAACTTTGACAAAGAGTGTCTAATAAAATTATGAGAATATACTCTCGAAACGAGGAGTCGTTCCGTAAAATCTTTTGGCTTACATTTTGTAATGTTACATTATATTTTAGGTTGTAAAAAGACAAAGTGAAGTTAGAACATCGGGGACTTAACAGACTCAATAGTATCTAAAGGCTAGTTAAAATTTATTTACAAAACTCATATACATCACTATTCAATATCTTTGCAAACGTCGTGGCAAACAGGCATACGGTCCCACCTGATGGGAAACGGTTACCGTAGCCTATGGACGCTTGCAACACCAGAGGCGTCACTCACGCGTTGCCGACCCTATAAAAAGGGAGCAACTATAGAGGCAGTGAAAGGGACAAAGCGCAATGCACTTCTCGTCGAAGGGCCAAACAGGCATCACTCCTGCACACCCCTACGACGCTACTCCATCCCTGGTCCCCCCACTGCCGCTACAGGGTCTCCTCATGGAGCTCTGGCTACCTTACTCACCGCAGGAACACAACACTACATGTAGTGTTATTTGGCTGCGGTCTTCTGTAAGGTGGAGGTACTACCCCAGTCGGGCTGCTCCAATTTCGAACGGACGAATCCGTTGCGCCCTGCCTCCTTATAAAATGTGTGTAAATCTCTTGTTTAAATTGATGACTTAGAATGTAATGTTAAGATACAATATTAAAATTTGTTTATAAATAAGTTAAATAAGCGCCGCGCCAGCTATAAATACATATTATTATGTTAGAAGTGTATGGCACTTGACAGTCGTGTAAGCTTTTATTCCCCATGAATTTTTAACTTAGTCGGAACAATTTTATTGGCTTAGCCGGACAGTAACGTAAAATATGACTCGGGAATGTAGTGAACATCCTGGAGATGTGTCGTCGATAAATGTTTTAAATAAACTGCAAATTCATTTTCGTACTCGTTGATCGAAGCAAAAGTCTTAAGGGTTTTTAGTAAAACTTTTTTGATGCTTCACCTACTTAACCTTAGGCAATTGCAGCTATCATCAAGAAAATTAGTCAGTGTAGGCTTTATAAATAAGGCCTAATGTAAATAAATTAAAATATTCCATTTCTTATATTTAGGCCTAGATTACTGTAAATATAATAATAATATGATATAGATTGATTATATTTTGCCAAGTATTGTATCTACAAACACCAAGCTCGCAAAAATGGTTTAATTATAAAGGTTGCCAGCATTATAGTTTAAACTTTAAATCTACATAAACAGATCTATGTTAAAAATCCTGAGAATCACCATTCAACAGTCGCATTGAAAATCGGTCACTTCTCTTCTATAGTGCAATATAAAACATACTCACGTATTGCGCCGGCTTCCACGCGACGTGTATGGAAAGATATTCTATCGTGTCGGTCGGGTATACCCGGATGAAATGGAGCGTAGCGCTGATACGTGTGTGTCTGTGTGTCACTGTTTATTTCTTTAAAATGTATGTACTATATAAAATAGTGCATAGCTTCCACTCCGCGGTTATTAGTGGAGTAAACGAAGCGAAAAATACGGTCTTACCTCCGAATTTTTTTACTGTGAACCGATTTGCATGAACTTTTTGGAATTAGGCTCATCTTACCCTTAACTTTAAAAGTGAAAATGATCTGAACTCCGCCTATTATTTTTAAGGGGTGTAAACCATCCCTTAATGGAAAAAATTACATTGAGCCATTTTATCGCTAGAAAACATGTCTAATAGCAAATGGTGAAATTGTAAAGTATTTTCTTACATAATTACCTCATATTAAAATCATTTTCAACCCCTTGAAAATCTTACAACCCTTGCAAATGTGTCATAGTATGGTATAAATATATACCATATAAATATATTATGGCGATAATATTTGTGTATTATCGCCATAATATATTATTAATATAGGTTAGGGTGCGGCGGGGGTGGCCCTTGGGCCACCCTTAAGCCTCGAACGTCTAAATGTTCTGAAATGAACACAAAAAAAGTGACAAAGACTTACTGTCCTAACATAACATTGATTACTACGCCCAAATATAGTTATTTTACATATTGCCGGTGGACCAGCAGGTATTCCATATAATTCCGAGGAAATTTTACATTTCCTAGGATATCTATGCATTAAATAGTTTTTCAAACAATATTGTACACAGTTCCTAAATAGTATCGGAACTGTACACATTTCCTAGGATTTGTATTCAATTCCTTGATTTCATACATTTCTAGTAGCATATATACACATTACAACAGTTGTGGGTCTCTATTATACTGCGTACTTTCACATTGCTCCAAATATTCGCACTCCGAAATTTTCAGTTACTAAGTAGATAAAAATATGTTAAGTTTTTGGACCATAACTCCTTCAATTTTCATGCTATCACAAGTTATAAAACACCATTGTAAAGGTAATTAAAAGAGCTACAACATCCTTTATTGCAATATATAGTAAAAAACCTTTTTCTGAAACGGTGAAGGGTTAAAGGGCTTAAGAGAGGCTCTGATTCCGCTGCCACGCGCTCTTTAAACAATCATAACTCCGTCAATTTTTGTTTCACAGAAAAACCAAAACATCCAAATTGTTTGTCAGAAAATTATCAATTTTTTTATTTCCACACTTTTATACGTATCTGTCGTCCTTTTTGAGATATTATGAAAAATAGGGTGGAGTTTTATAAATATTTGAAAGTTTGTTTTTTATATAATCATGAATTTTTTGAAAAATATGTGTCCTGAAGCAGCCAAACTGATACTATCCATCAAACTCTTCATAATAAAGTTAATTCTAGGCGGAATACGATTAATTTTAATTATGGTGGAAATGGCACTTATGAAACCCATTGATTTAAAAGAAAAAACATTAGATGCTCCCCTTATTTGCAATACAGCTCACTTATTTTACGTGCAAAAGACTTTGAATAGTGCTCATTTTAAAGCTTATTTTATGCACTACAAAACCCCTTTGTATTAAAATGCATAAAATGCATCTGCTCGCCACTAGATGGCATTGACCACATCGATTAAATTTCAGATAAAATAAAACACGGCTTTGATCTTTAATATCTAGCTTAATATTGCACGTAGAATACTTTATAAAATACCAAATTGTTCATTGTTTTACCTGGGACAACTTTGTTCTTGATGAAATTTTCGATAAACGTATATTTTTGGAGATATTTGCAAAAAACCGATGAAAACCGTGAAAAAATTGCAAATTTTCAATAGCCAATAACTTGAAAAGTATTGGATTTTTTGAAAAGCTTTATATATGATTTTTGCTTAAAATTAGGCCTTCTATTGATATCCGAGGCAATTTTGAAAAAAAAGAAATTCACCCCCGAGAAGGGGTGGCAACCACACCCAGGGTGGTTGCGGAGTTCAAATCATTTTCACTTTTGAAGTTAAGGGTAAGATGAACCTAATTCCAAAATTGTATGCAATTCGGTTCACAGTAAAAAAAAACGGACCCATAATGCTTCGTTTACTCGGCTATATGTCCACATTCCTAGGAGTCCTCAATTAATCCTGAATATACAGTTTATGTGGTAAATGATTCCAAACTAAGCAAAGCTTGTACTATTGTAGCAAGAAAGCGAATATAGGTACAACTTAAAATACATACTTATATTGATAATACATTCTGCTTGTAAATACTTTAACACATAGGTAGATAAAGAACTAACAGACAGGAACAGAGGATACTTATTTAATTATGTTCATCATCTTATCAGCTATAGGATGCCCACTACTGAACATAGGTGTCCCCAATCGATTTCCATGCAGACCGGTTGAAAGTTGTGATGTTCAATTATGTTTTTTGATAAGAGTAGGTATAGAGTATTTTTTTTAACTTAAAAATTCAGATTGAAGAAGTTCGGAGGTTGTATTGGTGGTGTCGTTTATATTGTCTAACATAGATCAATATTTTACGTAAAAACAATATTTTATTTCAATTGAAAACTGAAATAATAAATAGACATGAACAGTAAAATGCGAGCGAACAAACGCTGAAAGAATCCTATAAACCTTTCAACTTAAGTTTGAAATATTTTGTTTCGATGTGAAGCAGGAAATGTTGCGGACGCTTCTATTTTATAGTCGAGACGAAGGATTCTCAATGTTAAAATACATATAAAACCTGTAAAAATTTATAAAAAAAAATCTACTATTTTGTAGTAGAGTAAAGTTTTATTTAAATATATTTAATAGTGCTTAAACAACACACCTATATTTAGTGTTTTAAGTTCTTCATTCACATTACTCATCAAAACCAGAGTACTTCTGCTGGGATTATATAAAATATTTAAACACTGTTTTCCGCTTTCACGGCTTAAACATGCGCTTAAAGTAATAATTATCACGAACGCCTAAGTAGCTACTATATTTTTTTTAAACTGGGTGCGCGCTTTTGTAACAAATCCCTACAGGTTTTTTTATAAATATATTCCTATAAGTGAGCTTTAGTTTAGCTGCCTAAAAATATAAATGATGACAATGCTTGGATGTAGCACTCGCTTTAGCAGGATCATTATGTTTGTAAAAAGTAAAAATTAAAAACTTGATTTGAACTAATTTCCGCTAAATATATCAAACTTTTTGGTCATACTAATGACGAGGATCTTTTAGTTTCTATGCAAACATCTGTTATATTAGGAAACCCTAATGTTTGTACAGTTCATTTCCCTTCTACACCAAGGAAATATTTTTCAAAGTCCCTTTTGCCTTCCCGAAAAGTTACTGAACAATTTTGCAAACATACACATGCGTTTGGAAAAGATTTAGCAATTCAAGTGAGACTTTATTTACAGGGGATTAGGATTAGATTTGGATATTTTCTGTGAGGGATGGTAAAGTTAAAATTGTTTGCGTAGTAAAGGTAGGCGGCGACGTGTCTATTTAGTTCGCTGAATGAATAGGTGATTGATGTCTCTGTTGGTGTACCTGTCACTGAATTTGTATTATGTTGGTAATAATTATCTGGAGGTTAGTTTGTGTTGGCTATAATCGATGGCTTTTTGAGAACCATGGTTAAGTAAATATTGGTATTCTTGGTGGTGGGTACGTGATGACGCCAGGTCTATAAGAATACCTATATGGGTAGATAAAAATTATAGTCTCATTTATTTACTCTTTAGATCAGTCCTATTTAAAGATCCTGAGATTAACTTAATGGGTTTTACGAATATCTTATGTAAACTGAAATCCTATGTAACATCGAAGTTAGTTAAGTAATAAATATGTTCAGCCAAATAATCATATGTATGTTTTAGGTACAAACATACATATTTGGCAGAGAGATAACACTCATTTAAAATTACGACATTTCCAAGTCACAAGTCCCTAAGTCCGGTAAGGCAGGGACTATTTGATCATGCCACCGAATATCATTAAACACGGTAGGGTGAGTCGGGGTAAAAAGGCCCAATTTACCTTTATCGGCTTATTTCCGCAAATCAGCTATCCTCTTGGTGTTTCAAGCCTGTGGGGGTTGTAAAATATTTATCAGGGATGAATATTAAGGAGGAATAGCGCATCGGCCTTTTATATTACTGGTCAACATTCAATTTATCTGCGGTACACTTGTACTTACTTATTTTGGATGCATTATGCAATATTATTTCCATTTATTATATTTAAGTTTAATCTATCATTTAATTATAATTAAATTTTGGTCTACCTTATACCTTTGTTTATAGACTATTTGAATAATTTAGTAAACATTTATTTATTTATTTATTTATTTATTTGGATATCCAACAAAGAATACACCTTACAACTAAAAATAACAATGACATTGGCGCTTACACTTGTGCTTCTTCAGTTACAGGACATCACAGAGAGCACAAACAGATAACACACAAAGAGTAAAAAAGAAAAAAAAAGTAAAATAATATATGAGTAGGTACAGTTAGTCTTAAATTATTATTTATTTTTAAACAAGTAATTTTGTAAAGTCACATTCAATAAAATTTAAGTTAAACACTGTTTTGGTATCAAATAAAAAGAAAAAAAAATTAAATAAAATAAGAGTTACAAGTATTGTCGACACTTACACACCAGTCAGATGAGTACGAGTTAGATATTTAAATTTCTCGATAGTATTCGAGAATATATCAATTTCTGGCGAAGAGATCGAGATATTATTGTATCGATGAGTCATTCTGGCAAGCGGAGAATGTTTTCCCAAGTTTGTACGGTATAGCGGGTTATACAGTAATGGACGGGGATAGCGCGGGATTCTAGAAGGTACGCTAATACACACCCTACCAAGTAGATCTGGACAATCAAAACCGTTATTTAAAAGCTTATATAAGAAAAATAAGTCAGATGCAGCACGGCGAGATTCAAGAGACATTATTTTAAAGTGACTTAACTTATTATCATACGATCCACAGTTCCAAACCTTAAACTTGAAAGCAAGATGGCGGACAAGTCTCTTCTGTACTCTTTCAATGCGAGTTGCATGGACCTGGTATGTTGGATTCCAACATACATGGATTACAACATATCCAAAGATAGTTAAAAATGAAGAAAGTAAAGGTAAAACTAATATTTTACTTAGATGGTTACTTCAAAAACATTTCACACGTCATCCGATTTGTTATTCCGTGTACGCTATGTCGGTGTCAGAACATGGTTTGAATAAAGTAAATATTAGTAACGACCCGCTGTAGGGTTGTGAGGACAACAATGATTCTTTGCTTAGGGTAAGAAGTGAGATACTTTACAGTAACTAGATTTAGGTGTTAAGTATTTTTTTTAAAGGCAAAAGCATGTGTACAATTTTAACTATTTACGTATAAAGTTTCAAACCTACTTGCAAAATGTATACTTTACTATCATATTGTTAAGTAATTTCCTGAATTTTTTTTTCAGGCAGAAACCGATTTACTTTAATCTATGTATCTTTATATAACTCCTCCGACCTGAAACCAGAGCAAAGATGCTACAACTTATAAATATATATTCACCAAGTAGGTTACACTTTAATAAAACTCCTTGATTATTCTGAGATTAACTTTTCAAGGAGGTTCTAATACCAAAAGTTTGCTATGGAAACTGCCAGCACTGGAATAGTAAATACAGATTAGTAACTCAGAAAACATATTTTATGAGCAGTTTTGTACATAAAATGCATACAAATTTTACGAAAACACAAATTGAGCGAGCTTTTAAACTAAGTAATAGACATACCTATGCATGTCATGATAACCATAATGAGGAAATACTCTATATTTATATATAATGTATTATTTCAAGCCTTTCAGAAAGCTACATTATATGAACATTTTTCTGATTGGGGGAAATAAAATATTAATTTTTACGTACAATTGAGCCGTCAATATACAAGTATAAATACATTATCATAGTGACAGCGCATATATTAAGTATGTCTTTCACGTTACCCTACTATCCTTCCTCTATACTATGGGCAGGTCCGGTTAAAGTTTAAACGTATCTGGACTGAGCTAAAGCAAAGGGCCATTAGTATTAATAACGCAAACGTTCGGTCTCATTAAAGTCGGCACTAACCCCTCGACGCGACTGGGGGCCATTCAGGCCTCTAAGTGCTCGGTATTGATATTGCTTTTTACATACGCCATGCGTTTTTCATTTTTTATAATGATACTTTGCGCCAAAGCCCGATATAGGCCACGTTGCAATTCATGAAATTTAGTTTTTTGTGATGATTATCATCATTATCAAGAACAACATATATTTAACATGCATCAATGCTTTACAGGTTTATATTAAGCTAATTATATTTTAAAATTCACTTTTAATATTCGTTATAAATACATTCTCACAAAAATATCTATCTACCTCGTGTGAGAGGTTGATTGAATTTTGGTATTAGAATAGCATGGCAGATTCTCAGTCAGCCTGGTTTGAGGTTACTTTCTAGTACGCTGTCGACACTTGAATACCGTATGTCCACTACACTATCGGCTCTTAGAGCGATGTGGCCTGCACATTGCTCACGAACAATACAGGCTATGTCTGTTTCTGATTTTATATTAGAACAGGTACCACTATAATGCTCAAAATGAACGGATTTTTTGCATGGTGCAGAAATATTGGTCAACATAAAAGTTGATTTAATACAAATCAGAAGGGTCAACATCAAAATTTTTGTTTTGTGTCCACCTACAAATTTATTAATCGACTTCCATAAAACTTTCCAACTAAGCCTTCGAGGTACATCCGATCGTCCGAGACGTCTCTAATTGAATTTGTAACAAAGCCGTAAAGGACAAAAAACTGCCTAGAAACGTTTGGCTATTTACTTTGTCCCTTTTATAGTTAATTCTATATACATGTATGCCGGTGTTTCCACGCGCGAAGGTGCACGAAATCACAATTAACATATAGATGTGACACTCGACCCCGGCCGGCCCCTTTTAGCGAAATTACAAAAGACACGCTTTTAACAAGGTCTTGTAAAAGTTGACGTGGCCCTGTTCAAACAACATAGATTAAAATATATCGTGTGGAAAATTAACTCCACTAGCAGTACACCAAATGGGTCCACTTTAATTTTGTTCGGCTGTGACCGTTGGCGCGCAAGGGTTGTCGAAATGAGAATAGAAAATGAGCCAGTGTTTGTGCTTTGACAATGGAATTCATTAGCACACCCTGGGGTAGGCGGACGAGAATGACTCGGATATTTTTTTAATTCAGTCTGTTTGGAAAGTGTGCCGAGAGGCTACCGGCCCACGATGTCATCATTAGCCAGCGTATAATTTTTCATGCTAAAACTTAAAAAATATATTAACACAAGGTTTATCTTCATGCAATTAATTAATAAAAAATAAGGTAGATTTATTTATGAACAGCATTTTCTTATCAAGATTTTGACAAATAATTTATTGTAATTTTATAAATTTACGAATTAGGTATGTATGGATAAAATGGTTAATAACTTTAAATTTTTCTACACACTGAATTCGGTTTCCTTAAATAATTCATTTCACTGAATTTATCATACCTAAACCTGTAATATAATCATGTTTGTCACGATGCCTATAAAAACTACATAGTTTACATGTAAATATTATATTTATTTTTCAATGATTTCATGCAGACCGATAAATTTTAATTAGTGTTCAATTTGTATTTCGAACTAGCTCATCCGCAAATTATATCTATTTTATTGGTTGACGTATAATTCGAACCTACCTTTTATCCAATTTGTGACCTAAATTCGGAAAAAAAATTACCGAAAATACATACAGTAGGTAAATACTTAATAACTATCAATACAATACTAGATTTCCAACAAATTCCCAAGGATTACGAGAACATACTCGAATCAATCTAAAGGATCCGATTAGGGCTGAATATTGCGAACCTTTCTCATACAAATATGTATGTAGGTAGGTATGCGCGATAGGATTGTGGTTTTCCCATTTTTATCCTTTTGTGTGGATTTCTATCATATAATATTTGTAATGCCGTATTTATGAAGCTGCTTTACAAACAACGATTATGACAAATAACTTGCTTGCTTAGGAATTTAAAAATAATGGTCGCTTTAGTGTCTACATAATGCTACATATAAGCTTATGTACTTTGACGCCTTATAAAACACATGTATAGTATTTAAATTATTATAAGGTTTTCCTTATTAGTTAATAGCTTCCTCTTCGCGATTTCACTTGCGTGAAATAACTTACTGTTAAAAATAATAATTGAGATCAGTCCAGTAGGTAGAACCCTATACATTACAATATTTTTTTACATATAAGTATTGATATATCTACAGAAATTATGATATTCTTCTTCTAGCGGTGTACCTAACAGTCAGTACTACACAAAATGTACTTCCAAAAATACCAAATGAGGTAGAAAGCTTCAGAGAGATTAATGACCGTCCAAAAAAAAAGTAGCGGCAGTCTAAAAACAGGTGTTTATAAAATAGAAGCACATCGATCAACGTTTTTACAGCATGTCTCTCTGGGTAAGACAAATGAAACCTCAGTGAGAGCAATCCGTCTTGAACAACAAGTATTATTTATATTTAACAAGGTTGAACAAAACAATTTAGACTTGACTGATTGACGGCACTTGAATACTGAAGCTCTGTCCATCTATTTGGTTGTACGGAAGTCAGGCGTAGCGTTCTCCTGATAAGTGTCAATTAATTGTACTAGGTAATTTAGATTTAATAATATAGTTACGAAGATAAGAATGGTTAAATCTTTTTATATTTTTTGTTAATCATTTTGATATATCATTAAAGTTGGCCATATTATTTTACTATAATCGCTTTCGTCAAAGAGGATGGTTTAAAGGTATTTTTAATACCATATAACAATAACAACATACATACAAGAAAATGAAAATTTCAATAGATGTGTGATGATGTATCTGATCTAACTTTAATAAAATATTAATGAAAAGATTTCACGAAAATTAATTAAATAAATTTTGTGTACTTACTACCTATAGAGTTAAGTAAGGAAACATTGAAGTTTCATTAACTAAAGTGAAAGGTTACGAATAAAGTTACAAAGTATAAAGTGACCTGTCACGTTATTTTAGCTCCGTGAAAGACGTAATGAATTAGTTTGAAATTTCAGGAATAAGCACAAAGGACACAGGAATGGTCACAAATCAATACAGAACTTTTTCTAATATAAAAATATAAAATAATAAATAAAACATTTATTTGAAATAAAAAAACCATTATATTATAACTAAATGGTTTAATATTTGCTTAGAGATCGTTGTGCTGAAAAATAATAAAATTTGACATAACGTTCGTGGGAAAAAGACGCTTAATTTAAAACCCAAACAGTCCATAATCCTATAATCCAAACGCTATCAGCAAAAATTCAGCGAAAATTTCGATTCAATTTAAAGTAACTACCTCATTGTCACGGTATCTCGCCAATCTTTCTCCGAGGTGTTCTGAAGCGAAACTTTGCGCTACCGAAGGTTGCATTCAAAAGTTTTATTAAGTTTGCTCAGCCGAAGACGTAGTGGGAACAGGTGGGGCCGCTTCGTAATATTTCAAAGGCGAACTAGTTTGAATAAACGACTTGTGAGCGCAAATCACTGTGATTGGTGTGACTCGTACAATGTACACGGTGCAGTTCATTTATGGGCTGAATCGGTTTTTTATGGGTTTGGAGTGTGAAATAATAGTAAAAGTCTAACTATCTATTGTCGGAGGTATAATTTTATTGCAATATCACGCATCAATGTTTGGGAAAAAAGGAGGTAGGAATGTTAGGTACCTACTCATACTAGCGTATTTACCCACTATTCGATTTGTAACATTAAACAAAAACCGATAAAAATATATAAACGAAATAGAGACCAACAAGCCTCACTTTATAATAAATAACAACACACAAACCATAATAATATACAAAATTTCATACTGTATTTCACAAAGCTCTTGAATAAGCAAAAAAATACGTTGTAGTAGATTTTGCTGAATCGCCTTCGGTCAAATACCCTTACGAAGTTGGCCGCAAAGCGACAGGTAGGTAAACGCAACGAAATACGCATTTAACGGTACATGTGGCAACTGGGTAATTATTTTAACTGCTGCCACTACTATTTGTCACATCTAAGTCAGAATCGAGAAAAAAATAAATACTAGGTCAAACTGAATATCATGTATTAATGTGTGACATGAACAGGTGTTTATACATAAATCAATAAATTACTAACTAGCTGCCGTGGTTTTATCGCGATAGATCTTACCGGAATAAAAATGATCACATATATCCAATCAAATAACTACGCCTGTGCTTAATTGTATCTAAGTATATACATTTAGCTGTACCTACCTGTTATGTGATTGAGTTACAATCATCGAAACATAAACTTTTCACACTTCATTCATCATCATCATCTGCTCATATACGTCTCCACCGAGGAGCTCGAGCCTCCCCTAACATCGAGTACACTTCACACTTCACACACTTCATTATTACTGTATAAATTTGATAAATCTACTAGTGAGTTTAGGTATAAACGTATCGAGAAACTACAGTAGGGGTCCGGCCGTGATTCAAGGACGTTCGCCTCCCGGTGGACCGCACGTAATCCTGGGAGGGAGGATTTTCCGCGAAACGGAACCAGGAATGTAGTCGACCAGTTAACCCATGTTATGTGGCCGGAATTATTCTATCCACTGCGGTGCCGTTCGGTTCCGGATGTACCTACTTGTTTCAATTATTGGAATGTCTATTTAGTTTGTTGGATTTATTGACTTCGTATTTGATCTTAGAACCAAAATTTTGTGATAGAATAACGGTTTAATAGGGAATAAATGTTTATTCATTTACTAGGTAGGGTTTCTAGTCCAACTTAAAAAAAACCATTTATTGATATTTTATTGATTGCTGTAAGTATTTCCCCATTCATTGACTTAATATATTTGGCACGTGAAAGCGGGGGTCATAACTTCATAACTATACCAGGAAGTAATCTCTTCCGACAAGGCACTTAGTATAATTATGATGAAACTTTACTTAAGGTACTTGATTTTGGATGTTACGTAATGAAAATATTATATACCTTTAGGGGTTCCAAATATATATACATATCTATATCTATATCTTACCATTTTTTTTTAAATAAGGGGAGTTAAAATAAAAATAATACTGTTCAACACAATTTTATTGTTTCATTACAATTTCAGCCTTGCTTTTATAAATAGTATTTATACATTATTTACATCAAAAGTTCATTTACACTTTTGGGTACAAATTCCGTAAAAAGTTTTCAAATTTTGTGTCATCCAATTAATTATAGATAATATAGATATTATTATGAGAAAATAATTTTTATTTATGATACAATGATAACATGAATACAATATGTCCAATAAAAAGATGTACCGTAGGCGGATCCAACGGGGAAAGTAATACTGGATCCTAAAGTAACTTATTACAATAACGATCATAACATCCTTAAGTGGTTGTCTGTTGAGCTACATTCGCTCTTCTCGTACTGTCATTGACGCGACAACCCTAAGGTGTTAGCTAATTGTGAACACCGAGCTACAACCTCATCCTGGAGGAGACTGAAAGACATCGCTATCAATATAAGTCCAAATACTAGATACGCGCAACACGCGATCATCTGTACATATTCACTTTTGGTATTCTCCGTACTTTGTTTCGAGGTGAGAAAACTTGTCGGAACGAAATCTCCGAACCCGATAGTCGCTAATGCTATGAAGCAGAAGTAAGCGGCGTCTAGGAAGCTCCAGTTTTCCCATGCGGAGAAGATGGCGGCTCCCACGCAGATGTAGGCTAGGAGTAGGAACAAGACGATGCCGACCGGTACGTGACAATGTTCGATGCCGTGGTGGAAGTGTGGGTGGACGCTGGTGGAAGCACTGCTGCTTGGAACAGCGCAGCTCTTCGACTTGTGACTCTCTTCATTCCATATCAAAGGCACTCGCGATGGCGTGTCGTGAGGGCAGATCCTGTTAAAAAACAGTAATATAACTCTTGTCAGGTACTTATTATTGCGGTCTACCATTACAATACATTGTCTATTGGTAAGTACCGTTTTTAAGTTCTATAAAGGTAATATCTGTCAAATGATAATTTACTGTGAGTCTAAGTCTGAGCTTTCAAATTGACAAAAGTTTAATTTCAATCACAATAGAATCAACGACAATAACAGTAACATGGTAAACTGACCCTTCATCAGGATCTTCAGAATCATGGTCATCCTGACTTCTGTTCTGCAGCTCACCACACTCCTCAGCAATGAGCTGCTCTATGACAGCTCCTCGGGGACGCTGTATCGTCCCTCTGCCCCTTCCTCGACTTGGCCCGTGAACTGTTGCCAAGCATTTCGTGCTGCCAAGATTCTTCTTGCGGTCTAATGTTTGTGTCTGTAGAGCTGTTGATGTGTGTGGCTCTGTAAAGACAAAATCAATTGGTGAAAACAGAGTAAATAGATGCAGTATGCAAAGCAAGCAAGCAGGTTTGGTGAGATTTTCTTGGAATTTGTTTATGATTGTTTTGAGTTTTTGTGGAAATAAACTTTCACATCATTGTAAATTCCGTTCTTAAATGTCAGCAGAGGAAGATATTTAGGATATATTTGGTGGTAATTATTACTGGTTGGTTAGAAAAATATTTAAATTTAAAGATAGAAGTCTCACCATCAGCCAAGGCACTGCGCTTGACGCGACCGAGCGTGGCCGCTCTGGGGCTAGTGGGAGCCCTCTCGAATACTTGCGAATATTGACCTCTGTCCCCGGCCCGCGCCCGCACGGTGCCCGGAGACCTGTGCGACCTGGGCGGGAACGACGTGTACTGGTTGTGTTCCGCTGGCTGCGGCAGTAGGCGTTGCTGCTCGTGCAGTTGTAGGTGGTTTTCGAGCTGATAGATAAATGACAATTCAATTTTTTGATAGACATTATGATTCATTGACTTTATGTCTTGCTCTTACTTGTTGCACACAAAACTTTTATTTTGAAGAACCATATAATATAGCAATTTTCTATGTTGGGAACAACGAATCTAATATTCCTACTTTTTATTAAATGAGAGTAGTTACTCATAATATACATTAATTAGTTTTCCCTAATAAGCAAGCAGTAGTGCGATATTAAAAGAATGTTAATATAACCTTTATTAAGAATAATTTATCAACTAAACTTCTTCTGTCTTTATTACATGATATTAATATTAAAGTACCTAACAGTTTCCAATAGTTTCACCCGCGCTTCTATTATAAAAGCTACTTCTATGTAAATAATATTCTATCCGTAATAAATACTTCACTACTATACCTAAGGCTCATAAGCGAGGTTAATCAACGTACCTCGCCATCCTTTCTCCAAGTATTAGGTACTTTTCTCTTCGTGGCTTTCAACCATGCCAGCCTTGCCAGACGTGCCAGTGACGCTCCCAATCCTGCCAGGCATGCCAGAGTCAATGGCACGCCAGCAGCAGCGTATGCCACCGTCGCTGCTCGGCCCGCTGCCGTGCGTGGTGATACGTTGCCATACCCTAGAGTACATTATTATTTTTATAAAGGCAGGTATTAATCTGATAAATAAATATGGCTTAATATTTTTGCCAATTAATTTATAACAGTTATCACAGATAGGTATGGTTGTAGTTTTGTTTGTTTATTTAGATAAATGAAAACCATTTAAAGTGAAACTTATAGTTGACTGAATTGCTAATTGAGACTAAATATATATAGATCAATGCAGGCTAGACGAGCTCGATAATGAATTATAAATGCCAATTGTTTATTTGTGATCAAATAAATTAGGTAAGGACAACATACCACTCTTAAAAATGTGAATGTTTTTTTTCTTTGTGGACTGGCGCTTATGATACATCTTTAGAAGTAAGGTTGGTAGTATAATTTTTGCCCGATTTTCTATCACCCAGTACTAGGTAAAATAAATAGTTGTTTATGTCTAATACAAATTATTGTCGATGACGAACGTGTAGCTTATAAAAGAGCAAGAGCATAAAACTCGAAAGAGTAGGTAACATTTTCCTATTAGCAGCATTATTATTCATATCTTACCTATGGTAGTAATTAAGGTGATACAGTAAATCAAAGCTCCCGAGAAGGTCCACTTCGAGTCCAGTGACAGTTCTGGAGGTTGGGCTTCAGGGGACTGTCTCGCTGCAGCTACTATTGAGGACTCGAACTTGCGTAGTTGCTCGTGAACCAGCCGTGTCCAATTCCGCTCGTACAGAACATTGAGGCGTTCTGAAACAAGTGACAATCTTGTTAGGTAAAAAGTATAATGGAAAAAGTCATAGAAAGCAACATGTAAAACATAGATATTATACTACTCATTTGACGCCAGAACGCCTGAAGGGATCTGGATCAAAGTTTGGCACAGAGTTTTGACAGATAATTTTGGTGGTGGTTAAATACATATAAGCCACTAGTCCCATTCCTTCTCGGGATAAACATGTTTACGAATAAATTTCATTGATTATTGTGTTAGTACTTAAATATATTTAAAAATAATACATATTGTATTTAAGCTTTCTGGTTACAGAAGAAGGGAATAAAGTCAAATCATAATATTTATGTCCCAAAAATATCGACGAAAATTTCAAAATTTTCATTTAATATCCAGAAATCCACGGAAAATATTAGGTAAGCTCTAAGTTAATATTTTATAATCACAAAGGTACAATAAGCTTATTCATCCACCAATTGAATTGGCCATCACGCCCAGAGTGTTCGCGACAAGATCTTAGAGACTATTATAATTCCGATGAGCCGACACTCAAATTAACGAGGGACGCAATCAGGGCTATGTTTAGTTTAATCAAAAGTGAAAAGAGCCATTTAACTTTTAAGAGCTCTCAAGCCTTTCTTAAATTGAGGGGCGCTTTGTTGCGGCGCCAAAGCGGTGTGGCTTTTTATATTAACTATTTTTTATATCAACTTGTTAATTAGTTTGGGGTCCGCGAGAGAAAAAGTATTTTTAATTATATTTTAACTACCTATTCGAAGTTTGATTCAGAACTAGCGGTTCTATAAGACGCATGAATATTTGCGAAAATTAAATGAGAATCTCGCTTATTTAATATTTCCAGATAAAATTGCTCGGCCCTATAAAATCTAATAAAGTAATATCAAAACTTTAATCAATTTATCTGTAGCCCATTTCAATCACTCCAACCTTTTGAGGCTGCTGAGAAAATAATATTCATTGAATAGTTCAATGGTAGATCTAATATGATTTATTAAAGTTCTATTTATATCTTACTGAAATTTTATATTAATAAAATAAATCTATTAACACATTCCCTTTAAGTTGAGGCTTGAAAGATGAAAATAGCGAAATGAAAACGGCGAAAAGTTTCGTTCTCAAATCACATCCATTCACGTAAGTTATTTCATTAGGCCTATTTTGCTTCTTTGAATCTTTTCTAAACGATTGGTCTTGCAAGAGCTTAATTAAAATTCCCACTGATTAATCTGTAAACAAGCCTCGAAAACTTGGTTCACTGGGTTTTTGCTAATTGAATTCCGTATTTCGTGTTTATCGCGTTACGTTTAATTGCTTTATTTGTGGTTGGCGCTTGGTACGCTTACTGCTGAGTTTAAATATGTTATAATTGTTTTTGAAACCGATCTGTCATAGTAATAAAATATGGTATTCCATGAAATCATATGAGTAAGCCACGAAATTACATTCGTAAATATAATTTATTAATATTTTAATAGATGTGTTTATGAAAATATATACGGTAAGTATCGATTTTAAGTAAGTAGTGTTAAGTAAGTCTTATTATAATTATTAATATATAGTCAATAAATCATTAGTGTGATAATATTTGCATAGCCATCAGAAATATACCCATGTGGTTTTATCTGCGTTCCAAAGGGATAAAATGTTTTTCAATGGTTAAAAGTACCTTATTATGTAAATTTTATTTAGGGTATGATCGATCTCTGTCGCTACTTTTAACTCAATCTGAGTAGTCGTAAGTACGACATTGTATATAATATGTCTTTACAAACATTTCCTTTTACCCCACTAATAAATTTCTTAATGAGAAACTTGTTACTTTTTCACTCATTAGTTGTTAAACTGACGTATGACGATGTAGTTTTAAATATTATGTTAATCGGTTTAATTTCTATTCTGTATTATAGTTTGACATTTATAAGTTTTTAAGTTATTGATTTTATATAGAAACATGAATCCACAATTAGATTTTTTAGGTTCTGATTCTGAATTCTGATTCTGATTCTGAAAAAGTAAAGATAAGCTTAACATGGAACTTATTGCACTTTAATTACAACTTTTATCGTCCAATTAAATAATAAATAATGACAAATTTATATAAAAATTCAACACATTCAAACAGCACTTACACTGTCATATTCATTCATTAACTCCTCTTGCAAAATCTATGTAGGTAGGTAATATAGAAAGTCTAAATAGTTTTTCATAAATACAATAAAAAGTGTACCTCCTCAATCACGAATGGTGGACATGAAGCAATCATGACAAGACAATTTTCACTATCTACCCTCCAAGAAGGTATTTAATTTCTTTCAACGTAGTTTATTTAACAACAAAGGATTTAATCTCTATTTAATACTGAGATAGTTCTAATGTACTCATTAAATATAATCTCGCTGTAAGCAGAACGGAACCGGATATTTCTGAACGGTATACATAAACTATGAGAAATAAGCTAGATTTTTAAACTATTATATAAATAGATACCTACATAAATGCGATAGTAACTTACGCCCATTTTTAATAACTGACGGTAACAAAAAACCTTAATAGCTTTAGCTTTTTTTTCACAAGGCACCTTCGCAGCAAAAAATAAGCACCCAATGCTAATAACATAAAATTACAACAACAATATTTTATCACCGGAACGTGTTCCGACACGTCAATACGTCGAAATTCAATCGAGATTCGATCTTCACAGCGATTTGTTGAAAAACGTATTGGAAAATACGTTGAAATCCAACAACGTGGCGGCCCTATCTAGATACCCGCTCGGGTTTCATCCCGCTACGTGAATTGAGTTCGTGATCTTGCATCGCGGGAGTAACACGCTGTTAAGCTATGTACACATTGAAAAGTGAATATCGCGACTGTAATCTTGTAGACTACACGAGTTGCGTTGTTAACGGAGATTTAAAATAACATTGATAAGTCTTGTTAAGTCGTGTTGATAAGTATGTTCGTTGATTTTATTCTATTGAATTTACTTTCTATTGGGCAATCGGCTTCGTAATGCATATAAAAAAATGATGTGTGTAAACTTTGATATTATTAAACGATACTAAATTGCCGCTATCTTTAAAACTTTTCGATTCTTATAGCAAAAACGTTTAATAGCTTATTAAATAAATTTGGTTAATATAAATTGAACTGATGACCTTTCCCATACCGGTAGGTGCCTATTTACCAAAAGCAATAAAATTAATCTTATACGCAAAGTGCGAACGTAAAATTCAGGTACCTAATCTATATTTTTACGTTTATGACACCGACGAACCGAAACCGGTAAAAATATGAGTACGAATGATATCAAGTGTCATTAATATTTTTACCTTGAAGTTAAATTGGGTACGTTACCTACTTTGGATGTTTGGTTATACAATTTTGAGGCGGTTTTTCTAATTTATATGAAATAATGGCATGTCAAAAGCGGTTTATTGCTTAGCCTCCAAACAATTTTTCAACATGAAAAACTATATACAGGCACGCTACAGTTGAAATGTAAAATAATTATTAAAATAATGGCACTATAGACAGACAGCCAATGCATAAAGATAATTAACTTGAAATCCATATTACTCGGGTGTTTACATAATATTTTTGATTGATATAAAAACTTGTGTAAATTTTCATTCTTAGAGTTTTTACTCCCTTTTTCAGAGACTTCAACAATCTGCAAATTACATAATGCGTTTAAATCATATATACGTCGCCACCGATATAAAAAAGTCTTTTGTACCATCCAATATCGAAGCAAATGGGTCTAAAACAGGTAAACAACTACCTAGTGCAGTTTTCTCATTAACCTCTCTATAATTACACTAATAAATAGATACGTACACTGAACGTTGTTGCTAATTATTATAACAAGAGCTTTGCGGAATGTTTAATTAATTTTCAGCAAGCAGGTTCGTTATCTGAGGTTAGGTATGTGTTATTATATAAAATGGAAATTTCATGAACTAAATATGTATCTCTAAATAATGGAAGAAGCCAGTAACAACTCAAAGTTTGCTCTTTGAATTGGGTCTTCAAATCATAATATTACTAAATAGAGTTTTATCATAGCTTGGTATAAATTTCAACCTATAACGATATGTCAAATGAATATTAAACAGTAACAATCAACTGTACTGAATATTGTTTTTATATTACCTTTAGATTAATAACATGCAGATATATATGAACGCAGGTATTCCACTAATAAATATAGATACGAATATAAAAATCCGACGCCTATTTCGCGCTACGGTCGGATGAATCGAAAATAAAAAATTCGCTCGAATTGAGAGGACTGCACCGATATGTATCGGAATTTCCATCGAACGGGTACGAATATCGTTGGGTTTGATGCTACGATGGGAATCCGCATTTTTTTACTGTGAAAAAATATATAATTTGCTGCGTCCGCGGTTTTGATATTATGTGGCTACTAGATTTTATAAATTATAAGAGAAAATTTTGAAGCAAATGTATTTTTTGTTTCTTTCAAATGGTAGTCAAATGGCGATCATTGCTTTTACATACGTCAATGTAGGTAATATTTCCTATTAAAGGCGTCATTTAACTTGAAAGATTTATATTAAAAATCATGCTTTAGTTTTATTACAAAGTTCTACAATAGACATTATTAAATAACCAGATAAGCCAGACCAACTTTCAACATATTTCCTCATTTAAATAGAAAACTTCCTGGTGCACATATAATTATAAGAACATGTAGGAAAAGAAATTGTTCAGTTTCATGGTCACGCGAAACATCGATCGATCATCGCTTGTGAAACAAACAAACTTCATGTTTTTATTTTCAATTTGTAAAAGTTAATAATAATTTTTGGCAGAATTAATTTTGTAATGTATTCAAACTATGTCAGTGAGACAGCTAGTCTGTCAGTTTGTCAATTGTCGTTTGTCTGCAATATATCCTGATGAAATAAGACGTGTTTTATTATCCTGCGCTGCCTTCACACTCAGATAGTTTATTGGCGATCGAGGATTATATGTAAACAAATCACCATGCCGTTGGTGGGAAAAATCAACGAGTTCGACATGAAAACCGGCAACTGGTCGTTGTATGTAGAGCGACTTGAAATGTATTTCAAGGTGAACGGAGTCAAAAAGGAATTATGGCTGCCAACTCTTATCACAGTCATAGGAGATGAAGCATATGAACTGTTGAGCAACCTATCAAGTCCAGTTGCCCCGGCGGATATGGTCTACGATGCGGCAGTTGAAGTATTACGCAACCATTTACAACCTAAACCATCTATAATGGCGGAAAGGTATCGTTTTCGGCAAAGGCGACAAAACAAAACCGAGTCTATCGCACAATACATCGGGGAGCTAAAAAGGTTATCAAAATACTGTGACTTCGGAAGCTGCCTGGAGGATAATTTGCGGGATCAGCTGGTGTGCGGGTTGAATAGTGAAGTGATCCGACAAAGGTTGTTTGCCGAAAATGATTTAAAATATGGCGGAGCGGTTAAAATGGCGTGCATGTTGGAAGCGGCGGAGCGTGATGCAGCGGTGATGGAGCCCGTGACAGAGGGTTCGGGAGCGGTGCACGCGGTAGCGGCAGCACGGGGACGGGGCCGGCGGCCAGTCCTAGCGCGGAAGTCGTGGGATGCAGATGAGGACGAGAAATGCCAGGTGTGCGGCGGACGCAATCATTCTAAAGACAAGTGTCGTTATAAACGATTTATATGCAGTAAGTGCAAACAAAGCGGCCACTTGCGACGCGTTTGTCCACAGTACGGGCCGAGTGTGGGGTCGATAGGAAAGCGTGGTGTCAATCACGTGGAACCCTTATGCAAGGAGCAACCAAGTGAAGATTCCAGTGATGAGCTGGAGGAAGAATTGCATCAATTGTGTTTAAACGGCTATAAACCAGTAAGTCTTACTTTATGTATTGATGGTTACCCACTTAAGATGGAGATTGATACGGGATCGGCGGTTTCGTGTATTAGCAAAAATACATATGAAAAGTATTTCAAATCTAGACCAATAGATGAATATAAAATGGTTTTCAAATTTTACGATGGCAGCTCGATTAAACCGTTAGGGATGATTAGACCTGTAGTGAGATACGGCAGTCAGAACAAAAGTCTTGAGTTATTTGTAATAGATGGCGGTACGACATCATTACTAGGCCGACATTGGTTGTCGGAACTAGGAATTAAAATTCCATCTTTCCATAATGGACTTAATTATTGTGAGGACTCTAGACCACCGAGTAATGATTTATCCATGTTAATGAACAGGTATAAGGAACTGTTCAGCGGCGGATTGGGGCGGTTCACTGGCGGCAAGGCTCAACTGCGGGTGCGCGGGGGCGCCTCGCCGGTGTTCTGTCGCGCGCGGCCGCTGCCCTACGCGCTCCGGGGTCAGGTGGACGCGGAGCTGGACGCTATGCTCCGCGACGGCATCATTGAGCCGGTAGACAGCTCGGACTGGGCAACACCACTGGTACCGGTGCGTAAGGCTGACGGGGGACTTCGCATTTGTGCTGATTATAAAATAACGCTAAATCCCGTCTTACTGATCGATAGATACCCCTTGCCTAAAATTCCGGATTTATTAGTGAGTTTGAATGGTTCACAATGGTTTTCAAAGATGGATCTTTCACAGGCTTATAATCAGGTGGAACTAGATGATTCGAAAGATTTGACTGTTATTAACACTCACCGTGGGCTATTTAAGTATAACAGATTAGTATTCGGCTTATCGTCAAGCCCAGGTATTTTCCAACGTATTATGAACAACCTTTTAAATGATATTCCCGGCGTAGAAGTATTTTTAGATGATGTGATCGTGGCTACTAAAGGCGCCATTTCGGATCATATATCCACACTCGAAAAGGTATTGCACAGGTTACATACTCATGGCATGAAATTAAAAAAAAGTAAATGTTTGTTTTTGGTAGATGAAGTCAAATATTTAGGATACGTGATCTCGAAAGATGGTATTAAGGTGGATCCAGATAAAGTAGCAGCAATAGTTCGAATTCCTCGCCCCACCGAAGTGACGGAATTAAGGTCGTTCCTTGGGTTAGTTAACTTTTACGCCAAGTTTGTTAAAAATGTTAGTACTTTACTTTCTCCGTTATATGAGTTACTAAAAAAAGGAGTAAGTTGGAAGTGGACTAGGCAGTGTGAAGCGTCGTTTGTTAAGATAAAAAATATTTTGACTGGTGCCGAAGTATTAGCACACTACGAGCCTAGTAAGCGGTTGTTGTTGACATGCGACGCGAGCGCGCGAGGCATCGGCGGCGTGCTCACGCAGGCGGACAGCGCCGGCCGGGACCGACCTATTGTGTACGTATCGCGCGCGCTTACGCAGGCAGAGAAACATTATTCGCAAATTGATCGTGAAGCGCTTGCGATTGTATTCTGTTTTAAAAAGCTGCACCAGTATTTATACGGTCGTCGGTTTAGCTTAAAGACAGATCATAAACCGTTAGTCAGCATTTTTGGTCCTAAACTTGGTATTCCAGCAATGGCAGCCAGTCGTATGCAGCGCTGGGCAATTATATTATCTGCTTATACATACGATATTGAGTACGTAAATACACGCGACAATGGGGCGGACGGCTTATCGCGGTTACCGATGCCGGCTGAAGGGAGTGACTCTTCGCTCGACCCGCCCGAACAGACGTACTTGCATTTTGCAGAGAATGAGTTGTTACTCGATCATAATATGATTAAGCGCCAGACATTGCGGGATCCAATTTTAAGTAGAATTTTATTTTTTATCAGAGATGGTTGGCCACAAAGTAACGAAGTTAGAGAATTACAACCTTATTTTAATAGGAAAAATGAACTGTATGAAGAGTTGGGCTGTATTATGTGGGGTCACCGAGTTGTAATACCGGAAAAGTGTAGGGATCGGGTCTTAAATGAATTACACGAACCACACATGGGTATTGTTAAAACAAAAGCGATAGCTCGTAGCTACGTGTGGTGGGGCGGCCTCGACGAGGCACTGGAGGCACTGTGCAAGCGCTGCGAGGTGTGCGCCGGCGAGGCGGACGCGCCGCCGCGGCACGCGCTCGCGCCCTGGCCCTGGCCGGTACGACCCTGGCAAAGAGTTCACTTAGACTTTTTGGGACCAATTTTTGATAAAATTTATTTAATTTTAATTGATGCTCGTACCAAATGGTTGGAAGTTTTCCCGGTGCCTAGTACAGCAGCTCGATATACTTTAGACATACTATCAGAAGTCTTCGCTCGTTGGGGTTTACCGAAACAGATTGTCAGCGACAATGGTCCACCTTTTACGAGTAAGGAAATCGCAGATTACTTTAGTAAGCAGGGAATCGAACATGTTTTTACAGCACCGTATCACCCAGCTTCTAACGGAGCAGCTGAAAATGCGGTACGCACAGTTAAAAGAGCGATTCGTAAAGCGGACCGTAAGAAGGAAAATATTCAATCGTTTTTGAATACGTTTCTATTACATTATAGAAATACGGAACATTGCACTACAGGTGAAAGTCCGGCTACACTTATGTTAGGGAGAAGGCTTCGTACTAAATTAGATGTTCTGAGACCGGACCGCGACAAAAAAGTTAGGGAGGCTCAAAAGCGGCAAATAGCGTTAGGTACAGAACACGAACGAGTCTTACATCCTGGGGAAGAAGTGTGGTTACGTCAGTATCAGGGGAGAAATAAATGGGTTCCGGGGAAAGTAACGGAGAAATTAGGTGTAACGGATTATAGGGTTTCAGACGTAATTGGTAGAGAATCACATAGACATATTGATCAGTTAAGACGGCGATCGAGAAGTTTCTTAGCTGCCACTTCGATACAACCAGACGAAAGTCCTTCGCAACTGGAACCAATAGGTGAATGTCCAGTACCGGTTGGTAAAGATGTGTCAGCCACCGATTCACTGACCGTTAAGGAGGGTATGGCCAGTAACAGCAACGAACGTGTTACTACCGACTTAACAACTAATCAAAGCACATTCCCCGCACCCGCAGTGGCCTCGCCAGCTAGCTCAAGAACTCCCCATCCCCCCAGACTTATACGTAAATGTAGAATAGAGAACCCACCTACATACAAATTTTATGTTAAGTTGGATAATTAAGGTTATAGATAATAAGTTATTCATAACATATATATGTGTAGATTTTTTAGTAATAGGCATACGGTTTAACCGCGTCTGGTTTAAATAGATAATAGCTGTATGTTGAAATATATGTAATATGTCTTTAGTATTTATATAGTTATAATGGTCATAATTAAATTCGTAGTTAAGAATAGGGTGGAGGATTGTAATGTATTCAAACTATGTCAGTGAGACAGCTAGTCTGTCAGTTTGTCAATTGTCGTTTGTCTGCAATATATCCTGATGAAATAAGACGTGTTTTATTATCCTGCGCTGCCTTCACACTCAGATAGTTTAAATTTGGCGAATATAAAAACAGCACAACGTTCGCGGTTTTCTTCGGCTTTGTTTTGCTTTTGTTTACTCCGAGTTCATCGCATTAAAGACTTTATTGTCAATGTTGAAGGTTATTTTATTTCCGCAGAAATTTACGTACCGTAACTTTTGTCGCAAATCTGTAGGATTCTCTATTAGAATACATATATTATTTCTGGAGCTAATAAATTTATAAATAAAATACGCTATTTCAAATCTTATACCTCAATCTTCATATCTAGTTCACTTGAAAACTTTCGTCCCTTTCATCTTCAACAAAGAACTATCTTTTAGTGACCCATTTATAATTTTGATATGAAAAAAATGGCCATCCCAAAAATCCGTTTCATCTCGGACCCGATACAAAAAGGAGTATACAAGCCACTGTGGAATGTTCCAGGATAAAAGGTGAAGCGGCTGCGAGCGCAACTGATTAATTTTTCAAAACACATCAAACACAGTGCCGCATTTTTTTTCAGTTTCCAATTAAAAGTTCGGCACGGCGCAAACAATCCTTGCTTCGCTCACTAGATTTGTTCCAACAATTTCACAACGCAGTTGAAAAATCTTACTGGTAAAAACTAGAATATGACTTGAACTTATATCTAGGTACTTTTAGGTTGTTCGTGATTTTAGAGAGAAAATTGATAATAAGTAACTAAAATAAATAACAATCAATGGTATTTAAAATATGTCTAAAGCATAACAAGTAATTGAATTGCCAGTTGTCTTTATGTCGATATTAACCTGCCGTCCGAGGGTTCGATTTCCTTAATACGATATAAAATATTTTTTTTTCTTATTATTAATTGTATTCTAAATACTCTAAACGGCAATGTTTTAACATAGTAGCCTTTAGGCTACAATAACAATAGAAGTGATCTCAGTGGTATAATTACAGTAACCCCAGAGAGCAGCTTCCCTTAATGTTATTATTGAACCAATTAAATCAATTCTGGATTCTACAGGCAGTGTTGGTACAAGGTTATTGAATAACTCAATAGGCGAGCATTAACTGTGATTACAAACTGCAGTATAGGATTATAGTATTTGTTTGAATAGGTATTTATTTATAAACAGTTTTTGAGCAAAAAAAAGCAACAAACTCTACCAAACTTTGATCATAATGTAATCAAAACTGATTACTGACTGAATTGACTAGGTAAGTATATACCTACCTAGAATTTAATATTACATAAATTTTATTTAATTCTATATATTATAACATATATATATAATTTAACATAATATTTATATAACAACAGAACTACTAACAAATTAGTTTCGAATCGATCATGATAAGAATGTTTAAAAAAATAATCAACTCTTTGTACCTATACCTTTTATATTACAAAAAAATCGTTAAAAATACTATAAATAGGAACTTGAGTAAATCCAACACACACTAATGTATTAAAGTAAAGTTTTAAAAATATTGATATTATATCTTACTACCTATACTTATCTTACAAAGAACTTAAAAAGGGATTTTTATATAATAACAAGCAGTATTTAATTTAATAATCTCTAGGAAGATCTTGTAAATAATAACATCATCGTAATAACTACCCTATAGCTATCACGTTAAGGATCACTACACTTTGCCTCGTTGAAACCCTTACGTGTATATGTGAACATGAAAACCGTTGGTTTCGACATGCGGTAATGGGTAAACGTCCGGTTTTCGACATAGGCCGTAGGTTTTTATTATGGACTTGTCGGATCAAATTTAAAATCCGCATCCGCATCTACGGTTTTTTTTGTTATATTAAATTAGACATAATTAATTTAGTTAAGTTCAATAAAAATAAATATGAAGTTATTGAAGTTTCTTTCTATTGCATGCCGCTGTTTTCTTAGTGGTGGTACGAGTAGGTAATTGTCAGGCTCTATTGGGACAAATAAATCGGTGAGCGCACTTTAGTTCTGAATAGTAGGTAAATAGACGTATATTGATTAAAATTTTAAATAGATAAATAGTTAATATTTAATAATATAATAGTTAAAATTTTAACAATTTCTAAAATTAAATTAAATTAAAAAGGTATATAATTTATCTTGAATTAATATTGCAACAGTATCAGAAAGATCCGCAATTTTTGTTTTGGCGGATTATCCACCAAAGCTGACCTTCGTCACATCATTACGTACTTACTCGTCGCCTGTTGCAAGGGTTATAAAAACCTTTATTAGGGTTTACGGAGGGCGGTGAAAAGGGAAAATACTTTGAAATCTAGAACACACAATTTTCTACAAACACGTTTATTTTGTGATCACAACTTTGTTAGGGGCAAAAAAGTTGGGTCGTGAGTATTTAATTTATAATTATTTCGACGGTATTCTAAGGCTTATTTATTTTATCATATGTAACATAAAATGGTACATGTATGTATATTAAAAACAGCTCCTTCCTAAATCAGCCTTAAAAATTGTAGTTAGTAGGTACAGTAAACTACCGATTTTTATTTGTTAACTATGTGTTTTTTATGTTAATTCGCAGGATTTCACGAGAGCATCCTACGCTACCACTCAAAACGCTAGTGCACTCGTGTTTTAGGGAAATTAATATGGAGATAGTACTTCTAATGACAGATTTAAATAAATAACTCCGTATGATATTTAAAACTGCATACGACTACTTACTTTTTTTGACGAATAACAAAAGGAAGGAAGATTCAGTTCTAAACGTCAATAAAATATGAGTGAAAAATCACCAAAATAGATTCAACTGCTTACCATTTATACGTTTTAAATATTCACAACGAATGAGTACAGTTCAGTGTTTGAAATGTGAGTTGTATACAATTTTAAGTAGACGGGTACGTACTGTCGCTTCGGAGTTAGAAGTTTTATTCAACCTTCATCATTGGCTGTGTGTTATTTATTTGACAGAGTTCGGTTTCGGTAAAGTATTTTTGTACAGAAACTTTATGAAATCTACAGTTGATTCATAGATAGTTCAACAGAATTGTAACCTCATATTTTGAATATTAAATAAGTATTCAACTGTGATAATTCTATTTATTCATTACACAATTTAAAAATAACGTTGTTCCGATCTTTTTCAATCGTTTATATAAATACAATGATCGTTATTTCTAATACGTTTCTCAGTATTTGCTCAAGTGGAAAGTCTTGCATGCTAATAGCCTCTAGATCAATCAGGGGTTGCAAATTGTAAGGATCATGGATAACGAAGCGAGAAATACTGGATGTGGCACACTACTTGCTTAATATATTTTTTCAATTGAAACGGATTTATTGAATTAAATATAGGACCCTGTTATTAATGGGGTTAAAAAAATGTCAAGTGAATAAGTAGGTACATATTAGCAGTTTCAAAGACGTAGCAAAGCAATGAAGCTTCGAAGATGTTGTCTCAAATAATTGCTTAGTAAGCGACAGAGACAGAAAACGTTAAGGCCGATGTAATCATATAAATCAGTCTAGTATTCTGTATGAATAAATTTAATATATATTATTTACTATGTAAATAAAGTTCGTTTTTTTCAATAATGGAGTAAGTAACCATTTTAGTCTATAAGCTACCTTGAAATCATCTCACTTACGCCCGATGTCAATAAATCAATCCTGATCCATTTTATGCTATCTAAGATTGATATATCAATCCATTTTCTGGGTGAAGCTTTAAAATCAATCTATCTTCGATCTACGATCGATCGAATCTGTTCGAAAATGATAGTTTTTGCTTGCCAATAAGCTATCCGTCCATTTTGACAACTCGTTGGTTTTAATTGCGGATTGGAGATAGATTATTAACATCGGGCGTTAGTCTGTCTAGTACCTATCCTTCAAGTTAGCACCTACATCTATGTCCCCGGGTGTCGCCAAACAGTGCGTTGTGTAGTTTCCATTTACATGACTAATTAGTTGGTAGCAAGCCAAGAAGTCACTGTTTGCAAGCGCAGGATACGTGGGGACTTGTGTTGTATGTACTGAATGCCTTTGCCTGATCAATATTTGTTTGAAATTACTTTTAGTTGAAAATTTTTAAAACTTCGAATCTGTTAATGTCTGAAGTGATTTTCTTAAAACGCAGCTTAACCCACTCACGATCACGTCGGCTTTGGTACAGAGTAAACCACAAAATCTGTCCATTAGTTTAATAGCTACGACGCCACAGACAGACACTCGTATAGACACGATAAACATTAACATCACTCTATGGAAAAAAATCTCAAATATAATTATGTGCTAATAATTCTATATTCAAATTCAAATAGTAATTCTGTTAAATTTTGAGTGACAGCTGTTTTATTTCCAATTAATGTAATGAATAAAATGTTCATGAAATATCAAATACGTAAGCATAATGTAGCATTTAACGTATGTGGTACAATACAAGACTTTGTAACAAAAGACTCGACTCTATATTAGGAACTAAAATATACATCGAATGACGAGCATAGTTCTGTATAGTTTAAACCACATAATTAGCTATTCTCATGTTCGGTTCTCTTGATAAACCATACTAACTTTAGCTTAGATTTTAGGTAATGGTTCTTATACTTTCAAGTTTTTATTAAAAGGAATCTAAAAGGAAGGTACATTTGATATACATGTTTTTCGGATATTAATAAATATTACTTGGATGGAAGATAGGTACATTCTTTTATAGAGCCTGTATAACACCTCTTTCTTCCTTCACATTGGTGCAAGTGTAGTATATAGATGGGAATGGGGTAGCCATTAGGTTTTGACCAATCAGTGCAAGATGTACTATATTGTGGCAATAAGTGTTTTTCGTCTTCTTATTGAAAAAATAAGAAATGTATTTATAATTATTACAGCAAAGACGAAACCCTACAACGTTATTCCAACCGTAATAATTACAAACTTTTTAACATCAAATACGCAAATGTTTATCTGAAATTTTTCCTTTACAAAAACATAAATAAAGTTTTAACAAATCAGCTGTATAATAAATTTGTCATTCCAGAGGCCAGTGAGCACTTTAATTGGGCTGTATAAAAACTTGAGGAAACTTTTTATTGCGTCGGTCGTAATCAAAATTTTTCGCCACCCAAGAGTTTTATTAGCGAGAATCCCAAGCTATCGTCACGAAATAAAAACACATAGAAAGGCCACCAATACTTTCATACATAGGTACAAGCCTAAATTATCTCACTAATCTTGACATATTCGATGAGACAAAAGGTATTGGTAAATATTTGTGCCTATGTTATGTATGAAACGTCAATCGTGAAGGTTACCTGCGAAACCTACTATTAGATAATTACAAGAAGGTAAATACTGAGTATATATGACGTATATTATACGCTACTTCATTATAGATGTTCAGTGCGCGAATAATTGGAAATAGATCTTCTGATAACTTCTGTACCCATCTTTTTGGTGGTATCGTTAAGACTTATGACTTTTCCAAACTTGGCGTTATTATATTAAAAAGTCCGCCTTTGATTTAACTTTGTATACGTTCCGCTAATAAAGGTGAGATGAATATTTTTGAAGCAACTTTTAAAATGACGGCTTACTGCTACTTAAAAGCGTTTCAATCTACAAATGGGAGAGCTGTAGATAGCCACTTGTGGAAAAACAATGAATGGAAAGTTCTTACATAAAAATACAAGTATAATTTCCTGATAGTCAGAGATTTTTCTTTAGTTACCGATAGCTAATTAATCTATCTTACGTCGTCGTCAAATAGGAGTGTAATTTCAAACGAACCTATACCGATATTTATATATTGTTAAAGTTCATAATAATATGATTGTAAATGGTCTCCAATAAATATATGTATGTTACCTCATCAAATAGTTCAACTTATGATTAATACCTAAACTCCCTACCAAACTCAACCGTACATGGATTATCAAATCGAAATGGCCGTTGGGTGATCACATCTAACGCTCAGTCAATAAAGCGGGATAAACGAGTTTTCGTGTGGCGGTCACGTACTGACAAACAAAATGGGAGCGACCGAATTGTCTGGAGCGAGAAATGTCCAACCAAAACTAGGGGTGCAATTCAGTTAAGTAAAATGACAACCCTACGACGTTTTAATGCTCTGTCTCTTTCGTTAAGTATTCAGTCGACTGAGAAGTCCGATCTTTAGTGTGCTCGCGCTCGCTTGCCGACAAAGTTTGTATTAGCGAATAAAAAGGCGATTGGGGAAAGTTTACAAGATTGAAACTACCTGGAGTAATGCATATTCTGTTCGGGGAAACCTTTCTATATTTTTTTTACAGACCCAATAACACTTTGCTCTAGTAACTGTAAGTAGTTATTGACCTTAGTTAAAGGTTTGATAAATGTAGGTTGAATCTCATTAATTAAGGCTTTCTTTATTCTGTAACCCAATCGACCTTAAAGTTAACAATGGCTTCACTTTCATTACACATTTTATGCGTATTATCATTATTAGAGTAACTATTATATAAATAACAATTAAGCTCCGACAAAACGCCGACAGAGCCTTTAGCCCTTTTCTAGATTTCAATTCAAGTAAAAAGGAAATTAGATTGAGGTAATAAATTACATTTTCAATTCGTTGAATGCGTAAATAGCAATCATGGTATTACAAACTGACATTTGAAATTAATAAAAGCCTTTTACGACATTGAAACGAAAAGGCTTTAAAGGATGACTATCATTATTATTTAAAATCTTAATTTGAAAATAATCTTACGTATAGGTATATTTTATTAATACCTAGTAATTTTACGTAACATAAGTCTCGAGTCTCATTAGGTAAAATCCTTTCTAAATTACCTACGTATGTACCTAACTTTAACTCATACAACAAATAATAATTCGGATTATTTTAGAAGTAATAAAGGTACCTTATGAAAATTCTCTATTTAGACCAACATGTTTTTACATCATTATAACAATGGTAGCTACAAAGATCCTTTATTACGATTTATATACGAATAACTACAATTACAAGACATAAACAAGCTCCCAAGAAACATAACAGTTATAACGCACATTTGAATCAAATTAATGTCCCATAATACACCATCGTTATGAGGGTTTAGCCTAACTGTATAGGTTTATGGGGCACATTATCATTAGTACCGTGATCGTAGCCTTACCCCGTATCCTGTTTCTGTAAATTTGATAAGAATGAGATGGATGGTTTTCAGGAAGGAAGAAACAGGACAGGATATCACTTCATCTTCTTTTATTTACTGATACCTTCAAATTCTTTACTTCGCAATGCCTGCTCTGTGTTTCAAAGTGGTCGGATAGTCCTGAAAGTGGTATCAAAACTTTCACATTGAAGAAACTGTGCAAAAAGAATCTCGATAATAATTCAGCGTATTGTCGCCATGTGTCATCGTTGTTATTTGTATACAAACAAAATAAATCATGTGAAATGAAGCCGGAAAATGCGAGGGCAATAATTCAAAATGGCGCCCGTTGCGTCCCCGACCGCAAACGAACGCATCAAACTTGTGCGATCCAACTTTTATTTGCAACGCGTTAAAGTTATGCAATATTAACGCACACACTAGTGCGAACGACTGTATTTTTATATAGATATACAGAGACTGGATGTGGTTAGCAAAAGAAAGCGTACATAGTATATATATGTTTGTATCTAGGGTATGTTTGTTAAAAATATCACAAGAATATACGTAGATACTTTATGGTAGTTAATTTATAATTTATAAGTTATTTATTCTTTATATGCTTGATTGTTATCGATTTTGTTGTTATTTTGAATTCATTCAATCATAAAATAATATGGCTGACTCATCTAGTAGTATGTTTCAACTTTACCACACAAGGTAACCGAGTGATCCGGGTCAAAGTGCTACAGGTACACAGGCGAGTACAAAATGAGCGAGCGAAGCGTGCTTAAATATGATTATCGTGCTAGCATTTCCGTTGCCGATTATACTTACTGGTTGCAGATTTTTTCATATAACATGTTTTGAAGTACTGAAGTTACAGAGCGCTTGGAATTGTTCCATTTAACAGCATATTTTCCGTTCTTGAGGTTATGCGACGAACAAAAAAAGTTACTTATTATGGTTGTTTCTTTTGTGGGAAAAAATATAATGATGTGTAACCGGGAAGGGTACTTAAAGCAACATACTTTATGGTAAAAGGTTCATAATATATATAGTAGTAAAACGATTTGATTGGCGACCTTATATAACGGATAAGTTGTTATGTACGTTGCACCCTTGTAGGCAGGTGTATAGAATATCTAATATTTATACTGTACAAGTATAATATTAAAAGAAACATGAAGCAATTTGATGTTGTTAATGTTAAACAAAATCCTATGTCCCTGTTGAAGAGTTGAAATACATTTTTGTGTGAGTATTTTCAGTTTTTGCCAACTGTCACGGATGGCACATAAATTGTGCGGCATACTGCCACCCACTGTGAACATTTTATAACTTGAATACGTTAAATGAAACATTTAATTATATTTTGTATATGTCTAACTGTTAAAAACATAACTACAAAGTAATAACATATATTACCACAAGACTTCAGATAAAAGGGGGTAAGGATATGGGAAATTCTGGCAAATGAGACTTATCAACTTTATGCTTAACATAAACAGCAAATCATTACTGTTATTATATTGCAAGGACAAAAAGTGTTTGTATATTATACAAAGTTCAATATCCTTTCAGTTATTTATATGTGTGGGTGAGGGTCACTATCACCCGAAACTTTTATATAATTTACAATAGCAGAACTTGTAATCGGGATATCATATACCTACTACTTATATTACAAACCGGGAATATTTATGTACTTAGATGGATTTTTGTTATTCTTTTATGCAACAGCTGAAAAAATTTAATAGAAACTAAGCACAACCATTGATCTAGATTTATAAACATTGGATACTTTTAGTTTCAAGAATAAAGATCATTGTAAACGCGATTTAGAGTAGAGTATTGTCAATTATAAAGCCATCCATATTTTCATACATTCGATTTCCGCAGTGTTTTTCGAATACAAACAAACGGACCATTAATTTCACCCCTATGGCACAATAGGCCAACAAAGCCTCACAATACAATGGGAATAGGAAACACTTCCTGTCAAAGGAGGACTATCTGAAACACATGAATTAAGCCTCGCGCGGTGTTTGTTCTCAATTAACGTTATTTTGACATTATATTTTTTATTCATTGGGTAATTATCAAAGTATTAATTTTCGGGATCGCATTTTTGGATAAGAATTAATATGTCAGGTTTAGTCGTTTACTGATAAAATTATGAGATACAGAAAGAGATATACTTGATATGGCATTTCAAACTTTAAATAATATCTAATAATGCTCAAGGTACGGCTCTATTTATTTATTTAAAAATCTTAAAGCATATAGTTTTTAAACAAATATCCATAGTTAAAATATGCTAGGAATTTTGTGACGGATTTGATGCTCTGTGTACCTACATTAAATCAATTCTAGTTATAACTCCGAAAAGCGTTAAATGTAACTAAGGACTTCACATTACAATCCAAAATCAATCCTCAAATGGTTAATAACATTATTGAACAGAAATCAAATCGATTACAACCCTTCATAATATCAATACTATCTTCCAAGTCAAGTTTCAGTGAGGCAATGTAGTTTAATTAAGACCCTAGGATTCGATACAACGGCTCGGGTAGGACATCACCGAACTAACCACATTTCCCAACGAAATGGCGCATACATTAATTGGATTACGAAAATCGGATTTATTTCACGTTCAATTTACTGACATTTCATTTACTGTTGCATTCCTGTAAACCATGTTAAATATTTATAAAATACTCTAGCTTTCGGCCTGCGGTTTCACTTGCGTGGTTCTCGTTCCCCTCTTTATAATATTTTAGTGTAGATAAACTCTTTTATATTATGTTTGGTGTAGTTGGATCTTAAATAATGATTGAATTATTAGAATATGAATAATTAATTTAATTATTTGGTAATGATTCTACTTATTGCCATTACTATAAATTTATATTAATTTAAGGTACCTACCTATGTGGCAAGTTGAAGCTTTGGTAACATTGCATGACGAAAAATATTGAGACGGAAAATCGCATTCAAACTTGAACTGTTCATGAAACATTGACTGTAATTGTACGAAGTAGTACCTACTGCACTTATTTATATTTTACCAACATACAATAATGAACGAAATTCCTTAAATATGAAAATTTCCATGCAGAAGTTCTGCGCAATCCTGCAATTTTTTTTACGTCAAGTTACTAACCTTGACTAGCTGCCTCCGGGCGGTTTCACTTGCGTACTTCCCGTTCCCATAGGAATACAAGGATTAAATATATAGCCTCACAAATAAAGCGTAGCTTTCAATTTATGAACGAATTATTCAGATCGGTCGATTTCGGAGCCTATTATGGCATAACAAAAAAACAAAACTCTTCCTCTTTATAATATTAGTATCTAGATAGATAATAATATATGCATTGCATTAAATTACCAGTTTCACTTTTTTTATTATTTAGTTTAGTTTAGAATGCCAAAAATTCAATTATGTATCTAGAACGATGAACGAACAGGGGTGTTTTACACTAAGTAAATAGTTACCTTTATAGTGAACTATAGAGTAGACATTATTTTGATGGTGATAAAACAACTTTTTCTTACACAAAAAGCCCGCAAGATCGTCTGGACCCCTGAAGAGCCAGACCCCTTTTATCTGTCCCAATCTTTCACATAACATTTGAGGGTTAAGCCGATGGGGTAGCGAAGGGTTTTTTTATGAAACATAGTTTTTTCACGCAATTAATCTCGCGTGATGTCATACGTGATCGCTAACCTGTGGACATGTGCAAAGCTATTAATATACCAAAGCTATGCTTTAAATCGAATATAACATAAACTATACATGTCAAAAAAGACTGCTGATTGTCTAACCTTTTAAAATTGTCAAAGCATTATTCACACCGCCATAAACGATTATTTGATACCCTAATTTAAAAAAATGGTTAAATTTACTATCGATTGAGAGCCTTCTGCGCTCACCGAAACAGGCCGAGCAAGAGTGTAAAAGCCAGCTGAGGCTAACACCTAGTCCATAAAAAAAATTATCTTATATAGGTATAACCCCTCAACTTTTTATACCAATAGTTTGCTACATATTCAAACATCAATGTACCTAGTTATCACATAAAAACCGACAATAGATCTACAAAATTTATCGATATTAGTTTACATGAATCATGAGCTATCAAATGACCCCACGCTATATATCTTCTATCCGTTTTTAGGTGAGGATGGATGACATACCTTATCGACCGTTCTACCATCGGTGCTTTATCACTTATGGAGGCTTTTGACCTCAGAGTGTTAGACGGAAATTGTGTATCCTATGGGCACATGTTCACTGCTGTCCTACTTAATCGGGTCACGTGCCAATGTTTATGTAATATTTATGAGGATGGTGTTGATTTTAATTTATAATTAAAACACTACTTTTATAAGTATTGCAGGGTTTTATTTTTAATACAACCGTTACTAGTGTTACTATGTCTTAAATCACAATATGGCCTCCGGCACTGTCCCGTGGGGGGCACAGTGTTGCCTACCCTACCCATACCTACCCTTTTAACATGTAGTATTACAGTTAATTGATTTTTTCTTTAGGTTTCCAGTATTAGATGAATCATTTATTACAAAAGTACATACCTCAAAAAGTGCAAATTCCTTTGATTATGATTCTTGTTCTATATAACGGTAGCAACCTTAACTGACTATTAGTATAGTATAGTAGTCAGTATAATAAATATTCGATCAAGCCTGAACGGTTGACGATATGAAGATGAAATTTGACACAGTGATGGGATATGTTCTGGAATAGGCATTAATGCCGGGGAAATCGAATCTCCCCTAAAAAGCGGGTAATCCAACAAATCTAACGGTTATAAATAATTTGATTTAGGTATTTTATTTATTTTATATTAATAGAAATTTCATTTAAATGGCTTATTAACCAGATAATCATGCACACAAATATTTGTAAGAGTTAAAAATCGAAACCGTAACCTGAGCACCACCCCAACCGGCCAGTCAATAGGTACTCAATGGCCTGAATAAGCTGACCCACTTTATATTGTTCACCCTTCTTCATAAAGCAGGATAACTGATCCTAGTTCTAATCGTTTCAAGATAATAATATATTCAAGGAATATATTGTAAGAAAATGCATCTTGAGACCGATTCCTTTAACCATGTTCTTAGATTATAAATATTATATTTATAATCTAAGACCATGTTTGTAAAATCCATGTTACTTATACATAGATACCTAACGGGACAATTTACGCGTGGACGTTATATAGGTACATAAATTTATGAATTTAGTTCGCGAAAGTTTGTATTTAATGAAACTTAAACCTTAATGATAATGTTCATCTCATTTTCTTACACGACGTTAAATAACGAATATATTTTTAAACTGGGTTTCACTAAACCTGCTTTGTGGGTTTTACTAGACAGCTATTGTTTCATATGTTATGTTAATAAGAAGGTAAGACTCTATTAAAAAAATAGAGATTTATATTATGAATCCTTTATAAATTCACCTAGGAAAGTAACACCATACCTATTTCTATTTTAAACTTACCTACACATACCAAAGGAGAAACATGACAGTTAACAGAGTTGCCATTTACAATTAGAATTGCTTGTAAATATCCTTAGACAGGGATTACTTTGACCATTTTCAACTTACTTGACAACAAAAACTCCATGTAAAAAATATTTATGAGAGAATAATTTTCAAAAAATATACAATCACGCATTGTTATATAGATTTAGCACCCCCTCATGTTATTTAAGGCAAACGAGCCATTTAATTTTATTCCACTCGAACCATTCGACGGAATCCGAACAATTTACCTTTTGAAATGTTGATGCCGAAATAAATTTATAGCCCGTTTAACGATATTCGTACATTCCATCGGGAGACTTATAAAGTAGGATGCCTAATGCTTGAAAGCACTCAATTGCATTGATATATAATATGACAATACTGATTGACATGGCTGCATAATAAAACACCACAAAAATAGGTATCTGCAAGAAGTTTTAAATTGTATAAAACTAATAAAAATATTATTACCAATGATTTTTCTCATATGACAACATTTTCCTACAAACAAAAAAACGATAAAATTAATTGGTAATTTTCCCACACGCAGCACTCAAACATACAGAGAATAAAATAAATATTTTTAAAGCAATTTAAAAAATGAAAACGTAGGTAACAGAACAAAGTCAACCGAATACGGCATTATAAAAAATATCGAACCGTCCCGAATGGCATTTTTATTACCACCGCAAAATAATGACGGTCTTTCGTGGACTTTAGCGAAGCGGTATGTGTAATATATTTTCATATACTTTAAGGTTCTATATACCTGTAGAGTTTTAAAGGTAACATCTGCATTAAGTGTATTTTATTGCGCTCGATAATATATTTCGTTTTCATGATGGTGATAAGGAGGTCCAATGTAGGTATAATAGACTAGTATCGATGTATGTAAATATCTTGGCATTGCAAATAATTTGCTATTTATGATAATTACTGTAATGTAATATTATCACTATTTTTTTAAAGTAGGTACTCTCACATTTACCAATTCCTGGAAATGTCAATAAGTCACGAAACGTATCTACTTATAACATTATGTATGTGTGTATGTACTTATATTCTATTTCCAATACATGTCTACACACCAATATTTAATTCAACAACGAAAGATCCACGTGTTGACATCCTAGACTGCTAGAAACTGTGCTTTTGCAGTAATAATTTATGAGAATAACCACAAGGTATTCTTGTAGTCTTCCTATAAGGGGGCTTGAAATAGAAAATAGCGAATAGAACAAATGTTTGAATAATAGACCTACAATAAGACAGATACATAAGAGTTATCAATGCGACAATTTAACATAGACATCCAAAGTTTACCTACTGATTTACATGAGTTGTTCCCAAAGTACTCCATTCTTTTGTTCTAAAAAGATAAGAATCTCATACATGGATTCCCAAACTACTCCAATGAATTAAATATCAATTTAAAAATATTGCTTTCAAGTTTCATTCTACTCCAAATGTAACTGGCGTTATTCCCAAATCACTCCAGTCATTGTTCATCGACAATTCTCAAACTACTTCATTGAAAACATCGAAATATAGTCGTAGATACACATATATTCATATGCATATACTTATTTATATACTATATAAAGTGACATAGAATAATACCATACGTAGTTCAATTTGCCTATAACTTATAACATGAAATGTCTCCAACTTAAATAGTCTACCATTTCATTTATATAAACTACTTTTGTCCGGATGCGTGCTTACCCCCTGTGGGCACATTTTTCACTCTCCATTTTTCCTTTTAGCTTAAATAATTTATATCAACTTTTATAATGTTCTTTTCGTGAGGCTTATCTCCGAAAAATTCAAGATAGCTGCATTCTTGCACGTAAGTAGTAAAATGTAACAAAGGGGGGAAATAAATGTTGTTGATTATATTTTTGGTGGCAATTTGGTACCACAAGTAATAAATCATAGTAATTTTGACCAACTTTTCTTGTTTATTAAATTCTGCATAGACTTTATTAAAATATGTTAGACAAAGGCGTCTAGTTTCTAGAATTGGCACATTGGTTTAAGTACAACTTAATATCCGGCGTACGACTCTGAGATTTAATATGACGCAACCACACAGTTCTTAGGAAACTTTATTTAATAATTAAGTAACGACTTTTGTTATGGCTTTACTAAGCATTTAATTTAACAAAATTTGTTTAAAAAATAATTTATCAATGAATTAATTGCCAGGGCCGCTTTGGGGCGTATTGTATTAATTCCGACAACGAAACAATGCATTATTTACACAAACAACGTAAACAGTTAACGAAAACGATACCAATTATTTAACGATGGATAAATTGAAACTGGCGCGTGATGTTTACGCCTACAACGAATTTATTAGAGAAGCGACGGGGACGGACTTAGGCATGGGCATGATAAGTCATTGTATTTTCTTAAACAAACGTGAAAGCTTAGTTCCTGAAACAGACAGAGCATAAAAGCTAAGATTATGTCGAACAATGGAATTTTGATCATGCTGATTTGAATCCATTGACAAAACATTATTTCCATTACGCTTCGGTAGATGAAATTAAAAGCGAAACGTATAATTATGTCATTTTGAGTGAGGCATATATCGTATTACTTACGTTACACGCTGATCTACCAACTCGATGTATTAGGAAGACTCATATTAACTTGTGTTAAACATACGACCTCTGTTTAAAAATATAAAAATAATAATCTTCAGAGGGGTAAAGAAAGCTTACATTTGTCAAATAAACAAGGAAATATGTATGAAGCTATTTTGTTGTTTGATTCTGAATACATTCCTGTGGTCATTGAGTTTATTTCGTATCTGGCTGTTCTGTTCTAGACGTAGCATAATGACTATTAATTCTGAAATACAGAATAGAATAATTGTTTGTGTTTCGTTGTCAGTTGTTGTACTAAATCAGATTTATGAAAAGGTCAACTGGTTTAATACGTGCTTTAAGAATTAATGAGATACTGTGAAAGTTGAGACGCTACGTGATCAAAATCAGCTTCAAAATAAATAAAAAATTACGAATCCCACCCAAGACAAACATTTTGTATGCATACATTTCCTGTTTATTATGTGTCTAGCCTAATTATATAAGTATGTATTTAAAAGAAATATATGTAGTAGTTAGCTATATCAGCTATCTGGTTACCAAAGCACAAGCTCTGCTAAGTTTGGAACCAATAGACCGTGTGTGAAAAAGACAGAATATTTATTCATCCAAATAGGCTGTATCAGATGATAAATATTGAATTACTGCATCAAATGTAACTCAATACGAGGGTTCCAAATGCTAATATTATTTAATCTATCTTATTATCGATTCCTACACATGTCGTGTTTGTCGTACGTATTTTGTTGGGCAAACAGCAAATATAACAGAATCTAGTTTGCATCGAGCATCCATGTAGGTACAGAGTGGATCAATATTTGCCTTTTCACGGCGACCGAGAATGTCTGAAAATATTTGTTGTTTAAATAAACAATTACATGCAAATAGTTTTAGTTTTTTTTTGTTTGTTTTTATTACAGGTATGTGAACCAACAACCGCCCCACGTTACCGGGGAAAATTTAATTTTCTACGAATAAAAAGTAGACTTTGTTCTATTCCAAGCAAGCAAGTTTCTGTTCAAATATCTGCACAAAATTAAATCAAAATCGGTTGGTGGTTTGGCAAGACATCGAAAAAGACAGGTAGACAGAACCAATTAAATTTTGCATTTTATTTAGGTAAATTTATTTTTTAAAGTTGAGAGCTTGAGCAACACTTAATTTTCCATGTCATTTTATATGGTAGGTTGAATGGTAGGTAGTACATTAAATATTAATTGTGTCTAATATCTTATTTAAACTAAAAGATTTATAACAAATAGATGCTTTATAGATTTATATTCAGCTCAGAGTTTATCCCAAAGCCGTTAGCGTAATCTTCGCAAAATGACATCTCAAATCTGAGTTTATTGTTTCAAATGCCATTATTTAAGAGATTAGAAGGTCTACGCCTGGGTGGCTGGGAAGATTTCAATTTGTAGACAGCATTGTACCCTCTAGATGATTTAACTGTCTCATAGAATATACTTAATATTCTTGTCTATTACGTTACTATAGAGCTACTTTATTTTTTTGAATAAAAATCTGAACATTGTTCGATAATATTTAAATCTATTATATCCCCAACCTTTTCTTTGGATTTGATTTCAACTATCAAATTAAAGTACATTTTGCGGTAACCAAAATGTTTAAAAATCGAAAAGACTATGTATAGCTGGATGAAAATCAATCTTGTTTCATTTAAAACTAAATTCCCCAATAACACGGTAAAGGAAACAGTGAATCAAAGCTTATTTTACATCGTTTTGACTAACAGTTGACATATTTTATTACAAACAGTCAGATCAAAGTGTACCAGTCACCATTACCTTATAATATGCTATTTAATAAGACAATAAACCCTTCACGATTGTATTTCAATATCTTTCGATTACGATTTGAAATGGGTAGATGGGACTGCTTTACAGGATATTAACTCTCGATGAAATCGTTACAAATATTAAAATAAATGTTACCCTTAATATTAAGCTCAGATTTTGAACTGTGTAAATCAACCCATCTCTCTCGTAAGAAATCGATAAACTAAAATTTCATATCTTTATAACACTTCTTTTTGCAACAGAGGCTTATTAGAAACTATATAATCATAACCATTACCAATCCATTATGTGAGGCTAAGTGACATAAGCATATTATAGCAAATAAAACAAATCCTTCACCAACTATTCAAGTTAACGAGATTATATAGATTTCCACCAAAAACTAAGCCCATCTAGAGCACCATCAAGCCTATGGTAAATACGAATTAATATTGTCTTATCTAGTTCCAATTTTTTGATCACATTCTCCCAAATACCATGTAACCGACATGCATGATATAAAGAAAGATTGATAGAAAGTGCAAGAAGCGAAATGTGTGTCAAATAAGGAAAAATGACCGTCACCGGCTGGCTTGCAGTAAGTCGTGAAGATAAGGCTGATTGATGGTCTTCGCTTTTAATACGGAACTATTTTTGGGTGGGAATTAATTGGATTTTGGTATGTTTGCACTCTGAAAGGAATTTTGAGGGGTATCTACCAAAATATTGTGATTTTATTTTTATTCTCTTCTGTGAAACAGAAGTTTTTTTTTCCTTATTCTGGGTCCACAAGTAATGATCCCAGCTAATATTACAATCTAGTCTTAGTATTAAGCTAATCTAAAAGACATGATATTCTTATATAAGTAGTCAAATTATTTATTCATTTATTACAGTCATTTTGTATGGGTTATTTTGTAGGATAAATGCAACTTGGACTAAACCATACTAGTATGTTAAAACGTCACATTAATATGATGTCAAAAGTTTAAAGTAAATAAGTATCATATTATTCAACACCGCAGCATAAAAACATATTTCAACAGATTTACGTACGAATATTTCATGAATGGAGCTGAAATGTTATAAAAGGTAGATAAGTAAATAGTTTTATTTTCCAGTGGTCCTGGTTGTATTCGCTGAACTGACGTGGTATGTTCAGCAGTTTAAGTGAAGAACTTATAATAAACAAGCAATTAAATAACGTTAAGAAATGACTTCAGGAAATAAAAATTGTACTTAGCATGGGTAGACCTAAAAGTTACATCTTTACCATATGCATAAAATTCATATTTAATGTCATATTTTTCGTATGGCAACATTTTCACCTTAACATGCTCCGATAGCTTAAGATTCGTTTATATAGTATCGGTTCAAAGCCTAGAAGGGTTAACAAAGTCCTCGCAGATTTGAATATTCTAGAAAAGAATACGAAATGCTCTTCGACAGAAAAAGTTGGTGTATAGTTGGCTACTGGCTTACAAGACTTACAAAAAAAAATTAACTAGAATACCTTATGTGAAATTGGAACGTCTCATACCTTGCACCATGAAACGGTTCCGTCTCTCTAGGAACAATAGCGTGTCGACAGTACACGGCCGTTTTACCGTGGATAACAAAGGTATGCAGCTCTCTTCAATGTAAAGTTTAACAATGACACGACAACGGATGTATCGTCTGTCGTGCCACGCAAATCACAAGTTTTATAAATTCTCCAAAGTTCATTCATTGTAAATTTTTAAGTTTCGAATGAAATAGCGTGACTTAAAATAAAGAATGCTCGTTGTTTTCGGCGCAGATCGAAAATCGATTTTATTTATAAAGTTTACAGTGTGCTTTTGATTTTGTTACCTACATTAGCTTTGTTTATTTTTTTGTATATAATAATATGAATTAAATATTGATTTTATTACTGAAGTTATTATACATGCGGAGGTACCTACCGTGCTGTTTTTATTGTCAATGCAGTCTGTTAGATAATAATAGAATTTTCCATTATTCATGTAGCTTTGACAAGCTCTTGTAGAGCGTCATTATGCTTTCAGCTCTATGCAATAAGTTTATTCGTCATTGTTACAAAGAATTCTGTTAAATTTTAAACTGGAAATATTGATGAGTGCAGTTCTTTTTTGAGAAATGCCAAACCCTTTCAAATCTCCATTAATAACTTAAAAACTCTGTAAGAGTTGAAAAGAATTAAATATTCTTAAAGCCCTCGAATTCGATAAATAAATAATATGATGTTTTTTGAGGTATGAAGAATTTTAGTGATTTAAATGTTTGGAAGTACCTCCTTTTATATATTAATTATCTAGTCATCATATCACAGTTTTAGGATCTACAGTTGCCGTGTAAAATGTCCACTGAGTTTATTTAAAGTAACATTTCGTAACTCATTTTTGCCTATTTAGTTAGTCAAGATCTTTGAATAAAATCAACTATGTAGCAACTAGCAACTATGTAAATAACGTTAAAGCAATTCCCACGTACAACGTGTTAACCGCAACAAGCAAACGTAAACGTCTCAGAATCGTAACACTGATGGAAACCCTTAAGACCGTTCACAGCTTCAAAGATAATTTGGTAAATATAAACTGGAGTGTTAATTGTCGGTTGTATTTCTTTGTGGGGCCATTATCTCTGATTCACAGTTGGACGGGCTCGGTGTAAATTGGCACAAAGTTCGGTGCAATAGCGTCGAGTAACTGTAGATAGGCGAGGTGTCTGTAATAATGTAGGTAACTATTGTTGTTCTAGGTTTCATCACGTTTAATTTTCGTAAAAATAAAGTCTTGTAAACCCTTAAGTATATTAGGGGAGAATATGAAATAAATGATGGGATATTTTACTTTACACATCGCTAATGGATCCCAATCTACGAAAAAGTTGGGCTATGCTAACCAAATAATAAATAGGTATACTGATTGTTTAAACACACAAATTTAATTTCACTTTTATTAAATATACCTGCAAACTTTTTGTATCATGATAATTTTTGTCTTTAGTGTTAAGCTTTCCTGAGAACATTTCTAGAAAGAAAAAATGCTATAGCTTTAAATATATTTGCTATCAAAGGATATTAACTTATTTAAACTAAGTTAATTTTAGTACCTATCGAATTATGTTGCGTGCCAGTTTGGTTAGGTTATAACTTTGAACAAATTGTTGGCAGAGAGTTAAGTCAGGAACAGACCTTTGACTCTGTATCTAAAAGTAGATATTTGATAGCGGGAAACGTTTTCAATATCTAGGAATACAAGAGCACGAAAGGCAATAGAGTGTATCGGCTGATATTATTTATCGCCGTGAGAAACTTTTGGGCTACATTTTCTCACTGAAATTGTACAAGTGGCAAAAATATGAAATAAAAAAGTTTTATATTCCGTTTGTTTTTACCTCATAGTAAAATATAAATAAATATATGCGCATCATCGCGGTTCCGTTAGTAACATAGTATTTTTCTTTTATTTCTATTTTTGCCGCACAGTATTAGTTAACAATATTCTTTACCATCCAGTTTTCTTTCTTGAATATAGTAATAAATTCACATTTTCACGATTGTTGATCGTATTATCATCGATATGAACGCACTTGAGATGCAATCTCGCGGCTCGCTGCGCTCTGCTCCTGACATCTGCATTGCGTTGCAAATATTGCATTATTGAGGATTTTTTAAATATTAAAGCCGCTCAAATATGTTTTTTACCCAAAAGGTAAGATTCTGTTGTCATATCTTAGATATATATAACAGATTCGGCTGTTACGACTCTATTTTCTTTATAAAGCCGTTTGTTCAAACTGATAGTAAGGAAATGAGGGAGGCAAGGTTTATTTATATTATTAATCACCTAGTTAAATTTCTCCAGACTTTCTTAGATAAAAATGTGCAGCATAAAATACTTTTTACAGAACTGTTCGTTGGAACGTAATAAATTATAATTCAGATAAATTTAACAACTTCAAACAGTTTTTATAACAAGCATATTTCCATATTTAACGATAAAACATTTTCATCGCAAGAATTCCCATAACTAACCCTTAGTTAGCAATTTTAACACATTGGAAGCGACAACTATTATTATTTCCCTGCAAACACTATTGAATTAGAACGCAGCCGGGCGATTGGCGGCTCTCGGCGATTGTGGAGCGGGGCATTCGAACTACACAATATACATTGTCGCCTCGATAGCAAAACCTCATTGCGTCTGTCGTGAACAAGCGGCGATGTATTGTGTTACAGGAGATGGGAATGCGACAGAATCCTTCCATTGTTTCGCCAACGTCAACACTTTCGCGCTGTAAATGAATGCAGAACTGGGACGTTTATTGTCGTTTAGATTGTCGACGGTTTTGCGAAACGAAAATGTTAACAGCGAAAAAAAAGAAGAGAGAAATGTAACTGGTTTATAAGTGAGTTAGCATTAATTCAATGTGGGGTTCTCTTAAGCTTTTTCTTTGTTAATAGGGATTCGTCGCAAAGGTTGGTGTTAGTGCAGATTAAAATGGGTATTTCAATTTAAAATTAAACCCGTTGCCATTGTTTTTATGTGTTTGGTTACGAAACAACATTGTGATTTTAATAAATCATATACTCATCATTCAAACAATCATATTCTCATTTAAATTCAAAATAATTAACCAAATCTGATATTAAAGGCAAGGATATTGCTAAACAGTCAACATTTCAATTTCTAATTGTCAGTTAAATTAAATATGAACCCAAGGCATTATTAGTCAATGTCATGAATATTTTGTTATACCTAAGTGGGCCATTACTGGCACTTATTTCGCAGAAGGTGTTGGTTTCTGGTTACCCAAATGATATTTTGTATTAACATCTCAGTTTTTCTCTCTTTGTCAATTTTTTTCTGATTTAACTGATTTCACGTGGCGTAGGCTACCTATTGAGAAATTGTCATGACTGAAGTTCCCAAATTGGCTAAACTTATACAACCATGTATGTATATTTCTCAAACTTTGATTAAATCATATAATAATAAATCAATGATATTTAGCCTTTATTAAGTTCGCATAATAATTTGAAATGTTATAGTTTTATATCTTAATCATTTATTAACGTTCATAATATGTTAAACATGGTAAATATTTTTTGTTAACTCTAGTTACGAGTAAAAAAATTTATTAGATACATACAATAGGTATACCTACGTAGGTATCAATAAAATTGGGACATTTTTACTACATGCTTATTTAGTTCTTAATCAAGCCGGGGTAAGTATTGTTATATTTACCTCTTTGGTAAATTAATAACACATTATTACAAAAATAACAAAGCCAAACTTATGTCTAAATATCACATTAAGTAGGTACTTAAAAATAAATAAAAAAAACACAGCAATGCATGTGAATTCGCGCAGGTTCATTAACGTTTTAAATACGCAAATAAATAAACATAAAAATACTACTAATAGGTACTACATATAGCCATATACTACTTTATATTTAAAATTTATTAGTAATTCTCAAACAAACCCACATGGGTCAACGCCACCTCAACAAATCAGAATTCAGTGGGAACACAGAAATAACGCAGCAGAAATTGACTGTAGCACTCCAGTGTGAGTTCTATTACCATTTCCAATTCAATTTGTTATGCAGTTCCCCTACTGAATTTCAGATTTGTTACACGCCGTCGGTTGTAAAAGTCACGTTCGGTAAGGAAACGAATTTGTCTACTTCTTACGTGGGTCTCCTTTTTATTGGTCAAGGATGTGGGACCATATTGATAACATTGCTCTCAGAGTAAAACAACTCCTAAATGTGCCATTATTTCTTGGTAAGAGTCGTTTTTGTTAAGCTCTTCGAGTATATAACTTTATAAATGCTTAAGTACGTTTGAAATGAGAGAAAAATTACGATACTTCAATATGATTGATTGTGTTTTATGAACGGTACCCAAGTGCACGGCTTATATCATAAACAATCTCAAATTAGTCTGTCTGAAGCCGTTTTTATCACACTTTAACGAGCTATTTGTTTCAGACATTTTAACTACATACACTTCAGATATTGCACGTAAATAAATAACGGTTATTAACAAAATGTTATATGGTGTACTTATTTTAGCTCAAATTACTGTATCGCGGCAAAATCCCATTTATAACGGAGTGAATTGAAGTAATTACAGGCTCGGGGCATAATTCACGCAAACAGCTTAATCGAAGGTACCCGGAATTAACATAATAACTGCTTTTGAAAGCTTTGCAAGTTATTTTTCACAGATTAAACGTTAATTTCAACACTCGTGAAAATGTTGATGAAAAATGCGTGGCATCTAAAAAAAAATCTCGTGTCGAAAAATGCGTATAAACTTAATTGGCTTACGTTGAACAGAAGATATAATATTTAAATTAAAAATGTCATACGCATATTCATGAAACATGATAAAATTTTACGTTGATAATTAAATTTTATTCATTCGTGATAAAGCTGGCGAATGATAAGATATACCCATATATAATGGTGTTATTCCATTTCAATGTAGGTACATGTTTCTACTTTTTTGTAAATACGAGCATTCTCACAACAAAAGAACTTTCTGACATAATGTTTTGCTAATTTGCTGTAAGTAGGTACTTTACACATTCATGTCGTATCATAATATTGGCGCTGATGCACCCGAAGATGGCTTATGTAGCCTATCTTCACGGCGAAACTGCGTGCACACTGGGGGCACGTAAGTACGCCGTTCTCATAATTATATGATATGGCAGCAGGCGGGCGAGCCTTTAACTGGTCGCGTTTGGTATCAAGGTCAGCTTTACGCTGAACCTCGAACTCGCGTACTTGGCTGTTTACCATCCTGCGCCATTCTGGCCGCTGTGCTGCCAAACGTTCCCAACGAGAGGGCTCTATGTTGCATCTCTTCATGTGTCGCTTTTGGACATCTTTGTACCGGAGAAGGGGACCGCCATGATTCCATTTGCCCTTCTCCAGTTTTGAGTAGAGAATGCGCTTCGCCACTCTTTCCTCCACCATACGAGATACATGACCGCACCACCGAAGCTATCGACGCATTAAGTAGGCTTCAATGCCACCAACATTGGCTCGTCGCAGAACTTCGGTATTACGCATGCCACAGCTGCGGCACCCACCCTGCTATTGATCTCAGCATCAAGATCACACTTGGATGTTACAGTGTTTCCCAGATAGCGGAATTTATCGACCTGTTTCAACACATCCTCACCAAGTTTTATGGTCAGTGTCTCGTGACCGTGTATGTCCAGGGACATCACCTCCGTCTTATTGACACTGATCTTCAGGCCAAACTTACAGCAGGCTTGGTGAAATGCGGACATTAGCTGTTGCAGGCCCTCTGGGGATTCTGCTAGGAAGCACAAGTCATCAGCATACAGTGATTGTGACTAGGAGTCAAAGTGGTCGCCATGGCCGAAATCGGTCGGACCAATCATCATCATCATCATCATCATCATCATCATCATCATCATCATCATCATAATATTAAATTCCATTTTGTACCCCTATAAAAACTATACTCACTGGTAGGGAATAAACTCAAATTATTAATTATCTAGGTATGTGTTGTGTACAATTTTTTGATAACACAACACACGTTTTACTAAACTCGAAGTCTATAGTTAGAATGACAATACTTTTATTTCTAAATAAGTTAGAATTAAATGGTTTCTATTTTATAGATCCCTAAAGCTTAGTTATTCAATATCCCATTTCAGTTTAATGATGTATTCCAAACATTTAAACTTTTTGATTGTTTGAATCTACCAAGCAATATGATAGGGAAACCTAACGAATATATTTCACGAAGAGTTTACAACATAAGTTATAATAAGCCATACCAGTAACTCGATACACGATCTCAAGTGTAGAACAACTAGTAATAATTGTACTAGAGGCATGAGATTCCGACTAAGTTTCCCGAACAGGGATGGCCAACATAATAGTGTTTCTAGAGTGATGATAGTTACACTAATTAATGGAATTTAACTGGCGGAGTTTGGAACCGAACATGTCTAGTATGTTTTGGTATGATGTTCAATGCTATGAACTAGAAAATCCTTGTTGTTTGCTTTGATTTTATCTTTTAATGTCTCAAGCATTTCGGTTGTATAATACACTTGTATGATATCTATCGATTTAATATTTTCACGGGTAATTTTTTTTACAGACATAATTATGTTATACTGACTCTATGGTCTATTCCAACTAAGTATATTTGAAAATGGTGTCGTGGAAGCCATTATGAACGTGGTCACCGGTATCTATGCGTACTCCTGTCTTTGACTTTATCTCATATCACGGCGTATTGTAGTCGAGTAAAATTCGGAGTGTTTGGATTTTTCGTAAAGCATATTTTTCCTTATATTAATGGGCACGTTTTTTTTATTTGATGGTATAGTTTAAAGGGAGGGAGCATGTTTTGACTGTGTGCATTTCAAATAGTGGTCACTGATGCCAAAACAATGGTTCTATATGTTCACGTCACATCGAAAAGAATGGGTGTTTTTTATCGAGCCTTTATTGTAAGCTAGTCCAGTTTGTGCGGACAATGAATGGTTGTAAAAAAATACGAGTTTCAACCATTACACAGCTTTGGTATCGACGTATGGGATTGTTATATACCTATTAACATATATCCCCAGCCTAATACTAAGTAAACTAGAAAACAAAACCTTGACAAGTACCTACCTACTTATGAACGTTCAATTCGGAAGCTTTTATTTGCCGAAAAAGAAACAGATTTACTTACCAACAAGTTAAACATATTCTCAATATTGTTTAAATAAAAAGATTAATCTATGTCATCCACACACGATATCATTTAAAGGGCTTTGTATTCAAAAATATTTCGTAATACCTATCATTTTGCCAATTTTGCTTTCATTACATTACAGAGCATGGGGGCAGCGCAAAATGAATATTGACGTAGAACCTACGCTTAACTGTAAAATGTAAAATCCACTTCGCTTTATAATGACTACGAAATTTAATTCCTGGGAAGCAGACACCACAGAATTGAGCTTCGCCATTTCACACGATGAACTCATAATATATTGATATTATCAATAATAACATTACCATTTTGGGTATTTTAAACAGGCTTATTTTATAAAGTATTCATTTATTATTATATCAGATTTGTATGAAGTATTAGAAGTCAAAAATGCAAATCGATAGGAACATAATATTTTACTCATTATGAAAATTCAGTGCTACCGACGAAAAACTATGAAATTTTGATTAAGTGAACGCGGAGTTTAAAAGATTACTTACGTTAAAAGTTACTGAAACTTAATGTTACTTAACTTAAATTACCGAAATAAATTTGAAAGCGTCAGAAACCCCGAGAAAAGTTGGATAAATATTATATTTTAATAACGTCGTCCCTAGAAGTTTCCTGAATATTTGCAAAGGAATTCCATTAAAGTGCCTCTGGACAATAATGCAAGTTAATTAAGTCCACTGGAAGAATGAAAACTTGACTGGAATGCATTTGATAACACAATGGGAAAGGTGGATTTACTTAAGATCATTTTTAAAATACTTTCTCTTGACTAATACCTATTATCTTTGTAAACGAGGTTTACATAAATTAGAGTCATATTTAGTTTATTAAAAAACTTTGAATGAATAACAAGGATTACCTAAAGTAAAAATCATTTTGGTATGACGGCTGAATATTAATTTGTTTAGCTACCCTTTATTAGTATCGGCGAAACAGATTAGTTATGCTACTTAATAAAATAAAAACGCACAATTTACAACCGAAAGAGACCTATTACAATAAGTGAATTAAAATATAAAGTTGCGTAAAGTATGCGTGGATGTTTGTTCCTCTTTCACGCAAAAACTACTGGACGGATTTAGATGAAATATGATACACTAAGCGTACTTTTATTTCGGGGAAATGGAAGTTCTCCGGGAACGCGAGTGAAACCGCGGGGAGACACAAGTAAAAAATATATGGCCCCATAAATGTGGTGGTAGAACTAATTGCTCACATTTACAGCCGCAGTAGTTAATCTCCCGTTATACTAACACTGTTAAGCGATATTGTGCGGTTCTAATTACAACTCAACTTGTTGGCAAACTGCCTGAAACAGATTTAGTGATATAAGCCATCATCTGACACTTAAAGATGAAAATTATTATGTCTCTGTAAAAATTTTGACGGAAGAAAAATATTATACTCGTAAATATGTTGATGACTGAAATATATAAATTATTGTATAAATTCAAACAAAGTATATAAAAATCAAATTTTTATATAAAGAAGTTAAAATTTCTTTTAGGATTTTAGGCTGAACAAATTATTATGAGTACACTTTGAAAATCAGTATTGCCGTCACTCAAGCGGTTCTAAGTCTCATTACGACAAAAAATAATTAATTGGTTCGGCTTTATAAAATAGGGCTGGTTAGCTAGGTTAATTAAACCTTCACCCGGAAATATCTTTCCGGTCCCTTCGCGCCTTTTTGGTTAATTAATGACATTTTTCAAAATTTACTTACGCCATGGGCAAGTGAAAATTAACTTGTTAAGTCTGTGGGTACTTGAGAAAATAAAAGGACATTGAACTTACTGGTTAAAATGTGAAGAAAACAAATGTACGTAGTATTTGTATTTAATACAAAAACTAAGGAAAGACAAAATAATTGAATATACAGGTAGCGAAAAAATTCGCATCATTTCACCTTTCGTTACCCGTTTCACTTCTGTGACTTTTATTGCAAATGTTTTCATGAATGCTTTCAATAACAATTTCGCTTGTACGACGCTTTTGTCGCTCACATTTCCTCAACTATTGTATATGAGACCATCCTTAGTTTTTGTGAACGTTATGCAAATTAATGCTTAAGGTACCGAGGTACCTAGTAGTTCATCTATAGAGATTTTATAAGTTATTGTTCTCACAAACCCAACCTAAGTGTTATCCTTAAGCTTTAAAAAAAACATTTATAAGGTACCTTTCTTAAGCTTACGTACAAATGTTTCTATGTTTGACGAGAAAACCAACGGATTTTACCTAACACCCCAAAATAGGTACACGTTGATTTCCTAAATGAGAAACCATTGGATTTAAAAAGGTCCATCCACTGATCATAAAAATTAATAGATAAAATATTCAAACGTGCAGATACAAAAGTGATTATACAAAATAGATTTGAGTGCAAACAATATTCCAAAACGATCCAAAGCAGAACAACGGCTGTAAAACCAAAAAGTTGTCACGAATTTTAATCAAAAAAGTCAATTGACCGTAAAAGCTTTGTCGGCAAAACTTTGTTCAACATAGTTGGTTAGTGCTTTATGAAAAAAACGTAGAACACACTTTGGTTAAAAATATTATTTTTATTCAACTTATAACTGATTTTTGAAGCCAATAATCGGCTTTTTAGGCATACGGTTAACACAGTTACAGATTTAGAACTAAATCTAATTATTCACAAAGAAATATAATAAAAGACATAAATGTAAAGAAATGTGTGACCTAACTGGGAAAATTCATAGTAGTAAATAATATTTCTTTGCCACAATATCCAACAAAGACATATAAGTGAGCACATTACGCTTGGCAAATTGAATTCATGTGTTACATTACGAGTGAATCCCAAATTATCTTACCAAAGCTTAAGCTCTCCATTTACTTATTCCATGCCTATAGAAACAGGATTATCCCCAGCTAAATAACTTAAAGACATTAGTATAACACCACCACGTTGTGAAGACGTAAAAAGTCTGAAATTATCTGCCGTTGGGACTATCTTGCAAATTGCCGCGTTGCATTTTTCATGAGCCCTCGAGTATCGGTTGCTATGAATTGTTGATTTAATTATTGAGATAGCCGAGTCCCCCTGTGTTTGAATAATGGTTAGGGATCCTTTTTTGATCCTAGAATGTAGAATGCATAATCGATGGTTTTCTTCAGGGAAAATTAAAATACATTGGAGGAATATTTCTTCTCGTTTTATCATAATAATGAGGACTAAGCCTTTACGCAATGGGAAATTATAGTAGAGAATGTTGATATTCCATTTCAGATTAGCCAGCAATTTTGATGCAAACAGGATTTTTGCAAAGTAGATATGTTCCTAAAATACGACACGACAGGATAACCTGTGATTACGAGTATAGTCTGCTCTTTAAAACTCTGCTCCTCCAGATAACTGCATATTCGTAAGATCAATATTCACCGTTCCTTATGTATCTCAGGGAAGTTATTAGCACTCATATCTTTCCGACATCGTTCAACATATTAGAATATGAATCCCATGATATTGCACCTGACCTAAAATTTCGCCTAAAAAATCGATATAACTGCTGAAAGAGCGACCATTAGGTTTTTAAAAAGGAAACGAATTTATTTTATTTATCTGAGATGTTTCTCGGCTTTATTAACTAAGGTAGGTATACAGTACTCAAAGCTTACATTACGAATACCTACATACCTAGGTTTTCTAAAGTAAAGTGAGGTTAAGTAGATAACTCAGTAACGTGGACAAAAATCTGATAATGGAGGGCTCTGAAAAAGAAGTATGTAGGTATTCAAAGGACTTGGTTTTTGTTGGCATACAAAGGATATTTTTGATGACATTTGAGAAGAATAAAAAAAAAAAGCTGTTTTGTTATGAAAACATTTCTTATGCATATAAATCATGTACCTACTATTTATAAATCTACGTATTTATATTTTCTGCTTCGCTTTCAGATATATTTTGGCAAGCAATATATTAAAGGACGATTGTCTAAATTGTGTAGTCTTAACATTAGTATGTTACATAACAGGTAATGTATATAATTTAGCATAACAAATAAATAATTACCTAACAATTAGTTAAATGTCCTAAAACATTCATCACGCGATAATCTAATCCCAAACACGCTCTGAATACGCTGCGTACTGTACGTAATGTTGTTCACCCATCCTTTTATTTCTAAGTACATACCATTTAAGCCCCATCAAATGCTGGAGTGTTGTATCACAGCGCTTTACTGAGAATATTATGAACATAAATATTCATTCCTCTTATGTTTAGGAGGGGTGCTAAAATCGGGGAAATTTCTGTGAACATGATACATACTGCTTTACGTATTAACGGGAGTAATGAGACGAGGTCAAACATTTATATACATATCTTTAAAGATGTTCACACATTTTTATCTCAGTAGATGATGGTGGTCATAGCTGAGCTATAGATATTAACAATACCACCGGAATAGCCAATGCATTGTGAACACAAACTTTACATCTGCCTTCTCATCATCTTAAATACCTACTTATACACTCTACTTTCGCTTCTGGGAGCTAATTCTCAAAAAAGTGTACCTGAATATTATCTTGCTATGATGCAAATAAATAATAATAAAACCAGAATTTATGTTACGAAAAACATTCATAACATTACGTGTTACGTACATTTGACGGAAACTAAAGTAAAAGCAAAGACACTCATTCCTTCAGTTTGGAAATGATTCCGCTCTAACACGAGAGCACTTCAAGGGAAGAGTTTCCATTTGGAGTAACAATGGAACCATCTCTTGAAACCACTGTTGTGGAAATTACGAAAATTTGGTACCTTGCGCTTTGGATACAACCGTACAATTAGATATATTTGTACTGCTTTGTAATTACATCTCATAGTCTAATGTATATTAACATATTATGTTAAATTAAACCGTGAATTTGTATAATAAAGTTTCTCAAATAATATAATGAGCATAAAAGTACGTGTTGCCTATTTTTTATACCTATATCTAAAACTTGGAAGACCCAGATGTTTCAAGTTAAAATAAGCTTTTATAGGGCTTAAAATATTCATTCTACAAATTCAAGACAGCAATAAAGTATAGACTACATCGTAAGCCAAGCTTGAGTTACTTACTACTTTAGTGATTTATTTTACTTGGTATATATATCTAAATTAAATTATTTGTCGATATCGAATATTATATTTTTTTTTTCGGGAGAGTACCTATAGGTATGCTAGTCTTACGCTATGCTAGTTATAGGATATGTATGTTAGCCTTATGCTATATTACCCTTAGTGTAAGTGGGATGGGGCTTTTTTTTTACCGAAACCGTATGCGTATTTATGTAATAGCTTTACTTGCTCGTTATGACTGTTACTTTACTGCTAATGTTTGCAAATACCTAGCATGGTTTATCAACGTAAAGTCACACATTTTTTTATTATATTCTTGCATATAAGAAGTTAAAACTCAAGTGCCCATTGATTTAAAAAAATATCAAACTAGCAGCAGATAGTGATGCGGACTCAAATAGTTGTATGTACAATACATAACCCAACAAAGTATTGCCGATTCGATTCCAATTTATTCCGAGTACACTTCAAATGTTTATTCGTTCAACAGACGAGGACTACACGGGATCTTTAAGATAAATTCATGTGCTTTCTCTCTTTTGTTACGTCTTTCAAGGTGTTGCATTGTTACATTCTTTTTGAATGTCAAAAATCCTAGTCCTTTGTGTCACGACAGGCCTTTGATTATAAAAGCTTGTACTTTCTGAGGTTTTAAAGATGTTTTTAATCATATAAATCAGTATAATGGAAAATAAAAAATTTATGCAAAACTATATATCGACTATGTTCATGATTTCATAATACAAAAGCAGTTAGGTAGTTATATAGCAAATACAGAAATAACCTTATTATCTAAATTGATTAATATGTTTACTGAAATGGAAACCGTTTCAATGTATTTATTCACTAAATCAAAGTAACAATTTTGTCAATTGTTATTAGCTTAATTGTCAATTTTCAGGCTGATTGGATTGAAATTAGGTACGTATTTGAACTCACCGAATTAATGCTGATCATGCCATGAATTAGGTACTTGATGTATTACCTGAAACACACGTAGAAATAGGTAAATATACATTCTAAATAGGTGCAATTAAAAGGTAGGTCTAAAAAAGGCCACTTCTGAAATTAACATCCCATCTTCAAATATCTTAAGTATTAAAAAAATAACTTTAAAATTCAAAGATCACAATCTATTCACTCATATTTTATCTATTGCATGGTAATGCTTACGTTATATCTAATAGACATATTTTAAGACTTAATCATCAAAACAACATTTTATATTCGTTGAATGAGATTGCTGATATTACTCATAAGTAAAATATGTACTAGGCAGATAAAATAGGTACCAATATTAAAGTAAAACGTTCCTATTTCTCACATCAGGTAACAAAGCAAATTAAATTTCAGGCTGGTTGACATGTTAACTTTTTGTTACGCTTATGTATTATTCAATAAAATAAACGTTAACTTGATGGATGGTTAAATGAAATGAAAAATATGTATTCATTCAAAAAGTATTATATAACTTAGTATTATATAACTAGTAATTATATAACTTATTTTGTATATATATTGTGTGGAACAATTTAAACCTATACTAAAGTTTAATTAAATTCAGATCAAAATAGTGATACCTAAATCCCTGTTTCCTTGGTCACGCCATAGCCCGTCGATTTGATAATGTTTGATAGTAGATGTTTCGTAATAATTCAAATTTTGAAAAGATTAAGCTAATAGAAAGATTGTTGTAAAAATCATCCAGTTGTTTAATAGTTATGATTTTTTTTTATGTTCATGCAATAAATTTCATTTAACTAAATATCTGATCAAATTCACTTTGAATAGTTGGTCTACAGAGTCCTACCCAAAATATCCTTTATAATGTCCATTAAAACTTCAGTTCCTAAAAGAACCGCAAAACTATAACTCACATAAAGACTTCATTCACCCGACCATAGAAATTTACATGAAAATACCCTAACCCAGACTCGGACCTTTGTGTTCAGGCTTGATAGTATAAAGGCTAAGTACGAGCAGTGGTTCAATCTAGTAACACTAGCTCGACGATGAGTCAGTGGAACCTTAATTCTCTGTCACTTTCTTTCACTACGTTATCACGTGAGAGGTCCGATGCTCCGAGACCGCGTTGCTCGTTCGCCGTCAAAGTTTGTATTAGAGACTACAAAGGCAGATTTAGTCGAACCACAAGAAACACTAAGCTTTTTCGGCTAGACATTGTGATGACAATCGCAGAGTGCTCCGTATTGAAGCGACCGACGACAGCTGTTACATAAATGGCGTCATGGACTTAAAAATACTGAATGAAACATTGCAAATGTCTTAATAAGTAATTATTATAATAAAATAATAATAATTAATAGTTATTATTTTGAATTAGGTAGGTATGTAACTTATGACATACATTGTATTGATTTTATAAATTATATAATTTAATGATTTTATTGATATCGTTATTGATGATTTGTTTTGATAATTATCAAGAGAAAAACAAATAATTGTCTATATCAATGGTTTACAGTTTATGTTCCAAATACGGATCTACACATATAACTATACATAAGTACATATCCTATATATTGCTTACAAATTAAATAAATGAAGAACATTTATTATAAGTTTAACAAACACTTTCTAGTCAACTTTACATCCAAGATACGGAGACATCCGCAGTACGGAGAGGAAACAATTTACCTACGAAATGTAGGATATAACAACACATTCGCACGCGATCCACAGATTCATTATTTTTACAATATCCAAACGCTTTCACTTCACGATATTTTTAACATGGCAAAATGCAGTATAGGTACCGCATTTCTCAAGGAAAATTAAGCTATACGTTACAGTGAAATCGTATTACATGCCGCGATATTATCCAGGACATTATAATGGATTTTTCTCATGCAATTCTCAGATTTTGAAAGAAAAACTGTGTCCATACTTATACTTAATAGTTAAATATTCATTTGAAATTCTTATAAAGACTTTTTACAATGAACAAGAATATACTATCGCATTCAGATAGTATCTTTACACTCATAATATTTTCTTATAGTTACAAAGCAAAGTGGAGCTTTTCATAGTTTAAACTTATCCAGGGTTAAGGCGTGGGCCGTTTATCTGACAACTGACCACGAGCTTTTATTGTGCCTCCATTTATAAAGTCGAGCTTTATAAGTTGAGCTTTTATACCAGAGTATTTCTACTGTCGTGACATTTTCTTTGTTGCACATAAAAGTAAATGTGTTAGGAGTTTTCAAGGGGTGTTTTTTTAGGGAAGTAAGTAGATTTTATTTTCAGTATGATTGGTTTAGAATAAATTGGTTTATGTGCTGACGTCTTATTCTTGGGTTTTTATATGTGTTAGGTGTATTTGGAACTTTATACATTTCAGCTGTGTTGTTAAACAAATATGTCACTAGAAATATTTAAATTTAGATAAAAATACTCAACAGTGAAAGTAACATAATTTATCGATAACAATACATGTTCATTTAAGATACAGATAATAAAGCTATTCTCGTACTAATAAATAAATAAACAGAATAAAATCAATGCACAGAAATTGGAACTCAATACTCAAAAATAGTATTCAATTCAGGAATTGTTATAAAAATTATGAAACATAAATTAATTACCCAACGGCGTATAAAATACCATACGTGATGATTTTATTAAATACAGTTTAAATCGAACGTCCTGTATATATGAAATACTCATATCCAATACGTTTTCATGAAAAACATTTTATAATAGAGCTGTTAATTAAATTCGATTTTACAGTGTGCTAGCGCAATCATTTCATTGTTTGATGTCAGTCCTTTTGTTTGTAATGAAATAAAATGGAAACGTGACGTCATTAAGCCTGTGACACTTAAAAATAGCGCAGCCTAGATGGTACTATAAGAACAAGAGTAGGTTTTTGATATTCTTGGTGTTTGAGAATTTATTGGTTATTTAAATTTGTCAATCACGTCCTTGATTAAGTAGTGCATATAAGTGCTTAGAAACTCACTTACTGGTGAGGTAAAGTGCATATTTTGGAAGACTATACTAAAATATAAAGCTAAATAATATGTTTTTTTGTTTGATCTCGTTAATTTAGGAACTATTGATTCGAATTGGTAGAATATTTTAATGTTGGATAGCCCATTTATCGAGGAAACCTATCGGCTATATACATAACGCTTCGACCAATAGGAGTGGAGCATCAATAAAAAATGATGCAAAACGTGGAACGTGACGATGACGATGTTGCCCGGTTTAGGTAGTTCAATATATTAATGCTTAAACTAAGCACGATGCACGGAGGCGATGACTCATTGCTCCGTTGTCGGTAATCGGTTATATATCAAAGGATCGAATTGCGATGAACTACGTTTATGTGACCACATTTCAGATGAGAGTAGAGATGTGCATCTTAGTACCTACGATAAACCTTGCTTTGGTGTATGAAAGTTTGACTTTGAAAAGCGAGCCGGGACAATCGTTTGTGTCTTTGTCTTTATCAATGGATGTAAAATATTTATATTTACGTAGGCCTCAAAAGTAATATTTTCAGACAATGTGTGTTCATTTTTTTATTTATAATTTATTGTACAATCCATTCATGGCCTTATCTTTTGGATTGGGCTACAAAAAAGAAATAAAGTGTTTTTTGAGGGTATTACAAAAACAACCCTACAGACAACCCTAACCACATAATGGCGCCATCCAACATGGCCGTCCGTGTTGAAACCCAACCTAGTGCATTTGTCGCATGCCAATGAATCTCGCGCAGTGATTTAGATGCGCCAGCGTTTTACTCTATTAATCTTGCATGATCGCTCAATTCGCAGAGTAATTGCGGGCATTGTAAGCAATTTACATGGCATTTGTTTGGACATGGAATTTTGTCCTATTACGTTTGATTGTCGAATAAGTTATACTTACATATATATGTAGCATTATTTGCTTGTAATTTTGCAGGAGTTTTAAAAGATGAGACGCGTTTCAGTAAAATTACTTTTATTGTATGTTGATTAAGTTGACAATTTTCGTCATGGATCATACCATCAGGCAGGGAAAATAAATATTACCATAATACAATAATCTGACCACAATTTATAGATATTCTTAGACCGATTAACGGTTTATCACGAGTTAAATTGTCATACAAGTTGAGTAGTCACTTATAGTAGATACTGTAGATATTTTATCAGAAGCAGCTAAAAGTCATAAAAACTAGCTAAAATAATACACATATTTAATAATAATAATAATACACATAAGCATCACAATGCTTATGTAGATGTCATAGAATAAAAACGAATGAAAAGTTCTAGTAAACACAAAGGTAACGGGAGGAATATTGTACATAATATACCTACTTTGAACGCGAATGTGAAATAAAATCCATTCGAGACATTCAATCGGATAAGTACGGTCTGATTCTTTAGTAGAAGTGAAAAAAGTTGATGCCTTACCCCACCCTACCCTTTGGATTCCTTGGGCCATTTGACACGCAATTTTATGAGCACGTTTCAATAAAAACCGTATTCATAGACGCTGTATCGGCGAATATATCCGATGAATGCATGAATACGGCAGAATAATAGGTGAGATCGAGATTCGTTTTGGACTCGCTCGCTTTGTGTCGATTAACATGGATTGCTAAGTAGAAATGCTATAATACCTACCTTATTTTTGTGACATATATTTTTTTAGTTAGACAATTACATTTTAATCGTCCTGAAACTGTTGGAAATACTTTTTAATTTCTGTAAATATGTATATAAAACTACGATGAGACAGCTTTATTCTCTGTCTATTTTGCACGAAAGAAGTCAGATGCTATATTGTGTAAACTTAGTAATCATTAAATTAACAAAATTATACACATCTGAGTTCCCTTTTACAAACTTCGTTGGGAATCTATTGCAATGAGGCTTTGAAGAAGAAGAGGACAACTCTAGAAATGAAAAATAGAGCATTGATGCAGATTTGAAATAATAATAAAATAATCTAACTCCTGAATAAAATAATAGAACTCAGAGTGACAAGCCCACAAAAAGAGAAATGTTTACAAGCACTTATGTTATTTTTACGATTAATAAAGCCGGCCATTTAATGTGAAGTGACACTTGATCTCCACTGTCCCATCAGAATGCTCAGAGATTTGTTGAAATGTCCTTCATTTCTGAAGATTTCAAGAAATAAAACCGAGTCTGATCTCCAATCAAAACTCTTGACTCAGAGATTTCATTAAGATTCGACTATTTTATATCCCAAGAGAAAAATCTGTTGCACTTGTAAAAATTGCAGCTTTATCTGAAATGTGCTGCAATCCATTATCTTTGGAATCTTTTGTATTATGCTCTTGGTAATTTGGTTTTGCAAAAAAATCTTATGCAGCTAATTCATTTAGTTGGGCTATCTGTTAAAAACTATGACTACGTCGTAACAATGTGCGATTATTATTTATGCATTTAGTTTATATTATAAATACATATAAACTTGGTAAAAGGGTAAGTTAAAATCAAATATTAACGATAAATACCTAAATATTAAAAAATATCCACTGACATTAATTCTAGTATTTCCGTTAAACATTTCATTTTCTGAATAATATACAAACCTCTTGCTGAACATATAAATGAGAAATCTTAAAACTGCTAGTTCACGTTGCCATAACAATGATTGGCGAACCAACGTTCCTGATTGATCCCTAATTAATCCCTTCGAAACAACACAAATAAACAATAACGCGAATTGGGGTGACTTCCTACTCGATGTATAGGGAATTCGAGCTTTGATAACAATCAGACACTGTATAAAACTGGTTAAATATTGGCCTTTATTATGATATAAATAAGTGATATAAATATTTTAAATTATAATTTGTTATTTTCCAACAGATGTCACTTGACTGTTTAAAGAATGACAAGTAGGTACATGGTACCTCACTCCCTCTTGACTGCCCAACTGCTCTTAACAAGCTACGACATACTTTGAATACGGAATCATGTTTACGAGAATAAATATAAAAGAGAAAATTCTGTTGGAAATATGTGAAAGTGACGCTCAATAGTGTAATGTCAGCTCAGTTTTCAGTACCGCAACTCACTGTGGTTTCGGTTTTATAGTCTAACAATGATCACATATCGGAGCTGGCATCAATGTAGAAACGCTCTCATGTGATTAATTCACTCTTTTCTATCACTACTGCTGTAAAATAATGGAACCAAAAATAACTTTACCGCACATCACTCACTAAAGTATAAATCGAGAATAGATAGACACTCAATAAATTATTCAATTCTAAATCCACTTGTATTTCTATACAAAATGGCTGCAGTTGCATATTATTGCAAATATAAAACGGGAAGAAAATGCCGTTAAATTTCTAAGCAATCCACAAAGGAATTTAATCAAAAGAAAACACTGAAGCCCGTAGAATACGCCTGGCTTTATCAAGCCATGCAGCTGTTGTCATAAAACAAGTCCAAACGTCGTGTACAAAAAGATATCAAAGTCATTTAATTTTCCGCCAAAACAGAGTAATGACCAAGAGGGTCTCTTTAATAAGACTGACGAGATTTTTCTCGTGATTTTATTGCCCACTCTTGGGAGTAAATCGCTCGTTTAGATGTAACGGCCCCCGATTTACAGATCTCTTCATGGCCTGTCCTAATTTTCTTTGACTTTTTATACGTCTCCATTCGTCGCAAAGTAAATAGTTTATGTTAAAATTTCGCTAAGCAAACTAAATTCTAAGCTCAGCTAAAAGGTTCATTACTTTTTATAAAAGTTTATACTGGAAAGATAAAAAGCTTCATGAAAAATAAAGCTGAGCAAGTTTATATGGCATAATGAATAATTAAGTAAAATAATACTTACAATGAAATAGTAACTTAAAAAAGTACCAGATGTTATTAGTTTTAACGTCGATAGAATCAGTAATACGAGAAGGGTAGGTACTGTATAACATTTCATATAGAGAATTGAAATATGTGGGTGTACCCTCAATAGGTGTTGTGATACCTGCCTCCATTGAATAATAACTTATATACAATATCCTAGAGTTATGTTATTAAACTCTTTATAACAATGGTTTTTGTGTAGAAGTAAAAATTTATCGATCGTTTTTACTAGAGATTTTACTTCGCTTCGCCTGTGAGTTTTTCAGTTTCATTGGGATTAATAAGTCATACGAAACTTTTTACCGTAACAAAACTTCTGAAGTAATCCCACTGAAACTTAAGTTGGATCAATCTGCAATAAAGCTTAACTCAGACCCTTGCACGAGCGATTTGACTCGATACCTCTCAGGCACAAAGCGCAATGTTTGATTGTACCAAAGGTTAAATAGTATAGATTACATCTTTCAATTTAAAAAGGTCCAGTCCTCTCACCGTAAACGTTTTTTGAAAAATCAATGTACAACAATTTTATTTGTATAGAAATCCCTTACACGGGAAAGCAATTTCATTTCCGGCGGAGGGTGTAAAAATAAATTAGTCAACTTTTTCCAAACGGATATCTGATATTGGTTAGGATTTTGTAATTCACTCAACGGATTTGATAGATATAATCGATACTTCTATTTTTTATTTACTTACGTAAGTATCTAGCATAAATACCAAAATTATCTGATTAAATTACTAAATAATTTATTAAGAAGTTAGTACTCAAAAGGTAGGCCAACTAACTAACTCGTGAATGTAAAATAACTAAGTATAAATATTCCAATTAATTACAACAAACTGGGGTACCTAAGGCTTATCACAACGCAAAGTTTGTACCTAAAATTACTTTAATTCTGTAAACTTTACTTTACAAATTATAATTTCAGCGGGTACTTAAATAAATCAAAGGTATCTGGAATCTTAAAATTATTAATTGCTGCCAAACATGTCAAGTATATATTTTAAACATAGTTTTTATCAAAAGAACCACATATATTTTTTTTATAGCGCGACAGCGACCCTCTACAAATCTCATCCAAATCACTCTGACAACAGTTTATTGCCCTAATATTTTTGTCAGTCTTCATGTTTCTATATAGTCCTATTTAGGGGTCGAGTAGAGTGGACAAATTCTATACATTTGTCAAGGGGCCTGCTGTTGTGGGCACTTGTGGGCAGAAGGCACCATTAATTTACAGGCGCCCATTAATCTCCCCAATTCCGAAGTAAACAATGAATCTGATAAAAAGGTTCGTCATTCAAATAAAGTCATTATTGAGTGAATTTGTTAAATACGTTCCGTGTCAATATCCTTCGAATGTGAAATTTTAAGTTATTTGTGCTTGACTCTCGCTTGCGTTAATGAGCTAAATCGCCAAAATCATTGTTTTGATATTTTTTGCTACCTATTCCATTATTTGATTTCTTAGTGGAAACTAAGAATTCAAATCATACTGAATCTACATAAAACAAGATTTGTCTCATAAATGTAGCAGACATAGTGTCGGATGTCATAACACAGATTAAAAATTTGCCGTAAAATTACAGCGCATCCACCTAATTTCCGCATCGTGACAAGACTCTTTGAAATGAGACCGTATTTGATGTTAAAATGACCCGTCCTACTTCCAACTTAGCAGCTAACGACGAAAAAGCAGCACACTTTTTATAATGTACAATTTTTATCACAGATCTAAAGTATTGTAGACACGAACATCATTAGAAATACTTAACCGATCTGCTAAATCATTTTCTTTGGTAACGAGGACGTATCTACGTCATAAATCCGTTGGTACGTGACGTCACACCATGGTGAATCATATCTGGGTGACGTGACGTCATTAATTTAGACGTGCACGTCTTTGCGGGACGGGGTGTCTGAACTTTGACAGATTTGGGCGTTCGTGAAAAATTTGTGAGATTCAGTTGTTGAAAAAATTGGATCATAATTTTGCTGGAGATTGAAAGGAGTAGATTAATAATAGAATGCCAGCCAAAGTATCGACGGGAACAATATATTTGATACTAACAGTTATAAATGTTTATTATTATTTATTTCTATGTTATCTTTATCCGAAATAACCTTTAGTAACCGTTAATAAAAGTTCTATACTATGTATCGAAATAAAGAATAAAACATTTGTAGAAAATAATTATCGAAACATATACAGTATCACATATCTATCAACATAAGCAAATACGAATTTCAATCTAAATACAGTTCATTTGAAAGGATGCCCTCTGTGAAAAACAGAAATGGAAAATTCTAATTCGATGTAAACAAAATTTATTATACCTAAGTAAAATAATACATAGCAGCTTTTATACGAAGATAAACAAGTTCGTGGGATTTCATTCGAAAAAAATTGGGATTCAATTTGTTTGACCTAATAAAAATTATTAATTAATAATGTTTGTTTGTAGTGCGTATGAGTAGTAAACCTGTTTGGTTATTCATGTTTATTGGACTGAAACATTTTAATATACCTATTCTGTTTCACTGAAGCGGAGGGAAATAATGAAAAGGATCTTCTGCTATCCGAATTTGTTAGCAGCTGTATCTTTTATGTATTTAAAACGTGGAGAGTGAGGCCGATTTTAAGTTAGATTTTGAAAGTGAATTTCGACGGGCAAAAGACGCTGATATTCCTTGAAAACATAAGAAAATTTACTTTTCTTAGGTACCTCTTTTACATAAATAAATAGATGAAATATTTGTATGTATTAGTATAAATGTAAGGAAATCATGTTTTATATGTAGGCAGTAGGTCCTGAGGGAGGTCTATGTTCAGCAGTGGACGTCCTACGGCTGATATGATGATGATGATGATGATAGGTCCTGGAGAATGTAAAGCGAATAATTTACCTCTAAGCTAATCGTAATGAAAATAAAATCTCTTTTTATTTAAAAGGTAGCTTATCATTTCGAACGTAGAGTACGTCTTCAAGAAAGTAAATGAGTATTTATTTTATCTGCAACCTTTAACCAATTGCCCATTTTAGAAAGGCCAATCCGACTGAATTGTAAAGAATTGGATAAAAAACGAGATTAGATCTTTTCATTTTAGGAAAGGTCCGAATATTGGCCCACGGTGGCAGTTATGCTGAGAAACGGTGGATCGAGTTTGGAAAAGTCAACATTCTATTCAAAGTGTCGGAGAATCGTTTACAGAATTCGAGACTTATTCCAATTGGTTAAATAAAATGGCTATTTTTAGCGTATTCTATCTCAATGTTTATTGGATTCCTAAATAGCCTCATGTTCGTAGAAGGTATTACAATATGACAATCATAATAACAACCTACGCCTTATTTGCATTTTCTTTACGTGGGCGTTATTGTTTTTGAGGTAGGTATTTATACCCATTGAACCGAGTGTCAATATATTTGAATTGAAATAAATATACCACTTATTCAATACAATAAAATGATGATAACGATCTACTGTAATAATTTTGATTGAAATATTTATATGCGAAATCGCAGTCCTTCAATATTTCATTTTCATGATACGAATTGAAATGTAGGTACTTATTTAAGTAAATAACAACTTTGTATTTATAGAAATATTTCTATTAATTTTGCAGAGCTCTCAATGCTATGATATAGGTATAACCGTGGTTTATGGTAAATTTTGTGACTATTATTGAGGACAAAATTTGTTCCGCAACGACTTTATTTCCGGCCTTGTCTGGATTTGTGATTGGTAATGGGTATATTATCCTGCAAAATACTCATTTATATTTATGCTGATAGGTATATCTATAACTTACAATTCATAAAAACATTTAATTTATAGGTTAACACACAGACACAGACAAAAATACTCCTGAGCTGGGATCATACCTACGACCACCGTTTAAGTCAGGGTAGCTATAGCACCAAACTTTACACGTGATGTAAGGGTATATTTAAAACAAGAATAGAAAGAAAATAAAAGCCAATAGAGAAATTAAGAAAATACATACTCAGCTGAAATCTAGCAAATTGAGCTCAAAATTAAACGACTGTAACCACAGACAAAACAGTTAAACCTTCCATGCAAACACATAAAAAGAGAAGAGGTTACATAAAAGCGACAGAATACCTACCGTTTTGGTAATATGCTTCTACATAAGTACTCTTCAAACTGTATAAGTATCCCTAAACTGAGGTCAGAGTGAGACAGCCATAAATCACTGGTGCTCTTCAGACGGATAGATATGTAGGTTTTACATAGTAATATTTCAAGAAATAATCATAGCTAATTATTGACGGCTTAAGTTACTAGCGACGTGATTATAATCTTAGAAGACAGGAATATATTAGTGTTAGGAGGCCGTTTTATGACATATATAAATTATAATGAAATTGCCGGGGCGCCGATCTATCTATTTATTTATACAGGTTTTATTTAAATACTTTTTACATACTTACATTTCAACAGCACTTACATAATATTCCTTAGAAATATATTTACGAGGCGACACCACAAATATAGTTCTTACCGCTCCGACAGCCGACGACGGACTAAGCGTTTCTCTGTGACGGAGCAGTATTTATACCCTGAGTATTGCAACATCAAGCGATGTTGCAATACTCAAAATTAAATTAATAGTCAATGAGTTATTAATAAATTAAGTTAAATGTAAACTGAAGCTGACATTAGCTATCTGGTTACCATAGTACAAGTTCTGGTACCTATTGGCCATGTGTAAAGAATGCCTCGGAATATTTAAGCGTGTTATACTAGGGGTCGTTACTCTATAGCTTTCTACGGTAAGGCCTCATTCTTTAGGCTTTAAGGTCTGGTTTAAGCAGGATCTGTCCATAGAGAATATCTATCCATAAATCGATAGACAAATCGTGCCTTCAATCAAACCATAAACTTTGTATAGTGGGAAATATTATTTTGTAAATCAAGAAGATGTAGATTTTGTAGATTGTTCTCGCACCAATTCTTAAATAAAAAAAACATTTAAAAATATCTAAAGATAGACTGACAGTGAGGTACAGCATTATTTTGTGTATGAATATAGAACAGGTATTTCTAGCGTTTTCAAATTTTATGGTATTTAACTAGGTTAATTTCACATTATGAACGAAGGTTTCAGCAGTAAGTTTATAATAATAGAAGCTTATGTTTACAAAGTGACCTACCATAGCTATTGTAATATTGTGTACCTACGTCTAATTTTGCTGACTTTTTACATAATCCCTTCATGTTCTCCTAAGCATACCTAATTAAAATTATCTAAAAAGAGACCCTCATAATTTGTAATTTGGTATCTTTAATTACGGCACCGTTATCATGGTTGTCTGTTCCCTTGCACAATTTGTAATTAAAAAAAGTGTTTTTGACGTTACCTTTATGGTAGACATTAATTAACAAAAAATATATATATAAATCCTTATTTAAATATCAAACCTTTTTTGAAAATTCGCTGTTCACCTATAACTTTGATCAAAATGTCTCAAGCTTCAAGTTTCATCTACAGGGTGTTTGATAAATGGGCCACACGCCTGCTCATTTTCACGGCAGTCTTGATTGATTAGTTCCAATATTGAAATTTGCAACGCCTGTATCATGCTTAAGGAAAATGCTAAGCAAGGGTCCTATTAACTTCGTTGTAGCGGCTAATGAAATAAATTTCCCAGGCGCTGTTAATAGGTTATGGATTGGATCAGATTGAATTTTTTCCTTCCTTTAGATTTATGTATCGACATTTTTGGTAGTTGAAATATTGTTCATATGTATAGTTCTGTATAAATAAATATATATCGTTAATTTTTTTATTAAATATATACTTGATAATTCACGTCCAACTGACTAGTAGACATCAAAAAATCGCTTTCATCCCACAATGAATCCTTTAATTTACAAGACTACGTAACACCATCCTAATTAATGATTGTTGAGTTTAAGTTACAGCGCAGATGTGGGCCGTGACGTCATTGATTGATTCACATGAGACGGCCAACATTAATCATGTTTGGGACATTGTTGTACATAGTGTTATTGGTGACGGTGGTTGGTAGCAAATGTTTGTAACAGCTCCAGTAATTACTCTGTTATGGGTGAGTCAGCCTTAATGCTCTGATTTGGAATGTGTTTGAGGCATTTTAGGAAGTTATCAATTTTACCTAGGACAAATATTTGTTCGGATGAACATGTCTGTGTCAAGAAATTAATGTATATTGAAGTAAAATAATTATACTGGAAATTTTATGAGTTATGAGGTTAAGATCTGCTAGTTTAAAATGAGATTGACCGTGTGTAAAAAAATAGACCGAGATTTCTTTTTTTTGGCTGTTTTTTTTTAAATAAGAATCACAGTTTCAAGTATAAAAAGTGACGTAAAAAATATACACAATTACCTCGTAATTACAAACACCAAAACATCGAGATGAAATATGATCGTTACAAAAAAATTACAAAAAAAAACCCAACTCAACCTTAGTACAAAAGGAATAAACGTGAAAATTCCCTGATGCTGTAACTCGATACATTTCATCCCAACCCTAAAGGTACGTAAACGTATTTTATAAAATGTCGATACTTGTAACAATTTAAGGCCAGTGGCTGGGGGACCCTATTAAGGCCCGACCTTCGATTAGGTACCTCGCTGAACATTTTTCAACTTAATTGTATGGTTGCTTACGAAATTTACAGGGAGCGAAGTTTTGACGGCCTGACAGAGTAGATCCCGTCTGTACCCAGAGGTACGTTGGCGTAAATTGTTCATAAGGATTTAGGTAATGAAAGTTACATTTCAGAATGTGTGGTTGACGGGTCATTAAAATGTGATAACAACGAGGGTATTTCCTCATTTTTGAAATCCCTCACAAAGTCTTTTGATCGGACTTACGTTTTATATAATTCTCACATGATGTGGGTCAGATATTACGCACTTAAAACCTAGAACTGGCTCTTAAGAATCTTTGCTTACATGGTTACAAATAATAAAAAAAGTTAGATTTTTTTTCGTTAAACATAGATAAATTCAAAATCGGAACATGTTATTATGAAACACGTTATTTTAATATCGGTTGCGGACTTGCGCGAAACAACTGTCTGGGTAACAAAATAGGAAATACGTATAACAGCTGTGGATTTTTACTCACGCTCTACCCTCAAACGATTTAGAACTTTATATTAAAGCAACAAGAGTATTTTTCAGCTGAGTTAAAACATGCTGAAAAAATCATTTTTTCTAGGCCATGTTTTTATTTTCCGAATAGAAGTTATGGTATTCAAAGAATATCTACAGACATTCCATGAAACTTAGAAATGAATTTACTTACCTACCAATTTTTTTTGTACGCCTTATATGTCATGTCAAAAATTAAGCAATTTTGACCCCAGTAAACTATAAGTAATCATTTGACTTAACTTTAATTTATAATAGGGGTGTTGAACATTTACAACATGTGACAAAACATGTCAGCTTTCCGACTTCTCATTCATACAGCTATAAAAAGAGCGAGCCGACGCGAGTGCGTTGACCACTGCCATCACGGCTTAGTAACCATAATAAATACCAATTACATAATCTCGACAAGTCGGATTATCTTCTGTCTGTAGCACAGTTTATGCCCGACTCATCCGTACACGCGATTCTGACATTTATGTGTCACTGAACGTTGGCCGCGTTTGTAATAAACTGCTTGCCTGAAAATAACTGAAAATATTACGGCGAAATATGAAGGTTGATCGGTTAAAATATTATGCTCGACTGTTGGTTATTAAGCTCGACGTCCATTGATCGCTATATTGTCAGGGCAAACGGCAATCACGTGTCAAATCAATGCTAATTGAGAAAAGTCGTTCTAAATTAAACTTTATTCCTTCGTGATAAAGAACAGTCAAGGATAGTTAAAAAACTTACAATTAAAAAGGTAAGCACATTGTTAGCTATAGAAATATATTTTTTGTTCATAGTTTATCTAAACAGTACTAAAATAAGTTAGAATATCTATTAGGTTATGTTTGTCAGATTGAAAATTAAATGTTTAAATCAATTACGTTATTAATTTTTGATAATTAATTTCACTTGGAATCGTTACGTTAAAACCAGAACAAATTAACATTTTAAACAAGGAAAGTATTTCAAAAGTCAACTCGGTAATTAATTTCTGGAAACATTTCATCGACTTGATCGGAAAGTTAAATAAGGCATCTTGTTGGGAATAACAACTTGATTTTCATCGCTTAAGTTATAATTACACAAGATTTAAAAAGTATAAATAGCAAAGTAAATAATTGAAAACAGTTCGGAATAATTTCAGTCATATATTTCATTTCATATCATTTTGACATATTATAATCGAAAATGCTTATCGATTCAATTGTATTAATGCCTAATTATTTTCGTGAATCATAAGATTATTCACGTCTCAATGTTAATTGTCAGCTGGCATTGGCAAATGTAGACAGAGGAACCGTCCGTACGTAGTGGTCACCGGACCACTTATCACCAATCTTAGATTGGGACAGTTTTCGTTTCATAGAGGAATCTGACCAAAGGTCAAACAAATGACGTTATTATATAATAAAGATATAACCACGAATTTTAGTGTTGTTTATAACAAAAAATATTGATTTTCGGCCACCACAATTGAAAGCACATTAGATAACATCCAAATGCAAAACAAACCTAAATCGCGCAGGGATACACGCAGTAATGGCATGGCAGGCTCCGGCTCTGGTTCTGTAGTGGCACCACAGAGGAAAGTCAATCGTCAAAGTGCCTGAAACGGGGTCACCCACCACGGCCGAGTCCGCGGCGGGGCGGGCGGAAATAGCGCGAGAGCCCTCGTCACGATGACGACTTGGAAATGGTAATGTCGAGATTTCTGCGGCTCTGCTTAGTTAATGATCATCTTTGCTACATGTTTTCCTGGTAGTTTTATCTATGTCATCGCGGGCTCTTTGAGTTTTTTGGCGCTTTTTAAGGTATTTTTTTGATTAGGTTATCTCGTGATAGGTTTTTAATCAAAGGTTGTTTTATAGGTAGGTACTCTTCAACTTCTTATATACAGATGACAATATAAAAACTATAAGTTCAATTAAAAAGACAAGACAAAACATTTGTTGACAAATCATAAATAACCAGTAAACATTAGTTAAGTGATATAATTTTATAAATTATTGACTAAATCAACAATCATGTAACAAACTAAATCACGAATAACAATGAACTTGTGTATCAAATTAATCACTGACTTGAAATAACTTCACACCAGATGTAAATGGCATTATGTTAGTAACTTTAGAAACTTTGTTAACAATGTGAGACAAACATACTATACGGCTTAGATTTATATACTTACTTACATATAATATTGTTATTAGTTGATACGGTTTATCTCAATACACAAATGTTATTCAAACATCACGTTCCCGAATGATATAATCTTGCAATAAATATTAAAGCAAATATCATTCCAGGAACTACGTCGAATAATTTCACCAATACTGAGTTTAACATAAGTTAACGAAAGTAACTACAATGTGTATGTAAAATATTTGATTATTTTGATATATTGTTTAATAATAATAAAAGTAAATAACATCAATATCCTGAAACAATTTTCAAACAAAATCTGATTTCAAACCAAGCAGAGCTTATACAATGCTAACCAGAGCTTACAGCATTAGTAATATATATTTACCTAGACAAACACAGAACAAGCAGAGATGTTCATACAAATCCAATAAAAATTTTAATCCACATAATATCTCATAGAGATGATCCTACTTGACTCTCGGACCCCAATAACTTATCGTATCCATAAATAGATAACCCAACCCATTAGTATCGGCCGTCCATTAGTTTATCAAGTCGCTTCACAAGGAAATAACCGCGGGGAATTGGAAACAATTTGAATAATTACACAAATTTCCATGTCAGTACTCACTCATCCGGGAAATTTATGGTTCCAGCGTTTAAAACAACGACTTTGTGTTGAAACGTCGCCAAGTTTTGAGTTATGGGCCCTTGGACTTGTGGGATTCCAGTTACAAGTTCAAAATACGTAATGAAATGAAGGCTGTAGGAAGTTGGCAACTTTCAAATCAAAGCAAATAATTTCACATTAATATTCAGGGAAAGATTCATAGCCCTTATTCCTAGGGTATTATAGATTAATTTCCTCGGCGTAAGGGGAATTGGAGTAAAGCGACTCGATGGTTAGCAACGCGCGACAAAGGTACGATTCATCATTTAGTATTGAAATAATTTAGCATGGTAATCTTGAAATTAATCAACCAAGTACCTATTTACTATCATCAGGTACATTAAAATTATACCATTTCGGTTTCAACTTGCTTGATATACAGGTAGTTTCATTTATATAACAATTTTATTTTATGAGAACTGTTTACATATAAGAGTAAGCACTAGGTTCGAGATTTGATACGACTATAAAATAAATAAATATTCAGGGACATTTTTCCATATGATCATCTGATACCAAACTAAACAATCAAGTAGAATAAATAGAAACCCAATACTAATTCAATATCCATTCATCTGTTTGTATAAATATTTACATTCTCTTAAGCCGATACGGTAAATAGCTCCAGAATCTTTTATCAAAATAATAGTTTAGTGTGTTTAAACTAAACCAAAGAGAAATTATTCTCGAGATGTTAGCCTCAAAAAATATGCATATATTTATGCGAATTCAAATAAATTTATTTTTAAGTTACGTATAATGGAACAACACCTGGCTGTCCATATTAATAAATAGAGGTACTTTATATGAACTCAACAAACTATTTTCCGTTCTATATTAATATCACATTTCAAAGATCATTTCGCTCGTAGTGCAGGAACGACTAAGTGAGTGCTAATAGCATCATAATATTGGAAAGCCATCTTCGTGCCTGAGGTAACGACTAGATAGAGGAGTTCGAATTTTAAACCCAGGTGAGATCGCATATTTGGCGACACCTGCCGTAGTCAAAGTATTGAGAAAATGCATGAGGAAAGAAAAAATGTCAGTAAAGAGTACAAATTTTGGTTATGTTAAATTTACGTTTGTATATAGATAATGTAATTAAGATCATTGTTCTGTAAAACTGGTGTTTGAAAGTAATAACATTTTATTGATTGGCACTTGACAGTCTTGACGTGGTAGTATCAAGACGTATTATATGCCTTATTAATAACTACTTACCTTATATAGCAAAGTCGTAAAGTTTGCAAGTGTAGATAATAGATAATCTCAGAAACATATTCTACCTTAATAAAAAAACAAAAATTCCTAAAAAACAAAGGATTATACCTATTACTCACAGATAGATAGTTAGCCAGGGTTAATTTTTTTTGTTAGGTTTCTATAAAAGATTATTTTTCAATTAAAATGTAGGTATAGGTTTTCATTTTAGATCAAAGAATAAAATAAAGAAGCGACTGTAACATTCTGCAGCTAGTCTAAATACGACGCGTCACCGGTCAAGGCGAAACGGAATACCTTCCTTCCATAAAATCAATTTTGTCGCGGATGTGAAACGAACCGAAAACTGTCACTAATCCTATAGGTGTATTGGGTCACGACACATAATGTTACTGCGAAAGGAAAATGTTACATATTGCCAGAAGTGGCAAATTAGTGTTGGTGAAATTGTTACTGCTTCCGATGCTTGTGGCTTGAATTACGGGGAATCCGTTTGCTTGGGGAGGTATCAAAAAAAGAATAATAATGTTGCGTTAATAAGTATTTACCTTTTTTGATGATATATGGGCAGGACATAGCATGAAATTGATTTGTATCTATATAACTACTGGTTGGAAAAATCTATATCAGAAACGATACTTGGCAACCCTCTTTAAGAATAGTTTAAGATTAAATTGGGCCTTTTAATACATACCCATTCTGTTAATAAGGTTGGTACGTAGATTACAAAACACTAAACAAAAGATCATCCAAAAAGGTCCTCTACATTCTAATTAACAATTCCATTTAATTCAACCTAAAGTAAACTTCAGAGGACCTTAATTTATGACTAAGACTACAAACAGACCATTCGTTATTATTTATGCATACAGCGACTCATGCTGTATGGTATCCAAACTAATCCAGGGCTGACCGTGTTGTCTTTTGCATAGTCCCATCCTTTATCCCATATGCTCACGTGCACTAAGTTCTAAATGAAAAGATTAAGGTGACCACTACCCTTATTTGAATTCCGAACTGCGACATCACGACTAGGGTTGTGGAGACCTTTGGAAAGGAATTACAATGCTAAAGATAGTTTCGTCAAACAATGGTTGGGGTAAGATTGAATTAACAATTGGAATGGTCCGCAAACATGCGGAGTATGTCAGGATATAATAGAAACGATGTGGCTAATGAATTAATCGTGAGATGGCCGGTAGAGGAATAAAAAGCTAATTGTTTTTCTTCCGGGTGACATTATTTTCTGATGGAAAGAAATAGTAAATATTTATATTTTTGTTAGCTAGATATAGCTTTGTATTTCTTACTTTTATTTTCCTTCATATAAACAGTATCTCACACTAAATTTATCGTACATAGTTATAATGTAAATCGAAAGGTTATTTTAAATTCAACAATGAAAACATTAACAACGGACAATAAACCTTATTAATATCGTCATAAAATTATTATTGCGAACGACATTATCCCGCAGATAAAACATGCCAAGCTGAAACAATAGCAGATGGCCATAGAGAAGCTAAATCTATCTCTAAAATTTCCAAGCGGTAGAGCATTCAAAACATTCTAAACGTTGAAATGGAACATTTCAAGAGCGGTATGTAGATAAAATATTATTATGACCCAAATGTGGATGTCAGATATGGCTAGATATCTACGTTAGAGGCGAACTTGGACAAACGCCAACCGTGCTCATCGAAAGCGAGCTTGTAGGCTTTTTCGAATAGCATAGAATGTGTGTCCTCAATACGAAATTGAGAATGGTATTAGAACGATCTTATCACATAGACATCGAATCGATGATTCAAATAAATAATTTGACGCGATAAAACAAAGGTAAATATATTGGTACTTCCAAGATTTCATTTTGCCGATTTTATAAAATAAAATATTTTATTGATAGTGGGACAATCACACAGCCTATTATCTAATACAAAAGTCTACTTTAACTTATACCTATAGTGTCATATCGCTAAGTAGGTACATTATACAAAAAATCCCTAAAAGATGTCTTGGGATTTTCTATCTAACCATACATACCCATTTTAATGTTTAATCTTCCATTTTCCAAATATCACACATTTGGGACCTTTTATCAAGGTATTAAATTCAACAGAAATGAAGCCTCGGGAATTAGTCACAATTATATAATAAAACCCAGCACGAGATAGAACTCAATGGAAAATGCTAGAGGAGGCCTATGCCAACAGGCACACTGAACTGCGGGACATTTTGTAATATAGTAACCTACGCATACTTGATACACACTTTTAATTTTACTTTTATTATTATAATTTTACTTGTAGTACAGAATAAAGGGCTTTATTATTATTATATATATAATAAAACCAGAAACGTTTGTGTGTTTGTAATTTGAGATTCTGAGGGGATCTCATTAAAATGGTAGGTAGGCAACTTAAAGGTCATTGACAGCTGAAACAAGTAGCTCTAAAAGTAGATATTGGGGTTCTATAGCATATACAAAAGATGTTAAATTGCTTACTGAGTTTGAAACACTTTCGCAATATCTTAATTAGTCCTGTTATATAATACATTATAAGTATGTATTTTAAAAGTAATGTATCAGCTGTTTGGTTACCGCAGCACAAGCTCTGTTTAGTTTGGATTCAGATTGGCAGTGTGTGAAAAATGTTCCAGGATAATTATTGATTCAATGTTATGAAAATATATTTGCTGTTAGCACATCAAAATAAATGGTAATTTAACTTGTTTTTCCATAGAGACCCTCAGTGGGTAAACTTTTTATTAGCACTCTAAGTTCTTCATAACTTCATCTAGTTTCCATTGTCTAGCGGTCGCCGTGAAACCTTTAAAATGCTTTTTAATTATGTTTATGCAACTTTGATAAAAGTTTGAAAATAATTTTCATCTCATTTCAACCGAATTTCCGGGAATTATTGTTGATTTGTTGGTTCAAGACCTCTGAGTTTGGAGAGTTTACATTATAAACTTTTATTTGTATGAAAAATAATTAGATGTTCCTTCGAAGTTTTTTATAAGTATCCCATTTCATGTCGGTGCAAATACATCTTTCTTTCGTGGCAAATTATTTTGATTAGAGAAATAGGTACTGAAAGTAAAAGCTTTGCAATCATCCATAATCAAATTTCAGTGAATACATTTCGTAAATTTACTAAAAACCTTTACTTACTTAATAAAAAATAAGGCTGTATATATACAACTTTTATGTAAATATTCACATTTCACTAAGCAACAACAACTTCAGTTCAATCAGCGTTTTTAAACTCCAGCCCTTCCAGAATTAGTCTAAGAGCTATCAACGGCCCTAATTCGTAACATGTCGCGAGCCGGAGGGCCCTCCAGCCGGCCTAGCTTCAATGACCTTGGCTTGTTCTATATTCCAGAACAATAGAACCTTGACATGACCTTGTATAAAGTTTTTGTTATTTCTTTAACAATAAATACGAGTTACGTCAATTTTGTTAGTGTTTTTATAAGGCATAAATTTTTTTTTATGGATTGTCTCACAATTTTTTATTTTAATAAACACTAAACTAAAAAATAAAAAACGTAGGATGTTCAACCAACGTGAATCACCCAAAGATAAAGCAGATTTAAAATTTTTAAATTAAATTATATTTTGACGGTACAAATAATTGATTTACTCAATTCATAATATAATTGTCACGTTGAAGAGAAAATAATAATTTATGAATACTAATTGTCACGAATCCATAACGGCAGTCGTAACAACATTTCCATCAATATTATACTTATTTGAAACACATAGACACTTCCATTTGGCCATGAATATTAATGTGGACCACCTGATCAATAATAAGTACTACTTTCGATGAAGGTTGACTTAAAAGCCCCATGCCAAATGTTAATCGGATACAATTTATCAAATTGTCAATATTTGGAAATAACGACAAAGTTATTTCCAATTTATACGCTTCAGATTCAACCGTCAGATTTAATTTGATTGTGTTTCAATAATGATACGTATATTGAAAATAATAACTTTAAATAATGATGATCAACAATTCGTTACAATTTATTAAATGTATCTAATGTAATGGATAAGTCTATATAATATTTATATAGGTACATATATATGTAGAATTGATGAGAGCTCCAAATCAAATTAAAAAAATAACAAACTATTAAATTTATATTGATTGTAGAAATAATCATTCCTTATTAGGTATTATTGTGCACATACTCATACCTGAATTCTTCCTCACTATTTTGATATCCTCATAATATTTCTATTCACCAGAATTTAAGAGCACGACAACACCCTCGTTCACGCTCTTTACTTCTTTTCCATAGATTATAACAAAAAAAAATGTTTACATAGGTATATTATTTAATATTCTGATGGAAATGACAATGATACTCATTAATTTTAGAAGCAACAGGCACAAGACCCAAAATGGGGGTACAAAATAAACCTGAGATAGAACAAGGCATGATCGATGTTTCAACTTGACGAGGTGTCCTGACAACCAACAGCTCCATCAATCAAGTGCTATTAGGTACATAATTGAATGTCGGCAGTTTTTCTAAATTAGTATGTTCCTTGGGAATAAGGTTGATAAACATTCACCAGGTTTGTTAATGTTGATTGGATAATTAACTTTACGGTCCTTCTTCTTCAGGGTTTATTTAATTTTGTCATAATGAAATTTTATGGTGGAATCTATTGAATATTATGAGATTTTTGTTTGTCGCTAGTTTGTAAATAGATCGTGAGGTACAAATTATCTATGTAGCGTAAGATCTCCCGTAGTATGTGCTACGAAGCTACAACGTAGCACATGGATTTTAATTAGTCATTGGTCGTAGAGTGTCTACGAGCGCATATTTTTATTAATTTCAATAGACCATTACAGCGTAAATAAAAAATACGATAATTAAAATTAGTGTAAGTTAAATTAAGCAATTGCATATAAATTTAATGTTTCGTAAGTTTGTTAAGAAATAACGAACCTGAAAATATAACTGAAATGTATGTACAAGCAAATTAATAAAGCGATCACTAGTCCATCTATACTAATATTATAAAGAGGAAAGATTTGTTTGTTTGTTTGTAATGAATAGGCTCCGAAGCTACTGGACTGATTTAAAAAATTCTTTCACCTTTGGAAAGCTACATTATCCCCGAGTAACATAGGCTATATTTTATCCCTGTATTCCCACGGGAATGGGAACTACGCGGGTAAAACCGCGCGGAGGCAGCTAGTAATTAATAATTTTATCCAGTTTCCTTTTCATTGACATTCCGCCGGTGTCTCTAAACTGCTCATTTCCCAGCTATGAACAACATCATGTAAATCCTTCCGGGAACAGGTAATCCTTTAATAAGCAAGCGAACTAATTTACGCGCACCTTATAGAAAGGCGAGTGTTTAGGTAAATTGTTATAGAGTACATTTATGAGATTAGTAATTATGTATGATTTTATGAACAACCATTTTATATAGGTATCTATTGCTTTAGGGTGAGGGTGAGGGTGAGGATGCAGGTTCAAATCCCTGGCCCTTACCTCTGAGTTTATAAAAACTTACGTACGGATTCACACCACTGGCTTTCGGTGAAGGAAAACATCGTGAGGAAACCTGCATGCCTGAGATGTCACAATTAAAGGCATGTGAAGTCCGCCAATTCGCACTAGGCCCGCGTGGTGGACTATGGCCTAAACCCCCTCGATGTTAGGGGAGGCTCGAGCTCCTCGGTGGAGACGTATATGAGCTGTTGATGATGATGGTGATATTGCTTTAGTGGAATTTGGACTGTGGAATCATCCGCGCGTTTACGTGGATTATGTAAAAAACATCATAAAAAATCGCCGTTTTCGAGTTTTACTCCAAACAATTTATTTACTTAGGGATTGATTTTTATTTATGTAGATTTACTTAATAGGTCCTATGTAAAAAATACTTTTGACGTCAAATATACATTTCACATTGCGTGCATTGTACAATTTCTGATACGCAATTAATGTATTATCTTTAGACGAGAAATTAATAAATTTTTAATCATTTTTAAATGTATTTGTATCAGCAGCCCTGATGTTGGTGAATATCGACTATAATAGATAACATTTACAAAAAACAAGTTTTACTTTCATTTCGAATCAGATTTCTTCGGAACATATTGAAATGAACGCGAATAGTTGTAACTAATGGTCCAAGACGGAGATACTACGCCTCATCGATCAGTTCAATGGAGTGTTGCGAGTCTTTATGTGTTTTGTGTAATTGTACTATTGATTCCTTTGTCTGAAGAAGGGGTGAGAAGAAATTTTACAATAGAGTGTGATTGGATGGATGGATGAACGATAAAATATAGCACTATGTTAGAATACGTTCTGGATCTTTGGAAACGCAGGTCAAATCAAAGGGTGGAAGTTAGAAATGCAATCAAAATATAACGCAAAATTATATAAATGACACTCTCTTTATTTATGAAATATAGCCTCGCCTAACTAGATAAGCAAATCATATATATGTTATGTATCTATTTCAACAAACAAATCTCCAATTCCCCTCACTAATCAATAGTAAACACAGCCGATATCTGGGACGGTATCCAGTGACACATACCATTTATATCCAGTTTCGACATTTAACGAGGTTATCCAATAAAACTGGAAACCGCATCGTCAAACCAATTAATCAAATTGCTGACTGTTAACTGATCTTTTTTTCCATCAACTGATGTATGACAATTGAGCCTGAATATTCATTGAGTGAAAGATGACCTAAAAAGCTGTGTAAAATTATAATCTGACTAGTCATAGTCAATATCTGAAAAGATGAACTAATGTTTTCGAAATCGATAATATGACAGGCAGACGTTAGACGGTCTCAAATACCCCAAAACAAAGAGAAATAAACAAGTTCATTGGCACTATTAAAACCATTCGATTCAGACTGTAAAAGGTGATCAAGAAGCAACATTTAATAATGTTCCAGTCACACGTTATAACTGAAATCATGACAAAGTAAATATAGACTAGACATGTAACACGACGACAGATATGATGAATGGTAGATGCTGCGTTAAACCCCCGAGGATTAGTCAATTGTGGCCTCCAAAACCCACCAAGTCATACTCTTTGATGTGGTGTATGTTATAAACTTAGATCTAGTAACAAATAAATAAATAGCCCAACAAAGAAGTAATCGAATACACTAATTTCTTGAAATCTTGATTTCTTGTCGCTGTTCGTTTCTCAATACATAAATAAATAGGATTTGAAACTGCTAATTAACCCAAATAACAATAATAGCTATGTTTTTCGTCTATCTATTCCTTCGCATATTTATTCGTTATGGTTGTGTAAGAATTAACCGTTTGGAAACATGAATAAATGGATACATCGGGTTATATTTTGTGACATGCAGTGCATATTCTCAATAGCAAGGGCAATATGCTTCTCTCTTTCGCTCGACCCAGTCACCCATGTTGGCTGCTAACATCAGCTCATTATCCAGTCTGGCGGAACACACTGTGTATTTGGACCACTGTGCACATAGCGGTCTGGGAATCTAATCACTACCCTCTCATGATAGCAAATGTTTGTATCAACATGGTCTATGTTTTTGGAAATAAAATAGCATCATAAGAAAACCTTTATAATAATACTAGTGGCTCCCCGCGGTTTCACCCGCGTTCCCGGGATAAAAAGTAGCCTATGTGTTATTCCAGAACATATTCTAGCTCTGTGCCAAATTTCAAGCAGATCCCTTCAGCCGTTGGAGCGTGAAAGAGTAACAAACATCCATACATACAAACTTTCGCATTTATAATATTAGTAGGATAATATAAGCCTCTGAAAGTTGAAATATGTTTACAAAAATCACTCCTTTGAACAAAAATTTATGGCGAGTTATATAATTAATAAACAGAGATATCATTACCCTTTTTAGATAAATATGTTCCATATTCATGAATAAAATTTGAGAACATATTGTACATAGTAGGTACCTACTACGAGATTGAAGTTCAGCAAACAACCTGTAACTTAAACCATATGCCTTTTCGGAAATTGTAAGGTACGGTCGGGTAAACAACTGTCTACCCACAACGTCTTAGATAGAAGAACTTGTTAGTGATGTGCAATAATTAGAGCGTGAGATTAATGAAATTGATCTATTGGGAGTTGTGTTCCGTGTACATAAGTATATTGGTGTGATGGATGTTTAGACTTGATTAGTATTAAACTAGTTAAGGATAACCTAGAATATATCTATAGGTACAAACATAAATAGGAATTATTTGTATTTTTGTATGTAACGAATTAACGTAAAACTTCTGGTTGGGTACCTCAAAAAATATTTTGCCGTTAAAATTAGGATTACGGTGCTTGTACGGTGTATTTAAAAAACAAGTTTCAACCGGAATTTTATTTAAACAGTATTTAAAAGAAACATGAGTAGGTAGGTCGAAAAATATTATCCAACCCCTTAGCTTACATAAACTTATTCCGACCAAAAAATTCCAATCACCCGCAAAAACGTCATGCAACCAACCGAATTACATGATAATAAATTATATTATATAGATAAAACTTTGTCGAAATATTGAAGTCAACGTCCTAAACACCCTCGTAAATTCGCTATGTCAGCATCGATCACTCGTGCAATCTGTCCCTTAAGCTTCCGTCAGAATATAAGCGAGTGCCACATGTAAACATGGCGTCGCGTCGCTGCATTTTTTTTAATGATTAAGAATTGTTAGCCTCAGATGGCTTTAACACCCTTACTCGGACTGTTTTGGTGTGTGCAGAGAGTTATAAGGTTAATTTAAGCGATAGCACTGAATGTGCCCATGTGGGACCTTACCACGGGTCAGGGTGTCGCTGGGGGAAGTGGACTCACTTGGCATGATTATTTAGGGAACGGACTGGGGTGTTACGCACGGGCCTCACTAACAAGACGAGACTGAACGCGTCACTGCAACTTGGACTTAGAACTATATATTGAACGCCGTGAATGGTGTGCGTGGGTTCGATATATTATTGTCATTTCGTTTTACTCAGCTGCAACTTTTCGTAATGAATGTAGCACACTTATATTGGTCTACTATTACGGTTTGAAGTATTATTAAAAAAATCGAGTGGTTTTCGTCTGAAAGTAATAAAATCGCTACCGCTCCAGCTCAGCTTATGCAGTGTCTTGAGCCTACTTGCAAGACGTTAAACGAAATAACTCAAGCATCGAAAACCCGCCCTAAATGTATCCCTTATTGACCTTTGCCATGATTGATGTCTCAATAATTTGTTTCCGTCTTATTATAACAAATATTAGATGTAGGATTAAATATGGCTTGTCGTGGATTACGAGGTTTAAATCCCCAAATATAAATTGATATACTCCTACTCATGCCTAGGTTATAGTCAACTACCTAGTTCATGACCTATACTAAAAAAATTGAAATGGATTAATGTAAGCAAAATATATTCGCCAGATTTTAAATTTAACTATTAAGATTACCTTTTTGAAATTTCTGACGTGCTATATGGGGTTGTCATAAAATATCGTGTATATTCGTCAGCAAAAATTTTATTGAAAAAATATTGTATATCTAAGTAAAGAAAGAACGTCATGACAAATTCACAACTTGTGAAGAGAAAATAATTCTCTAGAGATAAAACCTGAGCTAATGTAGTCTGAGTGGTTGAATATGTAAATATGTATTACCTGCCTACATAACGTCTAACAGTCTAGCTTTGAAGCCCACAAGTGTTGAAACGCAATATAAACTTATTGATCCAATGATTCAAAAGCTTTGTAAGTACACAATGAATAATGTATTTATTATTGTTAGTCCAAACAATTGTTTTTATAATGAAAACGGCCTGAAGTGGGATCAAAGAAAACGGAAAACAATAATTTCAGGACTTTTCAATACAGAAATAATTTCCGGCGAACTACCTACCGAGTGTTTATACAATGGCTAAAGGTTTGTGATATTGTCTGAATTAGCTTCCGCCTCGTGGATATACCTGTTATTTATTACACGAATTATTGAACTATAATGCCCTGATACACATTTTAGAAAGAAATTAAAGTTATCTAAATATGTGTTATATGTATATCATTTTAGAAAGACAGTGTATGCATTTAAAACAAACATAGTGATAGAACCTTGGCCGGATGCAGAAATAGCCTCAAGTGGCTCTCGCGGCGAGTACGTGCCGACCGCATATTGGTGAAGCACTGATTTTATCCACATAAACCTTGTAAATTAGCAATTAATAACCGTAAGGATGCTTAATATAAATTCATAGATAATTCTATGTTTTTGTAGCCATTTTGTTATTCTTTATCAGTCAAATAAACATACATGAAACCGAAGACCGAACATAGGTACGTCTTACGACTTCCCCTTATACTTTTAATGCGATATTTATTTACTTTCTCTTTGTCTCCCAACATTTTTCACATTGTCAATTTACCAGCGCTAACACAAGTAGGTTAATCAAGTCAAAATCCCAACGTCTCGTCTAAAGTGTACGCTCTGAAATGAGGACCCTCTTTACTTATTCCCCCTTTTTAGCATTGATGTCAAGTACAGTGAAGGTTCCTGGAAACAAAAATGTCCCGACAACGGTATCATGTCGGATTAAATTGTTTTTATCCAAATCTGGATTGAGACGACTGCGTCAGAAACAATTTTTCGACAGAGATTTTGATTGTCGTCGACGGAATAAAGAAAGAATAATAATGGTGGGCTTAAGCTAGCCTCATCGATTGTTCGGCTTCATGAATCTATATTGGTTCAATGGATATTGTGCCTAGTTGACCGCTAGAATAAAGAATATATTGCTTTGTACACTATTATCAATGTAGGTGCTAGAAATATCGATTTATCAAGTTATTGTTCAAATTAGCGACTAATTTTATATCTTCTTATACGACACTGATCACAATACGGCACTTTAAATTAGCATTCTACGCTAAGATATAGGTACTAAAACATTTAGCGAATTTCATCAAAGGATCGAAGCTACTTCAGGCAGGTAATAATAATTTTATATCCACCGAATTCGAGTCACAAAGGGCGGGGGAATAAATTTTTCAGATATTTTGTATAGTTAAGGTGGTACCGTGTATTTTACGACTGAAAATTTCCAAATAGCTATTTGAATCCTGCTCTTTACGACTTTATCGCGCCAGTGATAAGGTATTTGTCGAAAATTTTCGAGCGGTAAAATGTTGAAATAATTTTGGCCTTTTATGAACTTTCCATTGAACTTCTTTTCTGTATGTTTACTGTTTATTTATTCGTTCTATATATTTACATTTATTTTTGTATTAATTAAAAGTTCACAAATTGTTTGACAGTTTGAAAAGTTAATGAACTCCATCGTTGTTAGAGTTTCATACCTAAACGGTATGAAAATAAGAACCCGAGGGATTCAGCAACTATATAATATACTCCTTTATTGACTTGTATCTACCATTGATTATACTGCTAGAAGTAGCTATTAAAGGTTTTCATATCAAAAAAAGTAGTTTCATTTTAAATATTTTCAGCAATTCAAAATATATTTTAAAACATAGATGGTGAATAATTTCCAGGATAAAAGTAGCCTATGTTCGTGTCAATCTAATAACGACGTTGAGGAAGGACAAACCAACAAATTCACTTTCACATTTATAATATTAGTTAGATAATTGTTACCTCTCCATTACAGGGTTTGTAAGCGAGTTTACCAAATTCCCTTAATTGGTTTCCGCTCTACTGGACACTTTGTCATAGTTTCAAATTTTAGGTTAAATACAAAGTAACATGATCTGTTAATTTAGACTACACAAAGTTTATATTTTGAAGAGAAACATTTTACTTGTAATAACAATCAACTGTCGAGTGTTTATTTATTATTATTTTAGTTATATAATTCATTTATAATTTAATGAAAATCTAAGCTAATTTACAATAGTAGTCATATGATACTTTACATGCTTATTAGACAAAGAACAAATATGCTTGATTGTACAAAGTGGTTTTTCTTCTTGGACAGTCACACTATTATTCCTAATAGGTAAGAAAAATCCGCGGTGCAGACATAATGGCTAACATAAATATTTATTTATATATAGGCTTTAATGAACCGGTATCAAAAAATCTTTACAAATGTAAAGTCTTACACTACATAATAATTAAATGAGTTTGCTTAATACATACTTAAAACAAAACGTACATTTTAAAGTGTTATTTGACAACTTAAACATTATAATATAGTAATAACATGCATTGTTAATGACTAGCATATAATTTAAAAGTATAAAAAGTTAATAAGAAAATCGCGTGGATCAGCACTTCTACTTGGTCACGTGATTTATTCCAACGATTACGAGAACAACAAACAAAGTCGTCGTTTTATACTCAGTTTAAGCTGGACCATGCGTAAATATTAATATTATTATATTGTGATAGACCACTCAAAGTAAATCGGTTAAGATAATTGAAGTGATGAATTTGGATCTAACCCATTATCTAGTAATTATTTAATGATGTAGAAATATCTATATTATAATTTGATTCTCTCTTTCAGATTTCTACTACTGCAGAGCCACCCCTAAAGTGAATGGAGCAGCAGACATTATATGCCTTTGTCTAAATATGACATCTCAGACCTACAGGTATCCCCACGATGGTTTCCTTCACAGACAACCAGGTTTGCTTATAAAGGTACATAATTATTATTTATATGTATTTATTGATGACGGATGTACTTTATAGTATATTAAGTGTGACATAATGCAACCAAATGCTTCAAATTTTTTTAACAAATCGTATCGTTTCATAAACCTTTGACAAAGTAGGCTACGAAACAATAAATAATTAGGATGCCAATTTGACACCACTACATGCTAAACTATACGGTTGCTACACAAGAGCGCAATATGGTAAATTGTTTGCAGTTCTCTGTCCTAGATCCCTAATTGCTCTCTCGCAGTCCACCTTCCATAATGACTTCCCCAATTTTCGACGGGATTTTATTTTTAAATGACTATTCGCGGTGCTTGGCGCTTCGCTGTATTGTTCTGCATAGTTATTATTTTCCACTGCATAAGCAGTAGCGACGTCATTTTATGGGTGAAAAAGTATTTTTTTTTGCTCTAATGGTAATGGCATTCTAGAAGCGAGATTTTCGAACACATTTCCCTGTAAATACCTTTAAAGTATCTACTACAAATTCACCTATCGCTGATTATGTTATATTTTAGGAGATATTTTTCTCAATCGCATTATTCTGAGCCATTTTCGTCATAAAATTTTACATCACTTTTCAAAGCTAAGTTAGCTACGTTTACTATTTTTGTAAAATCTACACAGGGCAATGCATGTACCTACACTACACACACATCACAGAGTAATCTGCCTCGATGTCATACCTAAATTAAACTATGCCCATAAACAAGGAAGTGGCTCAAAGGTCACGTGATCCAACTAATCAAGGCAAGCATTAACCGTGGGATTAGACGGAAACACAAGTATTATAGCATCTAATGCATCTGATAGAGCAACCAGCCCTATCCAACTGACTGATAGCGATCCATTAACTAACGCTCTTGACTTTACCTAATACATTCATGTTCTGTAGGTGTACATAGAATGGTATAGTTTACTTTGCGTCGAAGTTAGTGCATTAGTAGTTTGAGATTTTGGTCCTGCTAGTTGAACTCAAAGTTATAAGACCGTGTAGGAAAGTTAGTTTAAGTTTTATATTTGAAGGTTTGGTATTTATTTTCAACGCACTTTAAGTCAGGTGAAAGTTTGTGAGTGTGTATGTTACTTCTTCACGCCTAAATGGTTGGAGCGATTTTAATAAAATTTGGTATACTTTTTATCCCAGGAAAATTGAAGATTGGGAACGCGGATGAAACCATGGTAGAAACTAGAATAATATGTATATAACTCGTAAATATAACAAGTAGTCACATACAGAAATCTATCTCGTTTATTAGCAATGTCCAAACAGAAACACACCTACTAAACAAAAAAGTAGGTATTTAATTTTATTACTTAGCGTTTTATGGTGTTGTAAATATGCTCCAGTCATGCTATAAGGTTGCATATTAGCAGAATTTCACACAAAATAAATGGACCCTATTCGTGATTTAGCTCCACTAATATTGTTGGAAAAAAAATATGGCCGCTCCAATCAGATGGTTGATTTATATTTTGTTTATTCGCCGCTAACCATAGTTTCTAATGCAGTGATCGTGAATTTAGTTTCCATTTTAGTAATGTTAGCTATTTGGGTAAATGATTGCAGTGTAATTTGCTTACCGGCAAATGGATTTGATGCGTAAATGGTACGCGGAATATTTACCTGTAACAAAAAATATAGTTACCTTAGCAACTGTAAATTACGGGACATATGGTAAGAGAAAACATAGAGAAATGGACTAAGCTAGTTACAGAATGGCATCCAAGAGATGTCAAAAGGAGTAGAGGGAGACAAACTAAAAGATGGGAAGACGACGTTAAGAATATAGCTGGTCCGTTGTGGACTCGATTAGCTAGAGACAGATATACGTGGAAGTCGTTAGAGGAGGCCTTTGTCGATAGACAAGCTGTTCCCCACAAACACCCAGTTGCCGATGATTAATTTGCAAGTTAGAATAAAGACTAATTTAAATTTAGTAATAAGGTACCTATGTAATAATTAATTGTAAGGAACAGCAATAAAGGCTATTTTATTATAACCAACCAACGCTCATATTACTTATTAGTACCTAATTATCTTTACAAATCTATCAGTAAAATAACCTTCTCATTATTATACCTACTTAAATATCACACATTTCATTTTAATACATTAAAAGCCTACATCACCAATGAATTATAAATTTAAAAGGCATTGAAGAGCTCTACGTTACCCATCTTTGATTTAAGGTAATTTCAGACGTCGAGATCACGTCAATGAAGTTTAAGCCTTCAACGTTGGAAATAAAGTGCAAATTTGTGTAGGTTAGAAGACTTTTGTTTTATGGCGGGTCGTTAGAACGAAAGTACTTCACACGGTCTCATTACTGCCTAGTTTTTTTTTTGAGAGCGTTGCGTATATCCCTTTAACTTTACATACACAGTCTGTTACGGAAGTCTGGCCGAGATTCCCTCATTGTCTCTGACATCTGTTCTCATTTTTGTTTGTCTGATATAATTCTTTACAAATAGATTTTAATGATACTAAATTATCTTGTACCTTTGAATTTGGGTAATAAAATTATATTATGACTAATGGAGTGGTTTGTATGTTATTTTTCTTGGCAATCAAAAAGGTTTTTATGAAACATACAGTATAAAGTTTAAAATATGCTAATTATTCGATGCATAATATTATTGTTTCAGCACTGTTGGAAAATAAATTAAAAAGTATTATTCAAATCACATCCCGAGTTTAAACAAGTTTCGTAATAAATATAAAGGTTTTTAAAACTTTCGCCCTAGCTTCGCTACCAGTTTTAATTTATACGAAGGCAAATGGGAGATTTAACTTTGAGTAGTTAGAACTTGGAGTGAGTTAAAACTCACTTACAATCACTTTTTATTTACTTGTTGAACAATTGGATTTACTATTAATGTGTGGAAGTTAAAGTAGGCCATATTTATTGCTTTGAAACTTTGCCTATAAAATTTAAATAGGTATTGAACTGTACTTTAGCTTTATCAAACATTATTTTATTGACAGCCCGGTTGGCTTTGTGGTTAGTGACCCTGACTCTCAAGCCGCGGGTCGTGGGTTCGAATCCCACCCAGGACAAACATTTGTATGCATGAATATGTCTGTTTGTCCTGTGTCTGGATGTAAATATCTATATAAGTATGTATTTAAAAGTAGTATATGTAGTATATCAGCTATCTGGTTACCATGTCACAAGCTCTGCTTAGTTTGGAATCAGATTGGCCGTGTGTGAAAAATGTCCCAGGATATTTATTTATTATTTATTTATTTATTTAAGAATATTTAGGTAATAACATATTTAGATTACTTTAAGAGTTGAGTTCTGCCATTATAACTAGAAAATCTTGTAGTCGAACAACTTTTTGACAATTTTTAACATTAAACGCTACCTACTTGAGTTTTAATATTGAATTTGACAAATAGAAAACGAAATATAAAAAAGAACTAAAAAGAAAAACGATACAAAAGAGCTCAAATCCAAGATTAGGCATCATCGTTGACAAGCTCAACAAAAAAATTACGTGAGGCACTCGGGGACTGCCGCGGTAAAGCTATTGCATTGCATAGCATTTTGTATCAACTTATGCAATTATAATTTTATTTATTTATTTTAATAATAAATGCACTTTGTTCATTCATATTCAAAACACTTCATACACAAATTTTACAAGTACAGCTATTCACTGTTGTACATAAATACATATACACCTATATACTTTCTCATAAGCAGCTTATGTATTCGTCCGATTTCGGAGCAGCTCGTCTCGATTCGTGCGAATTTCGTAGAGTCGTACAATACGTCTAATCGCACACAACGCCGTGTCGACTGTCGAAGACTGCCGAACTGAAACGACGTTAGACGATGCACGGCCTTCAAGCCACACCTCCTTGCCCGTCGGAGTGGGGGGTGTTAGGTTTTTTTCGTTACGGAATTTCTTGATTCGGTCGCCGCGCTCAGAGCCCGCGATAAAAGCTATGCAATAGCTTAAAAATATATAAGTACTAGCTCATATAAATCTTAGAGAAAAGGTCTAATTTCATTGCCATGTTGGCCCAACGTACAAACATTTGTACCAATACGCCAACATCGCGTGCTTAGAAATGCAAATGGCCGCTACATGTACTAAATAAATGATACATTTGGATTTAAACAAAGGTTAGGTTAGAAAGGACGCCTTGTACATTGTAAAAATACTTGAGCATATATTTTGACGTGACAACGTCTTATAAATTGGTTTGCCGGGTGACACTTCAAGAAACTGCGTTACGCTCCGCTCACGTCACGTTAGGTTTTAAATTGTTACTATTATTTCATCCTTCTTCCTACTATACGAATGAATATTCACATTAAAATTATTTTACCACTCAAAGTCGTTGTCACGTAAAACTTTTTTTTAATAATATGCATTCTGATGTGCATACGTATTTGAATACTTAGGCTTTATGACGTGGTACCCTTGCCACGAAATAGAAACAAAATAATTACGCGCGAATACGGAAATTGAGTTTTGTTTTTTATAAATGTCAAACGCCATTTTTTCAAAACGTCAAAGAGTTAGAAGATAGCAAACAAACACCGTGCCGAAGTCTGCCGAACTTAAACGACGTTAGACGATGTGTTAGGTTTTTTTCGTTACGGAATTTCTTGATTCGGTCGCCGCGCTCAGAGCCCGCGATAAAAGCTATGCAATAGCTTAAAAATTACGTGAGGCACTCGGGGACTGCCGCGGTAAAGCTATTGCATTGCATAGCATTTTGTATCAACTTATGCAATTATAATTTTATTTATTTATTTTAATAATAAATGCACTTTGTTCATTCATATTCAAAACACTTCATACACAAATTTTACAAGTACAGCTATTCACTGTTGTACATAAATACATATACACCTATATACTTTCTCATAAGCAGCTTATGTATTCGTCCGATTTCGGAGCAGCTCGTCTCGATTCGTGCGAATTTCGTAGAGTCGTACAATACGTCTAATCGCACACAACGCCGTGTCGACTGTCGAAGACTGCCGAACTGAAACGACGTTAGACGATGCACGGCCTTCAAGCCACACCTCCTTGCCCGTCGGAGTGGGGGGTGTTAGGTTTTTTTCGTTACGGAATTTCTTGATTCGGTCGCCGCGCTCAGAGCCCGCGATAAAAGCTATGCAATAGCTTAAAAATATATAAGTACTAGCTCATATAAATCTTAGAGAAAAGGTCTAATTTCATTGCCATGTTGGCCCAACGTACAAACATTTGTACCAATACGCCAACATCGCGTGCTTAGAAATGCAAATGGCCGCTACATGTACTAAATAAATGATACATTTGGATTTAAACAAAGGTTAGGTTAGAAAGGACGCCTTGTACATTGTAAAAATACTTGAGCATATATTTTGACGTGACAACGTCTTATAAATTGGTTTGCCGGGTGACACTTCAAGAAACTGCGTTACGCTCCGCTCACGTCACGTTAGGTTTTAAATTGTTACTATTATTTCATCCTTCTTCCTACTATACGAATGAATATTCACATTAAAATTATTTTACCACTCAAAGTCGTTGTCACGTAAAACTTTTTTTTAATAATATGCATTCTGATGTGCATACGTATTTGAATACTTAGGCTTTATGACGTGGTACCCTTGCCACGAAATAGAAACAAAATAATTACGCGCGAATACGGAAATTGAGTTTTGTTTTTTATAAATGTCAAACGCCATTTTTTCAAAACGTCAAAGAGTTAGAAGATAGCAAACAAACACCGTGCCGAAGTCTGCCGAACTTAAACGACGTTAGACGATGTGTTAGGTTTTTTTCGTTACGGAATTTCTTGATTCGGTCGCCGCGCTCAGAGCCCGCGATAAAAGCTATGCAATAGCTTAAAAATAATTACTTTAGATTTCGGGGCTTTTCAAGGAGAAAAAATCCAGAGCTGTAATAAGGCCTTTCAAGTCAACCAGACTTTGGTTTAATTAAAATAATTATATTCTATTAAAACGTATAAATACTGTGTTAATATCACACAAAACTTTGCTGAAACGGTAACAAAGTAGCCTGTATACAAATAAGCACCTATTTCCCAGAATCCAAAGTTAAATTTAACTTAAAAAGGACAACTTTTGTTCTTCGAAATGTCGACTGTTGCGAAATAATAAATTGGATTTAAATTCTCTCTCGTGATTTTCTCACATTGTATGGAATAGTGAATAATTATTTTATTTACATGAAGTATAAAGATCTAATTAGTAATATGTGGTGTTAGATTAAACCAAAGTGCTTTTAATTAATTATGATAATTATTTATGTAATTAATAATTTATTATTTTAGTTTTAGTTGTTTACAAAATAAGATTGAATATTTTAGATAGGTATACTTAAAAAGCACATACGTCTAAACAAGGATATCCTGTGGCTTGTATGTTATAATTCATCTCAATATATCGATTCCCTTTGTTACAAAAAATATTAATAACAGACAGATAAAAACACGTCGCATACAAATTTTTATTTTGAATTTGTTTGTTTGTCTTTTACTGAAACTGAAACCATGGTTCAAAAGCTAAGCTAATCTTAAAAAAATAATAATAAAAATGATTTTACAAAATAAATATACTTTATTAGCCTACGGAACCTAAACAAGCGTAATGAAACATTTTGTTGTCTATATCAAGACCGCAGCAAAAAAAAATTATTAAATCCCCGCTTATATTTTTACGGCCGGAAATAATTTTCGCGGGCTGCCCTTAGCCTGCTTCCCTTTGTTTTTATGTAAATGGTCGACAGAATAATCAACATTAAGTGAATGGCCAACAATACATTTGTGTTTCGGAAACGTATAAACAATTATAAGCGAATGAATTCTAAATTAAAGAACAGTACAAATAATAATAGGATGTGAAAGGTATTTATAAATTTAGCATACAATGGGTATGGGTAGCAAATGGTCCAGCTGATGTAATTGCACTGCCAGGTATTAACATTTGCAAATAACTCTTTTTTTTGTCAACTAAAGGGTGGTCAGCCAGCTAGGCACTACAAGAAATCATTAAGATGAGGAGTAGGTAAAGTTCGTCAGTATCAGTCGTAAGTTGTTCTAAGTCATATATGTTTGAAAATAAACTTCTGTTTGCAAAATAAATATAGTTGTTTTTTATTTTACATCAAACTCGTCAGTGCTAAAATACCTATTTGTGAGATAATCAAGAAAATCTCCTACTGTAAAAAAGATCCCAAACTTAATCCTATTAAAACGAACTGCTATTCAAGTTCCTTTGTAACTCAAACGACTGAAGGATTATTTGAAGAAAATAAAACAGTTTTTTTAAAGTGTAAGTGCTTAGCTTTATTTCTTTCTAACAGTCCCTTTCGGGAAGCGCCACGTTCTTTGTCGTAAAGAGTAAGTGTAAACCGTTAAATATTTTTTATTTAGTTTTCTAAGGCGGTTTTCTATGTATTTTCAATGGGTTTGCTTCTGCATACATTTAAAAGTTAAAACGTGAAAGTTTGGAAGGTAATGTTAATTAGTCTTTCACCCAACAAAATTTTAAAGCATTGAGAAGAAACTTGTCATACCATTAGATAACATTCTGCATAAGACAAAAAATATAAACTGAATTTAAAATGCAAATCATTATGTCAGCAAGGTACCGCAATGCTGCGTATTGCACAATATAATTGTACTACCATTTGAACGGGAATTATTCCCGCGCGATCCGACGGTGACCATGAAACGTAAACAAAAAAGGACAACACATTTACATGTTGACTGCGTACGTTTTACATTTTTAAACGCGTGTTTCATTTGGAATTTCGGTCGGTTGTAACCACACTCGTAGATGTGCTACGAAAATGCCTACGAACGCTTTCGTAGCCTTTATGTTGATTCAATTTACACTTTCAGTTTTTCTTTCACCACTTTCACTTCTATTTTTCAAGGTCGAATGTATGATTGTAAACGTATAGTTCTTATTAGACTAGGTAGGTACTACAAAACTGGAGAGTGTCATAGCAAAAGTCTACGGCGTAGCATAATAAAGAAAGCGTCATACAATTTATTAAACTTTTACAATTTACAAGAGGCCGATAAAGAAACAATAGTAGTAAATATGAGATAAATTGGAGATTGTTGAGAGAGAGAGACCTCTTACAAATTCCTCTAATAAAATGCTTCCTCCACACTCCATCAAATCAATTTCATGCAAGAACCATGGTACAGCCACTTGTCTATGCCATTCGAATAAGCCCGCATTGAAAAGAAAACGCTTCAAAAAGGAACCGGGAAACCGGCTAACAACTATATTTGGATGAAAACGAATGGGGTCAATGCAATTTGGTATAACAGTGCATCGAATGAAATACCACACATTCGATTCAATAAATATTTTTTTCTCAATCACCTACCGCTCAAATAACATGGGTTTTAAGTTTTTTGTTTGTGGGCTGTAATTTAGTGAGGAGAATCTGGAGAATGCATAATAAATACATGTTACTTTCAGATGTTTATGTTTTAACGATGTTTCTCGGAGAGTGCAGGAGAAATTCCTCAGTTTTAATCGTTAGGTAGGCATTATTTTGGCAAATAAAAATTATTATTATTATTATTATATTAGATATAGAAATCAGGTCTTGACATTAAATCATGATAATTAATACATTATTGTTGGTACTAAGTTACCCAGCTGTTAGCATGGTTTAAAAGTCGGTTGAAGCAACTCCACAGATGACATTCAATTATATATACTTGAAAATACTAAGGTGGTAGGTATTCTTCCCAAGCCACATACGCCTAAATATCACTGTCACATAAAAAAGTATAATATACGAGCACGCGAACAGCAATAAAACTTTTTTTTATAAGCATAATAAAGTGGTTAAAGCAAACAGAAGCCAGTTCACATGTCAACCGACACGACACTCGGTGCGTTCGGTAATTACATTAGTACATTTACTCATTAATATGTTAGACCATTGACTGATGAACATGGATTCTTGGTAATAAATGTTAGTTTTAATCGATGTCCCTGACAACGACTCAATTAAGCGACAGACTAGTTTCTAGAAGCGATAACAATGTTAAACGTAGGTAGGTACAGCTGACACTTTTGTTGATGTGTGATAAATGCTTATTGCTTTCTATAATGTTCTTACCTATATTTATTGACCATACAAAAGTAGTAGAATGTAATACTGACTCATATTATTTCTTAACTAGTGGCTCCCCGTGGTTCCACTCGCGCTCCCCGGGTATCTTCAATTTTCATCCAATAACATTGTGTAGTTTTTGCCATTTCAAAACAGTCATTTATAATATTAGTAGAATTTGATAATAACAGGAACAATAATAATCATTTATTTAGGTACCTAATAGGATACATACCGTTTTAAAAGACAGGGTAGCTAAAACTTCCAAGAAAACCGTTCACTTAATAGCAATAAGTACTCCTTCTAGCGAAGTCGGATAACTTTCAAGTCAAAGATTCGTTATTAAGAAAGGAACGTTTTAGCTTAAAGTGTAAATTAAAAACAAGTCAGAGTAAAATTAGGCAAAATAAGGATACTTACGACATTAATACTATACGCCTACTTGAAAAAATTGATTATCTTAAGGAAAACTTAGAAAATATTAATACAAAATATGTTAACGCTCAACAGCAAATCACCGCGCACATCCTAGCGACAGACGAGCTAATAAGGTTAGGTGAATATAATAAGGAGCGTCTCGACTCCAGCGCAAATAACCACTGCAGCTGCTTAACTTCAAGCCCTACTTCAGGTGCAAAGCCGGTATTAGATAATAATAGGGATAGCGCCGTTAACCTAAACTCTGAATCACAAAGTAGGAAAACAATTGTTATGAGTGATACAATTGGAAAAGATTTTGGCCCTATTCTGAATAATTTACTTAATGAACGGTCATTGAATAAATGTTACCCGGGGGCATCTTATGAACAGGTAGTTAATAACATTCATTCACATGACCTACATCAGAATAGCACAGTCATACTTTTATGCGGAGATAGCTTAAATATAAGGAAAAAGGATGTAATTAAAAGTTTTGATAAGTTGCTTGACCTACGGAATCAGTTTAAATGTAAATTTGTCATGTGTGCTTTTCCTTATTCTTGTTCATTATCTCAAGAACAGAATATGCACATCTATAATATTAATATGACCATCTATAATTTATGTAATCGTCATAGTGACGCCATGTTTTATTTTGACATGAATAATGTTATTTCTAATTTTAAGTTGACAAGAGATACTCTCTATCTGCCACTTAAGTATAAGCGACAAATTGCTACATTGTTAGCTGGTAATATACACATTTATAACCAAACCAATATCTTGGTTGGACACACTATTGCGCCTGTCGTTATTGATGTTAACCAGGCATCCGGGGAGGATTTTCAAGTACGACAAAGACTAAGCCCAACCATTTAAATATTGTGCATCAAAATATACAGGGCTTAGCTGGTAAAGAACTAGAGATAGAATTGTTCCTAGAATACCATAAGGTTAATATTTTTTGTATAACTGAACACTGGTTAAAGAACCATGAGCTATTGCTCAATATTCCTAATTTTAAGTTAATGAGTTCGTTCGTTAGAAGATCGGCGATACACGGTGGTAGCTTAATTTTTATTTCCAATCATGTTAAATGTAAAAATCGCCAAGATATTGTAGATTTATCAATCGAACGTACTGCGGAATTGTCATGTGTAGAACTTGATAGATTTGTTATAGTTTGCGTGTACCGTCCTCCTCTTAGTGACTTCAGTCAGTTTGAACTAGTAATAGAAGACGCCCTTAAGAAGGCTCAAACTACAAATAAATCCTTAATAGTATGTGGGGATTTTAACGTAAACCTATTGATAGACTCACCTACATCAGTAAGGCTGATAAATTTATTTAAATCATTCAATCTATGCCATTTATTTGATGAGCCAACTAGGATTACGGCAACCACTGCCACATGCCTAGATAATGTGTTTTGCAACTGTGATGTATTTGAAAAATCTATTATTAGTGAGCTGACCTCAGATCATTGTGGTCAAAAAGTAGTTTTATTAAATGAAGCTAATAACATACCGAACAAAATAACATGTAGGCCTATTACATTAAATCGGATGACGCGATTCCAATACAACGTAAATAAAAACATTGTTTCTATTAATATGTCACATGCGGAACCAGATAGACTTTATGAAGAACTTTTTAATTTTATTAGGAAAGAATTTGATCATAGTTTTAAACCTAGGACCTTAAATAAAAATAAGCAGATCAAGTTTAACGATTGGGCGACGGCTGGAATTTATAAAAGTAGAACTAGGTTGTATGAGCTGTATGGTATGAAGAAGTTTAATCAAAATGTTAGTTTCATTGAGTATGTTAAAAATTATTCTAAAATATTTAAAAAAGTTTGCGCTCTTGCTAAATCAATTTATTTGAGAAACAAAATCAACCAAGCTACCAACAAAGTAAAAGCTACTTGGAATATTATTAACTCTCAAACAGGTAAATCTAAGCATAAAATGCGTATTGAGTTAAATACTAACAATAAACTTATTAGAGATGATGGTCAAATAGCAGAAGCTTTTAATAACTTCTTTAGGGACATACCTGTAGCTACAACTAGCTCCTTAAATTCTTCACCTGTAAATGCTGACGCAATTTTGAGAAATCATGTATCCGAGTGCCATGAGCTATTTAAGTTTAAGCATATTACGTCCAATGAAATAGTGAAAACGTTCAAAAATTTAAAAATTAAACGCACTGGTGATTTGTGGGACATATCTGTTGCTGTATTGCGGGGTATTGTGGAACCTATTGCTCCTCATTTAGCTTTTATTTTCAACAGATGTGTCGATTTAGGTACTTTTCCGGATTTGATGAAACATAGTAAAGTAATACCTTTATTTAAAACTGGAGATTCTAGTGATCCTTCAAATTACAGGCCTGTTTCCATTTTGCCAGTCTTAAGTAAAATATTTGAAAAAATAATGTTAGTACAACTTCTTTCTCATTTTAATTTAAATAAAATTTTACACGGGGAACAATATGGCTTTACCAAGGGTCGTTCTACGATTGACGCTGGGATAGCTCTTTTAAAGAGTATTTTTGATGCTTGGGAAAAGTCACAAAATGTTATAGGAGTGTTTTGTGATCTTTCTAAAGCCTTTGATTGTGTTGATCATGAGACACTATTGGGTAAGTTAAAATATTACGGGGTAAAAGGCATAGCACTTGATCTGATGAAATCTTATCTTGGTCAAAGAATCCAAAGAGTTGATGTAAATGGTGCTAAGTCATCTGGTTCTTCTGTGCATATGGGTGTACCGCAGGGCTCAATTCTAGGTCCATTCTTATTTTTAATCTATATTAACGACCTACCCTTTTATGTTAAAAATACCTGTGGAATTGTTCTGTTTGCTGATGACACCTCACTGATTTTTAGTGTTGATAGACTTAAATCCAACTATGACGATGTTAACAGTGCATTAGCCAGGGTATTAGATTGGTTTACTGTGAACAATCTAGTTTTAAATGCAAAAAAAAACTAAATGTGTTAAATTTGCTTTACCTAATGTTAAAAAAGTAGGTTGTAATCTAATGTTAAATAATGAAGTTTTGAATCTTGTTGAATCAACAGTATTTTTAGGAATTACTCTTGACTCGAAACTTCAATGGGGCACCCAAATTTCTACACTTGCGGGAAAGCTCAGCTCAGCAGCATACGCAGTTAGGAAAATTAGACAGCTTACAGATGTAGATACAGCTCGATTAGTATATTTTAGTTACTTTCATAGTGTTATGTCCTATGGTATTTTACTGTGGGGCAAAGCTGCGGATATAGAAACCATTTTTATTTTACAAAAGAGAGCGGTACGAGCTATTTACAATTTAGGTTCTCGTACTTCCCTCAAAGATAAATTTAGTGAAATCGGCATACTCACAGTTGCATCACAATATATATATACCAACATAATATTTGTTCATAATAACATTAGCGATTTCGTTAAAAACAGTGATTTGCACTCCATCAACACTAGAAATAAGCACAAACTTGTGACCTCTGCTTATAGACTCCAAAAAGTGCAAGGTTCATTTTTAGGACTGTGTACACGCTTCTATAACAAAATACCTAAACCAATTGTAAATTTGCCTTCACAAAAATTTAAAGACCACATCAAAGCCGTATTAATAAAAAGGGCTTACTATAATGTAAATGAATATCTTAATGATAATAATGCTTGGTTATAGATTTGTTTAATTTGTATACTTTTGATACTTATATGATGTAATTTACCTGATATAAACATGTTAATGGTCACACTGATAACATTGGGGGTGTGTGTTTTGTTCATTCATTTGTGGTTTGTTGCAAGCTTGGGTTAGTCATGCTCACTTAAAAGTCTTTGCTTGCGGCGGCGTCGTGTGACGGGTCGCTCACTTCCCTAAAATATGGCGAAGAGGGCGATGGCTGCCACATGCGTCATGCTTGTGAACAGGTGCTGCTTGTGGGGGCTGGTCTGCTTAAGTTTGCTATTGTTATTTTTGTAAACTTTCACTTTAAATTATTTTATTTTAAGTCATTCCCCAACACCCAAATATTGTCAGTGAGACTAATTCCTTGATATGTAAATAAATCTAAGTTTGTTTTGAAAAGAGTAATTGCTGAGTTTATTGCCGGCTCTTCTCAGCAAAACCAACCTTCCGAACCGAGCGTTAGAGTTTGACTATTCTTAAGTGTCTGTGAAGGCCTAATTGAATAAAAAACATTTTTCATTTTCATTTTCATTTCAAAGTGTTTCTACGACAATATTATGTAAACTTTCTTGAGCGATAAACCATTAGTAACTAAGTAAAATGGAATTGTAGTAAGCAAACGTTATTTACACGAGTTTTACATCAAGTAAATTGCGATACACTGTTGTTATTGTTTACCTTCATGTAAGTAGGGAAGGAATTGAAAAAACCAAAAAATAAAAAGTAATATAGGCGTTTGCTTTCAAACGGAAATATAATTTGTCTTTGCGTTTGTCTCTGTGCGTTACATCTTTTAACGGACTGGTTTCTTCCAATCTTTCTTGAAACCGAAACAGCCGTTTTATTATTATATTGCTAGATTTTGTCGCGTGGTTTTAAACTTTTAACTGCGTTTTTGAGGGATTTATTGTAAACTAGAATAGAAGCATTGCTTATGGAAATCGAATATATAGCTTTCAGTTAAATGGTTTTTATCAATTCAATGAGTTATTGCAAAAATTTTGATGTCGATATAAGGATAGTAGATAACTGTCCACCAATATTTGTTAATTAAAGTTCCGTGATTAAATAAAGTATATTTATAAGGAAAAAAACATAAATAAAAGTGAAAAATGGTACCCGAGAAGTAAACTTCACTGGTATATTCCGCCACCAAACCAGTTCAAACTGGTAAACAAATATTTCATAAATATCCAATAAGCTACCAAGACACACAGTATCAAAACCAATCAAGGGCCAAAATAAAATCATTTGAAGTTGGTAAGTCTTTGCGATCGGTTTTCTTAACCCCTTCCGCTATAAAGTTGAGCTTGCACAGATTTCCAGGGAAACTTCAGGACAAACTTTGTGAACTTGGGCAAATTTTACTTAACATTAACGTGTACCAAATATTTGAATATCAGGTGATGCATGACGGTAATAAAACTAATATATCTGTTTGATAAATCATTATTTTTTCAATTCATTTAACGCGCATCCGATTTAAAAGATTATATATATTTTATATTATATATATTATATATTATAACATAGACTATGTTTCTATCATGTAAAATAATAATCTTCCGGGAACATAGATTAAATAGTAGCTAGGTATTATATTGTCATAATAAACCATTGAGCTTCAGCATTCCGTTAAATTCATCGAAATTCTGACAACTGCATATTCAGAAGACGAAATCGGCTTAAGGATAGTACTATGTTCCTTTATCTATTTAATACATAATACATTTATAAGATGCCAAATATTCTTAATGGAGATGGTCATTTCTTTTTTATTACAAAACACAACAATAGGATGAAAAATTACATGTCACATTTTGTAAAGCCTATAAGAAAAGTACTGAATAACGCCTAGGTTATTTACGCACGTTGTGTAATTTGAAAAGATTTATAAATTGAACCGTGTGACCTGCCAAATGGGGGTTAGGTTTTTGTACACACAGAAGTCTAACTCGATTAGATGGACCTATGTACCTATTGAATAATTCTAATGTAGTCGTAAATGGATAATGTATTAAGTAGCAATTACGTAAATGTATAATAAATAAAGCTGTATAAGCTGTTTTGTCACAGTTATTGTTAACATTGCGCATATATATATATTATTAAATAAATAAAGCGATATATGATCCCTTAGGAACGGGTAAAACGTCGGAGAGCCACTAGTTATATAAATATAACAGAAAATCTCACTTTTACATTACTGTAGATAATGTATTTCTTACTTCGAAACAATAAATCTCGATAACGATTGAACTTAGATTAACTGTACAAACATTTTGATACTTTATAATCGATTACAAAAGCAAATAACAAAACGAACGGCCCACTATGGAAGCGAATAAATCATCAACCCCCTACTGAACAGCTTCGCAAGAATGGGGTAATTTTTACCCACAATATTTTAAGGTAATAAGACTTGCGATCTAACCCGAAGAAGGGTCGCCTACGACGGATAATAATTTAATCTGTAAGTTTCACTTTACTGGGTTAAGAGTGCGAGTAATGAGATGGGATATTTATTTTGGACGGGTTATAACTTGGGGAGATTTTTATGTATACATATTTGCGCTGAAATCATTCTTATGTAACAATTTTATTAAGCTGTGGAGTAAGATTGATTGTACTACTTAGCCTACCTACCTAGTAATATAGTCTTAGTAAATAATAAATACCATGGGACATTCTTTACCCACGAGCAATCTAATCCGGTCTAATCTAATCTAATCTGGTAAATCTAAGTATCAGTATAAATCAGTATAAGTCTGGTAAAAGTTCTTAGATATTTATACCTAATCAGAATAAACAGACGTCTTACCACACGTAAAGGTTTGTCTTAGGTGGGAATCTAGACCCAGTCATCGACCCGATGACTGGGAGTTTGGTAGACAGAATCAACCAGTAAGGCTACCGGCTGGATAATTTATGTGATCTATTATTTACCTAGACGTCTAGTGGATAGAAATAGATTTGTTTGTTTAAATTTCCAACCAAATTCGTACAGCCACAATGACGCAATAGTGCCAGTTCCCAAATCCAAACAAACTTTTATTTAGACATTATAATTAAGTTTTATATAAAATAAATCTATAAATAACAAATTTCCAATCATGTGGGTAAGTACGTATTGTTAGTAAGTATTTTATGTTTATAATTGTCTAAAAATTACCTACTATTTCAGAGTATAAACAGCTCATTCCATTTTAGTGAAAAATTAATTACGAAAATAATTTTGAAATGCCAAGTTATTTCTTAAGCTTAAAATGACACTAATATTCATTTTGACGGGTAATATTTTTTAGAGAGAGGCTCGTATAAAAATTGATAAAAAAAATCAATAGTAATCTAATGATTTACTACTAGTACTAGTTTAATCAGTTAATAAATTTAATTATTTTTAAATCTGTGACCTTAATGTGAAGAGAGTTTAGGTACCTACTCTATTGCAAACATTATATTTTTAAATGCCAAGTGTAAAAAAAACTATAGTGTTCTAGACTATACCTACCAATTATCTCGTGCAGTTTAGAAACAAGACTGAGTAAACAAACCTTTTTGCGTAAGTAACAAATTATAACCTCTTCGTTATTTTCGAAAGTTCTTTTTTTTCACAAAGGCAAAGTGAAGGCTTTGTAGACTACTTCCAAGACAAAAGAGCGTTTTGTATCAGTTCAAAATATCTATGGAGCTACAGTGTTTTAAGAAATAAATTATGCACTACATAATTTATAGGGGAGTTCAACAGGTAAACCAGCACAGGTCATTTTATAGTCAATGGCATGTGATTTACGGATGTAAATATGTATAAATATGTACTATTTACACCCAGCTGACCTGCAAAATGACTTACTTCCAAGTACGGTTTCCCCAAAATGTTTTTGCTGCTGCGAAATGTAAAATTTTATTGTCTTCTAGCTTCCCCCCGCGCATAGTTCCCGTAGGAATACAGGGATAAAATATAGCCTATAACACTCACACATAAAGTAGCTAAGTAGTAAAAAAAAATCTGTTTCTGCTCACCGTGCCTATACGGGCTGGGTCGCTAGTCATTTTAATGTAAGTACCTACTATTTAAATATTATTCTATTACAAATACGAAAGTTTGTGAGGCTGTATGGACGTTTATTAGATTATATATTATTAGATTATATATGTATATTAGATTTCATGGTACAGAAGCTCAAGATCTGAACGAAATCTGGCACAAAGATAGATAATAAATCAGAACAGCATATAGGTGACTTTTTACCATGGGAAAATTAAAGTTTCGAAAACTACGGGGCAGAAGCTAGTATAGAAATAAATCGAACGTCTATCTTTACTACAAAGCTAATAAGTTTCAGCTACCTAACGGTTCACAAAGTCACGTAGCAGTGACATTTTCCTGATAGGTTATACAGTAACCGCCTCATCCATCGTACATGAATATTAAAAATGCTTATCATAACCGAGGAAATTGCTTTTAAATCCACGGCGTCTTTGGAGTCGCATTTTTTTCATACACAAATAAATAACTCAACACGCGAAATATGAATTACAAAATGCTGGGTAAACGAATCTTTCAACGCGACATGATTAATTAACGTGAAACGGAATATGGAAACAGTTGTATTAAAATATTTATTATAATGTAAATTATCATATACCGGGTCATAAGGTGCGACACCGTTTTTGTAAATATCATATTTATTATGTAGGTAGGTAATTATTGTTAGGCTAAAAAAGAGGCTTATCTTTTCTAGGTAAAAATTGAATAGGCAAACGGTTTCATTTATTGAGGAAAATAAGGGTTTGAGTGTTATTGATCATGAATGAATACCTGTTTGTTCTGTGTCTGGATGTAAAATATCTATAAAAGTAGGTATTTAAAAAGTAGTAAGTATATCAGCTATTTGGTATCACCAGCTATGCTTAGTATGGAATCAGATTGGCCGTGTGTGAATGACTCAGGATATTTATTTGTTGTTTTGACTATTTAAGGCATTAGTTGTCTTTTCAAATAACAAAAGGCTGTAAAAGAACAGCACTCTGAAATAAAATCTGGTGATAGATAAAACTGCGATAAACGCCATCTGACGATTGATAAATTAATATCTTTTAACGTGCTTTGTTTGCTATTTGAATATGGAATCTGATTTAATTTTCATTCCGCGAATGACCTCGCGTGCTCTTTCATCAGATTTGGGTGGATTCGATAGAGTATTGGGATGATAATAAATTATCGGCGATTTTATCATTATAGCCTGTTGAATCCATTACTTATAATATAAATTTAATAGATTTTATAATCGGTGTTTATCATTAAATAGTTGTCGAAAACAATACAAGTAATAGTTTGCTTACCTGTAATAGCCCATAGTTCTTTCAGGCACTCTTCTCTCGACCTCTGGATGGCTGATCGCTTCTGAACCTCCGGGCCAGACTCCAAGTATTCAAAGAGTACAGCTCCAAGGAGTACGTATATCACCACTAGTATAACTAGGCCGATTTGAGAACACGCCGCTCGGGCGCAACCGGCCGCCGCTCGCCGAATTATGCTGGGCCTTTCGCGTCCCTCCAATGACACCTCAGATGACATGTTTATATTCAAATTCAAATTTTCGAATAAAAGACTGATGAACTCTTATTTTTTATAGGTACTGTCTTTTTTCTGTTCATTGTTGTCTAATTAACCAGTACGTTTTAAATATTCACAACACTTATTTTGGTACTACGGTGGGATTACTTATCTACGTGATCTGAAACAATACAAAATATACGTTTAAAAAGTATTTTAATTAAAAAAGGTTTAGTTACGTATTCTGCCCATCTATCAAAATTTCAGAAAGTAACCTCGTTTCTATTTCGTAGGCCAAGGTAGCTATTTTACATTTAGATATTCGATTTATGTCAGATTAGGCACTTTAGTATAATTGCCATCGATTACTCCCACACCACTTAGGTAAAGTATTTATATAGTCGTTTGACTATATTTTCCACTATCATTATGTAACCATAGTTTTTATAGATTTCTTTAACTAGTATATTGTATTCAATTCTTCAGTTTTACTCATAATAACGATCTTAGTTGTTTCCGGAATTCAGTTTTCCTACGCGTCTGATATATTTAAATGTTACTTAGGTATATTAACGGCATAAGACTGCTCGAATATCGTGAGTACATAAAACTAAAAATACCATAAAGTATCTTTGTCCTCCTGAGCCTCAATAAATATCATACAACAAAAAAAACTAACAAAATAAATCAAACAACTCGTAACAAAAATACACGATAAAATAATATCCAATACCCAACGGTGACATTGCATTCAGGAAAACATCGAAGCAATACATCAAGGTGTTGCCAGCATTGGGAAAACTATTCGGGGAATTTCACATTACGCTACGATACATTCAAATTTAATGATGGCTACCCTGTAATGGGTAAATTGAATGATATGCCTCTAGAGATATACTTTGCATGGTTCCCGACGGTCCCTGAGGACCAGGGATCAGTTGTATGGTTGAACAGGCAAATTATTTGACTCAGATTTTGAGGATATATGAGGACAGATGTGATAGGCCACTAGGGATAGCTGAGAGTTGTTGATAACTGAGTATGGTTTTAATTTGTTTAATAACATTGACTTTAGAAGGTATATACATAGGTATATCGCGGTGTGTAGGTATATACTTATTAGGTATTTAAATAAAATTTAAGTAGTTAATTAAATATTAGGTATTCAACAGGGGCACATCTCTCTAGCAGAAGTAATTATTGTAAAAGAAATATTTAAAAAAATGCTTTTAAAACAGTAATTGCTGAGGTTATTGCCAGCTAATATACTTATTTTATTTCATTTATAAATTGTCTCAGAGACTCTATCAGTCCGTAAAAATCGATGAAGCTACTTTAAAACAAAAGAGGCATTGTAAATATACTAGTTTATTTATGGCTAAATATGGCATGTCATGCCTATTCTTACTGAGTAAAAGATGCTTAGGTCATCCACGATCCAAAGGAAAATGGTTCTATATAGTATTAGTCTATCCAAAATCCAGTTTCCTAGGCACTAGTTAGGCTTTGTAAATCTAAGCTGACATTGATATGGATCGGACGTAGGTAATAATCTAGGACCCTACCCTAATTCTAGACTTCAGGGCAAAAGTTGAAACAGAAATGAAGGGTTGATTTAAAAACGTGGATAAGACATAACAGACGTAATTTGTTGGTCTACAAAATAAAATTAATAAACAAAATTTAAATACTAAAAATGTGACAAATTATATCGTAGAAGGGATATGGGTGTAAAAAATATTTACTTATACTTTAATAAAAACACAGGATCAAATGGATCTAAAACAGAAATTAAACATTGACACTGACCGAAAACCGTGTTGGCAAAAAAAATATAAAAAGATGATGATTCTATGGTACGCATTTTCACGTTATTTGATATCGTGAAGGCATAAGCATCATACTCCCCACATCTTACTTATAATCGTTATTTTTAAGCCCCTTAATCCACTTAGAACATAAGACTTATGACACGGAAATTATCATCGAACTTTAAAATAATAGGTTACATATAATTTTATTACTTAAATAAATAAAATCATACAACACTCACCATTATTATATTAGTAGGTACAGTCTAGTAGCTAAACTTGTTTTAAATGCCATTGTAAACCAATAAAAAGTTTTTTTCAATTCATAATAAAAATAATCACACCAACTATTACTATGTACAGCAAATTAATTTTAATCTAATTAAATAACAAAGTTTAACAGTGGAACACTTTACTTATAATCATCACAAACAATTCGAGTCACAAACTCCAAAGAAAATGATCTTTCCGAATTATTTTTACGTAAGTTGACGAAAGCCGTTATCCGCGACGCAGATACTCTGCTCTCCGTACCGACAGCCAAGGTAGTACTAAGGCATGTACCAAACATACCCTGCAAACAGTTTTCAACTGTTCCTTTCCTTCAGTACTTACTATGCGCAAACCGAGAAAAGCCATTTCCACGTGTTTTCATATTTTTATCATACAGCGCCATCTATGGAGTCGATATTGAAGTTTTTTAAGCGTAAAGTAATACTTTATAGCATTTAAATTAGGAGCTAAGAAAATAGATATTAAAAATAAATAAATAAAAGAAGAATACATTCAAATTACACAATTAGTAGGTCCCTAGTTTGTAATTTTAATTTTGTAGTCCTATTCTGCAAACACTATGATTTTTTCTAGTCTGTGCAACCCGCCGTCAGAACCGTTGTCAAAATGTCAATTGTCTGACAATGTCAAATTCTAAAATTTCGTAGTCGTAGACGGAGGAACGTTGACACGCTTTCCTTCTATTTTTATAATTATTGCTAAGACAAATAACTTATTTAATTAGTTAAATATTGTTCCTCTATTAAGAATTAAACCGAATAAGGAAAATCTGTGAAAATGAGTACAATATTGGAAAAAATCGCCGCTATAGAGTCCGAGGTTTGTAAAAGAGGTTATGAATAAAACATTCATAATTTCAGATTAAATACTTGAAGTTTGCCGTATAATCTGTTATAGTAACGCTAATTTAAATAAGAAATAGTCAAAATATGTTTGTTTACATTTTTCATGTTCAGTCAATAATGTTTGAAATGTCTTTCAGATGGCTCGAACTCAAAAGAATAAGGCAACAGCTCTTCATTTAGGTATACTAAAAGCCCGTCTGGCTAAATTGAGGCGCGAACTCATCACTCCTAAGGGTGGCGGCGCTGCTACTGGCGAAGGTAAGCAAAAGAGACTACCTTATCTAATCTAAACTAACCTATATGATACCTTTATAATTTGAGTATAATTCCTGTTTAAGAACTTAGTACCTGGCTCCACGGAGAACCAGTTTTTGTTTGACAATTGATTACATTGTCATGCTGTGATTAATATATTATTTTAGCTTGGGCTATGAAAATAAATTTACTTAAAATATTACATGTTATATCCAGTAAGATATTTCATCAAGAATCATGTATTTGTGGGAAAATATTATGTTCCAGTAATTGCTATATAATTAGCCTTTATGTCACAAATAATCTACATTCAAATCCTACAACTTAAATGCTGTTTTAAAACCATTTGTATAACAAACATTTATATTTGCAGGTTTCGATGTTGCTAAAACTGGTGATGCTCGGATAGGATTTGTAGGTTTCCCTTCAGTGGGCAAGTCAACGCTGCTATCCAACTTAGCTGGAGTATACTCGGAGGTAGCAGCGTATGAGTTCACAACACTCACAACTGTACCCGGCTGTATTAAATATAAAGGTGCTAAGATACAGGTACAAACATCATTAAGGTATTATAATCAAAGTTATCTTTATATAATGCTGATAGATTTGTTGAAATCTGACACCATATTTTGTAGTAACTCCAATTTGACAGCAAAATCAGAATTTGTCTTGAATCAACTTATGTTATTAAGTTGTCGATAATTTCTAATTGGACCTATTAAAATACTCTTCATCTTAACGAAAAAAATTAAGAACATCATGACCACGATTTTTATATGATTAAATATAACAAATTTAAGTATACTGTTTGCAGCTTCTCGATCTCCCGGGTATCATAGAAGGCGCCAAAGACGGCAAGGGTCGAGGTCGTCAAGTAATAGCCGTGGCCCGTACTTGCAGCTTAATCTTCATAGTGCTGGATGTCCTCAAGCCTTTGCAGCATAAGAAGCTGTTAGAACATGAATTGGAAGGGTTCGGTCTCCGGTTAAACAAGCAACCACCTAACATATACTTTAGGAAAAAAGATAAGGGTGGAATCAACTTAAATACTACAGTGAGTTTAATAAATGTGAAAGTAAAATCCATGGAACTTAAACGGAACTATGTTAACTAGATAACTGACACACAGTATCTATACTAATATTATAAATGCCAAAGTAACTCTGTCTGTCTTGCTTTCACACAAAAATACTGAACTGATATAAATTCAATTTGGTACATATAAAGTCTAGAGCCTGAGAAAGGATATAGGCTACTTTTTATCCCAGGAAAATGGAAATATCCCGGCTATGCGGTTGAAACCGCGGGGAACCGCTAGTTAAGATATAAACAAAGAACAGTCAGCATGAAAATTAAAAAACAAGGGTAACGCTATGTAGGCTGCCAATTGTTCATATAAATAGACATTGGCTTAGTTATGTTATTTAACCATTTAAGATACTATTTATCCAAACTGTGCAAACAATTATCACCTTACACTATATTTGACTTAACTGTTCAGATATGGTAATAATTTAAAAAACATATTGAATGATACTTTTGCATGAAATACTTACTTTTGGATTTGATTATTATTTTTTTGAACCCTGAATTTTCACCTCACCAAGTTTATTATTATGTAAATTTAAAATACGAATGTTTGTGATGGTTCATTTAGGGATGTTTGTTACCCTGCCCATTGCCTTAATCAAATTCAAGTCCTCTATTTACCACAATCTATGCATCTTAATTGAAAAGTCGAAAGTTGTCAAAATAATGATAATAGTCTACACGCGAATGGTCCCATTATATATATAAACTATGAATCTTTGCCCACAGTGTCCACAAACAGAGTTAGATGTGGAAACAGTGAAGACAATACTCTCTGAATACAAGATCCACAATGCTGATATAACGCTGCGGTACGACGCGAACAGTGACGACTTGATCGACGTTATCGAGGGCAACAGAATATACGTCCCGTGCATCTATCTGCTTAATAAGATTGGTTAGTATTTCATAAGTATCCCATTTAACCAACCAATTTATGCTTAGCTATATTTGTACTACTGTTACATTCATAGGACATAATTAATATGCAAATATTTATCAAAATATAAAAATTACTTCTACATGATTCTCCTGTGTGGGAAACCAAAATATTACCTATAGAATACATTAGATCTAATTTGAGCTATTTAGGTGATTGTTGGATCTTGGTATGCAGATCCGTGGCGGATTTTCTGGATAGCTGGTTCTGTGGGTCGTGGTCGTCTCTGGACTTGGTTAAGCAGCCTAACGGTTGATGTCATTCAAACTACTTGGCGGTTTTTACTGGTTTTTATTAATACAAACAATAGTTCACTGAAGTATACAATTCAAAATTGGGGCCTTTTTATGAGCGTTGCAGCCCTTATATAGTGGTGTTTGGGTTTGAATGCTGTGCTCCCATTGGCTGATGATGTTCATGATGACAGCTCCGTCGTTGTTGTTTCGTTTCACACAGAAGCGTGAACATGCCCCCGGACGTTGGAAGCTCATACTTCCAACATTTGTTGCTAGTTGGAATGGTCAGTGGACACCGGAAGAGGACAGATTTTGGAGAATGCCCGCCTCTTCACTCCTGATGCCGTCTGGATGTCAGCCACCCTGGAGATACCGTCCCTGCCTGGAACAGTATTAATAATGCGGCCCAAAAGCCACTTTAATGGCGGCAAATTGTCCTCTTTGACAAGGACTAAAGTGCCGTTTTTTAAATCTTCATTTTTTGCGTTCCACTTCGTCCTGATTTGAAGTTCAGATATGTATTCCTTCGACCAGCGGGTCCAGAAATGCTGTCGTATCTTCTCCACCCTCTCATAGCGTGTCAGCTGGTGCATCTGCTTGTCTTCCATGGCAGCGAAGACAGGCGCTGTCATTGGACGGCCAACCAAAAAATGAGCAGGGCTAAGGGGGACAAAGTCATGTGGGTCTGTGGACATAGAAGTTAATGGACGGGAGTTCAGGACAGCTTCAATTTGTGATAACACCGTGCTGAACTCCTCGTATGTTAAATGAGCATTTCCTACTACGCGTCGAAGATGATGTTTGCAGGATTTTACTCCAGCTTCCCACAAGCCACCGAAATGAGGTGAGTAAGGTGGTATGAAATTAAATTTTATGCTTTCGTTTACGGCATAATTCAAAATATCCTGCGAGCAATTTTTTAAAAACTTTGCGAACTCATTCATTAGACCTACGAAATTCTTTCCATTGTCAGAAAAGATTTGTGCCGGTTTACCGCGGCGTGATATGAATCTCTTAAGAGCTAATAAATAGGCATCAGACGAAAGATCACTGACCAATTCTAAATGAACCGCGCGCGTTGTAAAACATATAAATATACAAATATACGCTTTAATCAGCGATGCACCTCGCCCCTTACGATTTAATATGAGCACCGGTCCGGTGTAATCTACGCCGCAATGAAGAAAGGGAAAGCCTGGGTCCAGGCGTTCTTGAGGTAAATTACCCATTAAAGGTGTCAAAGTTTTACCTCGCATGCGTGTGCATTTAACGCAAGAATGTACGACCTTTTTTGCTAGATTTCTTCCACCTACTGGCCACCAGGTTTCCCTAAGCGTAAAGAGTAGTAACTGCGGACCCGCGTGTAGTAAACAGTTATGTTCATGTCTAAACAATAGTTCTGTTAAGTGATGCTTAGAAGATATTAGTATAGGATGTTTCTTATTGTAGTGAAAGTGATTTGAGTTGTCAAGCCTGCCACCGACTCTAATTACTTTATTATCATCCATGAATAAATTTAGTTTTAACAGGCTGTGTGGTTTCGTTATGTTTAACCCCTTGCGTAATAATTCATATTCGTATGGGTATGATTCCCTTTGTGATAATTTGATTAGTGTTAGAAGCGATTCTTCGAGCTCGTCCGTTTTTAACAGTCCGGTGCGTTTGTTTTGATTATTTCGCGCGTTGTAAATAAATCGTAAAATATACGCCGTAACTCGCTTCATACGGACGAACTTAGAGAATCTAGAAAAAGGAAAAGTAGTATTTTTTGTTATATCTTGATTTAGTATCAAAGTATGTACTGTACTACCTTTAATTTCAGGTAACTCATTAAGCGCAACGTTATTGAGTTGATCAAAGGTAGTGTATTGATTATCGATTGTGAGATCGCTTAAAAACTGTGGTCCCTCCCACCAGATTGTGGATGAAGCCAACAAATCTAATCCGAGGCCTCGTGATACCAGATCGGCAGGATTGATTGAGCCACTGACGTGACGCCAAGTAAAATTTTTAGTTAATTGGAGTATTTCAGCTACCCGGTTTGATACAAATGTCTTCAGAAGGTTAGGAGCCATACGTAGCCATCCTAATACGACCGTTGAGTCCGTCCAAAATATTACATTATCAAACTGACTGAGTACCGATTCCTTAATTTTTTTGAATAATTTTGCACCTACCAATGCTCCGCATAACTCCAATCTGGGTATAGTCACAGTTTTTAAAGGGGCGACCCTCCCCTTAGCGCATAATAACCTAACTGTAACAATTGAGTCGTTCGTGATAACGCGTATATAGGCACACGCTCCATACGCGACCTGTGATGCATCACTGAATATGTGTAGTTCTATTCTATGTATGTTATTGCCACCGACCGCGTGTCGTGGAATCCTAAGGTCATTAAGAAGGGACAAATTATTTACAAATCGATTCCAGACTCGCGTGATGTCATCGGGAACCGGTTCGTCCCAGTCTAATTTTAATAACCATAGTTTCTGCAGCAATACTTTGACAATCATTATAGTCGGACTCAATAACCCGAGCGGATCAAATATTTGTGACACGTTAGATAAAATGGTTCGTTTAGTTACGGCTTTATTATCGTTTTTAAATTATGTTATAAAGTGAAATTCATCAGATTTATTAAACCAACCTAACCCTAATGTTTTAGAGATATTATTTTTATCTAACGATAATTCCTTTGACTCGTTTGTCAATAAAGGATGAGATGATTCACTATCAAAATTAAAAACCCATTTACGTAGAGGAAAACAGCCTGATTTCAAAACGTTTGCGGTTTTCATACATAAATCAATTAAACTTGGGATACTAGAAAACCCTGTGATCATGTCATCAACATAAAAATCATCGTTAATTATCCTAGCTACTTCCGGATCAGAGCATTCCGAAGCTAATTGTTTGAGACACCTTACACTCAAAAATGGAGCTGACGCTGTGCCGTAAGTCACCGTATTCAACTTAAAAACTTGTATGTTATCAGAAGGATTATCACGCCACAATATTAATTGCAAATCACGTTGAGTTTCATGTACTTCCACCTGACGATACATTTTTTCTATATCCGCGCATGCCACATATTTATGCTCACGAAATCTTAAAAGAATTGACAGTAAATCTCCTTGTATGGGAGGACCTACACGTTGAACGTCATTCAGTGATTTATTTGTCGTCGACGGTGCGCTCGCATCGAACACTACGCGTAATTTTGTCGTACTGCTTTGTTCGCGCATCACACCGTGGTGTGGCAAAAAATAATGTGGCGTCTTGTATGTCTGTATGGGACTCATATGACCCAAATTGATGTACTCGTGTATGAAATCAGAATACATTTGTTTATAAGTAGGTGAGCGATTGAGACGTTTTTCTAAAGATAAGAAGCGACGTTCAGCCATTGCATAAGTTTCTCCTAATGACTCAGGGGATTCTTTAAAAGGGATGCGCACCTGAAATCTCCCAGTCGGAGTACGTGTCGTTGTCTGTGTGAAGTGATTTTCGATGGCATGATCATCGTCAGATTTAAAATCTTTTATTGGTGAAATTTCTTCTATTTCCCAGAATTTGCATAATTGCGTGTCTATGGATTGTGTGAAATGACATTTAATCGGTGTTATATAGCGATTGTCAGACAGGGTAGGGCCCGATAAAATCCAACCTAATTTTGTGTTGTGAAGAAAAGGCCCAGTAGCGAGGCGCATTTTTCCTTCACAAAGTAATTCCCAAAACCTATCTGCACCTAAAAGAATGTCAATAGTTGAACATGTATCGAAATCAGGATCCGCTAATGCAATATGTTCGGGTATGTGTAATTGCGGCCGAGCGATGGGTGAGCTCGTTATCTCGGCTATGTAAGGTAGAACTAAACATTCTAAGCGAGTCGTGTAGTGGTCGATCTTTGACTTAACCGTCACTACGCATGTGTGTGTGCATTGAGTAATTGATTTGCTTATGCCTTCAATAGTATGAGTGGACTGTATTAATGGTAGATTTAACCTATTACATAAAGATTCGGTTATAATACTGCGTTGACTACCGCTGTCAAGGAGTATTCGTGCTTCTTGATAATTACCGAAATTATCTAGAATCTCCACTAACGCTGTAGATAATAATACCGACTGCGTGCCTAGTGTGTCGTATGTGTGTGCGTGTGAACATAAAGACACCGGATCATTACGTAGTGAGTGAGTAGCTTGGCTACTTTGGCGAGCCTGCTGTCCCTCAGTTGTATTGTCGCGGTGTAGAAGCGTGTTGTGTTTGTTGTTACACTTTCTGCAAGGCCCTAGTCTACATATGTCTGTTGCATGACCGGACCGTAAACAGTTTTCGCATAACTGATTATTGCGTATAAATATTAATCTCTCGTCTAAACTAAGGTCAAGAAATGCCTTGCATGAATACAACGGATGGTTCGCGTTGCACTTAATGCACTTTCTAGCCTTTTGATCGCGTTGTTGAGTAGAAAGATGACATAATACTTTTGATGTGTGTTGTGAGCTATTGTTAGGTATTTTCTTAATCTCGTGCGTGCCCTTGCTATGTGTGACTATGAGCGTTTCTAAAATGTCCGCCCTATTTTTTAAGAATCTTAATAAATCATCTACCTTCACTTTGCATTTGGAATCATCGGTTATCGTAGAAAGTTGTGTTATTTTATATTGTTCCCACTCGCGTTCGGTAACGGAATCTAATTTAGAAACAACCAAATAGATAATGAGTGTGTCCCAATGTTCTGTGGGTTCGCCAAGCAGTTTTAAGGAACGGATATTTTTTAAAATGCTGTCAATCAGTATCCGTATTAACGCCGGTGATTCCTTAGATAAATTCTGTATAGAAAATAGTGCTTTGACATGATTATGTACGAGCAGTCTACTATTATCGTAACGGTTTAATAATAGCTCCCACGCAACGGTATAGTTATTTGCCGAAAACTCAAGTGAATCAATAACGGATTCTGCACTACCCTTTAATGATGATTTTAAATAATGAAATTTTTGAATGTTACTGATTTCACTTGAGTCATGTATTAGCGATGTAAAAGTATCCCTAAACTCTAACCAGTGCTCATATGAACCGCTGAACGATGGTAAACTAATTGTAGGTAGTTTAACGGATTGTAGCTTATTATTTAAACACTTAGTTTGATCAGTGATCTCATCATCATCAAGAATACACTGAATCTGAGCTTGTATGCTGTAAAGCTTTGTTTCAAATGCATCGCGTATATTAATCTGTTCTTCTAATTCTGACTCTGGAAGAATTTCATCTAATTTTGTTTGTACTGATTCGAATTCGGTAAGTAAACTAGAAGAGCCTTTGAAACGCAACTTGAGTTCAGCTTTTTTGCTGCGACATATAACTTGGTTTACATATAAATTTGCATAAGATTCTAATTTAGTTAACCGGCCTTTTACAATACCTCTCTGCCTAATGAGATCAGTAATTAGCTTGTTAGAACTACTTTCTTTAGGCGTAGGAGACTTAGGCGATTTAGGCAACGGTAAATTGTCACCTAACATATTGATGGCTTATAGAAATCTGGAGTACTCACGGTTACAAAAGTGATTCCTGTTGAGCTGGCAGTGATCTCTGTGGACACTGCTGCGACAGCTGCTGGAATCTCGCGACTCAATGTACGGAGCTCTCTGAATTAAGCACGGTGTTTCACGAAGGGATGGATAATGGGTAGGATGATGGCTGGCTCGTCTGACTAAATGCGGTTCAGATGCTGGGATGGCCTCTTGTAGATGGGATGTCTTCTTGTAGATGGGATGTCCCGTTGAGGTTCCTCGGCCCACAGGTGCTGGATCACAGTAGATGTGGCTGCGTAGGGTCACTATGTACTGGATTACAGAAGAATCGGCTCGAAGGTCCAAATGTTGGATCTTGGTATGCAGATCCGTGGCGGATTTTCTGGATAGCTGGTTCTGTGGGTCGTGGTCGTCTCTGGACTTGGTTAAGCAGCCTAACGGTTGATGTCATTCAAACTACTTGGCGGTTTTTACTGGTTTTTATTAATACAAACAATAGTTCACTGAAGTATACAATTCAAAATTGGGGCCTTTTTATGAGCGTTGCAGCCCTTATATAGTGGTGTTTGGGTTTGAATGCTGTGCTCCCATTGGCTGATGATGTTCATGATGACAGCTCCGTCGTTGTTGTTTCGTTTCACACAGAAGCGTGAACAGTGATATTTATGGCTTTACTGTATTTTTTTGTTAGAAATATAATAAAAATACATATATGGAGAAACTGAATATTTCAGGTTAACAAATTACAACAAAAAATTCTCCTATTGAAATTTCCTATTAAATTTAGTAAAAAATAATTTTAAGCACAGATAAAAAAAACTAAAAAACATATTTATTCTCTGTCACAGATCAAATAAGCATAGAGGAGTTAGATGTAATCTACAAGATACCCCACTGCGTACCAATCTCTGCTCACCACAAATGGAACTTTGACGATTTACTGGAGAAAATGTGGGAATACCTTAAGCTGATCAGGATATATACCAAGCCTAAAGGACAGCTGCCTGATTACAACGCGCCGGTAGTATTGCACGCAGATAGGACATCTGTTGAGGACTTCTGTAACAAACTGCATAGGTCAATTGTGAAAGAGTTTAAGAAGTGAGTATTGTACTACAAATGCTTTAACAAATTTCACAGTATTTGAAATTTGTCTAATAATGGGTGTACGTTTACGGTACATCCAGTTTTTTTACGTCTTTCTGTATCAATTCAAATGAAAATAAAAAGAAAATACAAATTGGCGCCGTCACTAGTGAAAGTTGGTGAATTGTATTGATTTGTAACCGACTACGGTGGTAGCAATACTTTTTTATTTTATTGAAATGAGCTTACGTTTGGCTTCAGACACACTCTGACATGAGCGATGTCGAAGCCTAAGATGTTGCACGCTTGCCCAGAAGATGATTAATATTTAAATGTTTCGCCTATATCAACAAAATTACATTCCATAAAAAATAAATGTATAGATTAGTAATCTCATAGTTTATTTTTTATTATTATTATTTTTTAATCAACTTCAATATATTTTTATTGTAATATGTAATTGTATTCAAATTCTTTTACAGTGCTTTGGTTTGGGGTTCATCTGTGAAGCATCAGCCCCAAAAGGTCGGAATCGATCACGTGTTAGCCGATGAAGATGTCGTCCAAATCGTCAAAAAAGTATAGATCCTAAAACAAAATGGTTTAATAATAATAATAAGAAATATATATATTTTTGTGAATGGAGATTGCACACTTTACTATATTGAGTGTCTGAAAAAAATATACTCTTCATTAATCTTGAAAATATCACTGTGATTGTACTTGTCTTTATTAATACTTCGCCAGTATATAAAACACAAGACATGGTTAAGTTTCAAATTCACTATAAAAATTGGTGCTAGAGTAACTTTTTCTTCATTCATGTTTTATTTTTGACATTAGTGAGGAGTTAGTTTTTTCAGATGATCAATATAAATTGTTACTGTTGGAATATGAGATATCTATAAAGTTCAATTTTTTTATCAATATTACCAGTTAATAATTATGTGGAACTTTGTATTTACTGACGAGATTAATATTTGGCTTCGAAACTGTATGGACATTGATGAACGTTGCTTGATTTACCTACTGTCGTGTAACAAGCCATATATTTATTTCCCAGTGAATACAAAGGTTTTATGCGATTTGCATTTACTAATAAGTAACAACAAATTATTGTTTTCACCTCTGTAAATAATCATTTGAAATCATATTAATATCAGTTGAAATAAAATGCCTTTTTAACAAAGTGTTATGCTATGTAATGAATAGAACGCGTGCCTGAATTATACTATAGTTAAATATTTTTTTAGCTTAATGAAAGAGAAGGAAATTCGATAGTTACAAGAAAAATCTAGTTAAATAGCACTTACTAATTTAAGTACCTACAGTAAGCTGGGCGCGCGTCTTTGTTTTTGTTTGTACTTCATTATAACTGAATTAAATTACTGAGATGTTTTACAATATTGTTGTACAGAATACAGATTATAAATATGTAATTCAGTAATGGTGTTTTATTTTCATTCATCGATATTATTGTCGAATGTTGTTGTTTGACAGCCCGGTTGGCTTTGTGGTTAGTGACCCTGACTTTCAAGCCGCGGGTCGTGGGTTCAAATCCCACCCAGGACAAACATTTGTATGCATGAATATGTCTGTTTGTCCTGTGTCTGGATGTAAATATCTATATAAGTATGTATTTAAAAGTAGTATATGTAGTATATCAGCTATCTGGTTACCATAACACAAGCTCACTTTGATGCTTAATTTGGAATCAGATTGGCCGTGTGTGAAAAATGTCCCAGGATATTTATTATTGTCGGAGACCGTAATTGTTTAGTAAGCTATAAATAAAGTTATAAAATATCCTTAGGCATTTTTTACACGTATCCATCCAATCTGATAACAAATCATGCAGAGCTCGTGCTGTGGTAACCAAATGGCTGATATACTGTTTTTAAATACATAAATAAATATTAACATCCAAACAGACAATATGAACACACATGCTTGTTCTGGAACTCGAACCCACCACCGGGTTCATGTTTGGAGAAAATTCATAATATCAAATATTTAATGAAGAATGACTGCCAGGTTACTATCATTTCGCGACTGATTAAAAAATATTCTGAAAGTAATACATTTATTGCTTGATATTTTTTTGTGTACTATAGGGCAGTAGGTACACACACATAAACATGTTATCATTAGATCCAAGAAACGAATTATTTAATTTGTCTATACTTAAAATAGTAGATGTATTGTCTAATTTATATACAGGATGAAAATACCAATTGATCCTAATTTCATTTCACATAATTATGTAGGTAGGTACCTAAGTCGTAATTTTTAGATTTTAATGGTATATACATGGACGTAATATATTAACAGGACCGAGCACTCTGATCTGAAAAACGAGCCGAGCGAGATAGTTAGTACAGAGGCCGTGTGTCCCTTTCTAACAGGGTGACAATAAATTGTTTGCTATGTGAGACAAATTAAATCTTGAGATCTTCTTAACTAGGTACTAATAGTTTATTAAAACTAGTAAGTAACTCCTCCGCCTTCGTACGGGTGCAATGTAGAGTCTAATGTGGTCTCAGAGTGGAGTTTTTTAATCTTTCCTCGCGTCTATTTAGCCTTTGTGATAATACTTTTATCTTTCTCTTTAAAACATCTTCTATAAGGCTCATGCATTTGATACTGTTATCTGTTTGAACACCGATTTCCTTTACATTTGGTACGTTCCACACATTTCGAACGGGAAAAGTATATTTTAAATTATCGTTTGGTCTGTTTCCAAAAGTGGGACAACGTTGGCCTTGCTGGGGACACCGGGACAGTCTGAAAGCGGAACTGTCCCGCCCAAAGCGGGACGTATGGTCACTTTAATAATACCACTTGTTTCCATTGATAATATTTAGTTAGACTGACGTCATCACATGACGCTTTAAAGGGTTACCATTTGAAACAAAAAATAGGCTAAATAAAAATGTTATTATATATTTTTTTATAAGAATACTTCAAGCGAAATACATGCAATTACAATTCTTGACTTTGTGACTTCAAATTGTATAAAAATACATTAAAATACAAATGTTTCAACATAGTTTTGTTTAGCCAAACTTTTTGATCAACATAATTTTTTTAGAGTGGCAAAATGGAAGAACGAGACACACGGCCTCCGTTGTGACTATCTCTCTCGGCTCGGATTTGCGTCTGTGTAAATCATCATAGAAAATATACTTTATCGATTTGACATATGGTTCATTTTCGAAAAATACAAATTTCAGAGTTATCAGTCCTGTTAGTATATTAGGTCCATGGGTATATATTTAAATTATGTTTTCGTTATGAACTCCAATCAAATGCACTTGTACTTGGATTCGTCGCTTTGAAGATGGACTTCAGTAATACCACAGACAATTAATTAGGTAGCAGAATTTACATGAAAAGGGCTTATACCCCTATCCATAAGTAGAAGAATAAAAAAAAATTGCTGTCAAAACATTGTGAAATTTGTAACCAAACAAACAACTTTTTTTGAGAAGAGGTTAAGTTAAAAGTGTTAAAATCAACTGACAGTTATTATTTAAGTGTTTATAAGTGAGAATGGTTTAGCGCAGTCCCTTATAATAGTTCATTAGTAGGCACCGGGTTAAAGTAAAAAGTGATTAAGATAATGAATATTTGAATGAAAACAACACTTTTATTTTGATATCAACATGTCTTTTGAAAGCTTATCATCAATGCAAGTAAGTTTTATCCATCTAACATCGTTATAAAATATAAATTATACGCACTATTTCTTCTATCAATAATCAAAATACATAGCTTGACTACTACAACGCTATCTGCCATGTTTCATTTGCACTATTTACAATTTTCCAAAACGAAGTTAGGTTTGTAAATGTTGGTTTTTGTCATATCATATTAGTATCATAAGCATAAGCTAGATGGCGCTGTTTTTAATTTATCGTTCCAGAAAACTCGCGCGGCGCTACACCGAGATGTTCGGTCCATGTGCGCGGAAACATGCCATTTCCTTGGCTTGGAAATAACAAAGCAAGCAATGGAAATTGTGGCGGAACTTGTATATAAAAAGATCTCAGTTTATGGTACAGATTTGGAAGCTTTTGCAAAGTAATATATTTTTACGGTATTTTCAAGTATTGGGTAAATGGGTTCTATCATATTTTGATTCTGAATTATTACTTTCAGGCATGCTAAACGTTCGACAATTAACTCCGATGACGTAAAACTTTTAGTTAGAAGAAATCCATCATTGGTAAGTATTTTTCCTACCTAAGTTACATTCCATGGGGGCTTTTATCAAAACCTTACCTTAAAATCAGATAAGTAGGTAGGGTAGCTGCGGAACTTCAAAAGAGATCTCCTGCGGTTACCCGTATTCTCGTGGATTTTTTTACATCGGCATAATATGTATCATTAGGTAGGTACATATGTGTTAATCCAACACACAATCTATCATTGTGCCAAAATTCGTCTAAATCTTTTCAGCCGTTGTAGTCTAAGTAAACATCAATCTAACAATTGCATTTATAATCTTAGTACGATTCGTGTTACGGAAAAGGGTATTCTGTGATTGTTTCAGTTAACATTGTTGTAAATCTGAGAACTGCATACATGCCATGCATCACATTATAAAGTCAACGCTACCGCCCGACCAATGGCGAAAAATCATGAATCGGATACCAGTTGTATTAAACACCAATTTTAAATTTAAATTCGATACTGAATCTTTTAATAGCCACGTGATGGGGGTTTTTATTTATGCAATTGCCGTTTTCACGTCGAAATGACGCGCCTAATTTGTGATCAAAACCTTTACAATGTGTGGTCATATACAATTATTAATATTATTAGATATATTGTAGTAGGACATAATATTAAGTAGATTGATAGGTAATAGGTATATAAGTTCGTATTTCACCATATATTTTTAATCCATAATTCGTTTAGTACTAAGTACTTAACTAAATTACGGGGATAACTATGAAGTTTATATTCTCCATGTCTCAGAGTGGATGGATAAGTTTCGTAAGGGTGTCTATAAATAGCTACTATTCCTATTTTGCTTACAAAAATATAAATTTTCAACAGAAAACACATTTAAACAAAATATCACCATCAAATCCAACGGTCGCCAAAGAAAAACGTCGGAAAACCGTAGCTCTACCCGTTGCTAGGCAACCAGAGACACCAGCGTCCAAAACAAAAGAAGTGGAGAAGATTAAGGAACCAGAAAAATCTCACGAGGAAGATTTTGTAGAAAATATGGCTGTTGATAATACTATTGATTTGACCTTTGATTAAAGGCATATTACCAGGTACCTACCTGATTACTTTTCTTTTTATCAAATAACAGCTCCTCTGAAACAAATCTTGAATAAGTTCAGACTTTATTTAGGTACATCGTAAGATCAGCCAGGAGGTAGAAGCCATCTTCGGTAAGGATAAGTCTTTAAGCTTTGTGGAATAAAAAAAAACTTCAGCGCATCTAACAGAAGAAAGGTATGTATCTAATCTAAGTAGGAAACCAGTGAAAAGAGTTGTTAAGGTGCTAGAATTCTATGAAAAAAAAGAATTAGCCATGGAAGCCATCCCATAGTTTATCCAATGTCTCACGTGGGTCCAAAATGTGACAGAATTCGAGAAATTCAATAACCATATTATTCTAACGTAGGTACATAAAAGCTTTGCAGATCTACTTTGAAAGTAGGTACCAAAATACATAAATATGTACTTAAATGCAGTGTTTATGTACACGGACACTAATACACGAGTGAGTATAGATGAATGTAAATGAGCATAGCAAATGCAGAAGCCAGGTTGGTCGCGGGTGGCGGACGCCGCCAAAAAACTCGTTATAACGAAACACAATTATCATCGCATTGAGAGATGCATGGAGTCGCCTAATTCCTAATGCAATATGATTATTTCACTAGATTAATTTAAAAGTTTATATTATTGAGTATGTATTTACACTTTCCATAAAAGTTTAGGGTTAGGTGCTTCATAACTTCTGCGGGGCATGCACCGAGGGGTTTAATTGGTGAGTTCCGAAGAGCAAATATAAATAATTCTTTAATTGGTCTCCTCTTTTTGTTATACTCTGTAATCTGAGTATAGAAACTGAGATAAGATTTTTACCAAACGTTTTCGCTGTTCGCCGGCTCTTTACTTGTCCCTTATTATGTCTGCCGATGGAATCTAGAATGGACGTTACCTAAATAATTATAGCGTAATAGGCCTACCTCTTACGCTATCATAAATACCTATATTTAGTTTAGTGAATTTTTCTTACAGTCGACAATGGTGTGGCGATCTTCAAAAAAGCCGTCTGTGGTCATGTACGTACATTATACTTAATACGTAATATAAAACCTATGATTTTATGTCAATTAAAATTGGTTAAATAATTTACAACCGACTCTACATCTTCCTTTGTCCGTGGTAGTTAATTACTCCTATAACGACAGTTAGAGCATAATGAGATTTTTGCAATTCAACAGTAGCACATTACAGGGTGCTGTTTGTCAACCCCAACCCGGGGTACCACTGGGGGTCAGGGTGGGGCCTGGCCGCCGACCCCACCGGGGATGTTATTGTTAATGAATTTCATATCGTACCTAAGCATATAGATACCATGAGGAACACAGGTATTATGTATGATCTAAATGATAGGCGGTTGAAATGAAATGAAATGCAATATATTTATTAATTCAAATAGGCCTTCACAGGCACCTATGAAACGTTGACTCTAATGCTCGGTTCGGAAAGTTGTTTTAATCTTCATCATTTAAAGGTACCCACTGTTTAAGACCATTACACGATTACTATTGTAAACAACAGTCGTGATAGATAGAGTCTATATTGTAGTGATTTACTATAGAGTTCTAGTTCTAGTAGTGCACGTATTATGAGACTTCGAAAAAGGGTAGATAATTTTAACTGATCTTTGTTAAGACAGACAAAATTACTGGATTAGGTATGCTACTTTAAATCTAATACTAGTAAAACTTTATTTTAGCTTAAGAACTGTGGTTCATAGCTTACCTACTTAAAAATACCTAAAACCAATCAAAAAAGTAAAATATACTTAAAATAAATAAGTTAATCTGCCTCAAATGTAGATAGAGATACCTATGTAAAACTATACGTGTAAACCTTCGTCTTGAATCACTATCTATTGAAAACCGCAGTAAAATCCGTTGCGTAGTTTAAAAGATTCAAGCGTACAGACAGCGAGGAAGCTTATTTATGTTATACTATGTACTTAAATATGTTGTTTGCCTATAATCTGTACGTATAAAACTGCATACATTGCACGTAGATACCTAGTACAAATTTGTGAATGGTTCAATCAACAGTAACCATCTCGTCCACAGAAGTCTTACCATCAATTAGGACTTGTAATTATCCCTGGTGTTCTCAGACTGCGGTCGTTGAATATGTACGAGCAAGTCCGATCCACAAAGCACGCTTTACTTAATGTTAACATTACATCTACTTTCTGATAAATTTAAATTCAGTGGAAGTTTAAAATTTGGCTATGGCTGAGTTCGGAAATCGAGCGTTTGAGCTTAGTTTATATGTTACCGTGAAATTGAAAAGAAATACTGTAAGATTACAATATATCTTGCTAGATTGTTAACTGTATATTGATTCTGATCCCTATTATTTCACTCCTGTACCTATCTAACGTTATATTAGATTATATTCCAATTTTATTTACAACATTACGTTGTCTTATCTATACTAATATTATAAAGGAGTAGAGTTTGTTTGTTTGTTTGTTTGGTTGAACGCGCTAATCTCAGGAACTACTGGTCCGATTTGAAAAATTCTTTCGCCAGTAGATAGTCCATTTATCGAGGAAGGCTATAGGTGCGGAGCACCAATGAAGAATGTTTCAATATCGGGAGATTTCTTTTCCTGTTGAGAGCTTCCGCTGCGTACGCTGCGTAAACGGTTAAAGTTACGCTAAAATGATGTATGACAGAATTGTTCCCCTTCAAAAGTTCTAAAAAAAGTCCGCGATAGCATATGTCTACCTATTAAGGTTGGCTCACTATAACCACTTTTATACTAACCAAATTTGTTCGAAAATTAAGCATTATTTGTGAAGGTGTTTTTATAAAAATGATATTAATCCTTATCCAAATAAATACGTTATTCATCGCAAGTATTTAATTTAAAACAAAATTGCCATTTACATCATTCAATTTCAATGAATATCTTAGGAGATATCGCAAATTTAAAATAACATTGCACCAAAATAATTATCAACTACTGCGCGCGCCTTTATGTGCTGGGCCGGCCGCTGTGTGCAGTCATCAGTTGCCTCTGCGAGGTGATCCTTCTACGTAAACGATGGGGATTGAAAGTTAGCGTCAGCCCAAAGTAACTATTCCACGCGGACGGAGTCGCGGGCAGAAGCTAGTTTAAGATATGACAATTTTACTTTTCCATTATATTCGAAAAAAGAAACAAACTTGATACCAAAACGCAAGTCGTAATATCTTCTCAAGTCGACAACGAAGCCCTCCGAAGTAACGATTCATGAGAATATAACAAAAACAATAAAACCTAATTAAATTACATCCATCAAACCGCAATGGCGAAGAGGGAAAGAGAGCGAGCTAATGTAGGCTATCCAGGGCTTAGGGTACCTAATACTAGGTATAGACTGGAGATAGGCCCGCGGTGCTCATTAAAATATGTAAATGCCTCCCCGAGACATTACGCAGATAGGTGCTTCTGACTTATTGACTGGACAGGGTTACGTAGGATGACTCGATTCTTTTTATTTTGTTAAATTTTGGAACTTTTTATTTATTGATAGCCTACCGGCTACTTATAATATAATCACTTTGAAGTTTTTTTAGTCAAGTTATAAATTTAGAGGTCCAAATAACATATCATAATAGCTATGACATATCAAGCTGGAAAAATCGTACCTCCGCTTCATATTTCAAAGTAGGTGAGAAATATCACAAAGAAATTAATTTAAAAATATCTATCGACTTTGAATAGTACATTAATTCATTTTTCTGATGTGTGAACCATTAACATGTACCTACTTACCGTATTTTAGCAGATCTATTTATTATCTTCTTCGTTACCTAAGATCCTGTATAATCGGTCGATAAACTGATCGATTACGGCTACTTAGCAATAATTGGTCGTAATTATTAAATCGATTATGTGAGTCGAGACTGCAACGTTATTGCATGTCTCCATCCCACGATTCGAGTTGTGAACGCATTACTCGTTTGCGGGGCACCTACCGCGCGCAACTATTTAGTATCATTACAAATGTCGTCCGCCGTGTCCGTGTGTCCGTCTGTCTGTCTGTGTGCCCCGAGACCTACCGTTCCTTATTAATAAGGAGTATTGGATGTGAGGGCCACGTGGAACCGGCTTTGCTATGTATTTCAACAAAAATATTGTTTTTTAAATATAAAATATGGAAAATATCACATAGGTACCTAGGTCTATTTAATATTTTGAAATATATAACTATCCACTAGATTCATATTTTACTAGAACCCTTTGGTGTCCGGCTCGAAGGACCATCACAATGTTGTTTTATTATGCGATTCACTTGCCATATATTGCTGTGTCATTTTTTATTTCAAATGAAAAAACACATATAACTGTAGTTTAAAAGCTCGATGCTGTTATGTTGACAAAGGGCGTCATCCAAGTGTCAAAGAGCCGTCTCCACAGTAGGCGAGCGCCGTTCGTTACCCCAACCCGCTGAGGTAAGCAAGAGTGTTGTTTTGTTCCTCCCGAGTCCCATCATTACGTACCTTTCAGCTCATTACTGGCAACAGATCACTCGCTTAATTTGTGCATTTCCGATCTGTAGATATTCAAATTTCAACCCTAATGACGCACGGGAAATGTTAATAAAATGTTAATGCGGCGAAAGCGGTTGTCTCGCTAGCAATAAGTGACAGATTTGCTTGACAGACAGGGCTTGTTTGTTGCGATGTATGAATAAGTCACGATTTAGGTTTTTTGTAAGTGCACTATTCTATTTTAAATGATAGGGTTTAGCAACTGAGCTGTGGCATTTGGAGAATTTAATAATTTAGTATTCATATTGCATATTTAGCAGGGTAGCTGCAGTCAGGTACCTACACAACTCAATCATTTTGCGGCAGAATAATAACTATATATCAAATTTTTAACGCATGTTTTCTTGTTGACATAAAATAAACAACAAATATATTTTTTATGTCTTTTGAGTATCTATTGTTTAGTAAATACATGTTTTTCGAGAAGTCAGTATCCGTAATGAAAATTATCAAGTTTTATTTAAGCCTCATAATGAAGCTATATATGTAGTACCTATACTTAGTCCTGTGACATTCTAACAACAAACCAAAACGAACACCATCGGTTTTCGTTATCGAAGTCCCTAATTAGAGATAGTTTACTTAATTAATTCAAAAGTACAGATAAGTTTAATAAGCCTGAATTTGAATAAGGCAGTCCCACGCAATAATACTGGTCGGGCCGCCGTGTAACAGATATTTGCGTTTTGAATTATTCATTATAATCAGTGCACTTACCCGGTCCCGTTTTATTATACATTAAAACGAAATCGTATTTATAGGATTTGGTATCTTCTATATACGGCCGAAGAACATTTTTGAACAAACAAATGCAACAAAATGGGCAATCTTACTAATCTGAAGATAGTAAGTAGATCTTCAAGTCTAAACGGCTGAGCGATTTAAAAAAATTTACACATATTATGCTACTTTTTGTCCCGGGAAAATTGAAAATCCCCCAGGAAAACGGGAAGCCACTGGTACCGTAATATGATGTCGAAATAATTATGTGTTATTTTATATCACACACTTTAACTATAAATTAAAAAGACATGAGTATTAGAAAGACTTTATATACTTAAGAGTTATGTCAACTTAATAAATAAAAACTTATGGTTTTTCTTCTTTTTTGTGGACTAGAAGGAGTTAGCCTGAGATAGCTTTTGCACCCTTACACGGATTGTTTCGCTCAGAGAGCTCTCAACCGAAGCTCTTAATGCGGAATCTTTTTCTGTTTTAAGTAACTTAGAAGACTCAACAATTAATGTATAACATAGGTATGCATGTGCTAATTTTGTAATTATTTTTGTGTGTAGGAATGTGACGGCAATATCAAACTGAGTTAATCATATCGACACAGTAATTTACACATTAGATGGTAAATATTTCTACAACGTACGATATGAGATTAAGATATTGTAGGCAAAGGTCCAAATACCTTTGAAGGTGCCGTAATACTTGAAACGTGAAATCGGTGGAGTATGAAGAAGTAGATAGGTACTTACCTATTTGTTCTATGCCTTTATGGCAGTTGGCTCCCTTTTTGTATTGTTATTTTTCTATACGTGCAAGAATCATTCTTTTAAAAGCTTTCCCCTTTAACAATATAAAAAAAATCTTTTCTTTCATTGTGTCCAACACCACGAAATTGTACCCGAGCAGTATGAATCACTTGGATATATTTACCTTGGAAAGAAACATTGAAAGCTGTTGTGTTCGTAGGAAGTTATTTTTTTAAGGTTTCATACTGTTTGCGCAAGCATTCCTACGTCACCTAGGTGGCGCATTTTTATAATTTCAAAACAAACTTTATTTTTAGTTGTTAATTTTGCAGCAATTTTTAGTTGTGTCGCTAATGTGGAAACCCTGTAATAAATATACAGAAGACTTTCCGAACACTAACCTATGTGTTTAATATTTTATGAAAGTTTTATGAAACCTAGCTTTTCTAAGTTACAAAACTGTTAGGGTCAAGTCATTTTATGTACCACGATGACCTTGTATATGTTTTGTACGATGGAATTTTTCAACTATTTCAACTAGGTATAAATATTTACACCCAAATACAGTACAAAAAATGTCTTAACAGGTACTAATGGTCAGTGTGACATGATTATCAAAACACTAGCAATAGCCATCTTACTTAGCATTGCCTAAAATAAAGAAATCATGTTACAAGTATGTACTCACGAAAATAGCTTTCCACGGACATTTTAATGTTAAAGTAAGAATAATAAATCGCTTTCCACTTAGTATCAGGCACCGAATGGATATGACGTTATTTGGTTTTGTACTTAATTATTTACAAAATTGTGAAAAAGTATCGATGACGTATTGCGCAGCGGTGTAAAGTCTACTGATGGTGGAGGTTCGATTTTGCTATAAGTATTCCATTATACCATTTATACCCTAGGACCGTTTTCAAACTTTCAAATTTAATTTGTATCAAGACAACTGCAGAAACTACTCAAATCGCATCTAAATCGTTCTTAGAACTACTAAATATCCTAAAGACGTCGATATGTTTGGAAAAAAATACATTTGACTGAAATATATTCAACTTAGGTAATGTTAAGTTCTAATAACAGTTGTTGGTAATTCCTCTAAGTTTATTCTATAGATGTTTCCGTATAGTTAAAAGATAGGAAAATATTTTTCATCATGATTATTTAGACATTTTAAGACCAACAACACATATAATCTATCGTTTTTATTTACACAACCAAATAGATAGATGTTGGTGATGAGTTATCAAAATACGTCGTTAATATACCGAGTGAAGCTACCCGGTAAATATGATTCCATTGCAAATGAATGATAGTTATTTTATTTTTCGATTGTCCATTGCGGTCCGTCCGGTCCGACTGGCCAAGAATTAATAACGGGCCGGCGCAGGGGCCCAAACCGCGACAATCTGCGCTCTTTTTGAGTGAGCACAACATTTTTATTTCATTTTTTTTCTATTCAGTGCCCGATAGTTTTTTGCGGTCGATGACTGTTCCCGCTTTTATGAAAACATCCGATTGTTTTAATGGTCCGCGACAGTTCAGCGTTGTTTATGGATACGCCGCGCGGCGTGCGCTTTGTACGCGGCTTGCGGATTTTTTTTTCTTAGTTAGGTACCCCTCGCGGTTAGTCCGGAAACTTTCTGTAGAAGGCAGGCATATAGAAACCAAAAATGTTCTTAGATTTCATAATGAAATCTTCAAGTTATATCAAAATGATTGTTTTTTTTTTTATCTAAACCACCACTTTATATTATATACACCACCAACAACAAAAAAGTACCTACCTACTTAAAAAAAATGTTTTTACAAGTATTTTTTTGTTACCTGTATTTGTATATTTTGTTTTTATTGCAGCCTTTTCAGTCCTTTTAAAGCCTTAATTGCGCAGACAAAACCACCAAAATTATAATCTTTTGTTTTTTTTTTGTAACAAACACTGAAATTCCGGTAATAGATTCCAATCACACGAAAATAGCAGTCAATAATTACAAAAGTGTCAGACAGGAATTATTTCACACTGTCTACGTAAACGTATTGAATTGAAACGTCACCCGCACACAGTAGGTACCTACATAATAGTTTTCAATGAAATCTGTTTACACTAGCAGTAGATACAATGAATGCAACAAAAATACAACATTTGCAACCCCGCTTAATATTGGTAATCAATGTTCTGTTGTGATGTGAGCGGCCGTCAATGCGGATGCATTTCCAATGTTTGTCATTTAATGGTGAGGAGTGGAGCCGGAGCCGGAGCTAGCCGTGGTGGTAATGAATTTATACGAGACCCCGGTGCATTTACAAGTGAACCATTGCCGTGTATCAATAAATATATGACGGTATTGGCTTTTTGAGGCTATTTAATTAGCGCAAACTTTATAACTAAGTTTACCTACACATATGTTGTAAGTATTGCCTATTGTTATACCTGTGGTTAGATACCCTCATGCCAGTCGTGGGATTAATTCCTGACAATTATTTGTGACTTGCTTGGTTGTTCTCTGTCTGGATATATGGCCATATGTATTTCAAATATAGGTACTATTAGCTATCTGAGAACCATTGTAATTGAACCATAATTTTGTTAGGGTCCCGTACAACTGCACTCAGCAAAAAATGGCAACCTCCCTTCCTACTTTAAATATCTTTCTTATCAAAGTAAGTTACTACTTCCTAAATCATTTTGTCTCCAGAAATTATTGTCTGTAATATATACATTCATGTCTTTATGATACTGAGGTGCAAATAAAAAGCTTCATCAATAAATGTAGATTAAAATAAATCTACTAACGATTTCAAATAAAACAGCCTGAACAGTATTAATACGTCAGTTACCCGGTTATGAAAGAGCGGCGGTAACGTCGATGGCGTTGTTCAATTTATTTTTGGCCTGATCGTTGCTTTGAGGTGTATTAATATGATATAACGGTTAATTTTTAATGGACGCCGAATAGTTCATAGCCGGTCTTCCTACGGACAATTTGCGATGTCAATATTGAAAGGGTACATGTGAATTTTACCGCTTGCATTGTTTCAATTAGTGCTTTGCGACGTGATGTTTATAATCAATGGATTTTTAAGGTTTTTTCAAACTAACAATACTGAGATATGATTTGCTTTCGTCCTTGCTATTTACGGGCTTTTTATTATAAATATAGTTTTGACTTCAACTATAATTTTACTGATGTAATCGTTCTATAGTAGTTTTGGGATTTTCATAGATATATTTTAGTACAAAAGATTTTGGTATAACAATATTTGTTGCTAATAAATAGCATAAACAAAGATTTGTTCAATGCTAACTTAATCTATGGCAAAAACATAATTGTCTTATAAACATGTATTGCGAATTAACTCCGTAATTTTGCAATCAACGCCGTAATGATTGTAGGTAGATAATAAAATTAATACAAGTGCTTAAGTTATAATAAATTATAATGGGTGCATTTAAACTTATCTAGGTTCGTAATAGCATTCTTAATTAGCATAAAATTGTATTTAGTATTAGTATAGAAATCTACCATTGAAGAATACCTACGCATATTATAAACTAGTTGACCCGCGCAACTTTGTTAGCATCACTTGCCCCTTTTTGCAAACTTTTTTATTGATGCTCCGCTCCTATTCGTCGTAGCGTGGTGATGTATAGCCTAAAGTCTTTCTCTACAAATGGGCTATTTAACGATGAGGGTTTTTTTTTAAATCGGACTAGTAGTTCCTGAGATTAAAAACAAACTCTTCAGCTCTATAGATTAGTATAGATTTTTAAGGAATCTGTCGATCCATATAATTATCTTCATGACATAAGTTCGCTTCGCCCTGAAAAGCTATGAACTAACAATACCTAATTATTCATAACCAAATATAATTAGTCAAGAACAACATACTTAATATCTACACAAACATAATAATAAATTATCTAACAGGATATACAGCTGAAAAACACATTAAAGTACAATTTAATTTAATTAAATATATTGATAATGGCTGGCAACAAAACATGGCTAGCGGTGCCTGAGCGCAAGTACCAACTGTAGTATTCTATACAAACTTCTTTCCGCATCGTAGCCTTAATAGCAGACGTTTCACTCGTCCGCGTAATTAAAGAAAGGGATAGACTATCATCGAGAATCACCGTACAGAATCGAGTCCCGGGACACAGTATCTTTGAACAAGTGCATGGAATTAAGCTCATGATTAGCATACGTAATGATATCCTCTTATCGCGGCTTAATTGCAATGTAATGAATCAACGGGTGTGCATTCACGTATTTTATACGCCAATGTTTTCGTATGTTATTTTCAAAACGATTGATTTATCGTTCGCCCTTCAATTGTAGAGTTTTTGAGGCATTTTCATGGTGTATTTTGGGTGAGAAAGAAAGCCTTATTTCATACTAGCTGCCTCCGCGTGGTTTTATCCGCGTAGTTCACGTTCCCGTGGGAATACAGGGATAAAATATAGCCTATGTTACTCGTAGATAATGTAGCTTTCGAATGGTGAAAGAATTTTTGAAATCGGTCCAGTAGTTTCGGAGCCTATTCATTACAAACAAACAAACAAACAAATCTTTCCTCTTTATAATATTAGTATAGATATAGACTAATGGCTCCCCGCGGTTTCTGGAATAACACACATACTATTTTTTATCCCGGGAAAATGGTAGATCTCCCGGGTTCGCAGGTGAATCCACGGGGAGCCACTAGTAACAAATAAAACTACATAAACTAAGTACCTACTTTTAAAATGTACCTACCTGTAATTTTTACAAAATATTTCAACCGTGACATAAGACAAAGTGACATGTTCATGAACACAAATGGAACTTACATGTTCCACAATTAATGAATATTTCATCAAATGTTTGTCTTGAGTAGTAATCGAATCCACGACCCGTGCGTGCAAGTCATCGCGACATCTGACCTGTAGACAAAGAGATAGATAATAAAGATAATAGCTTTTTTATTTTAGACCTTCTTAAATGTGTTCTTAAAGTCGAAATTGTACTGAATAAATAGTTTTAAAATGTAGAGATAAGATAAGACTTGATGCCTTTTTTATTCACTTTACTTCGCAAGTTAATAAATTTGGCATTTTGAAGCTTTTATTTCACGTGTCTCTGTTTATCTTAGTGTTATGTTACTGAAGACAGATAAAATCTATATATATATATCTGTGACGTTATTTATTACAGTAAAGCGTCCTGTATTGTATTTTTACATAATTATTGTGTGTTTAACAGGAAAATTAACTAGGTACCTATCTACAATTTCTACAAATGAGATCAACAAAATACAAATAAAAAAATCATTCAATCAATTTTATCTTCTAACACCCTAAAATACAAAACTAGTACCTACCTACTTGCATACAATGTAATATATATCTTAATGTTCCACGAAATAGATTACATAATAAGCACAGTCTATATTACTTAAATCGAAATGACGTTTCAATAAATAAATACCTGATTTAATTGCGACCAGGTAAGACAGTTTCGGTCATACACCGCGACAGTGGCGACTGGCGTCACAAACAAAGCGTTGTGCAGTAACTTTGTCGCGGCGTCTATCGGTTAATTTATTTAATTCGCAACTTGGCTGTATGTGGTGTTCTAATTGCTCGGTTGCCGTTCGCCCACTTATCATAATGTCTCGCAAATCACGACGCTGCGGGAATAAATCTAGCCTCGGTACGACTTGGCCACTGTGTTGATAGGGCTGTCGGGTGGAATTAATAGTTAATTCAAATATATATAATTAGGTGTGTGTACGTTTTGTTCTATATACGTTGATTGTTATTAAAATTGAATTATAATCATTAATTAATTTTAAGTAAGTAGGTAATCTCTTGAGAAAATTTAAGCTGATTGGGTACTTAATGCAGTTAATGAAAACTCATTTTTCGATACGAACAAAATAATTATTATTTGGCACATGATAATGAACTTATGCATGATCGATAATTCTACAACAAAATTAAATGAGTATTTTATTATTTTATACTTATTTAAATATAATTTATCAATGTGCAACGACACCCCTATAGAATCCAGTTCAGCACAAAAATGGAGCTGACCGCACGCGAATTTCTAACGTAAATCCTTATTGACTTCCCATCGGCGCACACGCAGAGCTGAGCCACTGTGTACCTCATAATAGTTTATTATGTATCAGCACGAAATTATTATACAATCAACGCTATTAACACAAACATTCAATTTGCATCTTATTGAAAACTGGCCTTGGATCTTATTATAGGTTTATTTTAAAGTATCTACTTATTATTTGACAGCTGAATTTGAAGCCTAATTTATGATGAAACAATTTTAACTCAGATAATTCGAGGGTTTTATAAGTATGTATCGAAAATTTCTATTATCACAAGTAGAAAAAAGTATGATAAGAAACATCGCTTTTTAACCGACTTCCCAAAACGAAGGAGGAGGTTCTCAATTCGGCCGGTATGTTTTTTTTTTTTTTTTTTTTTTCTATGTATGTACATCGATTACATCGCGGTTAATGGACCGATTCGCGTGATTCTTTTTTTGTTCGACGCGAAATAGCTGCCAGATGGTCCCATAAAAATTTCTTTCAGTTTGGTTTAGTAGTTTTTATTTTATAAGCATTATTGTTATTTGGACGATGTCATTTTGACGATACTTTGTATATTAGTATGTCGATAACTTTAACATTTCTAATCCGATTTGCGTAATTCTTTTTTTGTTCGTTAGGGTACATATTCAAGTTGGTACCCTGGTCATCTGGTCAGCATATGATGATGGGATCCCAAGGAAATCGTGAAGAACACTCAAATTATAAGCATATAACTGTTACGTTTCAGTCAATACCATACAGTTTGTTCAATTATTTGCGTTTGATGATGATTTCCTATGGATGAGCTGATGATGGAAGGTACAACTCCTCAAAGGATAGGAGTTCAGAGAAAATTCTTTCAAAATTATACGTGCATATGGATACAGAATAGTATTCCTTGAGGCTATTAGGTTGACCTTGAAGGTTAATCTCATTAACGTTTAGGTTTAATAGTGTTCTGTGATTGTTAAATAAATAATAAGCCTACCCATACTTAAATCACTAAAAAGCAAAAAATAAAAATAAAACTACGTTAAAAAAAACCGACTTCCAAAAATACTAAAAAGCAAAAAATAACTAACGCAATTTATAACACTTTCCTCTACTTACCTACTGACTACTTATTCTTTCCGCTTGCTGCATGGTTTGAAGTCGGTGCCAAGCCATATATATATAAAAAAATTACTTAAAGAAATAAAATGGTGTAACAAATAAATTTCTACACGATAACCTACTAAGTACTAATCTACGTAAATAAATCAGAAATAACGATAAATGACAATAAGAAACAAATGAAAACGACGATGAGATAAATGTAATTTACATTCTACAACTATAGTGGTCCTTTCTAAAATTTAGAATTTTAAATGCAAACGGTGCTAAAGTTTTTGGTGACCTTATTAAATCATGGAGAATCTTAACAAAGATCTTTTGTATATTGTTTACTAATTATGCTGTGGCTTGGCACCAACTTCAAACCAAGCAGTAAGCGGAGAGAATAAGTAGTCAGTAGGTAAGTAGAGGAAAGTGTTATAAATTGCGTTAGTTATTTTTTGCTTTTTAGTATTTTTGGAAGTCGGTTTTTTTTAACGTAGTTTTATTTTATTATGTTAGTTTTTAAACCATCTTTACAAAGTCACCTCATAATTAGGTATGCTTTAAAATTATATCAAAATTTCGACGGAAATTCCGCTCGTCGTAAAGGTCCATAGATTTAGACCATGGTAAAAATGTCTCTATAGCTAAACCAGTTTCCATTTGAGGCTTCAATTGAAAAAGTGAGGAATTGCAATACACCGTCAATCACTTTTGGATTAAAAAATCGTTTGTACTAGAAGCAATTTATGCTATTTCGTGTGAACATAGATTTTATATCTCTCTTCTATAAGCCTTATACAAATATAAGTACAACCTATTCTCATGTTAAGTTCTAGAGTATTAAAAGCTTACTGTGTGTTATAAAATAAGTAAATGCTTATAGTTATGTTATAGATATAACATCCATGATATTTACTTAAATAAAGGAAAACAATATTTTAAACGCATTTTCATTGTCATGAAATTTCACGTTATTCATAACTACAAATTAAAGTATCCCCTCGAATGCACTCGAGAACAAACAAAGAGCTTTTGAATACTATATCTGGACCCTGGACATGTTAGTTAATATTGATTTATTATTAAACAAAGATACCGTGCTCGTATCTACATCTAAATATACCGAGAATATCCTTCGTCTGTATTTACGTTGTACATTCCCCATCACAAAACACCCACCTTGTACGTTGAGACTAGAAATCTATGCCTACAGAGAGGCTAGGCCGAAAATTATCAGGGGGCATTGGGGGGAAATAGGGGGCGCAGAGGGGGGCAGCCGTCGCCGGCCTGATATGTGACCGGAGAGTCTTGTTCAACAAACGATGACGATGATTTAAGCTCAGGCGTTTTAAGTGTATTACCGGGAGAAATCCGGCTTTTGGGTTTAGGCTTAGATTTGAGTGAGCCTACTATTATGGGAGGAGGCTTCTCGATTTATGTGTGCCTGTCCATTTGGCGGCGGACGTTAGCCGGGACTCAGGAGTTGTGGCGTCATTTCAACCGAGTATTTGATTATTTTTAGATCTTTATGGTAATTTTATCGTCATATTTGTTTGGCTGTAAAGACATCCAAGAATGAATGAAATAACTCTTCTGTATTATTATATCGTCAATTATATTTATTTAAATCAAAGTTCCACTTAATTGTATTCAATAAAAAACAACAGTGGCCGCCCGCAATCCTTTTGACGAATCATAAAGCTGAAACAAAACCAAATTCGATATTGAATTTTTCTCCAGTTAATCTTGTATTCAAATTTTAATTATATCATTCTGGCGTTTGAATAAAAACGAATTCATTTCGTTCCGACGGTGAATAATAATGTGTTCGGACGAGCTGACTCGTATAACCGGCTGTCTGTCGCACCGTCATGTAATGATTAGCGTAATGCAACATTTACAACACGACAGACTTACTATTAAATGCATACTGCTAAAAAACATTGTACTTCTTCTATATTGTATTGTATTCATTAAAAGCTTTTAACTCATTTTTTACGCTGTATAATGTAATTTACTTACAGTGCCTCTAGTGTAAATTGTTATGAGACACATACAAACATGTTTTTGTTGTTGCGTTTACCGTTTAAATTGGGAGATGGCCTTCTAGACCTACCATTAGAAGTTCGAAGAGCATAAAAACATCTGTTAATATTCATTTCGGTGTGTAACACGCCCGTGTTATGGAGATACAATTAATTTCTATCCCTGTATCTGGAAAAGCACTTTTCATGACCTCATCTCATATGCATATTGAAATGCTGCTTTATGATTATGATGATTAGAATATTTTTGGAATACGTTGTATGTTTTGGCTTAAATTTGTGACTAATTCCTGCGACGGACTGTCAGTAAATTAGTCCTATTGTTGTTGTAGTTGAGCGAACTGACTGGGCGTTTACCATTGTGGCCCTTACCCGGTCATGGGTTGAAATCCCACACGAGACTAATGTCTGTTTATGCTTTATAAGTCTCATTTTAAAAGTAGCATGTATAGTAGGTATATCAGCATTCAGGCTACTTCAGTGAAAGCTCTGCTTAGTTGAAATCAAATAAGGTATGTCTAATAAAACCACGAGGATATCTATTACTTATTATGAACATCATATGATATGTAAACATTGCCGACAAGTTATTGAAATAATTATTTTTGTTATTTTAGTAATAACCTGCTGAAAATTACGCACGTATCACAAATATTTGGACTCACACTTTTCTGTTAGAATACCTAAGCAACAATAAGTCTATCAACATTTATAAAAGCCTATTACAACGTGAAGTTAACATTTGAATAGCCCACGAACACCGCGACGAATTGTCTGTATATTTAGCGACATTACCAGCACAATCTCTACAAAAAGGGCACTTCCATTTATATAATGCTCGTCAATAATAATTTCATTAAAATGTAGATCTAGTTAAAAGCATTTTTTTCTGATTAATTTTCAGTCGCGGGCCCGCTCTTCTTTTTTTAATTGAATATCAGGCCACTTTGATGGCGCGACGAGAGAAAGGGTTGAAAAAAAAGTTCGCCCTCATTTGAATAAAATAACAGCACTCGCACTTTGCATTTACGGAGATATTTCAAATTATATCTGGACTCTTTTTTGTTTTAATTTTTTTTTGTTCCTCTTATTTATTTTATTTTTCCATCAGCGCTCCCATCTAATTGAGTTAGGGCTCCAAATCGAAAATGTCGATCGAGTTGTAATTCAATTTATTTTTGTTTCTAATGGAGTTCGGGGCTTTTTATATACTTTTGTAACTGTAATTTTAAATCATTCGCCTACTGAAGGGTTGCTTCTATTTACCGAACAGAACATTTTTTAAATTTGAATGTTAATTTTTCTCCTAACAACCGGCTACCTGATACTTGAACAATATGCTCAATCACGTTCAAAGAACTATTGTGTAACACTATATTTTCTTATTTTAAGAATATCAAATTACCTAAGTTAAAATATATGTAAAAAGGAAACTTCTTTTTGACCAGGACCAGGACAACATAAAATATAATCTTATAGATATTCTTGCCCCAACTAGTAACCTAGATAACAAAATCAAGTAGGAAAACTTTTAAAACTACTGACCCAACGAAATTTATTCAATAAATACTATTTATAAATCAAATAAACACACTTATACACACAGATTTAACCAACGTTCTAACAACAAGTTACTATAAGTTAATACGTTTTTTATACTTTCGCGAACTTAATTCATGATTAATGCAACTTGATGGAATCGAGGCTAGTCAAATTTTTGATTTGATAGGTAATAGTTTACCCGCGAATCACGTTACATATAAATACATATATCTATCAATCATGAGTAGGTATATATATATATGAATGTATATATATGTGAAGAAAAGATAAAGCTTGGCTTCAAACAGAATGACAGGGTCGGATAATGAAGGCATGTATAACATTATTATTATTAGGTAGACACGCTGCAACAATGCCGCGCCGCGGCCGGTACTTCAACGACACTTGTCGCTTCTAGTGAGATCAATACGACTTGATACTTTACATTATCGTAAATTAATCATAATAATAATTATTATAATGGAAAAAAATACATATGTTAATAATATCCTGGGACATTTCTGATTCTAAATTAAGTTTGTCCTGTTATTTAGATAACTGATACATACTACGTTTGAATACCTAAGTCGCTACCTTGTAGGAACCTACTACCCGGATAGTCTTAAAAATAAACTCGAAAAGCGAATTAATCCCCTGTAATTTTTGATAAGAACATAACAATAAGTTGTAATAAATCCTTCATATAGCTTTAAACATGCATACTATGTGGGGATAGTATTAACCTAGAAACGAACTATATCTGAAGCAAAACGTTGTAGCGATGGCCTTTTGCCATAGCATTTACTATCTCTCAAAACCCAAATCAAATTAAAATAAAAAAAATAAAATAAAAAGAGCTTTATTTTCGATTTACTCTACATTTAAATCAATAATTTTGTAATTATTTGAAGGCGTCAATAACTGATTGTAAATGGGCATAAAAGCTACACAGTAAGAAAGTGGCGTTATAAGAAATGATGTTGTTGTTTTCATAAGAGTTGTTTTCAAATGAGTTATTACTGAGTTTATTGCCGGCTCTCCTCAGTAAAAAACAACTATCAGAACCGAGCATTAATAGCGAGATAAGTGCTTTTTGCCTATTTGAATAAAAATATTTTGAATTTAATTTTTTGATAAGTATCAAATAGTGTAAGTCGTAGTACATTAGGCGAGAGCGTTTATGAGAGTGAGAAAAGCTCGCCGCCCCGGCCTATTCGTTTCACGGAGGGCGGCCGCCTACTTTTGTCTTTGTACCCACTGTGGAAATAGATATAACCCACTTTTCTTGATTTTTAAAGGTGTAAAAAAAATTAAGTTAAGATGGTTTACTTATGACAGCTAACAATATATTTAATAATAATAATTAGTCGGTACTGAAAGCAAGCAATTTTGTATACGACTTCCTTGAATCCAGTTTCATGCTTACCTACGTTATAAGAATGATGAAAAAATTTATACGCTCTTTGGTGACTATATTGGAGCTTAGAAATTCAATGAAATTCTCTTCTAGGTACTTTTGCGGAATCTCATTAACGAATAATAATGATATTAATCACTTATAAAGAATATCACCAAAAAGTTGAAAAAAATACTTACATCCCTTGCCCTGTAGGGTAACAATCTCAGAAGAATCTCGGGGGTGAAGCGCAGAAGTGAGTGGTCCTCAACAGTGGGGACTCGCCCGGGGCAGGCCGAAGCGACTTGACACTCATTTAAGTAGCATATAATTCAGTTTATTTAGACGAATTGAATCTCCAGCGAAGGGTTGAAGCGGAAAAAATGTTATTCACTCGCCAGTGGCTGCGAAAGTTTAGGGTTAAGTTTATATTTGAAAGTCGAATTGATAGATTTGAAGTAGTTGTAGGTAACAAAAAAATGTATAGGTACAGTAAAATGATAGGTTAGGCACATCTGATATAATAGTGTAGGTAAAGCTCTAAGAAATTATTATTTTTCAAGATCTATGTTAGAGCATGCGTCGATTAAATTGATCCATTTGATTGGTTTGTGTACAACTAAGTATTCATAGAATATTCTAGCCCGCTAAAAATTCTGCAACTTTTGCTCTAAATATTATTATAACCAAAGAGCTGATATATCTACGAGCATAAATAAAAGAGGTAATTAAAAAATCGAATTACTTATGTTACGTTATAATTGTTAACTTTATTCGAGCTTTAGTGGCACACTAGAGCACTTACCTATATCATCGAATACAAGAAATATATATACTTAAACCCTGGTACAAATGCCTTCCTGCCTGGGAATCGAACCGACCGCGACGTCCTGCCATACTAACCATAGTCCTACTAGTTTGAGAACCCCATAATATTCTATATTTACTGAGGACTGTAGGTGAAGGGGTTAGGGGGCAGTTATTCGTTTTTATTGGAATAAATTAGCGGTATTGTCTTCGTACACTCACTAATGAACGTCTTCAATGTTTTGCTTTAAATAAATTGATTTTATAAGATAGATGGTTTGGTAATTCTATTTAAAGGTTTTTTACCACTTAAATTCGTCTAAGCAATACTTCAAATAGTAGTGGGGTTAGGAATTATTATGGAATATTTCATTAAAATCAAAAATCTTTATTACGATTCGATGAAGTCTCAAATTTGTTATACGATACTTATCTACATACTACCTATACAAAACTTGATAATCTATGAATTCGTGAATATGAAATTCTAACTTAATAAAACCTATACCACTCTAAAATAGAAGCGAAACACAGGACTTTAATATAGGCTTAGATACAAAAGATAGTCATGACTAAAAAGCTAATACCAATGAAAAGTACCCTATGTGCTTTTCTAGAATAGATTGCAACTCAGTGTAAAATTTCGTCCACATCCCTTCAGACGCTCTGGCAAGATTGAACCAACAACCGTCCAAACTTTCACATCTACCTATATAATACTAGCAAGATCGATCCTTTGTCACTCATAATTGTTGGCAATACAGAGTATATTTAAGCGATACCAAAAACAGAACTACACAATCGTTAAAGCTCTAAGACGAATTATAATCGTGTGTTTTATCACGACAACAATCAAAACGAACGTACCGAGCCGCAAGTTTAATTATGCAAACATCAAGCCGTCGCCAGATTTCTCATTAGAGCCAAGATAATGACGGTACACACTGTCGCAAAATTAGATAGCAAGCACGCACCCAAACAGATATACGCGGCACATTAACATAAACCGAATTTGCATGTAAATTACATTTTACAGCATCTTAATTAAAACATTTTGGCATTATAAATGATCAAGCGGGGGATGGGTGGGTGGTGTACCCCTGACCTTAGCGGGGCGCCCCCACCGTTCGGTTAATTCGATAGTTTGGTTATTTCAACCTACACTTTGACGTTTAGATTTCATATTTAGTTGTTTCTTTTGGAATATAGTTTTGTTTGTGATGTTACTTATTGATCGTTATGAAACCAGTGTTAAACATTTTGAAACGACTTACCAAAAAAAATTTTGACCTAGGTATTTATGATTGATCGATTTCATTTAATATAATACGATTAATTCGATTGAGCCGTTGTCGAAATAAATATATCCATTAAACTTTCGCTATATTGCAGACCGATTACAAGGCACATAGGAATGCGATGTCTCGGTAAACCAAGTAGTTTAATATATGTAGATCTTAAATGAAATGTAGGTATGTATAAAATTAAATGTAAACAACTAATTAAATTGGCTAACGAATTCAAAGTCAAAATTTGAATTATTCTTAAAAAATCCTTTCTTTCAATAACCCTTTAGTTTACTTACATTAACAAGCGTTTTAAAAAACCCTCTTCAAGTTGGGAGGGTGTCTCCCTCCAAGGGGAAAATTAACAGAAACCTCTTTAAATAAGTTGGCAATTAGGGGTGACATAAAATCTACATAATTGTGCAAGTTGTGTATTGTTTATGTTTCGACAATAGGATTTTGTCTGCTGCAGTCTGGAATAAATCTTCTAGAAGAATATGAAACAAATGTATCTCACTACTTACCATACCAGCTGAAGTTTAAACTGAAGTGATGCTTATAAGTGAGGCAAATTTAATGTCCATTGTAATTTAAAAGTACCGTCAAAATTTGTAAATCTGTGAGCGACGAAACGTGAGCTTAAAAAACCTTCATACTTGAATTGATTTACTCGTCGACTGAAATATATAACATACTAGCTTCCACATCGTGGTTTCACGAGTTCCCAAAGGAACCTTAAATTTTCACTATGTGCTTTCTAAAGCTTTACTACTTAGTGACTATTCATAAGTGCTTGTAGAGGCCTATTGGGACAAAAAATAAGTTTCTTTTTTCTTACTCTTTATTTGTTATCTACTAATTTTATCAAATTGGATCAGTAGTGTTGGGTTGAAAGCGTAACAGACAGTTACTTTGGCATCCATATTATATGTACCTACATAGTATAATTGGCGACTCGCCCCGACTTCACGCGGGTAAAACAAAACAACATCGATTTCAGCCAGTTTACACTAAATCTTTATTATTTAAACACACAAACCTTCCTGTTGAACTATGTATGGATAAAAACCGTGTTAAAATCCGTAGGGTAGATTAAAAGCACAAACGGCGGGAAGCAACTCTATTTTATACTAGTACCTTATAAAAATACTATTTATTTTAAAGTAACTTGGATACTTGACACAAATATACATACGTTATAGCTTCAAAAGAAGACATTTATTCTTGTCTCTCGTTAGTCCTAACTATGGAATTAATAATGAAAGGCCAAAGACTGCCAGTAAAGGAAGCAAAAATCTCAGGTGCGCCCGCGGGTTATACACTAGCCTATTCACAGTACTTTGTCTTTTCAGACCGTCTTGAAATACTTTACAAAAGCCTTTCAGGTTATATTGTATAGGTACCTAGCTTTAGTTCTCTTATGCTTATTTCCACAAGTTGATCCAAATAAGTTCCTGGAATAATAATGTGTTTTTTATTGACGTGTATTAATTATTGTTTACTCATTTAAAAATACATTCATTCCACAATGTATACAACAGAAATTGTATCAATGGAAACCACTTCAAGTTTAAAAAGAAAACAGGAAAATAATGACACAAACCTCTTTATTTCACACAATTACTACGATATGTGGAGGAGGCAAGCGCTCTCTGAACGTTCACGCTTAGCCATTTTTTTTATCTCCACCGCCACAGTGGAATAAAACATTAAAGAAAAAAAGATAATACTGGCAGCTTATAAACCACGGTGTATAAGCAGTTTTACACACGATGATTTGAAAAAAATATGTGTGTGTTGTTCCAACGTACAGCGGCAGCTACGCAGTGGAAAGTAGTGAAAAACAGGCGCCTAGTGTCAAGTGTAAATCGCCTTGTTAATTTCACTAGCCCTGCGGCGAATTTCGCCGAGGACGCATTGTGTATGCCGGCTTTATGTCGCGTCTTCCCGTTGTCTGTACACGGCTTTAATTGCGCGCGTCATTGGCGCGCTTTTTGAAAAAAGAATGACGTGTAATTAACGCGCGAATATGGAACGTGACAACGCGCGTTCTGAGGGAGCAATTTTTTTTAATTTTTTTAATTAGGCGAGGGAAGGGTTTACCTTCGGCGCTTTGTTTGTGTTTTTATATGATTATATTCAGTTTTTATCCATACGCATGCTACGCTACAACTGACTAAGTAGTAAAACTGAAATCAAAGAACTGTACTTATTTTATAAGTTGAGAGCTGAGAAATAAAGATGAAACATGGTCGGCGGGGAACTATGTCAACATCCGCACTCCTAGACTTGAAATAATTTACAGAGTAATTAATATGATATATACTTTCGTTGTTTACCGTAATGGTGGTTGGTAAATAAATAAAAAAATTGAGGACAATGACTGTCCGAAAAAAGCGATGATACATGATCCTCGTTTGGCTGGCTCGTGTATTTTTTTTTTATTAAAAAATCACATTAACGGCCTTCATTGGGGCGGCGATAAATAATGCCCTCCTTATTCAAATTTTTGTTTTTGTTCAGCCCCCGCGCGTTATAAATGAGCTTATTTGGAAACGCGGCCGAAATGATAGGGCGCGATAAAAATACTCAATTATAAACACGATGTATGAGTGTACGGCTGTATTAAAAAGGTACGCGAATTGTATCGGCGAAATGAAATGAGGGACATAACGGAAATATCAGCATAATATAGGTATTCGCATCCCTATGTTACAGTGTTGTGCTCCGGTTCGAGCCTCCCTTACAGCGGGGGTGTAAAGGTCACATGGTCCACTACGTACATATTAAAACTGCCTGTATTTGTTTTTTAATGCTATTCTCATTTTATATTAAAAAATCAGGGAAATTCGACTTGGTCATCTCTATATATAAACTTAACGACTATATTAACTTTTGTAATGTTAGGTACTTAATGTCGTGTGACATAAGTGTCAGTCGCTTTAAATCTACAAGATCCATAATTAAGACAGGACAACGTCTGTCGGGTCAACTAGTTATTTTATAGTTTAATGTTGTCCATAACTATTCTCTCTTTATCCCTTCCCTAAATTTTGGCTATATTAATCATTAAGCTTCATAAATAAGTGTCGAACCCAAATTTTGAATCATAGAGCTTATGAGAAAGCTTTAATAATAAGTACCTATTTACATATACCAACCTATAATATGACCGTTGAACAAAAAAAGCTTCATGTCACAGAAAGCTTTTCCAGTAGGTAAGTTAAGAAATAATGCTCAAGAAAGTTAAACAATTTAATATTTTTGTGATCTAAATATTTACAGTTTTTCATAGTTTACCGTTCATCAATATAAACATCTATTACATATTGGTCTAAGTAACTAATTAAAACCTACTTCATATTGACCTACCTGCATAAATATCGTTATTCTAAATCCAATCTCTTATTATAATAATGATAACAAACGTCTGACAATTGGCAAAGGTCACGCTGATTTCCTTCATGTGACCTTCCAGCGCGTTGTGGACTAGTGCAGTTACAGCAAACATCATCTATCTCTTTCCTGCCGTAATGTAGGGGCTCCAGGTCTATAGTTGCGTTTCGTTTTTATCCCATTTGGGAATTGATTTAAATAGTGTTGAACTAGAACTAATAGTTATTTTACATGATTATAGCAAAAACGGTGACGCAAATCTGCAATGAAAAACAGCAAATTTTATATCTAGAATGAGACATGGTCAAGCCTGGAACGGCGGCGGGTGAAGCATTATTTATTCGATAATATAAAAAAAAACTTTTTTTTTTTTTAAACTATGTTACCAACTCAAAGCTAACCATAAAATGCACTAACGTATTTTCCTGTAATTATCAAAATACATGTATTAGGTAGGTACTTGGATCATTTTCAGATCTAGAATAGTTTATAACAGATACTTATATCAGTCAACTTTTAAGGTTTTATCAATAGTACTTGTGGTTCCCCGCGGTTTCACCCACATTCCCGGAAGATCTTACATTTTCCCGGGATTAAAAGTAGCCTGTGTCCTTTCCCAGGCTCTAGACTATCTGTGTACCAAATTTACATCGGTTGAGTAGTTTTAGCGTGAAATCGAGATAGATTGATAGCCAAATAGAGTTACTTTCGCATTTATATTAGTTAGGATTGACCCATATGTTATACTCAAAAGCCACCACCCGGATGTTCACAAACGGAGTCACAACCGAAGCGTAACACCGCAACCCGTCCCCATACATAATTTATGAAACTTAAAGAAATGCAATGAAATGATCGTCCCATTGTAGATAAACGGCCCATTTCCACTAGCACAATTGAATGATGACTATCCATTGTGACTATGTTTAGAGATCCTGCAAATAATACCAGGATAGGTGCTCTGCTCTGCTCTGCTCTGCTCTACGTCTATTCCAACCACTTATTGCGCTTTATTGGGTCACTTTATGCGAATACACTTTATGTTGATACGATAAGTGGATTATTAGGGTGTGGAATATTTTTGACGTCCCGCGTTGTGACTGTGCTTGGGCGTCTTTTTGCTACTGGCCTGTGATTGCTCTTGAGTTTTTTTTTAGCGAAATTGGGGTAAACATACTTTTGTTGTGAAAATATGAGGGTGTTAACAGAAATGTGTCTAATGAGTATAGAGTATATTTGAACTAGAGTCTAACAAGAATAACAAGAGTTGAATTTAAAAAAATAATTAATCCGCTGCTTTATCGATTTTAATCGAATCACATTAAAAATTAAAATATAAACATTGATTTTAGCGCTTTAAAATCTACTAGGTAAAAAACATATCAATTATACGCCTAAGACAACTATATACCTACCTACTTAAATAATAAAAACTGTTTCGAAATAAAATATAATTTTTTTTTATTTAACTATTTGTTCAAAGATCAAGAGGCTCGTAAGTGTAGGTACTCGTTAGACAATAGTATCTCGATGGCAGTAGAGAAACCTTACATATCTAGAGAGCCAGAACCCTTCTAGGCATTATGTACTTATCACCCTCAGCCACTTCATTACTTACCATAGACCACAATCTCTATCTATAGATATACTATTTACCTAATAGACGCATTCTACTTTCTAATAAACATTTAAATCTGGTTTTCTATAATTCTATGGCATTTGATCAAGATATCAATAGATAACTGATAACTTAAAATAAATCTCTACAGTTTTTGATTTTTTAGGAAAGAAACAATATACACCTACAATAGGTAATTGTAAATATTTAATGTAAGAAAAAACATTTATGAGAATAGTCAGGCTCTAACACTCGGTTTGGAAAGTTACATTTGCTGAGAAGAGACGGCAAAACGTCCTAGTAGAATATTTACTGACATAATTTATGATCAGCGTAATACTTTCAGCAGCATTTTAAATGTCTTAAAAACTTTTCATCCTCTATTCCAACTCCTTCATTCATTTTGCTATAAAAGTTAACCTATTTCTTTTCCTTAGCTCAATCTCTTCCCATGTCTATCTGTGTACCAAAATCAGTTCAGAGGTTATGTCGCGAGCGCGTAACAGACAAAATTACTTTAGCATTTTTAATAGGAATAGTAGGGTGGTAGTAGTAGTTATAGGAGGAGGACCGGGATAAGTGGCGCGCATTAGGGGAGGCCTACGTCCAGCAGTGGACTGATTAGGCTGAAGACGACGACGACGACGAGTAGTAATAGTAATAGTAGGGATGGGTAAGACAATCACCTTATAGTAAACTGAAACGATCACAAGAACATCGGGTACCTACATTTCATCCCTACCATAGATATCTCCGTGAATTTCCCGGAGTATTTCCCAATTATAAATAGAGAGTGTCACAGAAAAAGTGACACTTACCCGTGCCTTACCTACATTTGTTAGTGCACACGTACGGTGCTACGTCACTATTCCACTATACATTTTTGTCAGAGTTTAGGACGCCTGCAGACGTCCGACATGCACTAACGATCCCCATATACAGCGGCGTACAGCGAAATCTGTCGGCAAATTAGGCCTTTCATTAAAGCTTGTATATCAATGTTGTTATTTATATATATAGGAATATATAGTTAGTTAAAATAGATACAATATTGTTTTAGTAGTTAATACAATTTATAAGCTAAAGGATGCTTAAAGGAAACTCTAGCTGATTTTCATGATCTCAGAACTAAATGGTTAACTATTTTTAATACTTCTATGCTACTACAAATCGCTAAACAGCCCTAGATACCCCTAAGTTATTAACGGGACATTAATCAATAAGTTGAGTAGGACAACTAAAAACTTATAAATGTAGATAATGTAAAAAAAATATGGGACCACACACGTGTAACACACATCTAATATGATTGTATTACATACTAAGGTATTATGGAAACCAGACGTTGATATCTTATATATAAAATTCTCGTATCGCGGTGTTTGTGATTAGACTCCTCCGAAACGGCTTGACCGATTCTTATGAAATTTTATATGCATATTCAGTAGGTCTGAGAATCGGCTACTATCTATTTTTCATCCCCCTAAGTGATCATGGGAACGGGAACGGGAACTACGCGGATGAAACCGCGGGGCGGCAGCTAGTACTATATATAATATTCTAAAATGTAACCCATAGGTAGGTAGGTATAGTTACTTCCATCCAGACAGAACAAATAAACATGCACTCAAACATTTGACTGGTATCAAAATCGAATCTACAGACCGCAGCTTCGCAAAAATAAGATACCTACAATCAAATTCTGGCATTGACATTAGAATATATTTTCTATAATGGCGAATGATCAGAGTCTACCGGTCACAGTGGCGGAGTGCGAACTCACGCTGCGACTATGAGTGCCTCCTATAAATTATATGGATTGAGCTGCGGAATGTTGACAACCTTTATTGAGTAAACACTGTTTTTTATTTTAAATTAAAGTTTGTGAAAATAAAACTATTCAACGTAAAAATTGATTTATTATTAAGTGAGGTGCTTTCTACTTAAAACAATTAGACAAATGTTAGTTTGCGCAAATGTGAAGCTCCCGGATGCTTAAGAATGAAATTCCTAGCAATAATACCTTATTTAGCTTTGTCCATATTAAATAATTTCGAACCATATTGTAAGTTATACCAATTACTAGGTACATAAGATAACTTACACATTAAAACTCCATGCCAATTGCATATTTTTTAGAACATAAACCGCTGATATTTTCCAAATTATGAAAATATCGGAAATCGCCGGCTATTAACGCGTGCCCACTCAGACACTGACCTATTAAAAGAGTGGCACAAAAAATAAATAAAGCAAGTAATTATGAATATTCTGAAATATTTTTCAGATCTGTGCCACCGGTTATCGACAACTGGTACGACGTTTAAATTACGAGCTGGGCCCATTTTTATCTGTTTTTTTTGCTCGTCGGGCCTAGGGGTGGCGCACAACTTTTTTTGGACTTATTTTTTTATCGAGCGGCCCGAATGGGCCACTTCAGTACCGGGTTAAACTGACGATATAACGGAAAAAACTAGTTTTTATGCGACTACCGTACGTATGTTTCATAAGAAAATATTACGCCCGTAACTGTGCCTAGACGAGGGACACTTTTTTATCGTTTTGGTCACTGTTTTATAATAAAGAGTCGTATCCAGATAGTTTTGATACCTACTTGATATGTACATAGATAAGTACCAACTGAAATTTTAGGTAATGGAAGTTCAGTTCTTAGTGAGAAGGTTTTTTTATTGTGTTTGAGGAATGCAAAAATGATCTACAAGATCTAAAGGACTACGTAAAGTAGCTTAATCGTATTTGTTCGTAATAATATACCTAACCTAAACGCATTTTCTTTTGTTGCTAATCAAAGTGACATTCACATCTATTATTATCAAAAGGTTTTCAGTACGACATACCTAAAATTATTAAAGGTAAAGATAGGTATCTTGTTGTTAGCGAGCGTTCCATGGCTTTTTCAATTAGAAAATTAAGGAAATCATAGTCCAGTCACCGCAAAGTAGCTAACTAGGTAAAATTAAATTAATTCCGACTATCAATTCCCTCACAATCAAATGACTCCACATGATTTTCCAGCAGAGTCAATTTCAACTGACGTCATAAACTATATCTCTAGCAAATACTGAAATCCCTCACTAAAATAATTGTGGAAATCTATTTAGCTAAAACTTTAGCATAGATGCTTAGATGTTTTAGCCCCGGTTTTTGACTATACTTGACTGACTTGACTATTATTTGACTGCGTTTTGTTCACTCTATACATATCTATGATATTGTCGCCTTCTTCCTTCCGCTTTCAAATACATACCACCAATAACCACGCTATTTTAAAGCTTTAACTTTAAAGTACGATTTGAAAACCTTTTAAAAACTATATCAGTCCCTTGTTACAAAAGAATGAACAGCCTATTCCGAAGCAATCATAACACGCGTCCTATATTTATTGTAGTCAAGTAACAGCCTAGGCCAGCCTCGTGCAATCTAGAAGCTCTCGCACAATCTAACCCAACGGCTTTTGTGCTTACTTTCATATTCGCTGCATTGACAGTTAAAGGGCTCCCTAGGGCTGCTACTTGGGGAAACGTAATTAATAAATTTAATTAGCTTAAGAAAAAAAAATTCAAGTGTGAAAAAAATATATTATACTTGGTACACATAACGTATGTTATTAGGAAACCAATACCTATGATATAAATTATTATTAATATTACATATATCCTCGTAACCCTCAACAGACCGGTTCGAATGTCGTAGATTCGAATCCCACCTAGGACAAACATTTGTATGCATGCATGCAAAGTAGTATGCGGAATATCAGCTATCTGGTTACCTTATTACAAGCTCTACTTGGTTTGGAATCAGTTTGGTCGTGTATGAAAAATGTCCCAGGATATTTATGTATTTAATGTAAAGAGTTTGCAGAAACTATCGCTCTAGTAGTTAAACTAAGAATATCCTCGAAACATTGCCTTTCTATGTATTTACAATGAATAATCATAAAGCTGTCAACATTCATCTTACCAACATAACTCAACGATAAAATATTCCAACGATAATGATAAAAAATATTAATTAAACATTTCGCAGCCCTAATTGCCTACAAACACATGCACAGTAGCCGTCCCTATCGACTCGCCTTATTAATAAACATGCGCTAACAATAAATAATTGTTTATAATGAACTTTATAATATATTAGTGCAGATACTTCATTATCTCGCGGGCAGCTCACGCACACATCTGAAGCTGTAGCATCGACAGCGCATCCAAATATTAGTGATGCTTGACAAATTTATCGATAGATTGGTATAATTAAATTGGAAATGTTATCGAGCGATAATACACATTATCGCTTTCAGAAAAAAAAAGTTAACTCTTTCTCTATCATAAAATGAACAAAAGTTTATAGATTAAAATATGTATGAAATTAATTATGCAAAGTAAAAGTTTGAATATAATTTCGTGTTGTAATTACAAAGTGAATATTTAGATGTAAATCTTGTGAGTAATTAATTATTGTAGTTAAATTATGATAACGAAACATTGGCACAACACCGTATACTATCTAGCCCAGTATGTAAATTAGCTATTCCATTAGGAGTTAACCTATTTTAATTTATAGAGGAACTTGCGTTTAATATTAAATTGATTATAATTAATGAGTTTTTAACAAATTCCATATTACGTGCATTATATAAGGATGGTTTTACTTGTATCTATCAAGTTAAGGTTGTTCTAAATTGTATATTTTGTATGACCACTTTATGATAATGCCATGATTTTTGTTGTAGTCAAACGGGAAGAAATTTCACAAGAAACCAGCTGTTTGGGTTATAAGTTATCACAATATTTTCTAGCAACGAATGTTTTATATTTCTTTGAAGTTAATAAAGTGATGATTCTATACAGGTTATGTTGTATAGGTGTCTGGAAAAAATGTCATTTTACAGGAGCTAGATTTGTAAAACACTTTCGATTACTCGTGAAATTAAACTATAGATACCAATGTATTTTTGCATAAAAAATTCTATCAATTATTGATTTATCGATATCGACAAAACATCGATCGTGTACCATCACTATCATGCGCAGGAGCATCACGACCGACGTTTGGTTCGCATTTTCTTTTATCGACGCATTGATTAATGCGTCTCGATTTGAATAATAATTTTCAGATACAAACGTTATTGTATGATAAATTTAGTGCAAATTGTTACGTGAAGCCAATTGTAAGTTACTAGTATTAACTATCCGTTTGTGGTTGTAGTTTTCTTTGGATTTATTTTGTATCGTAGCAAGCTTCCTCCTTTTGCAATGAAACGACTTTCAAGAGGTCAGTTCAGTTCGATATTTTATACTATTGAAATTAACGTTTTAGCCGGTCATAATCGGAGATATATTCTGGAGGTTCTAGTAGCCTATGGGGTTAGTAAAAAACATTGAGAATATAATATTGGTAATCTTCCTGGCATGGCGACCATAAACCTACCATTTACCGCAAAAATCAAACCTCAGCGGTACATTCAAATGTTAGCAGAGGCCACAAAACACGTTACCTAACATGAAGTCCATTCATCCATCTAAAGTCATTCACCAAATTACACACTCATCATTCAATCACATATCGTCCATTCAACTCTCAAGTGCTCAAAGCGCCAAAAGGAGGAGCGGGCGAAAACAAACGCGCCCGGTAGGAGGTGAAGGTCGCAAAACAAAAGACGACCGACATACACACATAGTTACGGAGCCAACAAACCGGTAGTGGACAGACAGACAGATACAACAGTGAACATCGCTACTCGGTTACGTGGGTGATAAAAAGAAAGAAAAAAGATGTTGAGAGAAAATAGGAAATGTATAGAGATGAAGATGCTACTGCCAGTTTTATTTCCAGATTTATTTTGGACTGAATTCTACTGATCCATATCTAAGGATAAAAACTGTTGTCACCCTGTATTACCAAACATCTAAAATAATACTATTTACGCCATTCTTCAAAACCATCTATTAAGATAAAAGGGGGCATTCTTTACATGCAAACTAAACGCTTGAGTAGCGAGCCATTCAATCTACTGAAGATTTCCAGTACTTATAATTTGAAGAACTTATACACATTTTTTATATCAACCTAATAATGTCAACGCATCTTATCGTGATAGGGTGACTACTAGTGACCAGGCTAAATCTTGACCTGGCTAAGACCTTGGCCAAAGAATAAACCTCGTCATCTAGTGAGGTAATGTAGCCAGCCTTAAGAGCACTCTACCACAAGGCAGCGATCTAGATAAAATATACTTTACTACATTATATAGGTATTTTTATTTATAAATTTACCTAATAATTGTCACACTAAAATAATAAGTTATCACAGTGTATCAACTCTAAATAGGTATGAAGACACGAGCGGGCGCTGTAAGTCCGGTGGTCCAATATTTCACAGCGGTGCTCTTCCAAACCACCTCGATCTTTTATAGTTTTATACGAGTGCCGATAACTTGTTACGTCTTGTTGTACCCTCAAACTGTTGCTCCAAGTGCTATTAATCGTTTGTGATAAACATGCCTCGGGATTATGTTTAAATTTATAGTTAGGATTAGGGAAATTAAAATGTAATGTAACGCGTCTACAACATGCCTAACTAATATTATAAAGATTAGATTTTTGTTTGTTAGTACCAGACCAGCTACGTTATTTGTGAATTTTACAGGCTATATCTTATACCTTTATTCCTACGGGAACGGGAATTACGCGGGTGAAACCGCCGACCGAATCTATTAACTTATTATTTAAAAAAGGTTTACTGTAGGCTACGCGTATATATATAGCAATAATCACAAATAACGTAAACATTAATTAAATTTACACTAATATAATATTATAAAGAGGAAAGATTTGATTGTTTCTCCGAAACCACTTCACCGATTTGAAAAATTCTTTCACTATTGGGAGGCTACACTATCTCCGGTGAACATTCCTAATCATGCGAGTGGAACCATACGGAGGCAGCTAGTTTTGGCTAAGCAGTCTTTCAATACATTGACTATTTCAATTCAATAATTTGACTACGTCAATTGTGGACAGGCGTCTTTCCACATGTCACGTCTCCGGAGCACTAGTCAAAATTATACTACATCTCAAATGTTATTACAACAAAATGTAGGTGTAATAAGTACGTACGTATACGTCGGGCTCATTAAAAGCAAGATGCGTAATAAACCAACACATTACTCTCCTACAAATACAATGTAGAGCTGTAGCTGTAAATTACTTACTGTCGCCAAATAGCGCATCAACGAATAGTTTGTGCTTCTCCAATGGTGCCGACACAGGTTTACGTTTTACTATTATTGTTTTTTTTTCTTTTAAGCTTATTGGCTTATGATCGATGGATTGTCGTCCCTTTGTTGAGAGTACTTAATAAGCTAACTTACCTCACTCACTTGTGCACAAATCTCCCTATGACTTGACATTTTAATCCTATCACGAAAACAAGGCGCCATATAGAATGGCTGTTGCATATTAAAATAATAATGAAGGAATTAAGCCATTCTTATAATCCATAGAATTTCTGCATTGATATTACTAAGTCAATTATACAGTAACAATTTTTGAAATACTTCATGCAATAACTTATTTAAGGAGGTTTTCAAAGACACTATATGAAATAATTAAACTATATAAAGGACATAATATTCATACATTTTACTATTATCTACTTGTTTTTAATTAGCTCAAATAATGTACCTACTAAGTTGTTACACGTCCTTTAACCGAATCAAAGGAGCAATTCACGAACAACTTACAACAATTGAAGTTGGTCACACGTTGTGTCGGCTGTATTGGCAAATGCGAAGTCAGGGCGCGAACTGTATCCCATCCCATTGTGTGGACTTGAAACAATAATCTGGAACCGTAGTAATGAGTCGACGAGCCAGGGGCCTTGTTACAATGACCGCAATGTTAATTTATAATATTAATTTAAGGATTAATATTTAAAAAATGCATAATATCGTCATATCCGACCACTCTTGTAGCGTAGGCTCTGCTTTTGCGTGATATTTTGTTTTGTGTAGATACTAAGGTGGAGGCATTATTATTATTTTGATGTTCTTTTTGCCACCATAGAATATAGGTAATACCCACTATTATATAAAAACTATCAATCAAATATTATATGAAATATAAATTCGACTGTAATTAACTAGAAATTTCAGCGTTGTCTATCGTTCGTACGATTTGTCGATTTGGCACTTACAAATTTCAACAATTTCTTAACCAGTTTTTATTGATTCAGTACAATGTTTTTGGACTAAAAATACTTTTTCACGCGTAATTAAAACACATATTTTCGCTCCATTGAAGGTGATGATAACGTTAAACTTGTAATTAAAACCTGAATGCAATTAGCTGTTCTAGTATAATAAGACTGTTTAAATAATTAAGTAAAGAGTAAGTATTTTATTTAAAAGTTAATTTGACTTTGCTAATTAACGTAACCAGTCTTGAATTAGCATTGACATTTTTATCGCAGTAGGCTTAGTGGATGAAGATAATTGTCTACGATTCTAAAATATCTGATAAAAGTCCCAGTTTCAGCTATAGGAAACAATTTATTGAAGACAATTTATTTTGTAGGTACTTTAGATAGGCAGTAAGGTATACATAAGTACCTACCTACGTACCATTTTTTTTTTCTGAAATAAGTTCTTTTGACCCGTTATAAAATCGACGGAGCTACGCATGTTTAAGTTACAACCGTTTTGTTTTATTTATTACAAAAATCTAACATTAAATACTATAAATCCGTTTTTTTTTTAAATATATTAAAATATGTTTTATTTCAGATTATCCTTCTTCACCCATTGTAGAACAGCCAACCGCAAGTCGTCTGCCTTAAGGCTGGCTTCTTATGCAGATTTTACGAGAGGTTATTGCTGTAAACATCGCTCAAATCGCTTAATTGTTTGGATCAGACATCCTGCTAACAAAAACTACATTATGCATTGTATTTGGCAGCAAAGCAAAGAGTGCGCTTTATTTAATTATTAAACTTTTATATTACTTGCATAAATGTTAAGTCACTATAAACATGGGTTAAGTAACAAATAGATATTACACAACCAAAACTATTATTACAAACATTTTGTCGCTTTTATAGGTCACGCAATAATCTACCTTATAATAAATAGATAAAGACACAAAATCTTAAAACACTATCCCTATTTAAAACCAGTCAATATTAATTATACTCTTTTTGGAACTACTGAGAATTATTTAAATTACCTCCAACAGATTCAGCCTTCTTTCGTGTCATATTGCTTAAAGCATGAGTCATTGTTGACACCTCTGTATAATCTAATTTCATAAATCAATCCTTATACAGCTCTCTAAGTGTTACGAGAATGTCACAACTATATTTAGGCGCCTGCGCCGCCATAGAAGTATTAATTGTAGTCCAACATTACTATTGTTCTGATTGCAGTATATTGCTGAAATTCTATATACTACATTTATATTCATACTCGTGGCTCCCCGCGGTTTTGCCCGCGTTCCCAAAATTTTTCCGAGATAAAAATTAACCTATGTGTTAATCAAGACTTTATACTACATATATCTGTTCCAAATTTCATCCAAATCCGTTCGGTAATTTTTGCGTGAAATAGTCATGCGATGCTCATAAACTTTCGTATTAACAATATGAGCAGGTTAACCCTGTGAAATGGCATTAATCGTTGAAAATTACTACTAGGTATACAGTTTCATTATTACTAGAGTATAATATTAATTCTTACATAAAATCTTATTTTTTATGATTTTCTCTAATCAAATATCTATCCAATGTTTGTAACGAAAACGAGAATGGATACTTAAAATTAATCACCCAAAAATAATTTTGCAAAAAATACAACGTCAAAGTCAGACGTCTGCGTTATCTGACATCTTGGCTTGTTCTTAAAGCAGTCATAACAATTAATTGGAATAAGTACTAGGCGAGGCAAGATAATTGCGCACCGTATAATATCAGCAGGAGTTGACTCATGCCACGAAGACAATAGACACAGAAGGTGCAGTGTCGATTCAATACTGGAGTTGCCGGTTGGCTTTGTGGCAAGTGCTGGCTAGCAGGAAAACCATTTGTGTGCACGAACTTTCCTGTTCCTGTGTCTGTATGTGTAATTCTAGTTACTGGTATAAATTCGCCATTTGACTAGATTCAGATGATCGTAAAGAAAATATATTCAATATGGATGTTATGTATCTCTAAAATTCAAATTCACTTCGAAAAACCTTAGAATACTTAGGTACTATTTTAAAATCTACATATGGATTTTTTTTTCAAAATATTAAGCTGGTATTTAAAACATAACTTATTCGAGCATGTCCATAGTTCACAGATCCGTAGAGTTAAGGACTCTTGACATTTCACTTAAGCCGAAGTACAGACCTTCTGTGTTTATCTACTCAGTGTGTGGCGTCCATCTACCACTTTTATATAGCCTGTGTGATACAAGATTAATTAGTGATGTCATACAATAATTATAGAGGTGATACTATAAAACTAATAGGGCTAATATCCAATTTAGATACTTGGCAGATATGGGGAAGTGTATTATTTACTTTCTTATTGAATTTCATATCAATTTCGGGCAGAATGTAGAGTACTTTTCATTTATATGGTGAAAAGTAGGAATGATTCAAATCATCTAAATCTTCGTAATTCTTAAAGGATCTCTTAAGATCTGACGAATTTCATTTCTGTGCCATTTAGCTACGATATAAAATTAAATAGAATTAATCCCAATAATTTAACTAACGTACGTAACAGATGATGATGTTATGACTAAAGCACTGATTTTGTATCCAACGTTTGACTTTTTGGAGTTGCGATATGATAAATTGTATGACGTAGAGTTAACAAGCAGACAGAGGGCGAGGAAATATAAAACCAGCAAACTATATTACTCACAGTTTTCTCACAATGATTTCTTCATCTTAACATAACTATAGTTACCCCACAAATTTCATAAAAAATACATATATATATATATTTATTTATTGGTTTTTGTAGGTTGAGAATGTGGAGTGAATGTGGATTTGACTGGAGACCGAATGAAATGGACGCACAAAGCCGACCCTAAATAGGACAAGGCGAGGAAAATGATGATGATGATGAGTAGGTATATGAAATCAAAAACTATGACTTTGAAGCGTTTTAAAATTTATGTACAATGTCCAAAAATGTCTATGGTCAATACAATAGAAACAATCTAATTATTTATTCGAACCAGGTATTTTGTATCTGTGGCATATCTTTCCTCAGTTATTAATTAATAATTAAGCAGGCAACTGGATCGTAAACACGCCGAGTGCATTCCTAACTCGTCAACATCAATATTCAACTGAAGCGTTTATTATCATATCTCATTATACAAGTTAGTGCTTGTACAGAACGGAGAAGGCCCCCTTCTTAGGTTATGACCTTACTCCTGAGCACACAATTTCACCCTTAGAATAATATACGAAATACTATTTTATAGGTTAATGAATAGAGTCGAAGTTTGGATGGTGATGAGGAGTTGTAAAGTCGAGATTCGGTTTTCAAATGCAATTTGGAAATGAGATCCGCAGGGTAGCCGTTACCCTTGAGGGGTGTAGGGGGTATGGGTGCCTTGCCACTATTATTTATAAGGGTGGGTCAGTCGTCGGATAGTGGGCTATAGGATTCGCTTAAACTGCAACCGCTTACGTACGTAAAGCTTATTCGTATATTGTTTTGTTCTATTAATTAGCATATCCTCGACTCGACCATCTTGCCGCTCCTAGTTTGTTGTTTGAAATTTTAAGGTAAAGGGGTAATTTAATTGTTTGGTGGTGTAATGTTGATATGAAGGTTTCAGTATTTTGAATGTGTTGTTTAAATTTTTTCTAATATTGTTTAGTATTTCAGCGTTGAGTTCGAAGTGAAACTAGGTAGGTACCTTTATCTTCTTAAAAATAAATTAAGTCGTTTCAGTGATAAGATCGACTAAATTGTTTATGATAGTCAGAAACTTTTGTAACTTTTCATATTATAATTCATCTTGTTGAGACAAATTATAATGAAGTAGTTCATAAATTATTTACTCTCTAACAAGTATTTCAACACATAAATTTAATTGCGAAGAAAAAATAATTAAAATGAGTATACAATTCACATTGTTGTAGTTAATTTCACAGCTATCTTTTACGGAAGTTAATGTCTCATTATATTGTATGCGTTTCCATTATTAAACCCGACACGTTATTATGAACCTCTTAAATTGTTAATGATTAATATTCATTGAACTTAGGTAGGTACTTAAATCATGTAAAATCATAGCTGAGACATTTATACCACTAAAACAAAATATTATGCCCTGGTTCTTTACCAGATTTTCTCAGTTTGAACATCTAAATTTATGTGCATAATTACAAATATTTTCCCATAGACTTAGAATTTCCATCTGTCATTTTTGATCTATGTTTAAATAAATGCAATACTGCCAATGTTATAAACGCTAAAGTTCGTATGACTGTCTTACTCTTTCTTGCCAGACAGCTAAAGGAATTTTGCCAGAGAGCTAAAATATATTCTGAAATAACACAGAGGACTTCTTATCCCAAAATTGAAGATCCTCGTAAGTTTTTTAAGAGCATATGTTTGTAGTTCAAACCGTAAACAAATGAATGTTATGTCGACAGGATATCGCCTCTTTGATTCTCTAACGTGTGTATGAGTCAGAAGCGATTTGTCGCCATCGTCAATGTATAAATCACTCTCCCAGCAGCGATTCATCAGCGCTGCGTTGCAAGGCGCTACGCTGTTGTGTCCATATCGCTTGAACTACCTGTGAATGGCTGTGATGATGCGTTTTTAGTACCTTATGTTCATAATTTGAAAAACTTTTACAGGTAGTTTAAAAATGTATTACTTTTTTTTCTACTGTTTTAGATGGCTGGTGTTTTCTAGAATACTTTAAAGATCACGATAAAAAAAATTTGAATACTATATCGAATTATTAGTTTGCATTAATATAAGGAATGCAAAAAAACAATATTTATACATGAACGATGTATTATTCTATTACAGTAAATCATTTTAAATAAAAGTAACTAACGCAATGGAAACGTGCCCACGAAAACTATGTTCACAAGTAAAATCTACTTAACATATATTGTTGGAATAATTATCATAAATTACATTTAATCGTGTACTTATTTTAATTTAATGGCTGTTAATAGCTCAGTTGCCACAAGAGCCTGATTATAATTCACGAAATAATTTAAAAATAGCTCATTGTTAAACTTAGTCGGTATATTTTAATGTTAAGACTTTATCACTGTACCTTATTTGTAGTCGTTTTAATAAAATGTTAATGTATCAAAATGGAGACTTTTATTTCTATGTTGGTTATTTTTGTAACATTTTTTAATTACACGGTTCATTGTTTGAGTAGTTAGTACTAGTGGCTCCCCGCGGTTTTACGCGCGTACCCGAGAGATATTCAATTTCCCCGGGATAAAAAGTAGCCTATGTCCTTTCTCAGGCTCTAGACTAGATCTGTGTACCAAATTTCATTTACACAGACAAGAGTTACCTACTTTCGCATTTATAATAATACAGGATGTAAGACTGCTCACGTCTTCTATCAAAACTATAAAAAGATTTAGGTATAGGACTTATAATTGATCAATCCGAATTAGATAAAGGAAAGCTGATTACTCTTAGTGCCGAGAAACACACGTAGGTACTTTACCGTTAGATATATCTTACTAGTTATTTTATTTGGGGATACCAAAGTAAAATAATGTCATGCCTGGAAACTACAGCAGAGATTCTTGTATCATGTAGGTACCTATCACATCTATAATAGAATATATAATTAATTTGTACCCACCAGATACCCCTGTATGTCTATAGACGAATTTACAAAAACTTCGATTTTATCGTATAAAAATAATAAAACATTCTACTTACCTAACAAAATTTATAACATTTTTTAAACAATGTTTATGTTTAAAAGTTGACATTACCAGAGGGCTCGGGTCGATAGTTAATTCTGTAGGTAGTTCGAAAAGGGGGTTAATTAATAATAACGGCGTATGGGTGATTAATGAAACTGTACCCTTCCTAATTTATAGTTGGACTTAAGCGCCTCGCCCCCCCGCCCCGCCGGCCCAAAGCAAACTAAATATCCAATACCTCGATGTTCAGTGTGGATTGAACAGTTTTGATACTTGCTATATCATAAATTACCGCCATTACTTGCCGTTTAGCTTTATTTATCTAGTTACAGAGGATCGTTGATAGACTCAATAAGAAAAGTTGATCGTTTAAACATAATGTTTTTATTAGTATCATTTGTACTAACATAGGTAAGAACCATTGCTGTAATCGGATTTGTGACTGATTTATGTATGCACAAAGTAAGTCAATAAATAATTTACACATTAAAAATTATAATATGAAAATAATAGAATAAAACTTATTATATTATGACAGACTTGGCTTTGTTGTAAGTAACCCTCACTCTGAAGCCACCTGTCGTGGGTTCCAGTCCCACTCAGGAAAAACATTTGTATGCATTAATATGTCTGTTTGTTCTGTGTCTGGATGTTAATATCTATATAAGTATGTTTATGTAGAATATCAGCTATCTGGTTGCCATAACAAGTTCACTTTGAAGCTTAGGCTCTGAAAAATGACCCAGGATATTAATAAGAGCGATGTACCAAAACTTGTGGGTCGTCTTACATTATTATGAAGACAAGTACGAGCAGTGTATTCGGACTTTGAAAATCTAATTACGTAGCCAGTACCCTTACCTCGATCGCTCCTTCGCGCCCGCCCAGCGCCGCCGCCCGCCTACACCGGGCGCTTTCCACTTACACACCTACATTACTTAAATTATAATTTGTAGTTTTTTTTTATTACTCATAGAATATAGGTCTAAATAAAATTATTGAATAGCTAGAATCAGAAATAATTTGATTATCTTTTGACATGTCTTGTTTATTTTTACGTACCTATAGATTGTTTTTTTAAACGTTTTCTGAAAGACTTTTAATGCTCTTTAGAGACAACTAGTTACAATTTTGGTGTATTTCGTGCAAATGAATTATTACAAATCATATGTTTGTAGTGTGATATGGTATGTTCCTTAAAATTTAATCTAATTCTGTAAACAATATGAGATTGAACCATAATGCAATATAATGTATTCCTAATCAAGTCAAGATTTCTCAACATCTTAATTTTAATAAAAAAAAACACTACTAAAAATCCATTCGGCCCAAATGGAAAACGCCAAGTTTGTCCAAGCGCACGAATTATACATGGTGTATTAATACGCTGTTCAACTCTACTATTGCTAGTGAAGTTTTAATTCGATAACCCACCGGCTGGCTCCCCCCCCCCCACCCTCGGGCCTGGCTACCCCGCAATAATGTATTTATGGACGATACCGCGGACCTAATGAGTGAACGTGTGCCTCTTTATACTGCCCTTGTGTGGGCCGGAAGTTACTCACTACTGTGCCTATTAAAATATTGATTAGATTACGCCAATTTTGATATACTTTAAGATAAATTGTTTCACAAGATTCGTGCTTCAAATTTAACATTTTGACCTTTAATATCCTAAGACAATAACGCAAATGCTCGACCTGGGTGAGATTCCAACAAACGACGGTTGAAAGTCAGTGTCACTAACCACGCAGTCAACGGGCCAGTTAATATCTTAGCTATTATTGATAAATTTAATAGAGTGATCAAATATTTAGCTTTGTCAAATTTAGTCTTATTTTTGCATTAAAAACTACTTCAATCAGCACTCGTTACTTCTCGAAAAGATCTTAACAATAAAAAAGAGATTCTATTTTCACGTTATTAAATTTGACAGTGTTGTAGGTAGGTATAGCTGACTTAGCAATATTAAGGATCTTGAATGTATGAAACTATTTAAATAATTGTCGTAGTCTACACTATAATACAGTCTAGTCTACAGGCTCGGCAACGCGTGAGTGCCGCCTCTGGTGTTGCAAGCGTCCATAGGCTACCGTAACCGCTTCCGTTCAGGTGAAACCGTATGCTTGTTTGCCACCTTAGTGGTATAAAAAATATATATAAATAACACTCTATAAGACTTTCATACATTGTCAATACATATAGATGTATTGTCGTTTACAAACAACTTATTACAATATATCTAAGTATGTATCCAAAATGTAGTAAGTTTAAAGTTTAACTCGTCTATTCTTGGGATCTGAAAACTGCGCATAAATTATGTACCTACGCAATATTCTTTTCTGAATACAAAATGCATCAATTAGTCAAGTAGGTAACACGAGTGTGTAATCAAATGTTTGATCCAACATTGGTCACTAAAAATTACGCAAGAAACACACATAAAATATTTGTTCCAAAGTTGGTGATTCTAAAATTACGCTCTTTAAATAGAGCCGGTTTAAATATTGAAGGACAATAGATATTTTCATCTAAATTTTAATTATAAGTAATAATGATTAAAGCCATCAGTAGCGCGACAACGGGCTGACCTCCACTCTCACACCCTTTTGTGCACCTTCAGCAATTAACAATTGATAGGGCATCATTTGTTATTTGAAAATCTACTCGTAGGTTGATCGTAAATTTAAAATAAGTCATGTATCATATAGGCAATACTTATTTATTTGTTACGGTCTAATGTTCGTAGAACGGGATATGATTTGGTTATGTAGGCTTATAAACGATTGACAATTATTGTTTGAATTATAATTATAAGTAGATTAGCTACCATCTCAATTTTGTGACTTCATATAAGTGGGCATAAATATTTTTCATCCCACCATCTCGGAAAGAGTATTTTTAATCTTCAATATCTGAGTGGAAAAGCCGTTTTTATTCTCTAGAGGATAAAGTAAATTGAATTTGGAACATCGTGTGCACTAAGTTTGTGAATTAAAAAAAACATTAAACCTATTTACTGCTACCTCTATGGTGCCGAATATATCATACAACTTTTTTTTTTTTTTGCATTTAGTCATTTCCTCGCTGAGGTGGAATGAAAAGTTATGTGTTGCACTCGAGTGCAAAGATTTTTCACCTCGTGCTCTTTTGATTCCCTCGCTAACGCTCAGGATTCTAATTTTGAATCACTCGCTGCGCTCGTGATTCAATTTTAGAATCCTTCGCTTGCTCGGTCATCAAAATTGAACACGCGGTTAAAAAGCAACTTTGCACTCTTGTATAACAAATAACTATTGTTCCGCGCCATAAAATATATTATACTCGTAGAAGTGTAGTAAAGTCTATAACTTTGGACATGAAGTAGTAAATAATAAAATATTTTTATTAAATTTCGTATGCATATTACCTACCGTCTAATATCTTAAAACGTTATCGAACATTGTAAGGAGCTTTTACCATATGCATATTGCTGTACTTAACAGTCCTATTTTCGTTGATTTTCAATTTAAGAATGTGCAACAATGCCTTCTCCAAAATCCAAAAGGAAACTAACGAAGCGCCTCCACGTCTCACCCCCATGCACCCCCACAGTAGGTACGTCTTGAACCAACTTCCTATAATTAATTACACTCATTATCATTATTGTTCGGAAGGCAGTTTTGCTTCGATAATGAATTGTTCGCCTCCATCATTAATTAGTTTATTATAATAAGAACCGGAACTTTGTTCGTAGATTAATTGTGTTTTATCTCGGGCCAGTTGCTGTTTTAAATACTTTGATGTCTACCTATCTATAGCTGAGTAGATCAGTTATAATATAACTTTCTTTATATATATCAATCTACGCGACATCGTCCGCGTGGAATTGTAACTGAGCTAACACTAACATTAACCCGCAACTTCGTTTACGTAAGCTCTCAAAAGGGAAAAAACCTGATTTTTCCTATAGCCTTCCTCGATAAATGGGCTATATAACAATCAAATAATATTTTAAACTCCAGTAGTTACCTACTGAGATGAGCGCGTTTAAGCAAACAAACCAACTCTTTATCTAATAGGTTATAGGCTATGTAGGCTTTTAGAATGCTAAAAGATGTATCTAATACTTAGATACAAATAGTCACCCTTCAAGTGCTGGCACTATCAATGTCAAAAGAGAGGAGGAGGTTACTGGGTCTATAGGCAGGGTAACGTGCTAGACATGTCGCTAGGATATTGATTGACACGGCGGACCTCAACTAAATTAAATGTGTCAATTTTGATGCTAATATGCTACGACTAGCCACTTTCTAATAGTGTTGTTTTTCATCTACCATGCACATAAGTATGTGTCCTCTTAATCTGTTTAAAATGGATTAATGGAATATTCGACTCTGAATATAGGTTCATAAGGTCCCTTACGAGAAGGTTACCGTACGACGAGTTCTTGGTCTCCATTGACTTTGTGTTTATCCCAATATGTGAAACTAATCTTAATATATTTGTCCTGCAGTTTTATATTTTTGACAATTTTAATTAAAAAAAGATACCACATTTTATATGAAGAACATTAATAAACAGTAATTATTAAGGTCCTCAAGCATAACCATCATCCAATAAAGAAAGTTTAACAATTTTCTTTTCAAGTTATTCCGAACAGTTTTTTGTTGGACATCTTTCATAATTTATTCATGTCTCGCCACTCCTTTTTGTTTAAGGATTATGCTTGTCAATTTCGTTTTGATGCAGGGTCGGTTTGTTTATTAGGGAGATTTTCGTATTGAAACTTACTATAAACATTGTAATTTATTTATTATAAATAAAATATTCTACGACTTCTATATCTATCACAAACTCCGCGTTGTTTGGAACTAGATTGGCCGTGTGTGAAAAGTGTCGCATATTAATACTTACATGCACACATAGCTATTTAAACAGACCATTCAGACAATAATGTACCTCTTGACTACAACAAATACTTCAATCAACAAAACTGCATTTACAGAAGGTAAAAAATTGCAACTTCATACGTAGGTTAATACGATATGTGAGTGTATGTATGGGTCACCCAGTGCGCCACTCATACACACGACGCCCATTCAAGATATCGAATAACCCGACTTTGAATCGAGACAGCTACAGATTACCTAGATACGTCTAATGGTACTCTGTGGTACCCGCCCTTTGCCAGTTCCAATATTTTTGATTCTTCGACGGTTATTTGAGAGATATTAACATATTCATATACTTATTTGAATGTATTTATACTTTTGCACAGGCTTGAAGTATTTGTAATTGGTAGATAGCCATATAACTAAAACTAATGGTTTATTTAATGTGTTGCAAAGAGCAAAACTCGAGAACGGTTAGACTTAATAGTAAAAATAGACTCAGATAATAGATTTCTGTTTTATATCTATCTATTTTTGTACGTAATGGTTAAAATGAGTTTTTCATGAAAAAGTAACTTGCAATTTTTTAAGAGTTTTTTATAAGGGCTTGACTTCAAAAGCAGGTATCTAACGGTCAAGTGACATACATGTAGGTAGTTTAGTAGAATGTAGTGTTAAATGCGTAAAAATATATATATATATTTTGTAAGTACCTACCTGAGATATTGTAGTCTGAAACACACATAATATATTATTGAAAAATAAAACACAAGCTACAAACTAAAATAAAGAAATGAAAATGAAGAAATGCCACCTGACCATATTTAGAACTATAACATGTCCATCAAACTTAACTGGAAAATATAACAAATTAATATAACGGTAGTAGGTAGGTATTGTATAAGTTAACTACGAAACAAAAGTTATCCGGCTAAATGTGAAACATCAATCCATTACATCTGTATCTATCGGATAAGTTAATTTTTAGAACCGACCCAGACTCGAGAACGTAGACTGACTTAATACGTGTTATATGTGTTACAGATAATATATTTTGTTTTACAATAAGTGTCTGAAGAAAAGTAATCCTAAGGACTTGTTAATAGTAACAAACGCTTAGCTCGAAGTGTAGTTTTTAGTATGTAGACCTGGCAATAAACTTTAATATTTTGGAACATTTTTCCTGGGCATTTCTAACAGACGAACTTAGTAAAACTATTGTGAAAGAAACTACAAAATATTAAAGACACTTATAACTCTTAAGCTACCTTATAAAAAGAATATCTATTTGGTACTTATGTCTCTACAACTACATGCATAGGTTATATCTCTGCTAAAGTTTTCAGTTACGTCAGTCAAGTCATTTTAAAACCAGAAAAAAAAATATTGGCATACCCAATGGATTATTTGCTTCTACGACCAATTTTACTTAGTATCACTTCTTTTAATCAAACTCTTAAAAACTATTTTAAAATAATGTGCAGTAAATGTGATGAAATATTTTTATTATAATATTATTATTCCATAAAAGTTAGATGGCAATAAAAGTAAATCATGTAATTGGCGCCCTCCATCAATTATTAAGCGAATCGGCAACTTTCGGCCGCTGCAACTTGGCCGGATTTGAAGTTGTGACGTCATTTAGCTATTTACGTTTAAAACACCTTTAGGTTATCTGTGTCGTGTCTAGTGCTCTTTACCACCCTATTATCGATTCATATTGGAACTTTACCGAAATTTTATTAATGTTTCGACAAGTAACAGTTCTCCTAGCTTTTTGCCAAATGAATGACGGAGTTGAAATTGAGCTGAATGTTTTATAATTAAAATAGTAAGGTATTTGAGTCCTCATTAGGCATATGATCTAACTTCTTAGTGTTAAGTTGCATGTTAGTAGATAAGAAAAACACCTGTGCAGTATCAACTGTTAAGTAAAACTTAGAAAACAGATGGGAAAGCTTTTTATTCTCTTCTTCCAATAGATAGTTGAAAAAAAAACCTGTTTTTATGAAAATGTTAAATAATAATAGATATAGATAAGGTATTAGGTACACCATATCCTTTTCAGCAACCTTCTGAAACGAGCATTGTTATTTGATTCGTAAGAACTTGAATAAAGCACATATTTTTGATTTTCCAAATTCTCTAAATATTTTTCATAAACCAAGAAATCCATTTTTTGTTAAATTTCATTAATTACAATTTTCACCACGATTATTTCCTCCACTAAGCTCAGTCTACGTAGATACTATCAATTTGATTCTATTAGGAAGTGTAGATGGTGAAAGCTGGGCTATCGTGATTGAGTTACATCGATTATGCGAGCGTTACTGTGTTACAAGCCTTATTTACTGTCAAACGATGGTTAATGACGTTAGTTCAGAATCTACAGGATTTGGTTTGATCATACATATTGACTTACAATCATGAGGGCCCTGGTCCAAACGCTGCCAAGTAGCTACGAGTTCAAAAAAAAATTACGTACGGATTCACTCCACTGGCTTTCGGTGAAGGAAAACGTTGTGAGGAAACCTGCATGCCTGAGATACAATTTAAGCTATGTGTCATAAGACTGATATTAGAAAAATTGACATTTTATTGTATTCTTAGATTAATCTACGACTTAAGAACTGAAGACAGTACCTACTTACAATGTTCTTCGAAACTAAGGAACTGACGTATTCTACAGCAGGAAACGATACTGAATGTATTTTATGGTCGGTCATGTAGGTATCTGTAAAGTCAGCTGCCTAAGTTTTTCATTTTATTTCCAAGAATTTAGTAAAAGACAACTTTTAATAAAAATTGGGACCCTACAGACCCTATATTATGATCTAAATAAAATAAATACATTTTATTAAAAAAAAATATATAGGTGTCTACTTTCTCCTTGAAGTTCTGCCAAAAGTAACTTTTTTATACATGTAGGTATTAAGTACCTACCTAGGTAGTAGGCTTAGTGATTTCTTTTAAGTCTTTTTCGTCTATTCAACTTTGGTTATTTTGTTTCTGATACCGTGTCTTTCATTAACTATCAACAGATTTGGCTACGGGAAACTTTCCGATTGACGAAAATATTTTCCAGTTCACTTTAAAACTTTAAGAATTTCTTTAGAGCATGTCATGTCTGTAATCAAACTTTGTAATTTGATACAGTTATACTTATTTTAGATTGAAGATAAAAAATAACTTTTATAGATTATTTCAAAACTTTTTAGATTCATAGATCATCTACCTTTAGGTTTAAGGGTAAGTAAAATATTGTATAATAAAATATTTTTTTATTTCAGTTTTTCTCATAAAAGAATATTTTTTACCGTTAATTTATTATTCCACTTCCACACAGATATTTCAAGGAAGGGATATATTTTCATTATTTATTTAAAAAGAAGGGATATTGTTTTTAATTCCAGTTGTTTCCTCGTTGGAATGGTGCACTAAGGTGATGCGTTCGAATCGCCAGTGCTGCCCGATAATGCATTGTCCAGTAACGCGAACACCCCCGAAAATACAGCATGCGAAAAAAGCCATCCTCACCACCTCCCGCTGGCATTAATGTCCCCCCACCGCGCACTAAGCTTCTTTTTTTAATACATAACTTTTTTTCAAGATGCATTTTTACATGTTTCGACCTAAAACTTTACACACCCAGAAGCGGTGAGCGAGAGAAAAGGTAACGCCTATTAACGCTCGGATTTCTCACTCGCTCCCGACGAAAACGTACGCCGGACGATAGTGGCGCGAGCGAAACGGACGTATCCGTTGCCGATGCTGCGTCTTAAACCAAGATTAAGGCTCTATTCCACGTTTCGGAGCGCATATTCTCCGTTTAATCGTACGGAAAGTTAACATTTTGTCTTGAAACTAAATTTTGATACCTCATTTTGCATTAGAAATAAATAGAAACTAGTTTATAACTAATAATAATGTATTGTAGTGCCTGAAATCAGGTGAACGCTATACGTCTCACTCTAGCGTCCAGTGCGAAGGCATTCGCGCCACGACAATTGAGTTGAGTTGAATTGAATTGAGTCGGTTAAACCGTAAAAATGGTCGGGCGGGTATAGCCGCGCGTGAGAGAGACGAACGAAAGGCGGGTTGATCGAGACCGCTGCCTTCTTCTCCTCGACTTACGGCGACTCGCGACTAGTGAACGTCAGCGTACTGACGTGAACGGCCGTATCTGCGTTGCTTCGTGTTACGTTTTGACAGCCAAAGAAAAAAAAGAAACGTTTCGCGCGTCTTTTGTCAAATATTCAAACTTTTTAGTGCGTTCGGAATTTGAACTGAGTGGTGGTGTTTTGTTATATGAGATTGTTTGAAGGATAAACTGTGAGCACGTTTGCAGTGTAATAATTAACTATCGGGCCGGACTAGCCGCTGAGACGCTATAAAGTGATGAATCAGCGAGCGCCGGCTAATTAACAACGTCACTGCTACGAAAACAAATCCAAACGTCTAACTACTATAATTCACCTTCTGGGATATTGTAAGTAACTTAGTTTGTACGTGTCTGTTGCTACAATTGTATATTAATTTGTAACTTTTCGTGGAGTATTATATTTTATTGCATGCTTATGATTATTTATTATAATTTGTACAGCTCTATTGACCATATAACATGCTATTGAGTAATAATATTATTAAATAGTTTTCTTTTTTTTTTAATTAAAATAAAATGGATTAGAATTCTAGTAAACTTTTTGAATAATGAAATAAAATAATATTGATACGTTGAGCTTTGAATGGAATTGTATAGATTAGCGTGTTTCGTAGAAGCGCACATGTTTTCGTAGTAAAACTTTTTGCACGCATTATATTGATAAAATGAAATGGTTGAATATATTTTTGAGCGTGGTAAAGAGGAAAAGTTACTACGGGGCGGGGCGACCGAAGCCAACAAACAGCTGATTGGTTCGGATACATGTGTCGCATTTTTCTGTAGGTATTTTTTTACTTTTATTAATTTCCGAACGAAACTTTTTTTTTAGTTTATTTTCATCCGTGTTAAAGCTCCGTTGTACGGATAACAATGTAGGTTTTAACTGGGCCGTTAATAATTATTGCTTATTATTTTGTTAAGTTTATATTGAAGTATAAATAATTTAGTTATTTAACCTAACTAAATTAACGTACCTAAGTAAGGATTTATTGTTCCTAATGCATGTGCCTAATAAGTATACCATAAGTAAAAAAAATTACCTTCAGAAAAGTAGATGCAATTTAATAAAAAAATTATTGTCGAATATTTTATTTTATTTTACATTTATTATGAAAATTATAGGCCAAAGTATCACTGAAGAATTCCTGAGAAATAAAAACATTTTTAAATTTTTTATTTCAAAAATATTTAATTTATTAATAATTTCCCATTCATACCTACTTAATATAATCTCATAAAAATAATCATACTCTCAAAATGACATTCCATGAAATAATTAAATTTATAAATACTTTTTATTTCTGCAAGCTGCGTACACGCATGTCTGCGATATGACTAGAAAACCTAATAGATATCTACCTATTAACAATTCCAAATACCTAGATTCTTATTTAGATCCAACCTTTAGGACATATTGCTTTACAAAACATATTCTGCAGTTTTTATTTAATTAGGTACAGGACTCATGCTAAGTCAAAATATTATTAATTCATATAGAAAAGGATGAAGGCCTACCTAAGTTTTTTATAATGTTGGTAGGTACTTCCACTCGTAACTACCTCTGCAAGTTTCGTCACTCATGTGGATTATGTAAAATTCGTCTGAGTTCAGTCAATGTCACATTGTCCTTTAATTAAAATTATCAGCAGGAAAAAGCAGTCTAACAAAATACAATACAAGTAGGTACCTAGCTATCTATAGATATCCCTTAAATATAGTTTTCTGAGAAATATTAATCGGTGTTATTATTTTGAAATAATGTGGCCACATTTAAATACTTATAAATACAATTTCCTTCATGCAAATGAATTACTTGATTTATACATTTTATATTTTGGTAAAGGTATGTATATTTGCCAGTTATGTAACTTACCTACTAATGTATTTATCTAATCTATGCGCTTAGATAAAGGCTACAAGATCATCTAAAGATTTGGTAAAACAAAACGTCAAAACAAAAACTATTCTGTAATCTTATTTAAATGCTTACCTACTTAAATGTATCTATATTTCTTTTTATAATTTACAATTTTCCTCGAGATAACACACTACCTACTCCCATTAATAGACAAAATTTACACTACTAACATTTGAAATCAGTATGTTAAAAATGTAGATAACATATCTTCCTATTAGATACTCACCTCTTACAAAACCTATGACTAAAACTAGCAAACGTCCTACTTAGGGCTAGGATAGGACTCTATAAAAACAGAATCAAATAACATTAAATTTCAAAACGCAAGACTTATCTACTCTACGTGTATTTCAAATAACTCAAATAAATACAATAAAGTCTAGACTAATAAAATCATTAAAAAAATTCACTATAAATCTAATTTAAAAAAATCATTCGATACTCTACCTACTTCATTAGGTATTTAAATTTATTTTTAAATAATTCTTAAACAGTTCGATGCCAAGAGCGATGGAGCGGGTATATAGTAACTGTTTTAAAAAAATCTACATTAAATTAATCAACTATTAATGGATATTTTTGGTTACCGAAGTCAAAATGGAAAATCAAGTTACCGCATATAAATTCGTCACGTCTCACCGTACCTATCTCTATGATATGAACTAAGGTTCAAAAAAATTCGCATAGATTAAATGCCTAATAAACAATTTCAACAAATACGTATGCCTGTATATACGTTTATAATTTAACCGAATAGTCAAAAAAATTTTTTTTATTCGTAACTGCCACTAGATGGCGCTGTACAATATTTTTTTAATCTCGAAGTTATACCTACTTTTTTTTGAAACACTTGATTCGCATCCGTTATAATTTTTTTTCTTTTATACTTATTATTGGTCGAAAGTTAAAAAATAAAATAGTTTTTTAGTGTTTAGCGATAGATGGCGTTGTTACAATTTGAAATCGCACTATAGTTTTTCACTTTGATAACTTATAATGTTAAATAAGTTAAGACTATCTATCATAATATATAAATTAATCTTTTATACCGAAATAATATTGTTACATGCAACTAAAATATTATTAAAAAAATTGTGTTTAAAACTCAATAGAAACTACTAGGTACTATTTCACAATGTAAATTTAAAAAAATAAACTCATAATTTGAATAAAGTACCTACCTAGTGGAAAGTGAAATAAAACAATTATACTGCAATTTAAATTACACACGACAAAATAATAGTAGAAAGTAATGCCAATTGCAATGGGAAGTGGCAGTTAGTGCAGCTATGCAGCACTGTCCTAGATTCAATAAAGACCCTTTCAGTCAATGTTCCTAACTCATTAGTTTAAAATTTACAAAAATAAATTGAGCCTGAATATTATATGATTTATTTTCCTTCCAATTGCTTTGCCATTTCTTTGCCTCTGAGTAAAGACACAAAAAGATTCGTAGCAAGTGGATTATCGTTTATTTTTTTTTTAATATTATCTTTCTCATGAATGTGTATTTTACTTTATGTAATAGTTTTATAAAAAAAATCTAATATTAATATTTACTTTCCCCACCACCACCACTTTTTTGGGCAAAGTGTGCCTCCAACTCTTTAGTATCAGTAAAATCTGAATGTAGGTCCTTAATGTTTAAACGTTACGATCATTTTAGCGTTTACTACAATTCCAGCCTATTTACATAGAGGCAATATAATTATCTATGTTGTCATAGATTGTGTCTGTCTGAGTCAGCATTGAATTAAAATCTTAAAAAAATTCGTAGGAACTTTATGAGTGAATGAGAGTGACCACTCTTTTAAAATAGGCAAGCATCTGCATAGACTAATATTAATCAGTTCTACCACCAGTAGGATTAGACCAGTATCAATGTAATCTGTCTATTTTCTTTGCATACAAAATTTTCAGCGGAAACCCAAACTCATATGATAATGGTTGATCTTTTCTCAATATAATTGTAGGTATCATCATATTGCCAGAGTAGTTAAATAATATTACAGAATTTCATGCCACAGTTCCACTTCGACTATCATTGAAAAAAAGCTCATGCACGTCCACCTAGCTTGATTTAGGAAAAAAATTAACATAGTCAACAGCACAAGATTTATTTTGGCCAAAAATGTCAATCCCATTTGTCTTGATTAGATGCTGAATTGCGACAATTGCCTCAGCTCATTTGAGTCATTACGTTTCGTCTACCTCTTTTATCCTTGAAGGAATATCGCGATAGATTAATCTAATTGCATATTCTATTTCTATCGGACCACATCACATCTTGCCATTACGAATTCTTCGTCCATTGTACCTAATTAGACTAATTCACGTTACTCATTTGTATCTCAACTTGGTTGCTATGAATCACCCTTTTTAATTGTACCACAGAGTCATTAACATTCTGTGACTTTGATTAATATTAAGATTGTACAATTGCCACAAACTGATACGTAATCAAGCATGTTTCGTATAATACAACCGACGAAGTACCTAATTCTTTATTTTTTGACATTAAAAACGTTGGAAATGGAAACATCTCGCCGTTTTACGACAAACAGAACACCGTCTCTGACATCAACTTTTATAACCGTTCAAACAATTACATCTAATCATGCTGTCCTCCTCGGTCCTCGGTACTAAACAATACTAAGTGGGAAGGAGACAGATGTAAGCTCTCCGCTACGCCCATCAATGTCTAATTGCTTTTATTATTTTAAGGCATCGTAATCATTATGGCCGCAATAAAAATTGTAATTACTTCTCATTAGTTCAATTAAGAATTTTCTAGACACGGTTTAGTTGATATGTTGATTGCAAAATGGTTTGGTCCAGTGATGCATTGTGTTGAGAAAGCCGCGTTTTTATTACTATTACCTACGTTATTATTAATAATTCCCTTGTCTATAGGTGAAATCCGATGTCGGATAATCAATAAATTTTATGTGTGTTAGACACGGCTCGTATCAATCAATGTTAATGATCATTCTGAAATTTGGAACTAATCGACGAATTTTAATTTTTAATATCCATAAGTTACTATGTAGGTAATCTCTCCGAATTGGTACTTAACCCGACTACAATCGGAATTTCAAAACGGTTCTCTTTTGTCTATTATATTCGTAACGGACAAAACGAATCACAATATTTAAAAATTCAAATCTACTCAATGTACCTACTCGGGTACCTACCTATGTCTTAACACTCACAATGCCGTAAACAATTCACAAAAGGAAACCAATCAAATGGCTGGTTTACGTTAAATTCTTTATTATAAACGTTGTTTTCCGAAAGGTGGCCAATGACAAAAGGAACATTTCACAATTTTGAAAAAGGAAAGAGTCGCTGGTTACCCTCGAGGAAAACTTCACCAAAAAGTTTTCATGCACGTGGCCAACACGTGGTCTTGAGTGAAAAATCGCGCAGGCCCCGCGCGTTCCTTGCATACCTCCCCTCCCTGTTGCCACCCACCGACCCCCTCGCGGTGAGGACTCGCGCCTGAGGAGTCCTTTCTAAACGTAACAGCCGGGATAGGAAGATGCGGGTCGGCGAAATAATGCTGTGTGTATTTTAAATTTGAAATACAATTTGCTTTGCATTGTTTTTCTTGGCAAATGTGGTTCATTTATGCTTAACTTTGACATAAGTAAACTAAATGTAGCTGTCTGTGATTATGGTACTCAACTGAAGCGTTTTAGGAATGCATACAGTATATTTTGTAAAAACTTGCCAGCAACCACCTACTGATATTTTACTATATTGAAGTAGGTAGGTACCTACTAAATTTATTACAATACATGGGTAATTAATTAACAATGCAATAAAGTTATTTTCTGTATTTTCATATAATATGAAATCATAATACCTACTCTTCAGTTACTAACAATTTTATTAAAAATAGCATTCTATTGAAACGTTAATTCAATTTAGTTTAATAAAATTGGATTGATAAATTAAATTACTACACATTTTTGTATGGAAAATATTGCAGTGATTGTTTTATATACCTAATAAGAACCTACCTACTTACACTCTAGTTGCAAACAGTCGTACTTACTTGTAACTTTTATTATAAAAGGGGAAATTTTTCGTAAAGTTTACCACAATGGTGCAGCTTATACAATGTTTTTATGTGAATTTCAGAAGCCCAATCGTGTTGAGTGGAATTTTTCTTATGCCATTTCACCATTCTTGAAAACAAATTAAATGGTCCATTGAGGAATGAAATCATACCTATTACAATTTACTGTGTAAACTTTCGAGTTTACAAAATTTTTGGTACAAGAGCTTTTTTATGCACACCTCAATAAGCTATGTGTGACCACCCTACAGTTACGTTACAGAGTTCAACCTTAATTACTATTTTGAAAATTATAAGGTATTTTGTACATCTAAAAATTTTCACTGGTTATGGGATATCTTGTGTTGATAGGTAGGGTTTAGATTTTTCGTTATAAAAAAACTGTTCCAAACGCAAATAAATAATTGAACTCGAGACCTTACGTTTCAAATTGGACTTAGGTAGTTACTGTTCTCATCTTTAAACCTTAAATATTATTTAAAAGTAAATATTGTCTATCATACAATAATTAAAATAATATTAGTATATTGTATTGGCTATTCAAAGAGGTAATGCAACCAGCCTTCTGGGCACCTTACCCACTTAGGCAGCGACCTAAGCTCTATTTTTTATTTATAAAATGTAGCTTATGAAAATGTGTAACGACTTAGGTATTTTTCATTTTTCCTTTTCGCTTTATTAGTCTACTTAATAATGTTTTAATTATATAATGTTAATATAGATCGAATGATTACTTTATATATTGCTTAAGAAGGTGTAAGCATTCAACAATAAAATATATGATTAATATGTTCAGCCATTAAATTTGTAACCTGTCGATTCCATTGTATATTTTTTGCATATAATATTATGTAAACGATACTTTTTGTCTGTACAGTCGAAGCAGCAGTCCAGCGCACGGCGGCAAGCTGTTTTACCCCTATTTGAAGACGTCTTCCCTACACAGGGACTTCCTCTTTGCCAGTGGCTCCGGTAAGTTACATTTAATCATTACTTAGTAATAACTTCATTCATAATGGACCAACTGAAATTTGCTACTAAAGTAAACGAAAATATATATTTTTTTTAATACAACTTTAAATGGTATAATCACATACAATCTGCAACCATCTAGCCATCTAATAGGTATATGACATAGGTATACAAGCTTGCAATATAGGAAGTGCAAGTATTTTCTCTGAATATGTTTAAACATTTATACATATTACTAACTCTATGACTGTTTTACTGACCTACATTGAATAGTCTTCTCGGTTTACTACGTCTCAAGAAAGGACACAAGAAACAAATTAATTGATTGGTCCATTCTAGCATATCTATTAATAATTATATTTACCACATACCTAAAGGAAGATCAATACTTACCATAGTTAAATTTTGATATCATCATCATCGTCATCAGCTCATGTACGTCTCCACCGAGGAGCTCGAGCCTCCCCTAGCAACAAATTTTGACATGTGTAGATAGATATATAAAGTGAATAAAGGCCTATAGGTAGGTACATAGTTAAAAAAAAGTCAAGGTACAGGTAATTGAGACAATGAATCTTTGAGGTGCGAAATCGGCGCATTTTTAGTTCAGAAATCTTACTTTTAGTTGTTTGATCGAGCTTCTAGAATATCGTAACACGTGAAGTAATGAGATCGAAGCTTTTACACATCCTTTAAGTTATAAGTTTAAGTATCATGATATCATCACATATTTTGGAATCCATACTTATATATAAAGCTGAAGAGTTTTTTAGTTTATTTGCTTGAACGCGCTAATCTCAGGAACAACTGGTCCGATAAAAAAAAACAGGTTAGATAGCCTATCTATTGAGGAAGGCTATATATTATCATGCTTAGGAGAATAGGAGAGGAGCATCAATCAAAAATGTTGCGAAAATAGAAAAGTGACGCTAATGAAGTTGCGCACGTCATCTAGTTATAGATAACATTAAGTGATAGCATAATTTTAACCAAAGTACTTATAGTTATAAGATTTAAAATATTAAACTATGCAATCAGAAAAGGGCCATAAAGTAAATCATTCTATATACCTATAACGCCTAAGATCTGTCTATGGTCAAAAATTATCTTAGATATAGGTACTTAAATCCAAAGTTTCAAAGACAAAAATGTTGCCTCATTATTTGTTAGTTTTTATATCTTTTAAAAACAGCAAAAAATCTTATACCTATATACCCATTCATCATCATCAGCAGCTCATATACGTCTCCACGGAGGAGCCTGAGCCTCGGCTAACATCGAGGGGACTTTAGGCCATAGTCCACTACGCATATATCCATTGGCTACCTTTATTTATTCATTCGACAGCAATAAATCTGTACGTAATATATCAAACACAACGCGGCCACAACCTTCGAAGTAACTCAACATTATTATGGTGAAAGTTATAAAATTCACTCTGCTTCATTATGAAAACCAACACATGTGCTTAAAGTAATTACAATGTCAATGAATAAATTATGAGCGAGTAATAACAGCTTATAGTACGACGCATCTGTGAAATATTTTATCTTGAGTATTATCTTACTTTATTCTGTGTACATTAAGTCCACAGTATGAAGCTTAGCTGAAATAGTACTTTAACTATACTTTGTCTTTAGAAAAGTACTACCTGCTGACTTTTTGACAGTTGCATGAATTTTTATGACCTAGATATTTGAATTTGTATAAGTGATTTTTTCGCCAAATTTTCAATAAGCCTATCAGAATAGCTAATAAGCAAAAAGTCCACGCCTATTGCAACGGTTATAAGCAATAATTGAATGTGCGTGGTTGAGCCTGTTTCTTTAAGAAAGGTAAAAAAATCAGTCACTCTAAAATGAACTCTACGATCATCACAATAGGGTTGTACAGTGTCTTGTTATAAAGCTCGTGTGCATAAGTCAAATCAGGGCGTTGCGTTTGTTTAAAAATAAATTACTGCCACTTTCGTAGTACTGTGATTACAGTAAGGGCCAGTAAAAACTTTTCTAACAATATTTGTTAACGTTCAAGCTGTTAATACCTTACGATGTTTTAATATCGATTTAGATAATCGTTAACTTTTATAATCGATTTGGGGGATTATCTATATTAGTCGATGCTTTATACGACATGTGAATTCGATTTAATTCCATGGAACATGTCTTGATCGCGTTATTTAAACTTTTTTGACAGCTCTAGTAAACATTCTTATGTTTAAATTGAATATTAGTATAAACAAAGCTAAACTGAATATTTTCTATATAACCCACAGAGAAATATTGAATATACTAAATTAATCTATAAATAAATTGATCTCAAATAATATTTATATAAAGATTTCGTAAATGTTATTATTAGTCGACACTTTTGTCACCGCCATAACTCAATACACAACAATGTAATAACAGCCAGTATAATGAACTGTAGCATCTAAGTATAGTTTTGTACCGTAACCTGCTGGTGTGTTGGAAGTATCGGCAGTAGCGGGCGCGGGAGCGGGTGTGGGAGCGGGAGCGGGCGCGGGAACCGAGAAGTGCCGTATAGCATCGCAAACAAGCTCGATTAGATCGCCTCCGAGAACTGCCCATAAATTCAACCCTAAAACAACCGCTCTGTTTAGTTTGGAAGCTCCCATCCCAGTAATTATACAATAATTCATACTTTAATAAATACTAATAAATCGTTCCCTCACTCCGCGCCGCGTAGCATTATCGAGCATTATTACAAGATGTAATTACACCCAATAAATTACCAAATAATACATCAATCAGATGTGTTATAATTTTCTTATTATTACATACGTTTTTTTTTGGACAGCGGGCAATTTTAATAAAATTATAATGCAGCGGGCCGCGGCTCAAATTGGGGTAGCTCGCGGCTAAACTCGGCTTTAATTATATACGTAATGTTTAATGATATATTCTTATAATAAGCTACCTGATCCTACACGGCGGGCATAAATCAAATATTTCATTAAAATTCGAAGAGCTCACAACCCTTCATTTGGATGGTGTTATTGGGTTCTCGGGATACGATTGCTCGCGAATCCTAAGTATTAGGTGCTCGTCTACTTTTGGTGGAAATAGCATTTTTGCTGTGACGTTGATTAATGTGGATCGATCGATCGATACTGCGCGATTATCGAGCGTATATTTTTGGATAATCGTTTGATCGATTTCAATCCTTTTGGTTTTATTGCTTTTTGAATTAAATTGAATAATGATGAATCATTTTAGCTTTGTTACTTTTAATGTACCTACCTATTTTCCTAAAAGGGGTCATTCATCTAATGATCTATTAGAATAGGTTACATACATTTTGCTCATTGTTGCGCTTGCGCATGCCTGTATCTTTTTAATTTTGAGTTTGCAAGCATGGGTAGTAGATGAATAATAATATTGCGTCTTATCATTATTTAAGTACATTCACAATGAACAATATTTAAACATTTTTTATACTAATTAAGTTGCCACCATCGATAAAATTACACTTCAATCAAATAGAGCTAGAACTACAAAATAACTTATCTGTGTGATATCATATCCACTTAACGTTTTTCTTCACTGTAAGTTCTAACATGATAGAAGTCGCAAGACTTTCGTCATAGAAATTTACTTTTGAATTCATGCATTTAATAATAAAGACTTAAGTTTCTCATCTTTTTCTTATTCCTAACCGAATTTTAATTAAAATCAAACGGCGATTTAACCATACACAAGAAAAAAATATTCCAGCTTAGGCTGGGTGGTCAAACTACATCAAATGTGTTCCCCGCGAGCATCAAATACGGATCTACGGTCTTAATTATATGATTAAAAAGTAATTACCGAAACATTTAAATCAGGTTTTTGATAAAATACTTTTTGTACTTATCATAATTATAGGTGTGTTAAGATATGGAAATATACCGGCGGTTTCTCTTATTCTTTTAAATGTGATTGTAATTGGTATGAGTAAGTTACTTTGGAACATTTTTTTCATAATCTGCACATATACGTCTCCATCGAGTAGTACCAGCCTCCCTTAATAACGAGGTGGTTTAGGCCATAGTCCATAGTGCGGATAGGCTGAATTCACATGCCTTTAATGAGATCTCGGGAATGCAAGTTTCCTCACGATGTTTTCAGCCACTGGTGTGAATTTGGACTATTTGTTTATACGGTTAGTTCGCTTCAAGACAAAGTAGCACTTCTGTTTATACCAATTTTATTTTTATTAATTGTGTACTTCGATATCTAGACATTTGTACACAGACACAGAACAAATAAATCATTCCTATACCTTTACACATATTAATCCTGGCCGGAAATATACCCACATATAGAAAAATGTAGTTCATCATTTATGACATATACAAATATGTCTAGTCCCCTAGAGGAATATCAAAACGATTAAAAAAATAGAACATTAATTCGTCAACTTGCCCATAGAGGGATGTAACTACTTATAAATAATTGTTTAAATGAACTCGTCAAATTGGTTGTATGATTTTGTTTAAATCAAGTGCCGTCTTCCGAGGGGGACCTAAAATGCTAGAAATTACTCGACGAATGATGGTCCTAGTTGCCTTCGTACGTATTTACCCCGTTTCATTAAAATCGCTTACATAGCTCACATGTGACAATAATGCTAGCTAGAATAACGAAGAATTTGGGGTTATTGGTTAAGAATAATTCAATCTCACCAAATTGCTGTCGAGAAATTGTGTCATATCTTCAAAGTGCATATATATAGTACATATAGTAAGATATTAAAACTCAATCGATGCACTTATAAACATTTTGTCTTTTGACACTACTTTTTTCCAACTATTATAAACTAGTGTCTCCACGTGGTTTCACCTGCGTTCCCGGATCTTAAATTTTACTACTCAACAGAATGAGAATATGATATGGAATAGCACATGGGCTGCTTTTTATCCCGGGGAAATAGAAGAGGGATGTAAGCTAATTCGATACCTATATGGTTAAATATAAGGTTTCCTAAAAATAGAAAACAACAATATGTGTAAATAGCACATACTTTCGTTTGAAACCTAAGAAGTTCATAGACGATAAGAAAACTCTTTAAAGTTGTTAACCTAGTTTAAATCATTTTGTTCAACTGCAAATACGAACGCTAACTTGATTTCCTGAAATTGTATTTATAATCGTAACAAAACAAACTAAAACTTTGACCTTTTGTAATTAATTAACGACATCATTAAACACAAGGAAACTATTAGACGCTATCAATAGCATTATTAAAATAATATTATATCCTACAGCATAGTGTACGCAGTCTAACGTTTCCAAGTATTACTACGCGACATTAACAACTACAATTTTGTAGAGTAGTTAGGTAAATCAGATGTGTCAAAATAAATAAATAAATATCCTTTAACATTTTCCACACACGGCCAATCGTATTCCAAAGTAAGCTTCAAAGTGATCTTGTGTTATGGTAACCCGATAGCTGATATACTACATATATTACGTTTTAAAAAGGTACCTACTTATATATATGTTTACATCCAGACACAGAACAAACAGGCATATTCATGCATACAAATGTTTGTCCTGGTTGGGATTCGAACCCACCAATCGGTCTGACAAATAAATTCGGAGGTATGTACGGACCTCTGAGTTTCAGAAACGTGCGTACGGATTCGCCATTGGCTCTATCGGTGAAGGGAAACATCGCGTCGAGTCGTAACTCTAGGTACTTAGTTCAGAACCAGCCTGTATCTAAAATAAGTCCCAAGACATATATTTATTTTATTCTGGCCGTACCAGAGCTATCAGCTTGATACTAGGTATATACGCTCTACGGATGTACCTAACTAGTAGATGTTTTTTCATTGTAAAAGAAATCATTTACCTGTACTGGTTATATATATCTCTCTATATCTGGTTACCATAGCCAAAGCTCTGCTTAGTTTGCAATCAGATTGGTCGTGTGTGAAAAATGACCCAGTTTATTTATTTATGTTTAAAAAACGACTTAATCGAGAGTATTCTTTGCAATGTTCTAAAAAAATTTATAAAGCCGTTTGGTGATTTCATCAACATTTTCTAATTGCCTCTGAGTCGATTTTTATTTGGTTCCAATGAAAAACCCGACTGACGCGTCTCTTCAAATTACCGAATCTTTGATAAACATTTTAATTATGTGTTGTTTACCACGATAACGCAAGGTTAATTATGTACAAATTAATAGCTCATTTGTGACGTACGATAATAATATAAAATACATTAATGTAGTGCGGTTTTGTTTCATGTGATAAATAATTTACATAATTACACCGACTAATGTGACTTAAGTGTACCCAAAATGAGATACCTACTGTATATATTTAAAGTTCAATGTTTCTTCAAATGTAAAAAAATCAACAAAGCGTAACACAGTACAAATGTAAAACAGTAGCTTAGCTTGATACTATATTTGTACCTACCTAGTAGATGTTTTTTTATTATTAAAAAAAAACATTTTTAGAGTAATATGTCAGTTTTTCTATTTAAAATTATATTTTAAAAACGGCCAAGTGCGAGTCGGACTCGCGCACCGAGGGTTCCGTACAAACCTGCAAGGTTTACAAAGTTCGTTCATTACGACAATCGAGTCATAACTATGGTATTTTTATTGCAAAGTATTTGATATGAATTTCAACTTGATAGCTCTACGCGTTCATGAGGAAAAAAGTAATAAGTTTATATTTATTAAAAAATATATATTTTGTAATGTAACTAAAAATTTAAGGTTTTCGGAATTTTTCCTTTATGTGTGCTATAAAACATTGCTTCATGCCAAATTTCAAGATTTTAGGTCGACTGGAAGTACCCTTTAGGTTTTGATTCCCTTGGGAGTACTTGCGAGTTTCAAAATATGCAGCTTAAATTGCTGTTTCTTTTGATTGCGTTGACATAGAAGTTTGATTTTGTTACAGCTTAAAGATATTATAGACCTGAGTATTTGGTATGAATTTCAATTTAATACCTCTACGCGTTTATGAGGAAATGGGTAGTAAGTTTAAAATTATTAAAAAAAAATATATTATGTGATGTAACTAAAAATTTATGGTTTTCGTAATTTTTCCTTTATCTATGCTATAAGACGTTGCTTCGTACCAAATTTCAAGATTCTGAGTTCACGGGAAGCACCCTGTAGGTTTTGATTCCCTTGCAAGTGTCGAAAATTTGCGGCATAAACGGCTGTATCTTTTGATTGCGTTGGCTTAGAAGTTTGATTTTTTCACAGCTTCAAGGGACAGTAGACCTGAGTAATTGATATAAATTTCAGCTTCATACCTCCACGCGTTCCTGAGAAAAAGGGTCTTGACAGACGGACGGACGGACGGACGGACAGACAGACGGACAACAAAGTGATCCTATAAGGGTTCCGTTTTTTCCTTTTGAGGTACGGAACCCTAAAAACAAAATACAATTGGAATAGTTCGTCATAAAAATTGTGTAGTCACTTAACTATACAACAATATGCATGTAATGTCTTAAATATAAGTAGATACACATAGGTACCTACATGAAGATGCCATAATAAAGTCGTAGGAAGGAGTAGGTATATAAGGACATATTAAGTTTGTTAGTTAATTTATAACATTTTTATCTCAATGCATTAGTTGTTGTTTTAATCAGTATTAATTTTTTTTTAATTTCATACAAATAAACATTAAACTATATATAATTTTAAATAAATTTAACTTTTTTCCATTTACGTAGAGGCACTCTACTCTAGAGTTTTGATCATAAAATATATCTAAAAATAAAGTTTATAAATCAAGTTGAATTTTACTTATTATGTTTCAAGTTCTACTTACTTAAAGTTGTCATAGGTTTCAAAACCATATAACCACGCTCTGTGCCCAGGCTGACTTTAAAAGTAACAAACTTTGTTTAGTTCTATTTTTAAATTTTATGGCTTCACAATTAATTATAAATGAAACGTTGTCCTCGCTTGGGTAACAGAAAACTGTACAGCAAACGTAAATATAAACAATAGCGAAATTAAACATATAACGATTGCTCGTAAAAGTAAAAAATCGCGGTGGCAATCGTAAAATGCTACCCGAGTTATAATTTCAACGGACGAAAAAAATAGACGATTCAGAATTAAAATCGCTAATGACTAAGACCATTAAGTTAATCATTTTAATTAGAAGTTGGCGTTTGGTTGCATTTGTATTATTTTTTTTACTGTAAAGGGGACTTTGGGTCACCGCGAACTAGCCGTTCTGATTGTTACGCTAAGCACCATATTCATTGCGTGGTTTATACCTCTATGTTTAGAAATGTAATGAAGATGCTAAAAAATTACTTCTCAAAATAAAAATTGTTCAGATCAGAATTATTAATAACTTCCTAATTTTGTTTTTTTTTTTCAAATTATTTATTATTATTACATTTACTTAAACAAAACACGTCTAGAATATATTCTAGACAGACGAATATTTAAAAAAAATTAATTATGTGTATAACCCAAAGCACACATGTGTCTCTGACAACAAAAAGACGGTAGCTATTAATTAATCTCAGTAGAGAAACCCTATAGAATATTTTAAAGCATTGATTAGCGAGACACATTTAGTTTTATCAAAAGAATTACCATTTGACTGAATTAAAAACCCCTTCATTTAGTAAGCCCCTGCTGTCTTCGTCAGTCGTGATTTCGTGAAGGATGTGCACCGGAGCTACGAATACACAGCTTATAAATTAACTCTTGTAAATTAATTTTGTGATAGAGCTTCCTTCGTGATATTTCAGACGCTTTCTCTTCCACGTTTTACTATTAACTTAAATCATATTTTCTATTTATTTAAATAAACTACTATTACCTTTATTTAATGTCACACTTGTCACAATAGGCACGTAACATTTTGACATATACATAACAATAGACATTTACGAATATGCATTTGATTTCAATATACTATCTACACAGTAAAATGTATTTTTTTTCTATTATAAGAAATGAAACACAATAGTCTCAAAATAACTGTTGGGATAATGGATAATGTTTTGTAAAGTTAGGTTATCGTAAAACTTTGGTGGACGTGGCGGTGGTAGCCGAGCCATACTCGGTCCCAACCCGCTGGCTGGGCGATCGGGACGGCGTGGTGGCATTGGTGCCGCGGTCTTCCACGGACTCCCCTCCCCTCTCGCTTTTAGAAAGGGGATCGGGATACGTGGCCGCCGCGTGGGGAGATATAGCCCTAATAGGGGTATATTTCTCCCCTAACCGCCCTCTCTCGGATTTCGAGAATTTTCTCGAAATCCTCACCGCGGTGATTGGGAGGGCGGTGCCGCGCCAGGTCGCCGTGATCGGTGACCTGAATGCCAAGTCGGTGGCCTGGGGCAACCAGGCCGCCACTTGCAATGTCCGGGGCCAAGCCGTGGAGTTTTGGGCGGCCTCAACTGGCGTTTCCCTCTTAAATAGAGGGACGGTCCACACGTGCGTGCGGCAACGGGGAGGGTCAGTGGTGGACGTTTCGTTCGCCACCCCCGTTCTAGCCGCGCGCATCGTGAACTGGCGGGTGGAGATGGTGGAGACATTCTCGGACCACCGATACGTGCGGTTCGACGTCTCCACCCAGAGCCCTCGGAGGTCGGCCCGCTCGGGCCGATCTCTCTTTCCTCGCTGGGCTCTCACCCGCCTGGACAGAGAGGCCGCCGAGGAGGCGGCTTTCCTCCAGGACTGGCTGGTGCCTCCAGTCCAGGTCCTGGACGTGGACGCCGCCGCGGTCCAGCTGAGGGGGGCCCTGACCGAGGTGTGCAACTACAGCATGCCTCGGTCGCGCCCTGGGCCTCCCCGGCGCGCCGTCTATTGGTGGACGGAGGAGCTGACGGGGCTCCGAGCCGCCTGCGTGGCGCACAGGAGGGCCTACACGCGGAGTCGACGGCGCAGCCACCGAAGCCCAGCCGAGGAGGACCTCCTCTACGCCTCCTACGTGGAGGCAAAACAGGTCCTCAAGGCGGCGATGATCGCCGCCATCGACTCGGCGAGGGCTGAGATGCTGGAGGGTCTCGACAGGGATCCGTACGGGAGACCATATATGGCGGCGCGGAACAAACTGCGCCCCTTTGGTCCCCCCCTGACGCAGACCCTCGAGCCGACATTGCTGGATGGGGTGGTACGGTCGCTGTTCCCGACATCGGGGACGGACTTCACCCCACCAGCGATGGACCCCCCACGGGGGGCGGCTCCGCCGGAGGAGGAGATCCCTCCAGTGTCGGAGGCGGAGTTTGAAGCGGGAGCGCTTCGCCTCCGCGCCAAGAAGACGGCCCCTGGGCCGGATGGCGTCCCCGCTCGGGTGGTGGCTATAGCCGCCTCTCAGATGGGGCATAGGATTCGGGAGCTTTTCGGCGCGTGTTTCACGACCGGAAGGTTCCCGAAGCCTTGGAAGGAGGGGCGGCTGTGCCTCCTCCGGAAAGAGGGGCGCCCGGTGGATTCCCCCTCGGCGTACCGTTCTGCTCGATGAGGTCGGTAAAATGTTCGAGGGGATCATCGCCGACCGGCTCAACGGGCACCTGCGGGAGGCGGGGCCGGACCTGTCGGACGCTCAGTTCGGATTCCGACGGGAGCGTTCGACGGTCGACGCGTTGGCCCGGCTCAAGGGCCAGGTGAAGGAGGCCGTGGAGGAGGGGGGCGGAGTGTTGGCCGTGTCATTTGACATAGCCAATGCCTTTAACTCCGTCCCCCACTCGACGATCCTGGAGGCACTCCGGTACCACGGAGTGCCTCAGTACCTGCGCACACTCCTGGCCGGATACCTGGAGGACAGAGTGGTCCTCTTGGTGGACAAGACGGCCAGGGTGAGGCGATACAGCGCGGAGTCCGGTGTTCCACAGGGGTCCGTCCTAGGACCACTTCTGTGGAACATCGGCTTCGACTGGCTGTTGCGCGGGACCCTCCTCCGTGGCACGAGTGTCATCTGCTACGCGGATGACACTCTTCTCACTGCCCGGGGGAGGGATTTCAGGGAGGCGGCCAATTTGGCCTCGGCGGGCGGATCCCTGGTCGCAGGAAGGATCCGTCGCCTGGGATTGAGGGTTGCGCTGCACAAGACCGAGGCCGTGTTTTTCCACGGTCCTCGGCAGCGCATACCACCCGATGGCCACATCACCGTGGCGGGAGTCACGATAGGGGTCAAGACCCAGATGAAATATCTGGGTCTTGTCCTGGACAGCAGGTGGCGTTTCGGCCCGCACTTTAGCGGGCTATCGACGCGCCTGCTGAGGGCCGCGGACTCCCTGTCGTGGCTCCTCCCAAATCTGGGGGGGCCTGGAGCGCGATGCCGGCAGCTGTACGCCGGCATCCTACGAAGTATGGCCCTGTACGGGGCGCCCATCTGGGCGGACTCCCTCTACAGGAGGGAGAACGCCACCGCCATCCGCAGGCCCCAAAGGGCCATCGCACTGCGGGTGGCGAGGGCCTACCGCTCAGTGGGCTTCTCGGCGGCGTGCGCTCTGGCGGGCACCCCTCCTTGGGAGCTCGAGGCGTGGGTGCTCGCCAGGGTGTACGAGTGGACGGCCCGGCGAAAGGCGCTCGGGGAGCGCCCCGCCGCGGAAGAGCGGGAGGCCGTGCGGCGGGAGGCGAGGACCGCAATCGTCCAGCACTGGACGGAGGACCTCGCCACCGCCGTCTTCGGCCGCCGGACGCTGGACGCGCTCGGGCCGGTCCTGCAGGACTGGCTCGAGCGGTCCCACGGGTTCCTCTCCTTCCGTCTGGTGCAGGTATTGTCCGGTCATGGATGTTTCGGGTCGTACTTGCACCGAATTCGGAGGGAGGAGAGCCCGGTGTGTCACGACTGCGGTGCGGCGGATGATACGGCGCAGCACACCCTCGAGGTGTGCCCAGCCTGGTCGGAGCTGCGCCGCAGTCTGACCGCGGCGGTAGGGCCGGACCTCTCGCTTCCTAGCGTGGTCAGTGGCATGCTGGGAGGCGAGAGCGCCTGGGCGGCGGTAGCCTCCTTCTGCGAGGAAGTGATGTCGCAGAAGGAGGCGGCGGAGCGTGTGCGGGAGGACGACCCTCTCGCCTCACAGCTCCGCAGGCGAAGAAGGGGGGGGAGGCGGCGACAGTACGATCGCCGCAACCTCCCCCCTTAAGCGGTGGTGACCAGCGGGAGACGGGCGCGGGGGCGCCCACTCCCGCATTGCACGGTGCACCACCGTGGCCGGAGGGAATGGCCGAGCACTCGCGGTCATTCCCAAACCCCTCTCCCATAGCGGGAGGGGGACATGAAGGGCCTGCCAAGAGGGCGGGCGGTCGTCGGAGGGGGACTGGACGCAAGGGCTGTGCCGGATTCCCAGTCCCCCCCCATAAAAGACGAGGAAAGAGTGTCGCTGGGTTGTTTAGTGGGTATACCGGTTGGCTAGCAACCGGGGAGTCCCACATAACCCTTCCTGTCCCCCGACAGGGAGGGTATGCGTAACGCATTTTTCCCAGCGTAAAAAAAAAAAAAAAAAAAAAAAAAAAGGTTATCGTAAAACTACTTAATAAAATGCCTCATCCATATCTTCTGGCCTCGATAAAGGCAAAGGGATCCAGACGGACATCTGAATAGCGTCTCATTATCTTTAATTATATACTGATTCTTTGGCAGAAGAGTGCTTGCTTTACTTATTGCTTCGTTTCCAGATATAAACTCACTTATTTTTGTATTATTTCAACTCAAATTAATTGATATTTTCGAGTTATACGGTTTTAAAATTGAGCCTTTCATTGCTTTTAATTAACATTGGATTTTTAAGATGCCTTCTTTATTAGTGCTAAGTAGATTTAGTTTATTTATGTTCCTTTGTTCTTTGGAGGAAGCATTTGTATAACAGCTGTCATAACTTTAATAGCTTATATTTATTTTGAAGAAGTCGGTAACATAATCTTTATGTCCTTCAAGTGATTATAAGGGTGCGTAGACTAGCATACCTATCAATGGCAGACTTGGGTAAACAATCGTCCATAGCTCTTCAAGCAAGTACCTTCTATCCTTCTTTGCCTTTTAAATGATAGAACTGACATAATGTCAAAGTGACATGTTGTTTTCATTAACAAAATTCAACTATGCTGCTATATTATAAATCAGCTATTACACCGCTTTGAGGGATTTGGATACATATTAAGTAAATTACGTGAATATAACTAATTTAAGTGCTCATATATGTCATTCTGCTCATTAACATTTCCACATACATTAAAAAAACACATCTAAATAGAGGATCTTTTCAGCGGCACTTATTAGGGGGTGAAAAGGGGAATGCGAAGGTAAAAAGTGTAATTATGTTGATTATTTAGGTCGTAATGCGCCGACTATCCCGCGCCTCCCCACGCCATCATTAATCGACCCCCACCAACCCCCAACCCCCCTTCCTTACAGCCTTTATTATTTCGTTTCAATTATTTTTGTGATTATCTTTTTATGGCGGGTACGCATTAAAACTCGAAAAAATAACAGTGGACATTAAACGTAATTAGAATCGAAATTACGAGATGTCACCAATGGCGTTTGGTCTTTTGGGGGTTTATTGGGGTTCAGTATACTCTACTTAAAACGGTCACCAAATTAATACTTGGTAACGAATTGTTTCGTATGTCTAGATATGACTTTTTGTTTACTTGAGTCAATAATTACGTTGTGCAACTAGTTTTGCCACCAATCTAAACCATATCCTTGATATACTGAGATGCCTTTGGATCTCCTTCCCTGTCGAGTCCCATACAAGGAAACTCAACAGGAAATCGACAAGTGTTTCGTTTCTCCACAAATCATCTTCAGGACGTGGACCCAAGGTCATGCCTGATTCAATTAGTTATCTTGATATACTGGTCTACTGAGGGATTTGATTCTAGTGAATTTCACTTTAATGCAAGAGTTTTACCACCATAAAAAGGTTTTTTTGATCTCACAAATAAGAAAAGAGATACGTTTGAAGGGTTCAAAACGTACGTGCATAACAAATAACCTTATTACAGCATTCAGAATATCAAATGTGGACGGCATTAATTTCTATAGCAACGGAAATATAAAAACACCTATAATTATATTTAATACTTAGTTGACGCGTGACTATTAACAATAGAACTTGGATTTGCCAACCCTTTGATTCAAGTTACTAATGAATAGCATTTGGTGTTTACCGATTTTGAATTTTGTTACCGATGAAATTGGGTTGCGTTTCGTTCGCCACATGACTTTTAATGCATATTATTATTGAGAACATTTTATGGATGAGCAATTTTTATGATTGTACTGGTATTGTATCGCAGTAGGGAACAGTACAGATGTTGGGTTTGTTTTTGTTGATCGTTAAAAATCTTTTTTTCATTGAGTCGATACGATAGTGCAACTATTATTTTTGTTCTCAGTTTTGTTTCTTTATGGAAACTGATACCGCAAGCGTCCATTGAATTATGTCAGTTCTACTATCAAAAACTATATAATAAAGATAACGAATATTTTCTTTCTTAAGCATCACAGAAATTTTGGTTTAGCTAGTTAAAAATGGTAGAGTCGTCGTTTAAATTTTAAGTTTTACCCAGAGTACCCAGTGGGTATAAAAGTGAACTACAGTAAAAACTATTTATTTCCGTTGTTGTTATTTCTTTGATATGTAAATAGGCACCTATGTACCATTTTACGGCATAGGCTAATACTTATTATTATTTGTACTATATTTTTTACAATAACTATCCTCCTACTTGAATAAACACATAACAATCCAAACTGACCTTCAAACGTAATAATATCATAATTTAACCCGGTGTATACGGTTGAAACAGTTTCAATGGATTGTTAAATTATTTGAGGATAAATTAATTAAATTAAGTAATTGGCTTATCATTAAAATACGTGTAAATAAATTCCCTCGATTTACAAACGTGCGGTGTACTGAGCTGTGCGCCGGAATGGCGGAAAACGTACACAGCTACTGTGACCATTATTTATCTGTTGTGATTTCGGGACATAATGTAATTTGTCTAGTGTAAAACCTACGTAAATCATTTACGTGTATGCGCGCTAAGTTCTGACGTTATTCGCTATGCTTACCTAAATTGATATTATCAGCTTAGTTTTTTTAAAGGAAGATTTTTATGATAAAATTGTTATTTAAGTGTGTTGAAATGATATATGGGCTAATGATATAAATTTCTAGCAGGTCTTTTTAGTTCATGGGCGAAGGAATGTAAGTACTCACAAATAACTTTTTTGTTTATCGACTGGCATAAATTGTTTGCCGAGATAGGTTCACTAAATCTTGTTTGCACAGTTTTTTTTTAATAATATTATGTTGAGGTATTTTTTATGTATATACCTAAGCTATTCTCAAACAATATTTACTGATAGGTGCAGTTTGATTTCATTCTCATCAAAAAATGAAATTAATCATAGAAATAATTTCATAATTTATTTTGTCGCAAGTAACATTGCTGAGTTTATTCCTGGCTCTTCTCAGTAAAATACTACTTTCAGAACCGAGCATTAAGAGTAACCGTTCTTAAGTGTTTGTAAAGGCCTGTTTGATTAAAAAGAAATAGATTTTGTATTGATCAATAATAAATAAATATTTACCTACTTATCCAGATTTATCCAATAATTATTCCACTATAACTTATACTACCTATTTTCTAAAATACTTAGACTATAGATGTTTATAATACAACCAAATGTTGGTTAAAGAGCCGGCTCGCCATGGCCACCCTACATACCGGCGCGCGTACACTGAAAATTGAAAGTGGCAGTCCGAAAACGCGGTGGACATCCATTGATGTATCTGTTCATCTATTATTATATTTAGCGAGTGCGTTATGCCCGGCCTCGGTGAAAGCGAAACCGTTTTCAATTGTTATCGCGAACGCCCGTTAATTGACCGATATTTGTAAATGCACGCGGGTTAATTTGTGTTTTCATCGTTATAGTTTGTGGCTGCGTGAGCTTTAAGCGCTTCGCCGCTGTATCGAGCCTCCATGTTAATTGTGATATCATAATTGCAGCGCTTTATTTACATAGCGACAAGTGTTTCGCGCGGCGTCAAGGTCTCGTCACTTTCGGTTGTTGCTTGTGATTTAAAATAACGCTTTTGGTCGTTCAATTGGATGGTTTTTAACGTTAGCTGGGGAAAATATTATATGAATTGTTGATAGCAGATAAATATTGTAACGTTTAAAAAAAAGTGAGAGAGGGGTTCTTAAAGGGTCGCCGTCCATAAACTACGGTGATCGCTTCGCATCTGGTGGGACCGTCCTTTGTGGTATAAAAAAAGTAATTCTGAGGTAATTCATATTGATAGCAATAAATCCTTCATTAATAACCTAAAGAAGTTTAATATAACTATACTATCTAGACTACAGCTATAAATATTTTCGAATAACTAGTTCAGAATTCTCCATTTAATATCTACTGTAGAAATCTTATTTGCATTCTACATAGAAATAACTACAAATACGGTACTGAAATGAAGATTATGAAGCAATAATTCTATGAAAACCATTAAACTTGGACATCGTGATGTGAGCATGTTAATTCTGTTTGTTCTGGACGTTAGTAACATATAAGGAAACACAATAGAATACGATTTTACATATGTTAAGCATTTCTTGTATAAAATTCTTTATACTCTGTGACAGAAAAACCTTATTTTTTCAAATTTCATTTTAACCTAATATATAATATAGTCAGATTTTGTATATGAATATCATTCGATAAGTCAGCAAAACATAAATTTGTTGAGACATCCCTTTGGTAGCATAGTAAAAGCGCTAGTTTGGAATTAGATTGGCCTTTTGTGCAAAATATTCCAAGAAATATTTTTTAAATTAATTTAGCAAAAACTGACACATTTTTCTTCACCACTATAAATGAAAAAAAAAAAAACTAGCGACCGACTAACTCCTTACGCTTCACCCGATGACAAAAAATAGGTCTCAGATTCATTTACAAACTTTTTAAAACATAGGTACCTTACATAATTTGAGTGACTAAGTAGTGGAAAAACAGCTTATGTACGCACCTTTAGATAATTTTACACCGTCTTTGTCGCATTTCCTTGACCGTTACGATTGTTCTGTGATGTGGAGGCAATAAAGTCTCCCGCCTCTATTATTAGTAATAGTTCAAAGAACGCTTGTCAACGCTCTAGTTTATACTTGTCGTAATAATATTATGGCAAATGTGTTGCTTATTATTTGTTTTTGAATATAATTATCATATATTTTGTATTATATTTCGGCTTAAATATTTAACGACCAGGCACAGGAGAGCGACGGCGTAAGGTTTTTGGTAGTGGCATATTAGGCGCTTCTCTATAATTTCCTATAATTCTGAGTATCATCTAGTGCCAGTAATAAAATATTATAACAAAATGTATTTCTTTAAATATTATATCATACTAAGTAGGTAGATGTTAAAAAAATATAACAAGCTCCTAAAGTGCGTAGGTGCTCAAAGACCCTCGGTCTCGCTCTCGACTCACAAAAGCACTCATGGGCATCATTGCCTCTGCGCGAGTGTTCCGATCACTTATTATTTCCGTACGCCATTGTTCTATATTTAAAAATTATGCGAGAAAAAAAAACGCTTTAATTATTTCATACATTGTGCCTTTACTAAGGTTTGATGACAAAAGAAGTACCGATACCTATGTTTTTTATTGCTATGAATGGTGCTCAAGTATAAAAAAAATACTTACCTATATCTTTTTTTATCAGTATTAAAATAACCATAGACAGTTTGTTAAAAAATAAGCACACGTTCATAATAAAAAACACATAAGTGAGTATTCAAACGCAAAACCGACCCTCGTTAGAATTAGAAATCAACAGTCACTGGCCGAAAAAAACAATAATTATAAAGCGCGCGTAATTCTAATTCCAAATTCAAATTAAAGCCGCTTAATGCGCGGGAGCGACCCCGTTAAAAAAAAGAGTTGACGACTGCTCGCGGAGGGTGGTAATTTTTCATTAATTTAAGTTCACCATTCCCTGTTTTGTTTGCTTTTAATCGCATTTCTAATTAATCCCGTCGAGAATAACGTGACAACTGTCGACTATGGCCGCCATTTTTTCGAGCCGAGTATAGCAGATGTCGGCCGATTTCCATTTGTTTCTGAGATTAATGATTCGGTGCGATTGTGAATTTTTCCGGTCGGCTTTTGTTGTTTTAGAAGCAATTTGTCCGCTTACTTTTGTAGAGAGCCAGTCGTTAAAGCCTCCACAAATGATATTGGAACGGAATGAAAAAAAATGTTTAACAAAAGGCTTAAATCTCCAGCTCCCGATATAACGTCACCGAAGTTAAAACATAATGACATGGCAATAGAATGAAAAACACAATTTCATATTTTTATACTTTTATTTCTTATATACCTAGCTACCTCTAAACAAAAAAAAAAACTAAAATCATTTAAAGTAAAGCATCCTCTAGTCTATGAATAACCAGACAGGGTGACCCGCGTGATGGAAGCGTGACACCTACCCCTAAACTTTTGACCAACATTTCGAACCATTGTTCAAAAGAGACTAAATGTAAAGAAACAAACGACATAGTTTTTGGGACTCAATCTCTAACCTTCTTTGTTCAATAAGGCATTCCTAATTCAAAATCTATTAAGTATTCTTTCTAAGCCTAGAGTACACGAGACATAAATCGTTTCAATATTCCTATACATGCAGAATATATAAAGCCATTGCCTTTATCGTCTACAGCACTACATATAAGTGTCTGGTGCCTGTAAATTTTCGCTGTGGCGATCTGTGGCCGGTCTTTGTGCTATTAATTTGTAATGTCCCCCCCTCTGCAGACCGCCTAGATGCATCGGGCGGGTACACAGGGAGTGTAGATAACGGGATAAGTCTCGTGACCTGCACTTACGCCTCTATGGATTAAGGGGATTGCTTTGCCGTAAAATTTTTGACATATTGTTAGTTAATCGAAATCGAGTTTTCATCTATTGTGATTTGACATGTTTTAGTTTCAATGAATCCTCACTTTTTCCATAATAGATACCTAGTAATAATGTAATTTTAAACTTCAATAGTATGTACCTAATTTGTTAAAAAATTCGAGACTATATTTGTACTCAATGTAGATGAAACCATTTCTTGCATGGAGTTAGCAAAATTGACAAAACTCAATTCGCACTATCTAAAGCAAACTGACTTAATATACCTACCGACTACTCACTACTCACTCACTTCCACTCCAATACCCTACGTAATAAAGATCAAACAGTATCCGATGCACAATTAGATAGCCGACGCACATCCCAAAAGCTGGTGCAGCAAAATTCCCAGAAATCGTGAGACATGTCTTCTCGTTGCCACCCTGTGTTGAGCCTTTGCCGATCTTCAATGGGGGCCCGCGTTTCCGATAGGATTAAGCCAGACTTACTGCTCGGTCAGGAACACGGCGCGACGCAGTAACCTCCCCTCCCCTGCCCCAAACCTAGCCTCACCCCCTCGATCGCCCGCCGCATTAGGAGCAATCATATTCGACGGCTGCTAGGTTTTGGCATCGGTTCGTGTTGCTTAGCCTAGCCCCGGCTATTTGCGGAACAATGATTGGTGGTGTCTTAGTTTGTAAGGTCTATAAGGTTCAGTTTTGCCCGTCTTGATTGGAGAGCTCGTGTTTTGGAATGTTGGTTATCACAAATTCATTGAATGTTTTTAAACTAAATTGTTTTATGTTCACCGATATAGGTATTAGCTTTATTTTACTTTAGTCTCGTTGTATTGAGACGATATCTGGTTTGCAGTTATCTATTTCGTATTGCGCAATTTTAGGCTTACCACGTCAATTATTATGCAACTACTTAATTAACTTGAAGCGATAGTAGGATTAGATTACCTCCCTATAATGGAAAATCACGAGGAAATACACACTGATTTGAAAGACGAAGCTTGATAGAATTAGGTAGCAAAGCTAATATAGGTAAAGTATACAGATGTAGTCTAAAAATTCCTGATAGAAACTACATAAATAAAACAAGTACCTCTCTATAGACAAGCACATCTGCACGAAATGTTCGCGAGTGAATGATAAAACATTTCAAAAACGTTGTAAGTCCAATAAATACATTTCCACAACATCATTAAATCAACGGGAAGTTTTTATAAAGAATATCGAATATAGATAATCTTGTTTGCTCACGGCGCGGCTCGTGAAGGCTTCCTAGTATTTATAAGCCGTTGACTTTAGACGAAGCTGCTCTTTATTGCTTACACTAAATTTCCAGCTAATGATTAGGTTTGTGTTGAGTTATTTTAATTCGTGTTCCTAGTTCCTAGTCCGTTGTGTTTATTTTTATTCTATGTTCTTAATAGTCGATCAAATTTATGATACTTTCGAACTAGCGATAGCTTTTTGTGTCTTAAAATCAAAATTTTCCAGACACATACATAAACTAACTATACATATTCAACATAAAACAATACCAATAGGAAAAAACGTCCACTGAATCACGTTGTAATAAGAGTGAAGATCGTATGGCGGAGGCAAAAAAACTTTGTATTTTCCTTTCGGTTCCCAACAGATGTGTTCTTGACCTAGTTACCTCGTCACGTTGGGGTAGGTCGGAGACGGTAACTGTCTACGCGTGTCCTCGTCCCATCTTACACTCGATCTTACTTTGGGGGGGAAACGTATGTACATAGATAGGTACTTATATATTAAACAGCTGATTCTTACTGTAGCAGAAAAGTAGGAAGCGTTTGGTGCTGTGTATTTAGTAGGGTAAATTTGTACCTAGATTGAGTAGAATAAATAAAGGATGCTGCGTTGCTAGATGTGTTGTTTATTTATAGATTTCCATTGAAAGTATCATTAAATAGGGTGCTTTCACAATTTCACAGTTTTATATGATTTTGTCATAAAGTTATCAACCATGATACAATGAACTTAATGTGAATATTTGACTTTAGTAGATAAGCATGTTGCGCCGACCCTTAGGCGGAATAAGGGCAGGAAGAAGAAGAAGAAGAGTAGATAAGCATATTTTTATTTTTTGATATTATAAAATGTTTTGTAAAGCAAGTACCTAAGCACCTTTTTATAAATTAACGCATCGACCAATTATTTTTAACATTTATCTTAGTCAATAAAAGAAAATTGATACACACAAATTATGTCTAAGCTGTCAAACACGCATGGAATCGTATATAGGTAGGTACATTTCAATATACGAAGATTACTGAGACGCACAATAACATTTTTATCTATCACCTTAAGGCGTATATGTACCTATTTCTAATCGTATAAGTGTTCTTATTATAAATCTGCCACTGTGCCATTGTCCACAGACGAGTCGGGATGCGAGGCTGATATGCTGGAGGGCGCGGAGGTGGGACGGCACTCGCCGCCCCGGCCGCAGCAAGAGCCCATCAACCTCAAGAATGAGGTGAGTCCACACTTTACACCGTGTTCATTAGTCACCGAGGCCGCGAATTGGGCCGCAACAACCCGCTTTTTAAAATTAGAATGCCAGGTGACTGTCATGTCAGATCAACAACTCTTTATTTAATGTCAAATGTTTATGGGACTTTTTGGAAATGTATAGCCAATAAATATATGAAATGAAATATATTTTTTTATTTCAAATAGGCCTTCACAGGCACTTATGAAACGTCGATTCTAATGCTCGATATTTTTTTTTTACTTTTTATAGGTATTTAATATATTCTGTTTGTTCTTCTTCAGTCTTCAATAAGTGAGTTAGGTACATTTGTTTTTATGTCTGCTTACGAGTTGGGACTTATCGAGATAGTGGCCAAAGATTTTAAGTTAAAACACAATAATATTTTTAAATAATGAATGAGTTTAATATAATTTACGGTATATAACGAACGACGAACAGGAAAAGTTATATTTTGTTATACAGGAAATTAATTAAATACCGCCGTCTTTATCATTATTTTGATTAAGCCTATTTTATACTACAATCACAATACGATCATTTTGGCGCAGATTTTTTACCAGAGTTTAGAAGGAAGAGTGTTTTAGCCGGAATACACCATATAGGCAGGTAGATACATGTCTTACAACGGATTTAAATTCGAGGCATACTATCCAGAAGGTAATATAGAGTACCTACCGTACTACCTATTATAGTTTCACGTAGATAATACCTATCCCTCGCCAAAAGCTCGACTTTTGTCACGTTATTCGACGTCACTATAACTCTGCTATCATATATTTTTCCATATTGTGACCATATTAAATCGGGAAATTACCTTGTTTGAAAACAATAGGTACATAAGTAATATTAGGTATGCACATAATTATATCGATAAATTAACATTGTTTATACCTTAATTAATCTCTAATTATAGTAAGCGTTGCTAAATAACACATTCAGCTCATATACTGTTATAATAGGAACTAATTCACTACTTAATATTACACGGTAATAAACAAATCGAAGGTATTATAATATTAGCTGAGACCCCGCCTACGCGTCGTACCTCGAATATGGAATGAAGGGTAAAACAAAACTAACCTACGACACCAGATAAAGACAACAAGCGAACAGCCCTCGTAGACCTCTACGAGTCTACGAGAGCACAACGCTACGCTACGAACCGCATGATCGCTGAAATGGAAAACAAAAACCCGGACAAAGTTAAGTGCGAACAAACTCGCCTGAGCTTCAAGTGTTGACCGTCGAGGCCGGGGCGAAAAAGACGACACACATTACGTGCTCAAAAGGTCCTCGCAAAGACTAAATTCGCCGCTTCGTTAGAGGCCCGCGAAAAAAATCGCCTCTGCTATTCGACGCCGGCCAATCGAGGTACCGGCGCAACCTACTTGCTTCAGAATCTATAGTATCGATTAGTGAGCGCTTTTTTACCCACACGCACTCACACACTGCCGCGGCGGGGGCCTGCCTTTTTAACAATCTTTTTTTCGACCACCCTTCTCTCCCCCAAAACCGCCATGTCCATTGCGCGGATGCAAAAGACCACCCCGCGCCGCTCCCCCCTCATATAGCAGCATTGAAAATGGAATTTCCATGAGTGATGGAGTGTCAAACGGGAAGTGAAAAAAAGTAGAAAAAATACATTATGTTAATTATTGAGCGCGTGGTCCGTCGTCCGAGTTTAAATTGAATGTCATGTCGTACGTGTCCGTCGTGTCGTGGAAACGCGCGCTCCGTTCTATTCCGTTTCGGATGTTTGAGAATTTTTCGTTTTTGTTTTTTTTTTCACCTCGTGTTTTTACGCAAATTAATATTATTTCATTCGTATGTTTTCGAACATTGGGAACATCCTAAAAAGTTTCCATTTTAATCAAATAAACAATGCGTGCTACATGCCGTACCTATCTGATATCGATTCTTGGATTAGGGTAACCATTTATTTTATTTTTAACAAATAATACGTAACATATTTCACTACTTCTTAAACTTTAAGAAAGTAGTATTAGTACAATTATTATAGAGTACGAATAATCAAAAAAAGGCGATAATCGAATCCCATATAATGAAAAATCAAGTTGAGTGTCTTCTAAACTTCCTTTCAAGAAAAACGCGAAAAATCAAATCACACAGAGTATTATTATTTTTTTTCGCTCCGCAACTATATAAAACTGATGTAATAAATCTAAGCTTGTTTTCAAAAGAGTAATTGCCGAGTTTATTGCCGGCTCTTCTCAACAAAAACTAGTTTTGGAACCCGCAATATTACTCTTTATAAGTTTGAATCTTTATTAGATACCACTTACCGTACTAAAGAATTCATAAGAAACAACAAAGCATATTCTTATTATTATAGACTAGCTGCCTCCGCGCGGTTTTACCCGCATAGTTCCCGTTGCCGTGGGAATACAGGGATAAAATATAGCTTATGTTACTCAGTGATAATGTAGCTTTCTAATGAAAAAAGAATTATTAAAATTGGTCCAGTACTTTTTGAGTTTATTCGTTACATACAAAAATACAAATCTTTCCTCTTTATAATATTAGTGTAGATAGATACCTACTTAGGCTAACTTAGGAACTTATTTTTATTTGAATTTAAACCTGTCTTGAGCCTTGAAAATAATAAATTCCTTATTGAGAACTAAAAACCAGTTGTTTTTGATAACAATTCTTACATCAATACTTCGCGTGCAGTAACTCGAACCGGAAAGAAAGTGAGGCGCACTGGGTTATGCAACACGTCTTAGTGCAATAGGCGTTTAATCTCACCATTCAGTGGTACTGTATTGAGCTTCCCCATTCGAGCGGGTTATACCGAATGAGGCTTAAGGATAACAATTGTAAAGAAAGTCTGCTTACAAATATAACTGATTAATTTCTAATATCATGAGAACATGCTCTTATTAAAAAAAGTAAAAAAAGAAGTCATGATATTGTTTTCTTATCCGATTAAATAGTATCTAGTAAACACATTTCTCTGACTAATGTAGGTATTAAATCGAGTTTTTTTACTAATACGAAAAAGTACTTAATTATATATAGGTATAATAAAAACTACTGGTAATTTATAAATATTAAATAAAAACTCCCAGTACCTAGAACTAGATGCTAGAGGGCATCTTATGGATATTGCAGCCGTTTCCAGACATCCCTTATCTTCAATATAATGAGTTACCTTGTAATAAGCTCTTCTATTTTAAACTTTCTTATATTACCCAGGATTTATAATAAAAATGTTACAATATACCGTATATCCACGATCTACGTAATTTCTAAGAAATATTTGATTAATGGTAGTTTCTTAGATTGTTATCATGTTTAGCTATAATTTCAGGTAGGTGAAGCAGTTCATACTGAATAGGAGATGTTTTATATATTTTCTTATATACTACTTTTAAATTATTTTAGTGAATATGAATTAAAATGTATATTTAATTGCATGACCTAGTTATTAGGGTACAGAATATCTACATAAAAAATTTAATTTTAGAACTTCAATAATATTTGACATCTATACAAAATCTATAAATAAGACATGGCTTTCTTATCTGATATGCATTCGTTTTTTCGAGTACTTTCCAATGGTGCAAAAGTCAAGGTCAGTTATTAGCTACAAATCAAGACAAGCCTGCTTAGTCAGTGAAATTTGTAATGTCAACGTGTGATAGTAGAACTACAACGTGTTTAACTTTTAATGAAATCTACTATCACAAGCGGTAACAAAAAGAGCCGACATAGCACTTACTCACCGGACGACACGACAAACTATCCCGACAGTCGCATTGCTAATGGAAAATCCCGAAAAAATATCGGCGGTGGGCAAAAAAAAAGAAATAGTTTAAAAAAACCTCCGAGTACATTTGAATGAAAATTGGGTGGGGGCGGGCGGCGAGCGCGGCCGCCCGATCGTCTATTATTATTATTATTACTTGCATTATATCTGCTTTTTTTCGACGCACACACGGACGCGGGGCGCGCACGCCATTTTTATTTTTCTTCGTTTTTTTCTTTTTTCGGGGAAATTGACGGGGCGGCCTCCCCCACCACATGTGGGGCAGATCGGAGCCGGTGGAATCGAACTATGCGATGTCTACAAGTGGACGAACATTTAAATTGGCTCTCATCAAATATTGACTGCGTGTAGTTTTTTCATTAGCAATTCGGCTTTTTGTGAGGGTATCGCATCGGTCGGGTACTGAACCGATCGACGTTCAATTTGTATCAAATTCTTTTGAACAGGTAAGCCGAGTGTATAATTTTTAGATTTTTAGCTATTATATCGTTTTTGCATTCGACAACCCTGCATTGATATCGATACGGGCGCTTCAATTGCTTTGAATATGAATTCTATTCGCTTATTTCACATGCTTGGTGCTTGAAATTATTAGTGTTACCTTTGGTTAGATTTTCGGTTGAGAGCCCTCTGCGCTCATCGAGTTATTCGCGTAAGGGAGTAAAAGCCATTAGACACCTTGTCTCATCAAAAAATAAACCTTTACTTTGTAAAAATTGTTATCCTCTTTAGAAACAGCAATAAGAAATTCATAGTTTTGGTGTTAATATGAAATAGTACAAAGCAATAATATGTAAGTATATATTTAAATTAAAAAATACTTTTGTAATGAGGAACATTAAGTGCGGGGCATTCTTGCATTTGATCGTAAAATATATCATCTGAAAATAAGTGTTGCGAAAGTATGAACGTTCACTGCAGTCGGGTGAATTTATTATCATTAAAAAATGCAAAAAATCATAATTAAAGGGGTGGCTGCGAGGGGGTGCATCCCATTTTTTATTTTAATTGGCTTGTAAATTACAAAAGTTATAGTGAAAATGTTGAAAGATTTTTTCGGTGTCATTATGCGGTTGTAAATTCAGCTACTTACGGTCGAATTGTATTTGCATCGTAATAAGTTTTCCGGTTTTTGGTTTATCAATTTTATGCGCAAAACTTTTTTGTATGAAGATTATGTAAGGCTCGTTTTAGTGCTCGTGAGCTTTACTATTCTCAAGAATAGCATAGTAATTTAATGAGGGATGCAGATTCGTCAGTGAAAATGCTAGATTAAAAATATCAAAAAATTGTGACACGGCAGTATAGGTACTATATACTCGTACAACAAAGGTTTCCTAAAATTTGTATTCAAATCCATTTTTTTCTACACTCATTCCCCCAAATTTTATTTATTCAAAAGTTTTCTAGCGAAAATCGAGTGCTGTTTCATTGTAAATGAGATTAACCCCTTCATGGTAAATTTTAGGTGAAAATGAGAGCAGTAATGCTAAAAAATACAAAAAATAAATGCATTTTGTGATTTTATAAAACATCTGTGAATAAAATAGAAAAAAATCGATGGTAAATGAAATCATAATTGTATGGATATTTGTATAATACGATAATTAGGTACGTACGACAAATTAAAGACAAGTATGGAACTCACCAAAATGTGAGAGCGGTACAGATAATATATTTCATTAAAATCTCTTCACGGAACCGACTGATCATATTCCGGCGTGGAGTAACACGTGCTTACTTTTTGTAAGACACACGCGATGAAATTAGGGCTGTCACCAGATAGGTACATCAATAAAATCAAAATCAGTTTTTAAAACGTAAATTTTATTAAAATATCCTCCAATGTGGTAGTTATATATAGGTATTTTCTTTTGATAAATTTAGCAATTGACTTGATAACAAACAATAAAGTCATAAGACAATCTAAAGGCGAAAATCGCGTGGAAATTATTATTGACAGTCGCAAATGTCGTTCACTGCCTCCGAAGCTAGGGTTGCTACAAATATAAATCTCCAGCGACGTAGCTCGTGTTGCCAATCTTTTGAAAATTTCAGGACAAACTTAAGATTACTATTAAATTGAGATTTTTAGACAATGATAAATAAAAAGCACTTATCAATAAAAAAATACGGTAATGAAATAATTTCCAGAAAGTTTAATTTTTTTTTCTTTGTTATTACTATAATATCATATTTTTCTGTTTTATATCTGATCTTAACTGATTTCTATAATATTAGAAATAATTTGTATAATATTATAAATATTTGTGTGTAAGTAACTAACTTACTTGTAATTTCATTAGGTATATATTAACATATATTTTCCTTTAGTTTAACATTACTTTTATGTGTTTCTTACGACTATACCTAATTACATTTTTTACTATGAAAGTACTTACTACAAGTGTAGTCCGGACATTCCGACTTAATCTTAACCGTTGGTAAGCCTCGTAACAGCCGCGGCGAGGGCTGCCCACGGAGGACGGGCGTGATTGATCAAAGTCGTTTGTCAGGCTCGCGTCGCGTCGCGACTGTTGCCAACCCTGAGCAATTACCACATGATTCTGGGCGTCTAATGCGCCCGAATTTGGTTTTAATTATGGAATGAGGCTAAACAAGCGGTCGCGAGTCGTTTTTTTTTCAAAGCCCTTTTTTAATCGGCTTTTTCTTACTCGGCTTCAGTCTTTTGGTTAATGTGTGACTTCATAATTCTATTTAATCTAAACCCTTTAGTATCTGTTCCATATATTTTATTTCAGAACGTATGAATTGTTTATGGTTAAGTAATTATGTGCATATTTTGGCACATGACATGTTTGTTTATCTAATATATGTAGATATATTAAATAGCCCAAGATAATATTTTGATTAAAATGTTAATGTTTTATCAGTACGTTTATATAAAATATGGTCTACCAATTATTATTTGAATAAAATGTACAATCAACTAACAAAGATAATGCATCTCCATTCGAAGTTAAATACATTAAAATAATTATATACGTGTCAGCAACGTTACATGAAATAACAAAACTAATTTCGCATCAAACACAACAGAACTTTTACGATGTCTCAGAAAATAATAGAAATCCAATTATATAGCGATGAATATTCAAAACAGTTTACGATGTGAAGGGCGCTACGCATCGACGATTAAATATATTAAATAATGGAATAGTTTAATGTTATATCTATTCATATATTTGTTATGATGCAAAATGAACTCATGTATGCACGCGGACGCGCGCGTCTGCGCCGACACTTGATAATGCAAAAGAAAAAAATACAGAGAGCGCTATAAACATTTAAAAAGGGAGATGTCCCGACATTACTGACGAATTAAAATGCGGAATCACGTACATTACAGCTTGTTCGGATCTTTTTTTTTTCAATACACTTACAAATGCGCACAGCGAAATGCGTGGCGTTGATGTTTGAATTGTATATTTTCAATTTAATTGTGTTTCCCTGATGTTGTTTGTCGAACGAAGTTGGCTATCATTGTATGAGTCGTTCTTTTAAATATCGACCTTTTTTAATTAAAAATTGGAACGGTATGCCAATAAGTTTTTTATAATAATAACATTTGCTTAACGGATGCCTCGAGTGATGATTCAGTATTTCATTTTAAAGCGTAGTATTTGTGTGCGGTTTCAATGGAGTCTCCATAGGTTTATTGTCCTGAATTGGTTTGTTTGGAACATTAAAATTAATGGAAACACTGCCTGATGGTAGATTCTAATCGTATTTGCTATTTTATTTTTATTGGAAAACATTAGGTACCCTAAATAAAAGTAGGTACCTACCTACCCTTTACAGTAGGTATATAAGTGAGAAGCAACATTAAGAAAATCTGTGAATTTATATTTATTATTATGTGACTATTATTGCTTTTCTTCTTAACCCTTTGAATTACATATTATTTATAAAATATAATTTATATAACTCACTAATAAAAGAAAGCAAATGCGCCACCTCGTTTGACGTTGGCACAAGCATATCAATACACGACACATTTAAGAAAAGCACTTAAGCAGAGTGGAGCTATTTCCAGACATCCTTATTCTCAATATAAGCTACTTCATAATTAGCTGTTCCTCTCAACACTTTTTTAATATGCGTTTTTTTAAAGCATGTCCTCTTAGTAGGTACTTAAACGAATATGGAATTTTATTATAACAACGCAAAACTTAATCATAAACTCATGAGCTTTAGCTAGTCAGATATATAGAATAGTATTATTTTAGTTCAATTTAAATATCGTTTATATAACTTATTAAAAGTCAAAACGTTAACTTTTTCAAATATTTGTCTGAATGAAACACATGGATCCATACTATAAATTTTACAAATCCCTCACTATAGAACTTACTTATAGATATAGTTCCAATATCGAAGGATAGACAACAACACACAAGTCCAGCCATGCATCGTGACATCGTCAGTTGATGTAAAAGTGAGAATGTAATAACAAATGCCATTCCATTCGGATAACTAATATGAAATGTATCAATGGAGAATAAAACAATAATCTAAATGTCAATTAACAAAGGATAGCCCCATCTCCCATCAGCATGAGAGTGAAAAGAGAAATGTATTTCACCTATCGCTGCACCCAACAAAGAACCTATTAACAGTATGAGTAATGCACAACTTAGATCGAGTGGCTATCTGATATATGAAAATGTATTGACAGACGAGCGGTTTTTAACCGTTAGAAAATATAGCATATGGTTATAAGTAATAAATAGGTAAAGTGTAGGTAGTTACTTATATTTTTATGTAATTGCCATGTACCTATTGAAGTTTTAAAATATATTGTATTTAAAATTTACTATATGTAGTAGCTATATCATCTATGTTTACCATAGTAAATGCTCTGTCGGTATGCAATTAATTTGCAGTCTGTAAAAACCATCCTCGAAATTGTATGCCCAATGATTTTGTAAGTTTAAATATTATTATGAATATTTAAAGCCTTTTGAACTTCCAAGCAAATTAAATTAATAAACAGAAAGCTGCGTTTTCTCCGCTCGCGTGCAACTCGCCGCTCTGCCCATCCTCTGAAAATGGAGCGACCGATAAAAAAGGTAACGAATTATAAAAAAGCGGAGGCACACACAATCGCGAGCGCGGACGTGTGGGCGGTGGGCGAAATGAAATGAAATAATGAAAAAAATGGGCAAAAAGCAGTACAAACATGCATTGTCCTCGCCACCCCACACCCTTAATGAGGAGAGGGGACCAGCGCGGCCCCGCTGTACTCGCAGCGTGTACCTGAAGTGGCTGATTATCACCTGATTCCATCTGTGCCCGCGTCAATTGGCATTGTTCACATGAAAGCCTACGAAGGTCTTCAATGCTTTCCTTTACGGAAGCACCGGTCAAAGCACCTACCACGTACGTTCGCGTCCGCCTTAATACTTAAAGTGAATAGTTGAATAAACATCATTGAGTATCGCATTACGTATTTATTGTTTTAAACATTAGTTTGGTATTTATATCATGTAATTGCGTCAGAAACGTTTTCAATAAAACCAGCCGAATCCTAGTCTAAATCCCAAGCAATCGTACCCTAGATTCTATTTGTGTTCTAGTTTTGGAATTTTCCAATTAAAATTCACAAAGGGAGTCCTATATATATCACGTACATTGATAAAAATGCGTGACGTTATACAACTAGCATGAATGCAGCTAGAAATAGTCGAGTTCAAACTTAGACGGTGTACCTAACCTGCGTGCCGCACCATTGAACCCGAACGGGAATAAAAATCTCAATTTTCGAACACATTAACCATCAAAAACAGCGTCCGAAATTAATTTGTTTATGCGAAACAAAGGTGGGTGCTGGCTGCATGCACCCGTGCCTCACCCACCTCCCGAAAAAAAAGGAAAAAAATAGGGAAAAAAGGGGGGGTAGCAGGGTTCCCACACCATCCCGCGGCGCGATCGGCATCAGACTTCTTTTTTTAATCGCGTCGCATTCAACATGGTCGTTTTTGGTAAGCACACACACTGCGCGTTGCCTATTTTCCAATTTAGATTGCTTTGTATTACCGGTTGAGCGATGTGCAATAGTTTTTGAGGCTCGTGACACATGAGCGCCGGAAATTAAATTCTATGGAAAAAGAAAGATTGTGAAAGGATTGTTCATATCACTTATTTAGGCATCATGTCAGTTTTATACACGAATAAAGTATGAAGCGTAGACTATAAAATGCTAGATTCTTCAAAGAGGTATACTTTACCTACTATCAAAAACGTATGTGTTCTTTTCTCATGTAGGTCACCCTATAAAGTTACGAAAGCTACTAAAAGTGTATACAGCAATTATGAAGAAATTTCCACTAACAAATAAATTACTGTCAGACTGTAAGATAATCAAATGTATATTAACTCGGATTTCTCAACAATCCAAGAGTCCATTTAATCCCGAACCTTGAGTTAAATCTCCCTAGAGCTTATAAATTCTACTCGTTAAATGGATAAGTAAGTAAATTCCACTAATATTGACTTAACTAAATAAGTAAGGAAGGAAATATGTAGATATACCATAAAATGTCTTTGTATCCTTAAGATGGGCTTTGGAATATTTCCATTCTTAACGGGTATTTAGTACATCTTTTCTCAAGTATTTATGTACGTTGAAAAATTTCCCAACACACCTCTTTAGTAGATCATAAACTTATACTTTGTTTTTGGCCTTCATATGTTGCCAGTTTCTCTAAAGAAACTAGTAATATATATTTTACGTAGTACGTCATCATGACCATTGACATAGATTATAATATTAGACATTATGTTAAGAAATCTCAATTCGCTTTTTATATTTATTAAGTTCTAGTGATAGTACTGTTTAACTGGTACTTTTTTCTACCAAAAATCACTAGTAAAAGTTAAGAATGAGTTTGTTCATACAGTAACATCAAGTTGTCTAATAAATCTTTGTTTAAATATTCATAAAAACTCGATCTTATCTGATTCGGTCATTCATTTATAGGCTCATTTATAGGCTCACCTATTATTTCAATAGAACAATAAAATAATACCAATTTTGCCATATTTTTATCTGATAAAATATCAAACAGCTTCTCAGCTCGCAATTATAACTGTATTAAAATTAAATATAATTAACGAGGTCCCTAGCTGCGTAGACCATAGACCAATAACTCAAGTATCAAAATTCCCTGATAATTAGCGAGCAAAAGGCAATAAATATCGCCAAGACGATTATTAAGCGGCGACGGCTAATCACAAGGAGTTTATAGTGACACCACAGACACTGGGGACTTGGGATATAAACTGTCGAAAGCATTGTCAGACAACTACGTTACCATACACCTGAAAATGTATTCTCTGTACTCAATTATTTGTTGAAGTTTAATAGTATTTTAACTAGGTACATTATGAATTGAATTTTGTGTTCATTTCGCAAAAGAATTTTTCAATTGTTTTCAGTGGTCAATTGTAAAGTAAACTTGACAAAATTCGTCTTACGCTTGGCTTAAAATAAAGTCGTCAAGTCCAAAGCTTTAGAAGTAGCCAAGCACGCATGGCCTCAGGCGTCGCCGGTTTTCTGCACCCCCCTGTATAATTAAAATGCACACTTATTGTAATAAGAGAGTATGCAAAGAAATCATTTCGAAATGGAGATAATATCATTTTAAAATAAAGTAGATCGTTGAGTAAACTTGATCTTAATTATTTCTGTAATTATGAGGTGAAGGGAAAATTTATTTATGATGATTCTAGATGTATGAAACTGAGTCACCGTTATTTAATACTAGTGGCTCCCCGCGGTTTCACCCGCGTACCCGGGAGATCTTCCATTGTCCTGGGATAAAAAGTAGCCTATGTCTTTTTTCAGGGTCTAGAATAACTGTGTACCAATTTTCATTTACATCGGTTCAATATTTAAAGCGTGAAAGCGAGACAGACAGAGTTACTTTCGCATTTATAATGTTAGTATATATGCTAGTTTTTACAATACCTTATCTCTAGATTGCACAATGTTAAAGGTAGGTTGAGATTAAGTAATTTAGTAAATAAAATAAATTTTCAGATAGGTGACCTTTTCACGAAAGCTTCATCTAAGAATTTTAAATTCGCGTCTGGAACTTGTGAGATTCAGAAATACATATTCATATGTGGGTCGAGAGATCAATATAAGTGCAAGTTAGACTATTTTAGGTTCCATTCATCGATTTCGCGATGAAAGGGAAATGTCATATGATAAAAATATGTGGCTTACATAGCGCTATTTTCTTAATATGGTATCTTTGTTTGGATTCTAAATATTATTAGCTAGAGTTTGTTTAAGCATGGTGGCCGTATCAAATGTCCTTGAAACTCTCTCCCCGGATAGGAAAGTGTATATTTACGAGGGATATAAATGTACATCATTAATCAACGTAATTAGATCATTACCGGGATCGGGTTGCCTCTCAGACCGTCTGGAAACTATCCTATGGAGCTCCCCTTGTTTTTTTTTTTCAATTAAAGTTTTGGGTCTATTGTGGATTATACTGTATAATTATCTCGGATTTTGGCATTTGTAATACAATCTCTAGGGAATACTTAATACTAGATAGTTTTTTTGAATTAATAGTTTATTTTGGTAGTGAATTTCAATGCATTTGGACCTCGCTTACTTATTTCTTATCTCTATTATATCTCTTATCTTGTTATTATATTTCGCGTGGGCCCTAAATATGTCTGAAATAAAAAAAATACATATATTGTAAAATGGTATCGCTTTATTTTTATATCTAATTTCTAACGTGATAGCCCAGCCCAACATAGGTATCCTGTATATTTGCTATCTGGTATTAACCTTATTGGTAGGTAGATCTGTAATCTATACTAATATTATAAAGAGGAAAGATTTGTTTGTTTGTTTGTTTGTTTGTAATGAATAGGCTCCGAAACTACTGGACTGATTTCAAAAATTCTTTCACCTTTGGAAAGCTACATTATCCCCGAGTAACATAAGCTATATTTTATCCCTGTATTCCCACGGGAACGGGAACTACGCGGGTAAAACCGCGCGGAGGCAGCTAGTTTTTAATAAGTTAAATAAGAAAATGATCAATGAAAGCAACAAGCCGATACAATTATGTGTGCAAGTAAAACGGGTGTCATTAAAGCGACCCACCACGCCACGCCACCTCCAATCACTTATCTCCATACAGTTTAACTAAATAACTTGTTACTCAAGTAAATGTTTACATGTTTCATAAGTTTTTTCCGCGTTCCCGGCTAATTCACACCATCCGATATCTCGTATCGAGCCTGTACTTAATTGGAATGCCTATGATTTATTATCGGTTAATTTTATGATAATGAGGCTATGAATAATCTGCGACGGTGGTGTATTCTGTAATACACTTTCAAATGTTTTTTAACACTAGAAGCGCCGTCGTTCCATTTTTGACCCACCCGCAAGTTTCGTCGTCTGTAACTTTTTATTTTTTCTACTCAAGGCCGTGAAACTTTTTGACTTTTAGTAATTTATGGTATTTATTAAATTCAATATGTTTTCTATTGAATAAAAACAATATTAAATAAAATAATTTGCTATTTACCTAGAACTGCCGCTGGGTCAATTTTGTCCCGCCAAATTTCTATGCAATAATTCAACGTATAGTGGCTAATTACGCGGGTGGGGGGCTGAATAAACAGTTGAGCATTGTTTCTATTCACTTCTTCGTCGTTTTGTGTAAAAAGTACAAGTTTTTGTTTTACAAACGCATAACTCTTGTACTTTTATAGTTATGTCTAGTCAAAGTAGCAGAATATTGAAACCGCAAGAAATTGCATCCTGTTTGAATGATATTCTAGAGGACAAATCAAATGGCAAGCCTTCGGGATATTCTGATGACGACTACGAGTTACAGAAGAGTTTAATTCAAAAGTTTCTATCTAAATGCCGTTGCCAATTTACCCAGTTCTTGAACTCAAAGTCAGATAAGTATGGCCAAAAGTTTTGGATCGTTGTTGACAAAGTATATACCTTATAAATACGTCTACTTACCTTGGGAAAGATGATCACAAACCTAATGCCATCATTAGGTTTGTGATCATCTTTCGTTGAGGGGACTAGGTGGTGCAGAAAATGATGGAACTTTACACCAACAGAGGTAAGAATGTGCCTTGAGACAATTTTTTTTAACTCTTATATTAGCGGAATATTTGAAGTCTAAAAACACTAGTATCGTAGGCACTGTAAATGGAATTCGAAGAGAAATACCTATTGCCATAAAACTGCTGAAGAAGAATTATACAAGTCGTGTCTCCTGAAAACTGGTGACACAACATTGACTGTTCAAATAAAAATGTTCTTATGCTTAGGATGCATCAAGATATTATGACAATAAGTTCTAGTTCAAAGAAAAACCAGAAACAATACTATTCTACAACACCACGAAGCATGGAGTAGATGTTATCGATTCGATCACCAGGAAATATACAGTACAGGCGGCTCCTAGACGTTGGCCAGTTCATACATTTTATGATCGGTCTGATTTGGCAGCTATAAACGCATGGGTATTATATAAATTTATAACAATAGCAAAATAAAATGTAGAGACTTTTCATTGCAACTGGGGCGAAGAATTAGGTATACGCAGTACATGAATAATAGAAAACAGCCATTCCTACAGAAATTTCAGAAAACCTATTAGAAGATGAGATTATGAAGAATGTAAGGTCAAGACCAAATATACAAGTCATGTGTGAAGTCTCAAATGCTTAAAAACTGTCTGTAATAAATGCAATGCTAAGGAAAATTATTTATGTTATATTTGCTAGTCTGATAATAAACAGTCAAGAGATTTTTTGGTATTTATTACATTTAGAATTACAATCTTAGTTGTGATGACTAGATATAATAAACTATTTGTTATGTAAAAAAAAATTGTTACGTATTTGTTATAAAAATGTTAATTATTTGACTTAAATAAATAAATAAATATAATTTCAAATAACATACATTGTTTGTTTTAATTGTTTTAATTATAATTCATGCTTTATGTTAATGAACGTTGTAAAAAATATAATGGGTCAAAATTGGTACAGCGGCGGTTCTAGGGGGGTCATGAGTTTCGGCACTTCTAGTGTTAAATATTTTTTTTTAGTTTCATTCAAATTATGATATTATGTGTCTAATACAGATTTACATCGTGGTACATTAGTGGTACATAGAGACTTTATAGAGTATAATTTATTATTTTAATTGGATTTTGCGAAAATTTACCTCACGTCGTTGTGACTTTCTACATAATAATTACGAAAATATTTTTTAATAAATATGGTTAGTAAATACTTTGTTTATTTATTCATTTAACACTCTATATATATCCACAAAAAAATGATAAGAATATACCCGAAACTGTGAAACATTTGACTCATTTTGATTTATTTATATTTACTTATAGATATTTTTCATACCCCTAAATAACTTTTAACTTGATCCCCGAATATCCAGTCGCGCGACTGTCATAACTTGATAATCCAGAAACGAATTAATTAAGCGTAGTGTAGAATAACCGTACACTTATACACTTATAAGTAATGCAATGTACATTATACCACCTCCGGGCACCGTGTATTGGAACGGGAGCGGATTGTAATAAGTCGCCATAATTTATGTTACACGCAATTAAAGTAAGATTGTTGCGGCTGCCGCTTCGGCCGACGCGGCGCTAGCGCGGGAGTCGATGCCTTTTTAAATTATGTTATTATTTCAGTATTATTTTTATGAAAATTTTAAGTGGTTGTTTTTGGTGGCAACTGGTTTTAAACGTCAAACCAAGCGTTGGTGTTGCGTGCGTCAACTGCTTTGCTTTTATTAAGGATGTATGAAGAGGTGTTTTAAATTTTTGCTGATTGTTGCCATTTTATTAACGATGTTAACTATTTAAAAAAATGTATGTTACAAAACATATATTACATATATGAATAAAATACGATAGGTTTAATTCAATTTGTAATAGTTCTGGCCATGTGTACACCACATAAAGTCTTAAGATAAAAGTTTAAAATCGAAACTCGTAACACAGTCAAAGTCCATAGAGTAATAAAATCTCATTGACGTAGACAAATTAGCGCCCGATACTCGGACAAGTCTTAATATATACAGGATACACAAATTGCAACATAAAGTGTTCGACTTAATGCCGATCTATTTTTGCTTGAGTTCTCACGCGAATTGCCTTTTATATGCGGATATTGAAATTCTAAATCTCATTAAAACTTTAATTTGCACCTTTGCTAAAATTTAATACAAACCTTTTAAAAAAATATTTTTTTTATATACACTGAACTTTATTTGGTACATCAATTGTAACTAAAACCTAATACGTTCATATATTAATATTTTTATAAATGTTAAATAAATACTGACAGATCTAGCTCCCATACTATAACTGGGTTCTATTACTAGGTTTCCTGTCACTAAATGAGATTAAATGTGCCCCACAGTGAATGTTTCTCAATAACATAAGAACGTTTAATGAACCCGGCAAGTTCGCTTTACGGTCGTATATTTGCACCAACTACCTAACTACTACCTATTACTTTGCTATTAATTATTTTATACTAAATTATAGGTTGATTTGAGGTATGGTCTGACTACTAGCGTTGGAAACAGTTCCGAATCTGAAATAACGTGGTATCTATAGCTTAATCAGTTGTTTAATGTTACTTGTCTCGTTCTTGCGTACGCGGAAAGCCACATGACAGGGAGGGACATATTTTTGATCTACATAGACAATAATAGCGTGGAAATATTTATTTTTTGTTTGTATGTATAGGTTCCGAAACTACTGGGCCAATCCGAATAATTATCAATGCTACATTATCAGGGAGTAACCCAGGCTATACTTTATCTGCATACATATTCCTAAGGGAATTCGAGGCTAGTTTTTTTTTTATAAATACGTGTATAAACCGTAGAATTATATGTCATTTTATTACCTATCTCCTTTTTTCTGGCAGGATCAAATCGCACCAGTTTTAGACGGACGCGCTTTAATAATAAGAATCTTCATCTAACGTAAAATTTTATTAATGAATAGGTAGGTACCTACCGTATTAACACATCTCTTTTTGTAACTCTATCTCATGTTAAAATTCACACAGAATTTGTTGTGTAGTTTAAAAGAAGCCTAACGTACAGAGGGACAGACGACGATAAGCGACTATGTAGAGAAAGAGCGACTTTTGGTGGGAAAGTTAGTTATGCTGTTAGTTATTTTGCAATTTGTTACGTAATATTTCTCTTGTACGTACTAAATGTGGTTTATTGTTGATTGATGATTGGCTAGGACCTTACGGTGAACAGGTCATCAGATCTTTCTTAGACTTACTTAAACGCAACTAATTGTGAAACTAGACAGTTCCTTGTCTACAGGTTTTTGACCTCTCGTTACATTCTGTTACTTTGATTTATTTAAAACAGCTTTGATATTACTTTGTAGCTCTTCAACCTTATTAACGTGAAATAAGTTATTTGTTCAACTGTTTTGCGGAAAATGTACATATTTTTTTAGTTTTTCCGATGACGTTTATGTCTTTTATATTAGAAACATCCGAAAATCGTAAAATATTTAGGTGGGATAGTTTTATCGTTATTTGACAATTTAAATAGGACTAGTTCAAAAACCTAACAAATTTAAGACTAAGCAGATGCCTACCAATTTTTATTCTTCCTCCCAAACCTTAAACTTAGAAGCCAAGCTAATAGGTTACTAAAATGATTCTACCAATGCTTAGTTCTTCGACCGGTAGCCCATACCACCTACCGGCCAGATCCCCGATACTAATCAATATGCAAAGTGCAGATACGAGATCGCGTGTTCGCGTCTCCGACCGCGAAATATTCGCTTTGTTTAATTAACTTCGCGATTAATGTTGCATTAAGCGAACATTTAATTGGTTCTACAACGACTTTTTAATTTCAAACGTGTTTCGCGTTCTGAATTGTTTCGTATGGTGTTTATGATTTCAGTTTTGTTTGGTGGGAAGTTTGGTCGAATGTTCTTTTTATGGGGCCAGTTACAATTTATCAGAGCTAGAAATAACAGACTATAAAATATATACGTATATATATTTTTTAATCAAATGCTTAAGTTTGGCTTGAGATAAGATATTAGGTACACGCTTTCCCAGAAAATGCCTATTCACTCTAGCCTTGAACGCGACCAGATTATAAGAGTTAGGAAACACAGACATCGGAAGCGTATTTCACTCCTTTGCTGTTCGCATAATAAATTAGCAAAACGTTGTGTCCGAATATGCTGGATATCAATTACAGAAAATATTTTGAAAAACATATAGTTATATAGATTTAGAGTCAGACACAGAGCATATTAGTGCATACAAATGTTTGTTCTAATTGAGAATCAAATCCACGGATAGCAAATGAATATCCTTATCACCAAGCCAACCGAATCATATTCATTTCATATTGCCTCATATAACGTATTTTAAATAGCTTCAATGATGTGCCTGAACAGAAGAAGCGCACAGAATAATATTAATGACTCCAAATGGTCGGTTATCTTATCAGTACGATAGTGTCAAGTCTAGTTGCACTGCATTCCAATATCTTAGTTAATTAGTCTTAAAAAAACCGGCCAAATGTGAGTCGGACTTGCGCGCGGGGTTCCGTACGATGTATTTATCGCCGTTATTAGCATCGAGCAGGATGCGGTAAAAAATTTAGTTTGTTGTATGGAAGCCCCCATTAAATATTCATTTTATTTTTTGTTATAGCGGCAATGATCTGTGAAAATTTCAACTGTCTAGCGATCACCGTTCTTGAGATACAACCTGGTGACAGACGGATGGACGGAAGGACGGACTGCGAAGTCTCAGTAATAAGGTCCCGTTTTTACCCTTTTGGTACAGAACCCTAAAAAGATGTCCGCCAATCAACTAACTAAATATTTCGCTATTTTCCACTTAATCACTAAAAACTCATGGATGCAATTTTATTAATTAATTTCGAGATGCATTTATCTTCTTCGCATGATGCAAGCGTTTAATAAGGACGAGGCGCCATTATGGGGATTGCGTTTGAGGGAAGTTGGGGGGGAATGGACAAGCTGAGTGGGCGATAATTTATTACACGAGAAATTAGGATTGCATTTGGTTAATCTTCCTCTTCAACATTCCACTTATGCATTAACGCTGAATTTTGTGGCTTTGAATTTTGGAGCTCTCGTTTAATTTGCAGAAGTTAACATTTTATGCAAAATTATTATGTATCTTTTTCACATACATCTACCCACTTAATCATATTTTTTTTACTTATAATCTGTTTGAAGAATTGGTGTTAGTAAATCAATAATTTAATACGTTTTTACCTTTTTTTCTAATTTGACTGTTAATAATAAAAATACGTACAAAAATCAATCTTCAATATATTTTTCTGAATGAGTTATAACTATTCGTTTTGTTTGCCAACTTTATGAACAAATAGGTTTTCCTAAAAACTATTGTACTCGATAATTGAAAACATATTTCGTTTCATATTCTATTCGTATTTATATAAGGTTCATATTTCCCTAACTCACCCTAATTTGAATAATAATCTCGCCATCAATCTATTTGGTTTTAGCTGTTCCTCGCTTATTAAAACAAGACCTTATTAAGATTGCTTGTTCAATAACTAGTCGATATAGTTTCGTTAACGTTTCTAAACGAATTCTATGACATTTCGAAAGTTAGAAGAAAATTCCTTTGCTTGATATCCTTTCGAATTAATAAGATAATTTTATTGATATCATTTATCTGTATAAAAGGTATTACGGAGTAAGGACTCCGTAGCTGAACTACAAAAACTTCAGTTGTACACAAAGTTTTTAAAAATACATTATGTAATAATATAAATGCTTGGTAAATTGAAATAAAATCTTAATTTCATTTCCTTTAGAAAATTTGATTAAATAAACGCTTCAAAGCTTTGAAAAAGTAATGAAAATAATGTGATTCTCTTTAAAAATAACTAAAGGGTTGGAAGATAAAGTCAACGCGAAGTTGGACAATAGGGCCAATCAGTAAAATATAACTTTTTCTTAAAAAAATATACTTATTAAAGTTTCTACAGAAACTCACCAGACAAAAGGTTTTACTTCAAACTACAGATAATATTCGCGTATAAGTCTGTATTACTTAAAAGTTAGGTCGAATAATAATTTACCATTTTTTGTGTAAAATCAAATAGATATAAACGAAGAATATTATTATTTTCTCTTCTTTATGTAACTTTATCACATTTATATACATGATATTGTAAGTAGGTACCGTCAGTGAAGTAAGCTTTTAGATTTGTTTTTATTACTGAAAATATATCAAAACTGGTAAGCGTATTTTCGATCAAGAAATTCTCGGTATCTCTACATACATATAACATTAAAATACCCTCACGTTAAACTCTACTTATTTATTAAATTGAAACAATGTGGCATGAACAAACAACTCGAAGTAGTTCCAAGTTCACACTACCGGGAAAACGTATAAATATTGAATTCTTTCTTCATTAACATACTTATTAATCGCGTAGCCCGCGGCTTCACTGGTAGCTTTATGATATTTCTTCAATGGTTTACGAGTGCAGGTCCCGCCCAGCCCGCGTCCGACTCGCAGACGTAATGCGTTGCCGTCCACTTTAGACAAATGAGTATGCTGATTAAACCCGTGTATCCTATGCTTTATTCGTTTGTTTTATCTGTAGAAATAAAGATGGTTCACACTTGAGTTTTGTGCAAAAGTTGGCAATTTGTTTATTGTGACGGATTGTGACGTGATTTTAATTAGGGTGTCGGATAAGATCTCTTATACGAGAAAATGAAAGCTCGACGAAATCCGATCATGTTTCATATGCTATACATGTGGTTTTGGCATTACCTAAGTGAATCGTTGGGATACAATTACAAACAAAACGGTTTTAAGTAATTGATATAGGTTTACAAACGTAGGTTAACTTTATGAAGAATAGGTATTATGTACATTTCTTTTGACTTACACATAGACTTTGACTTTTACGTCTTTTGTTATAGTAGGTATAGTTGTAGTCTATTTGTTACAGATATTTGTTTGTGTTCATTTAGATAATATACCTTATGTTTCAAATACTAATTACATGTTTTTATGTTCCAGGTAACGTACTTCCACCAATATCGAACAGTAAGTCCAAAACACTAAAAACTATTATAATAAAATCAACGCATTCGCCACTTTACGAACCGGTTTGTATAAATTATGCTAACAACAAACAAACTATTAACGAAAATTATAGTCACCCACACAGACATACCTTCAATCAAGGCAAGTCGCATTTCGAAAGCAAATTATCAAGGCACGGGGGGAAAGGGGGATAATTAAAATCCGTTGATTAATATGTAAATGTAATAAGATTACCCTCCTCTGAATAATTTAACTGGGAGCCCCAGAGATGAGTTATGTAGGTGTTGGACTCTCATTATGTAGTTGTATCGGCCACTATAATGTGTAGGCACGTCTCGTTTGATAAATGCTGCTGTAGTGCACAGGATTACGCAGGGGCTGGCCGCTTACCCTTGTGAAGACGTGTGCATTGTTGGTGACGCAACACTATTTTACACTTTGCCACAACACTGTAAGATAAGCAACTAAGCTTTAAAACACCTCTGAGTACATTGACTTAGTTATTTAAATAAATATAGGTATTCTTTTAAATTTTAGTACATACACGTACAAACACAGTAACATGTTGTATAGTTCTGTCATGTCATCAGTTTCCCTCCAAATTTCACCCGCCAAAACGGCCATGTTTCCGCCATCTTTATTAAGAACGCATGGCCTCCCGCCTCCTGGCGTTGGTCAACAGCCAGCAAGGCGTTAAAGGCATCAGCTACACCACCTCCCAGTCTTATCGGACCTCCCCACCCCCCCGGTTACTTCGCAGTTTTGTTACCAAGAAGAGGTAACGTAGACGGAGATCACGGGTCATTCCACGCTGGTTTAGGACCCTTGGCTCACTTGTCTAATGGCTTTGATTAAACTGCCAGTTTATTTGACGGTACGATGCGTGCGTGCGGCCACGTATGAATTTATGTTTAGGCGACGTCCGAATATGGAATTATGGATCGAAGATTTAGGATCTTGTTGCAGCTCGTTAGGGTATTCGGTTTAGGTTCCCAAGTTAAGTTGAAATCACTGCGGTTTTTGTTCTAATTACGCCTTACGTCTAAATTTAGCGAACAAAGCTCTATTTTGTTACATGATATACCTAAATTATTATCACGCCTTAAAAGGCATATCAATGTGATTTTGTAGCTTATAGATATTATCAAATCATTACACACGCTCTACAATCCATATATTACAAATCCTATAGATTCCGTACTTATCGTTACTACTAGGTTACTTATCGTTTATTAATAAACCCATCATAGTTTAAATACAGACGGTGTTTCTTTTATACTATGCCAAACGATCGATGTAATTAAATATTCTTTGACAAAAGTCCACGCCATAAACTTAAATCCAAATACTTTTGTGACAATCCGTGCGAATCTGACGCTTATCAGCTTTTATGCAAAGTATAAATTTTCATGTCCAAAGTTTTGCTACTTATTAGGAAATTGCAACCCATTATCCGTTGGACGGTGTAGTCAGCCAGAGTATCGATAAAAGCGGCAAAGATCAAGGATGTATCATTTTATCGAGGTCGATAAATTTAATGTAGGTAGATGTGTTTTATTACCATTTTAATTTATTATCTAATTAATGTTTCATCTTTTTATTTGTATAATTATTTTGCATCATTAAATAATAATTAAGTGTGACCAAGGTTGCTAGGGCCAGTCAATATTATTAACTATGATAAGTTAAATTAATGTTACATTCAAATTAACTACTAGCTTTATAGTAAAGGTACACTGTAATGACTTAATTATCTTAAGATGCCCGTTTTATATGTATTTCCTTCAATATAATAAAATATCTAATTCATACAATTCAAACGTGCTTACCTTTTATATAACAAATAAATCAAACTCTCCAAGATAGTTATTTCTGAGAGATTAAAAACATTTTGAATCTTAAAACATAACTAAATAACCATCAAATAGCATCTTTTTACTTGACTTTGTATGTCATACAGATATAATTTTTTTATACAATATTTTTCTTAAGCTATAAAGGAATATACAATCCGCCTATTTATATCTAGCTATGACATGTCCCTCAGACGAGCGTCTACGTCAAAGCTACTCACAGGAACATAATATTGTTGACCAGTGCGTTACCGCAAACGGTAAAATGACGTAACAGATACAAAAGATACGTATTGATACAATCAGTATTCCTTGCGATAACGTTACCTTTACCTAACAATAGGATTCAACCGAGCTTGCTTCTGGCCTCTCAATAATTAGGATAGTGCATCTCCGTTTACCGAATGAGAATAAAGCCTACCCTTTGTGCTTGTGTGGGGGAAGACTGCACGTACGTGTGTGTATGTGTGTGTTACGTTTATACATGCATCTTGATTCTGTGTATTTATGTGTGCCGCACAACGTGGGGGCACGTCCTCCGCATGCCACTCTCTGATAGTAATGTCGTATATTTCGGTCGGTGCGTGCACTACCCCTGTCTTATTATGCTTTTAGCCTGCTAACCGGCCCGATGCACTGAACTTACAAGCGTTTCACGTACCAAATGTTTACCATCCCTGTTTAAGTTTTAAGATTTTTATCACCGCCGCGCTTAATCAAACCTTTGGAGACTTTTTTCGTCATTGAAATTGGCGTCGCCTTAATTAAAACCCAAATCGAATTAATTAAAGAGCTAAAATTATTCCACCCCTTCCTTCGGCGGCCGGTGACGTCGTAGGGTGAACGTACATAAAATTGGCACATACATATTGTCTGTAACACAGTACGCCATAAACTAATATTCGCTCGGACACTACTTGGAGTTATTGGACAATGTAAATGAACGCTATCTCCTATAATGCCTGCCTTATTTCCCCCCCAGCCAGGCCAGTGCCCGGAGCACTCCCACCGGGTGGCAGGCGCCCCACCCCGGCCGATGTCTCATCAGTAAGGATTGAACCCTTTAATGTATTCACCGTAACTTCGGGATGAGTCTTGTATTAGTGTTATAATGAGACGTGGCCCTAAGGAATTATGGGTATACTTGTGGATCTCTGGGGTCGGGATTAACCCAACCCAGTTTCAATTTCTATACGTGTGCTGGGCTTCGTTAGATCGATGCGATCGTGTTTCGGGCTTTTTAACTATCGTTTAGACCAAGGTCAATGCGGGTTATATTAAAATCGTTTCTATTATATTCTACGAGTATGTAAGCTGACAGAAATATCGATCATAGATTTTGGTCAACTACTATTTCGTTTATTAGAGACTTGAGCATTTCTTAATTTGTTTTCATCTTAATTACTACAAGATTGTTGTTTAAGCTTATTTATTATAGAATAAACTAAAACCCGAGTTCAGTACTTCATTGTGACCTTTCATCTTTGTAATTTTAAATAAATTGCAATTGATTAATTACAACAATAGACAACTGAAGTACACTTTGTTAAGAACTTTTGTGCGCTTAACCAAGTATTATTAAGTAAACGTTAGTCCAACTGTGCGCCAAACAGCCAGAATAGAACATTAAAAATGTTATTTATCCCTGACTCCTTGAGTCACCGACTGATCGATAATGCTGCCAATTAGTCGGTACCAATTTTCCAATAAAACTTCAAACTGTTTTCCATTCCATTATCTCTCACCACCCTTTATTGCTGGCGAAGTTAAGCTACGACTCCTCTTTCCACTCCGCACCGAAATTATTACAATAATAATATTATTATATTAATAATTGTATTGATAAGGAGACTCTCGTAATAAGGGTAAACCGTCCCCTTTCTGCCAGCCATCCTCAATAGGAGAATTTATGTAACTAATGAAATAAGCGAAGTGGCGCTCCCCGCGCCGCCCGCCGCCCGCCGCCGCCCTACCGCTCTCCACCCTTCATTATCGGAAAGTTTGAAATATAATTTGAAATTATGCTCAATGTTATATTGAAGATAAGAGAAACACAAATTCCTTTAATTGGACTTGTTAAAGTGACTCAAATTAAGTTAACACGGAGTTGATGGTATTACTTTTGAAGTTGGGAGTTATGACGGACTGGCCTTTAGGTTTCTGCGGAATTCATGGGGTGATTAGCGGTCGAAAGAACAGTTATCGGTTGTTCGACCGGCGGTATTTTATTTAACGGCCCGACGTTTATGGGAACTTATTGCATTGTATTATTCTAAGCTTGTTAAGTAGACCGTAGAAATTATATGCCATTTGTATAATAATCAATTGTAATTATTCATTTTGGATGTGCTAAGTCATCGTTAATGATTTTAATTGCTCGATTATGTACACTCTATAAAACTTAAAAGCTTAAAAGATAATGAACCGTTTAAAGTTGCGCCTAACGTATTCGCCAAAGGGTTTACGCTAGGTCAACTATTGATTTTAGCAACGCCATCCAGCCGTTCCTAGGGGCTCGCAACTTGAGACCGTCACAATTAGGCGTCGGTCTCAATCTAATTATATTTCTGATTGCGGTAGTCACGACGCCGTCGCCGACGCCGGACGGTGTACGCACTGCTTGTCCGACACTGATTTACTGCACGTCAAATGTTACCATTTTGGGACATTTGTGACGTTGCACGTAATCGAATTTAATTGTAATTACTGACTGTGTTATATGTATTTATTTTGACATAGAATAAGTACATTTTTACACGAGAGTAAGATTCATGATGCAAAGCTATTTATTTCATTTAGGCTCAAACATGGCAAATAAGACGGTTATATATACTGGAGCTACTATCCGTTGGGAAGTAAGCCTTCAACTGAGAAGTTTATGATTCAAATTGATAAATTAATCCTCTTAGCAACGAATATACATACTATCGAACCAAAACACTACCTTATAACAAAGTTTCAGTAATATCAATTAAATGCAATTCGAGATCTAATTATTCGGATTCGGTTCCGTGGCGCACAGCACTATGCCGATTGTCGACAAGCGATTTCGGAAATTACTAAGGCGTCGACACCGCCCGCTTGTTCCAACTATATTCCTTACGTTTTGGGGAGACGGTCAATGATTGGTGCGGCCCTTTAAGTACCCCCATAGGTACCTACTGTAGGAATGATTCTCATATTCTATATTCGAATGTTTGGTATTCTGTGAAGCACAGCTTCAAGAAGATACTGTATACTTCTATACACAGTGTAGAGTCTTCATCTAAAGAGTTGTGATTTGTTTTCTATGTCTTATGTAGGTATCTGTAAATGATAGGTATTTAAATCAAATTTCAGGTTAGATTGAACTTTTTATCTCAATGTAAGAAATGATAGCATATCTGTTCATATCATAAAAAGTTGAGATAAAAAATACACTAAATAATAAATATGTTCCATGATATATGTGATGAAAAATAAATTTACAAAGTAATAAAATTCAAGCGTAAGAAAGACGAATAACTTCATAAATATATTTTTTTTACAAGTGACTTTTTATAAACTTATACTAATACAAAATATTCTATAAGATTGTACGTACAAATACGGATATTAATGCTAACGTAGCAAGCAACATTATTTATCGACCCAAAAAACCCCACATTGCATTTACATAACAATTTAATTAATCAAATCCCACCCGACGGTAAGATACCTACCCGTACCCAATAACAATAACTACTTAGTTATAACTTTGTTACATTAATAACATAACGGTTATAACGTAAATGGTACATAATGGTGCACGATTTAGTGCTTACCTTTTTCATGTTATGCTTTAAAGAAAAAGTAACTTAGTATATTTTAAAAGTGACGGTAAGTAATGTCATGTTTTTCGATATGAACTCAAAAAATATCATGGGCGATAGCAAATATACTAGAATCATTCGATTTTCGTACACTCAATTCGATTTAAGAAAATGAACATGGTATCTTTGAGATAGTTAAGAACCTACTTATACCATATTTCATACCATGCGACCCGCCTAAAGTTCACAGTAAACTATATCCAAGACTAGAATAATTGAAATATCGATACAATACCATATTTTTATTGCCAAAGAACTAGGTATATTTCCATTTCAATAAGGCAATCTGTCTGTTAACGAACACACACCGCCCGCGCCGCGTTCGGCCGGAACGCAGCGTGCCGACCGCAGCGTTTCCTCAAGTCTCGGCCCAACCCCCTCTCTTCACCCACCCTAGCTGTACATCATCTCATTTGAATTTCTAACTAGGAAACCTCCATGCAATTATTGGATTAATGTAAATTACGCAGTCTACAGCTCCACGGTGCACTATCAGGGACAGGGTTTAATTAGAATCCGGTTAAGTCTAATAATTCCATAGTGTTTAGCAAAGTAAGTCTTATGCCGTAAAAATAACGGTAGGTATTTCCTTGAAGGGGCTCGTGCCGATTGTATTAATTATGCTCATTGTGAGGCGTCCACAGTGTGTTGAATTTTGTACGAAATTCAATTTGGTAGAGATAAAAATATTCATCTTACTTAGTTTTAAACTTTTTAAAGAAGTGCAGTACCTAAGCTATTCATAGTCTTATTTTCACTATTACCTACCGTCTAAAGATGAAAGGAAGACTTATTTCTATGTTGTGGGACTTAAGATTATAAGGTAGTAGGTACATACTATTGATTAATGAATTGACTTGGACATGACACACGTTGTCCATAACGATTCTAGATCTGTTAACTGCATAAAAAGCCTAAGTTTAGTGAACTTACTGAAGCAAATACTATTACTGGAATATTCACGACTAGTCCGTGCCTGTCGGCTTCACTCCCGATAGCAATCTTTACATTGTGTCATTTTTCGTCACAAACACCCAATCTCAATAATTTAGAATTTAATTAAAATGAATGTAATTTGATCTTATAAATTATGATCGTCTTAGATTGCGTGGGTGTACCTACTTGTTTATCTTAATTACAGTTAAATAGAGCTATTTTTAAGTTTATTTCAAGGAATGATCAACATGTTGAGAACTTATCGAGAAGAATAACCTGTGAATAAATATGTATATACCTAGAATAGAACAGCATCACGCAATTCTGGTTATAGGTACTTAATCTAATTAGCCCGATCAAATGCAAGAATGCAAACTTAAAAGAGATCGGTTTACCTCCACATTATGCAAATTGTCTGTTATTATACAATTACCTACCTGTATAACAAAACCGCAAATAACATATGTGTCAATAATAACGTATCTAAACACCCGAACGCTTACAAAATAACCGCGTATCAAAACGCCAAAACATAACCTCAAAACATTCCAGACGTGACCTCGAAATGCACGTAGGTGAAAGCCCTCGGGAGTTCACGTAGGGGAACAAAAAAACCCCTAACCCCCGCGTAAGGAGCGGGGGGCGAGCCGCCCGTGAATGAACGAAGGAGGCGCGCGTCCTTGGAGCAAAAAAGTCACGTGACCTAGCCTCAACAGGTGGCGCCGTAAACGTGTCCTTGCCGCCGGATTAGAAAAAATATGCGTTCTGCTTTCGAAATCTTGACTTGAGGGTATTTTGTTTTTTTATCGGATTGTCGGTTGACAGTGATGTCGTTGTATCTTGGTATTCTTACGAGATATCTTGAGAGATATTTACAATGTAATTTTATATGAGTAAGGGAATGTGTTTTTAACGGATGACTTGATGTGACCCAATTTATTTATAATCACCTAAATTACTAACGTAGATTTATAAAAAAACTCCATAGTATTTGTTCTAAAGGCAGATTTCAAAAGGGAACTTAAAATGTCTATGTGTATGAAGTTGTCCGTATAATTCTAAATTCCCCTAAAGTCCATACCAACATAGTCAATAAATCATAGAAACCCAATAAATGTTCAAACGAACAGCTGAAAAACAAAACGCATCCAACCAAAAATGCTTACATCCAACAAGTTTACTTCGAAACAAGTAGCTTGCTTCGTGAACACTCCTTTATGAATGGCGGACTCCCTCGGCCCCGCTTAACACAAATGTCATGGCACCCCGGCGAGCCGGAAAACTCTCTTTTCTTCCTGAATTACTGTTCAAACCTCCCGTTTGAAACTAAACCTTAATCCCCAGCAAACAACGTCGAAAACTTTTCTGCGATACGACGAAAATTTAAGGAATTTTCTACGCAACAACTGCATTTGATATTAAGATGTATGTTGTTGGAGTTAGAGTTTATATTCGATTGCGGGGCCCGCTCGTCGGTGGCATGAAATCTTCCAGTCTCCTGCGGCAAATTGTTTTCCTCACGCGGCGTGTTTGTATTTTATTATACATTTTTATTTCTCGATAACATTAGCTTAACCGACTTTTCATTGCCTTCGCTAGGGTTGCCACTTGTTTTAAACGCAATTTTGTTTTTCTATTTGTTTTAACGTGTTGGCAAATGGTTTTATGTATTTCATTTTACGTTTGTTGTAACAGTTTTTGCTTTTCTACGTAATTTTATCTGAATAAATGTGTTAGTGCCAGTTAGGTTTTAAAAATCCATTGAAAGATTAGGTAAATAGGTAGATTGCCTATTGGTATTGTAGATACAATTTCAAAATTACACGTAGTTGAATATAGTTTAGTGAATATTAGATACTGACACTGTAGTCACCATATTTAGCATCCTAGTTGATATGCATTTGAGTAACTACCGTGAAAGACTTTTCATACAAAGATATAATTAAGAGCTTTTGGCATGTTTATTTGAAGGCATACATTAATATTTTAATTTGAAAATTATCTTAGTATCGCGAAGTGAGCCATGCATAAGACAATTTATCATTACTAGAGTCATAAACTTTTTTAAAAGCTCTATAATTATGTGATCTCGTATCCGTTCGCTGCAAAAAGTCCTTATAGTATATGAATACATAAACGTTTTTCTTAAACGACCTATAGGTACCAAACTATCTTTATTTCAGATAAATTATTTCCATTAGTTACATTCTAACCACCAGTAAAATTCAATAATAAACTGTAACAATCGCCGATCGCCAACCCTAATCAAGTGTAAAGCAGATCACTGTACAAGCGTAACAACCCTAAGAAAAGTTGAGGTGAGGTAGGAATGTCAAAAACGTCGGGGCGCGAACAAATATGTGCTTTGCCGGCGGGCGGTCGGGCCAGATACCACCATACCTTAAACACGACTTAACCATCTGTTAACCTCTACACTTACACACACTTTTTTATACCACAAGGGTGCCAAACAAGCATACGGTCTCATCTGATGGGAAGCGGTTACCGTAGCCTATGGACGGAGGGGCGTCACTCATGTATTTGTAAACCGTATTTACTCGATTTGACGGTAATTAAAAAAATAATATTACGCAATAAAATATTATACTATCCGCTAATCAAGCATAATTGCGGTTTACGACTCTAAAGCAATGAAAGAAAAGGTTATTCATGTTTAACAATCATTGTAATTTGCTTTTTAATTAATATATCAGATGAGGAAATAAATTATTTGATGACTTTAATTACTTTAGAATGCACTTTTTCATTTGTTTTATCTAATTTCACGTAATATCAATTATGTCTCATTATTATTAACGGTAAAATTTTGATCGAAAACCGTTTATCTGCATACGGAAGACGTTTATTTAAATATTAAAAAAATACTAATTTTGATAATCATATTTCAAGCGTGCTTAAAATTATATATGCTAATTCTTTCAAAATCCATTTTTTTAAATAAAAATAACATTAGGATGGAGTCAATCACTAATCTATGTTCAACTCTTACCCGGCACGATGCAACTGGCCTTCTATTCGGGTCCCCTCTACATCCTTTGCATTTCCCTTCGCACTTTTCTGCTCCATTTTTTTCTTTATTTTTTTATTTACTTTAGGCGCCAACGTTAGACGCCTCGGGTGCCACTTGGTCCTCCAGCCGCCTTTATTTGAGCCCAATAGAACTTCTAACTTGTGTCGTGTTTTTCATACCCTTGTTTTTGGGCGGAGTCGAGTGCTCAATGGATTTCTGGTTGTTTTTTAGGGCGCTTTGATGACCTGCTATTGCTTTATTCTGATTACGACTTTTTTGCCGGATTTACACTTGAGTGTTTTGGTACAATATAGGTTTCAATTTCATTATTAATTGATAAGTAGGTATCAGTATAATGTTTATTATCCAAGTCTTTAATTATCTCAAATTCAATGCCCAATATTGCAAATAAATTATCGTTACATTATTAAAAAAAACTTACACATACAACCGAAAAAATCCCTATCATTTAACTACATACCTAATAAAAATAAGCCAATACCACAACAACGCCTAAACAATAATAACCGAACGAATCTCCGCAAGGTTATCCCGGATTGTTATTAAGCCTCGCATGTCTCCAGTCCAGTTCCTCATCCAAAATCGATAGCCACCCCCGAGGGGCCTAGTGGGGCCACCCGCCGGTCCTAATTCGTACCCCACATGTATGTCGATCTTTGTCGTCTGGGCTCGGACGCGGCACGACACTATGCCAGGTGTTAAGTTTTGAATACTTGCGCTCTGTAACTATCTCGCCTTGGTTTTGCTATACTAGTCTAAGTACGTACCTGTTGTTTTTGAAATGATTTTTGTATGAGTTTGAATTCGTTCTAGTAATGGATTGTAGTTTATGTATTTTTTAAATGGTTTTAGATAAAGGTTGATAATGTTTGTCTGCAAAGATTTAAGTAAAGTAGGCACAATTAAAAAACTACATATCAGAAATTAATATCAACAAAATTATCAACTTTCTATATGGGTATATATTATTTTCTATGTTGCATTACATAAAATAGGAACTATAGATACATGAAGAGGAAATTTATTAAATGTTTGAATGTGTCAAAAATGTAAATAATTAAAATTTGAATAAAGGTAAATCAATATAATATTTTGAGCTTCAAAAAATAAACTATCTGGAACTAACAAAGCTGGAATCTGTATTAATGCATCTAAAAATATTTTATACGAGCCGAGTCCGGGTCCGGCTGGATATTAATAACCGTCGGCACAAAAAACAATTTCAAAGTTCTTATAAAAACCTCATAACAACATTTCAATAACCCACCCAAATTAAACAGGCTTTCACAACAATGAGCGAGTGAAGAACGCTATTATCTAGCTCGGCCGGCGGGGTAGCATTTCGAACTACATTGACCTCAAAAACTTATTAGAATCCGCCCTGCCTTGCTCATTATCTCTGGGCCATAGTTTCAAATCGATACTAGATACACGCACACACACATACAAACGAATAAAACCCACACAAACGCAAATTAAACGAAAGTCTACGCTTACCCGTAACCGGCGCGTCAACTTAAAACTTAATTATAATTAATTAATTCCAATTGGACGCCATCCCTTTCACTCGGGGTATATCTTGAGTATGCCTGTCCTTTTCTATCGTAAAGGCTAGGGTAGACGCGTTATTGTGTTTTCGAAGACCTTTTATCACGAGGCATTTCACGAAGTAGAGTAGTCGTTAGTCGATTTCGAATCGATTTTATTAGCACTCTATGTTTAATTGGTGTACTATTTGGTACCTTCTGAATGCGCCTCATTAATCGTAACTCAAAATATCGCGTAAAAAAGTTTTTTTTTTTTTTCAAATTTTTCGCTTTTTACGTAACAATAAGTTGCCACAACTTTATAATATGATTCCCAAGTATTGTTTTTCAAAAGTACGTAATGATTTCATTCTACAAAAGTTCTTTGAACGCGTTAAGATAACATAAGAAAGTGATATTAATATTGTGATACTCAAGGAATATATTACTAGGAAACAAAATTCTGTCACAAGTTAACTTTATTCAAAAACATCACTTTATTTGAGAATCGAAGTCAAGTGAAGATGAAAGGAGTAAATATAAAAGCGTTAAATCAAAACAAAATGGCCGTAGAGTCTTGAATAGCGTATAATTTAATTGTAATCATCACTACATCGGGCTGTGACGAGTATCAACGAGATGCGACTAGGAAGGGTCCACCCACCCCGTGCCCCCTCGCGACGACTTACCCCCTAAGAAGGGGTTAACACCCCCCCACCCCCCCTCATTACCATATTTCATTTACTCAACGAAATTATGCTAATTACTTATATTGCTTTGTGTAAAAAGGAAATTTATAAGGATTAAACTTACACCCCCACCACTGTGAACCGGCTCAATCCAGCCATAACTAGTTTGAGCGAGTTCAACGGATGAATTATTTAGGAGATGATTCTTTGAATTAAAAATATCAGCCCCTCCGAAGGGCTCCCGTAATTCGCGATCGGCCCGATTATAATCGGACGCAATTAAAATTCAAATTGGGGAATTTTTAATTTTGTTATTGATGACCCTCTTTCGTGGATGGGTTGAATTGAACGTTGTTAAAAACTTCCCTGAGAAGTTAGCTCTGATTTTCGAGAGAGGATTGCTTGTTTATTTTATAAATTAAAAACTTATAAAACTTGAATATGATTTGCTTGGTTATTAATTTTATGATTACACTTTTTAGATGATTTAAAACGAGAAAGACTGGTATATGCCTAAAATTTATGGAATTTACGTGTCATAAATCATATCTCGCACTTTAGAACATAAATAATTCTGTTCAGCTTCCACAAGAAGAATCATTATGAACGATGGAAGAACATTTTTAGCCATTCTTTGGAGATACCAGAAGCTAGTTGATACGTTCGTTTCTAGACGTTGTAAGACGTCCAAATTTGTTCCTATCTAATAGTTAACATCTTCAGTTCACTAGGCCTACCTACTAACCATGGTCGTTTAACCTACATTTTGTATGTCTATTTGTAACCTTAGACAATTGATCAATTCAAACTGTAATAGTAAGGCAATAAAGGTCAAAATCGACTGTCGAAAGCAGTTCAAATTGTCATTGTGTTTGTCGCTATTATACTAGAAACTGACAACATATCGTATTCAAAGCCAATAGAATATTTGTGAGAAGCGATCGGGGATTTTTCCTAGGGTTAGGTACGTCTAAGCAGTAATTTTCCTAGAAAACCATTTTAAACATACTTATACATAAATGCACCTTAAAACAGAATATTTACATATGTTTCTTTGTTTTGGGTGGGATTTAACTCTTCCGGATTCTACCAGCGTACCTATATTAAATAGAGAAAGATAAAGTTAAGTAAACATAATGTTTGGTGGTTTCAAAATTGAAGCTAAATCTTCATAGGGCTGAGACAGTATCTTGAAATGTTGAGATCGTTTATGAATTGATAAATTAAGTATACCTACTGGAACGAGCGTAGGTACTGTGTCATTAAATATAATATTATAGAAAATACATTTAATACATGAAAGTAGAGAAAAATAAGTACCTACTAGACTTTGTTATCTCGTCCCCAAGAAATGATGTAGTTATCGCGAAAGATTTGCTAGATTTGTCGCATATCCCCTTTTCGGATTGCCCTTATTGATTACCATACTTGGTGCAAGGTGTAAAGTGCAAGTGATCATAGTATTCCCCTACTCGCCTTACGACGCACAAATGAGGAGTGTCGTAGCATTAAATAAATAAATATCCCGGGACATTTTTCACACACGGCCAATCTGATTCCAAACTAAGCAGAGCTTGTGATATGGTAACCAGATAGCTGATTTACTACATATACTACTTGACCTTAGTACTTAAGAAACTGTTATAATCTGATTATGAATATTCAAAAATATGAAGCTAAATATGTAGTAGCCCGAACACTTGTCTTACATACAAATGTACGTATATAAGATTCGAATTGAATTATAGTAATGAAATACCCCGTTGCTTTGGGCAGGCGAGTGCCTCCGGCCGCTAGTTTCGCAACTTATCCCGGCTAAGGCGAGTCCTTATTTAAATGTAAATTAGGTTCATTTCACGAAATTAATGTCGTGGAGGCCCTCCCCCTGTGTACGGTGACCATACACCGTCCATTTTTGGATACATGTCCCGTATTGCCGTTCGATCGGCACGAATTAAACTTCATTATCGTGTCATGTATAATGACTGTTTATGGACTGTTCTTTTTTTTAAATTTTCACCCGTGCTCATCCAGCGCGTCTTTAATTTGCGCTGCGATGAACTTTGTAGAGTTATTTATTGGTCGTGTGTTGAGTTTAAGTTTAAAGTAATTTTATAAAATTATAAGAATTACGTAATTTGTCTGTCAACTTGCATCCGGGTAATGAGTGAGAAATGACTCTTCGAAGAAGTACTGAAAATGTTGTATGTCTTAGAGAAAGGGTGCAAATGTCTGTTATATTTAATGGGACTTTATATACCTGTTTTTTTACCACTTTTTTTTTACAGAAATAGCTTCTCTGCATGATATTTTAGTTACTTCATATACCTTTGATGAAATGTGAATAATTTTTTAACTTTTCACCGTTCATCTTTTACCTATATTTGCCTCAAAACCGCACAATAGTTAAAAATTTTCAAAACAATCAAATAATTTTACCAATAAAAATTACCGCAAGGCACTATTATCAAGCAAAATATATTGAGTAAATATTTTTTATCTGTCCTTCAAAATTAAAATGAGCTGTCACCCTACAAGGAGGGAGTAATGGCTGCTCTATGATTATATGGACAGACGAGTCATTACTCCTGTGTAAGTGTTGTTGCGAATTGCTAATGTTGTGCTTTCACAGTTTTACACACACAAATTAATCGTTGCTTTAACTTCAATTACTGTTTTGGGGAATATGTCTAATGGCTAAGCACATATTGTCTATTTTCGGGGAATTATGTCTGTGGGCAGTTTATATCTGTACCTACTGTGAAAAATATAAATTATGCTCATAGAACTATAGTCGTTTGAAAGCCCTGAACTAGTTAATTAACTTTCGGCAAATGTTTAACTTTTACTAATTCTTCACACAATTCCAAATCGATATATACTATCGATTGATCAGATCCTACACCTACTGACTGTACCACGTGCTCATAAATAACAAATCGAACATTATAATTACGAAAAAAAATAGAAACAAATAAAACCGCGTGTTTAATCGAAATATTAGCATCGTGATCAGCTCGCGACCGGCGCGATATGAACAGAAAGGGTTGGCCCACCCCTACACTACATAATTACACTCACACATACACAAAACTAAAACATTAACACAACGATAAAACAAGGCAACTACTTAGCATTTTCAAATTAAATACACTAATCACTTGTATAAACGTCCCGTGTACGTATAGGCTTGTGGGATCGATAATGTGTGTGTGTGTGTGTGGTGATTATAATGAAGGGGTAAGGGGTGATATTAAGTGGCTCTATTCGTGTACCCCACGCCACTACTTGTGTAGTCATGCCTTCACCACTCCATACTTTGGATGCCAATAATATTTTTTCTCGAATCGAGCTTTTGCGGATTCGCTAACGTGTTTCTGAAGATTTTGGCGGATGTTGTGTGATTTTATATAATTATTATGTGCTTGCATCTCAATGAATCTTAGTTTGTGTAATATCTACCATTATAATTTTTTTCGTTCGGAACATCAATCTAAGAAATCAACTTAGGTACAATTAGAATCCAATGAACAAAAATATCCAGGCTCTTTGCCTCTTTGCATCCACAAAATGTAATCCCGATTTGCTCAAACAGACATCGCTTTTAATTACTCACAGAAAAAGTTGATATTAAATTATCATATAAATTGACGCTGTATGTACATCACGCACATAATCGCATCTAAATAACGTTGCCAACATGAAAAAAAAGCCGAGTCGAGTTTCGCGAAAAAATCCGTCCTCACGTCGGAACTCGGCGATCGATTAATTAGCGTTATTACATACTGTACAACGATCCATCTGTCGTAATTAGGCCCCGATCCCTTTCCCGGCAAAAAATAATGACGCACCCTAAAACACTTTCTTTTTTTTAATCCAATTTGCCGAGGATTATGTACGTAATTATATTTTTCCAATTGCCACGGTGGCTGTGGAAATTCGTCCGCTTGATTGCGAAACGAAAAATCCATGCCGTTGATTAGGCTTTTTAAATTACGATTGTGTGGGTGCCGCTTAATGTTGTACGACGGTTGTGTGTGTGCGATGGGCCTTTTACGTCGCCAGTCTACGAAAAAATTGGCTTACTTATTGCTTAGGTACTCATAATGTCGATTGCTTATTATGGATTTTGATGGCGGACGATTGCAGATTGACTGCTCTACCAAATTTTCAAATTAAATCGACCTTGTTAAATAAAAAAATGCAGAACACTTTAAGTCCAACAATTTTAAGAAAATGTAAATAATATTAAGTAGCCATGTAATTTAATAAAATACATTTTAGAGCTTTTTTGTTCCTGGAATTTTACTTACAAAATTAGTACCAAGACAATTCTTCAATGAAAGAACAGATAGCAATAAAAGGGGGAAAAACAAAACACCACGTATTCTAAATAAGCACCTTTTCTACGACTTAAATAATATGTACAAGCGTCGATGTGACATATATAATTGATAACTTAATACCTGGAATAATGACCAGGCAAGAATCGTGACAAACAACCGGTTGGCTAATTGCATTATTGCAAGACAATTATATTTGTAACTAATTAACATATCCACTTAATGGAACCTTTCACTTGGAAACACTTGAGTCAAATCATATGTCTTTTACAGCAAGAAATGCCTAACAATCAAATGTAGCTTAGGTACATGATTCAAATTTATTTGGAAGACAGGTTTGTTTATGACATTACTGGCATAAAAACACTATTATAGAAAATACATAGTTTAGTTATAAAATGCGGTTAAAGAAGTAAAACCACTCATATAGAAACAGTACATAGTGAACGATACTCATGATTCAACCGATACAAATTCATAATAAGTGAACATTCTTGCGCGCATAACCCGGCGAAATTAAACAGTATTACGTTAAGCCGGCAGTCTGGTGGGACGGGGGCCGTCCTCAACCGGTCGCTTTGGCCTGGTTAATAGCGAGTTATTGTCATTAACGCCGCTCTAGCAGGGAGCGGGCGATGGCTTGCACCTCCGAATTAAAGTTGCTTTCCATTGTGAAACGTCAAAAGATGTACGTTCGACTGCCTGTTTATCGGCTTATTGATGTAAAAATGTGGTATTAAAAGCATATTATTATTTTTGTGTTTGAGCTTTAACTATAGGTACCTACCTATATCGAATATAAAAAATTAAAGTTCATGTCAATATAAAAGTCTGCTTAGTTAGCTGAATTGCATATGTGATTTACTATACAATTTAAAGATAAGTTAAAGAAGATAAGTAGGTCAAATACACAATTGAATTAAGTATCTACCTTCTGATTTGGTTTGCCGTTACCAAAAATATAACTATGGTTTAACATAGTTAAATCATCATCATGTCAATTATTTAATTTACATACACGCCACTACAGCAGCTGTAGCTTTACTCTATAAGAGCACGTTACGACATATATCTTGTCGATACCTCACGTCACATCTTACCGTATCGTATGCAACAATGGAACTAGGACTACAATAGTGCCCGTACTGACGTGGCGATCTAGCCCGCATGCTTAGGACCATTAACCATTCGACTAATGAGACCATGACGTAGATGTCTACACACAGACACACAAGGACATTGCGTAAATATATATACTTAATACATATATAAAGCTGAAGAGTTTGTTTGTTTGAACGCGCTAATCTCAGGAACTACTGGTCCGCTTTGAAATGTATATATAAAATACCGGCCTATTTTGTTTAGTTTATTAAAATTACAATGTCCCAAGAGTTGCTAAGTAAGTTGATAAATAGTAATAAAAATATTTTACAGAAAGCTTCACGTTAAAATCATGTTTTCCGGAAAGCTTGCTAACATCTAAGTAAATCTATAGCTAGCTCTTGGTAGAGTTTTGTGGTTACCACATTCAGATTACAACCAAACATAAGCACAGATTTCTGTGTCAATGATACCTCATACATCCTCCAACACAAGTTGATAGAAAAACGACACAGACAGAAAATGCATCTTTATAGCTGAAACACACACAGGCAAAGTTTACACGGCGCATTAGTGTGTGTCCCTAATTGCTTTTGTCATTAATAGTCGCGGATACTTCTTAGTCTGGTGTATTGTACAATTAGTAATAATGATGTATAATTAGACCTCGCCGGTAATGTTTGTAATGTATTCCAGCTGTCAATGTGTGTGTTGGTACGTGTGTGTGATATAAATTAATGTTATACAGAGTGCTTATATTTTTTTTTAAATATGCTATTTTTTTACGTAATAGAAGGCAAATTAACAGAAAAAAATCCTTCACTCGCGTACCCGGGAGATTTTCCATTTTCCCGGCACAAAAAGTAGCTTATGTCCTTTCTCAGGCTCTAGACTATCTTTGTGGCAAATTTAACTTAAATCGGTTCGATAGTTTTAGCGTGAAAGCGAGCCAGACAAAGTTACTTTCGCATTTACATATAATATTAGTTAAAGACACTAAATGTTATGTATAAAAATAGGCAATCAAACGCGATATAACTATCGTACACAATCAAACAATGGAAAAATCACCCCCATGAAACATTCCACAAGAGTTTCCGATACAAAACAAGCCGGTCGCAAGTCATTAAACGTTCAAAGGCGCACATAAAGCCTCGTACACACCGCGCCGGCAACAATACACCGCGATGAAATATGCAATGGCTCGCCGCGATCATAATCGAAACTTAATTAGGTGATAATGCATGCGACTGCTAAAGTCTACAGCTACCTTTATCAACTGACTGAATGTCGTGAGTGAGGTTTTTGAGGACACCTCAACTACAATCCCTTGCTTTGCCTTGATTAAAGTGAGATTGAAGGCAAATACGTGTTTCATAACCCAAATGAAGTAAAGTTCTTAGTTGTTTTGATATAAAATGGAGCCATATCATCAAAAAAACTTGAACTGTCAAATATAGATTGCATTTGGGGCTTTCAGGTGCCATTTTATTCAGCATTTCTGATCTGAAATCTTATTTAAAATAAATAATGAAAATATTTTTGTTATTTCTGTAATCAAATTAAAATTAAAACTTCGTAATGATGTCTGTAGCCTAACATCAGCTGACCTTTCAAATTAGCGCCGAAGCTATTTTATTGTCTGACTCGAGCCTAATGTAAATTATTAGCCTACTTTTTTAGGGTTGCCATACGTCAGAAACTGATTTATTAAATCGGAATCCTAAATGAGTTTTTTTATTTAGGTTTTTATGTTAGAATGAATAACTTTAGAACATTGCTTACGGCATATTCAAAGACGCACTTAAAATATAATCAATAAACAGCTCCCCTATCTCTTTCGCGAGATAATTAATTTAGTAATTAAATTCAAATTAACATTTTTAAATATTATAATTTCTATTCAAACATAATGTTATTTAAATATGTTGTTAATACTAAACGATAAGAGATAAATTTATGAATAAAAATAAGGTAAAACCACGAACTTGGACTATAAGGCCCAAATTGAAAAAAAAAAACACTATTACCAAAGTATACCACTTAATTCATACTACTACTTTCATACTGTCCATGACAAAAATAACCATAGACTTCATAAAATTAGCACCAAATTTCAAATGGCGTTAAATCTTCTTAATATCCATATACTCGATTTATGTCAAAGTCCTTTATCATCGACAGAACTATTAAAATTCTCAGCCCACTTACTTGAATATAATTTTATTGCGACATTTCCTCGTTACGTCAACATTCACGAGTCGCGGCGATATTCCCCGACTACCTTATTATCGCAATTAAATTTCACTTGTTCATTTCACGCGGTTTCACTCGTCAACTATTGAATATTCTTATCATAAAGTTACTATAGTTTTATTTTTATGTACATTAGGAATCGTGGTTTCATACTTTCGTTGATGTGATTTATCTATATATAGGTACCTACTATTGGTCAAGGGCAACGTGCAACAAACAAACAGAAGTTTGCTAGCTTTCCATTTAAATTGTCTAGATTGAAAGTTCTCCATACTCGTATTCATGAAATCGGGTACAAACATTTTAGTCCTTTTGCTAACTAAAATTCTTACATTTTCACAAGTCCTTATTAATTTACGTTTCTAAAACATTAAACGTTTAAACTCTATCACAAATCGAATGACTAACAAACAAACAAACATAACTGTTTCTAATATCCATATAGTACAAATTGCACAGTACAACATGAACGTTAGCAAAAGGCGTCAATTACAGGCGGATCATTACGCATTCCGGCGTCAATGAGCCATCAGACTATCGCGGACTCTATTCCGAATGAAATGTGTATCAATATGTTTGGTGCAAGTTGGAGATAGATAGCGTTATGAACCTCTTTTTAAACGACTTTAAAAAAAGGAGGAGGTTCTTAATTCTCTGTCCTCAATTCTAAATTATGTCGTCTGGTATTTTTTTATGATCTGTTATTGCTGGCTAAACTTAGCAGTTGTTGCTGCGGGAATGTTATCAACATTCAGTTAAATATAAGTAAATAAATATCCTGGGACATTATTCACATACAGCCAATCTGATTCCAAACTAAGCAGAACTTGTAATATAGTAACCAGATAGCTGATATACCTCATATACCACACATACTAATTTAAAATACATACTTATAGAGATAATTACATACAGTTTAAAGGTAACTGTATGCAAAGGTAGCTGTATACAATATACCTACATAGCATATTCATTTTTGTATTTTAATATACCTAATATCAATCTTATAAATGGATTCATTTTTATAAATAAAATGTCATATTCATAGACATATAGGTAGATAATATATGAAAAATACGATACTTTTCCTAAAGAAATAGGAAAGTCGCTTTTGAAGTTATAAGTAGGTAACTATTGTATGTTTTATACTCGCTGTAATGAAATCGCTAGTAACTTAACACTTGTTCCAAACACATCTAACTAAGCTTATTTATAGACTTTGTAGCGAGCGACAAATGCTTTAAAACTTTTTGTGCAACATTTTATAAAAGTTTCAATAGGTTTATACATTATTTATTTACGTTATCTAATTCGATTAAATTATTTGTGCTTTTGTTCTGTAAAAATAGTATTACCTGCTGAGTACTTGCACAGTTTATACCTACTTCTAAATCAACTCATATTTTTTAATAATAAGAATTATTATCCTTTCATCAAAAACACTTTCAATACAAAGGCCAGTGACTAATGAGACCCGAATAACTAATTATATTATGAAGTGCTTTTTTGTGTAGCTTCATTAAAATTATATTACCTATTATACTGAGGTGTATCGGAATAAAACGGACCGCGGACTTAGTCATATTGTGTAGGTGTTAAAGTAATTACTAAAACAGACAAACATATAAACTCTGCTATTTTTTTAACATTATAATACATTCTTTAAAATAAAGACAAAGCGCAGGCTATACGAGATGGTCTAGAAGTCTGAAATTTTGCGAAGGAGTGCAACAAGTAAGGGACTTCCCATTACCTAAATTCGGATTAAAAAGTTTATGTTGTAAGAGTAAATCAAATCTTGAAAATATAAGTAGGTAAAGTTTAATTGAAACTATATACTCGTACGCACTATTCAACCATACAAAATCTAGTGCATGAAGATTACCACAAAAAATATGTCTAGATGACAGTTATTGGAAAAAAAAGATGAAGGAAGGAGACTAAAGTAAAATCACTAAAGGGTAAAATAGTTTGTATAGGTTAATCGCAAGGCGGAAAACAGACTTAGTGTAATTACAAGCATCCCACATAAACTTAAACCAACTAATTAACGCACTTCCATTATTAGACATATAATTGGAAAACGATTATAAAAAGCATAATTTGCAATTTGAATGGCATAATCGTGGATTGTTAAATAATTAATAGTCGTTTGAAGGTCGGACATTAAATAAATTATATATTGATTTCATAGTTTGATGTTGATTATAATTTATTATTCATTACATTGTATCCTTGCATAATTTTATTAATTATATTATAATTATAGTATCAACATAATTCCTTGCGATGTTGAGAGTTAAACATTTAAGTAGGTTGCGTTAGTCAAAGCGAAATCCGGTTATGAAATGCTTACGTCTGTTATTAAGTATTTAGGTTTAAGTATATATTTTATGGTGCATTTATATACTTTGATATGACTGTTTTAATCCTGTTTGCGTTCTATATTTGACATATGAAAAAAATACTATCCTTACAATCAATAAATCATTCGTACAATAACAATGATTTCAAACACCCAGAAATGCGGTTTAAAATTGATTACAAGTTCATAAGGAGAGCAGATGAGACATTTCATTAATGGCCCAAAATCAAGATACAACAATTGCGAACGCCATATAAATAGCAGGCCCACGTCAACATGTCCGTCTGTGTGTTTTAATGTTTATCACGCATTTTAATTATGCTTATTAACAATTAAAGGCAATACTCCAATGTAGGTCAAGTCGGTTAAAAGGAATAAATCAAGTGTGTACCGACTATGATCTCATAACCATACGCTAGTTTAGCTGTCATTCGTCATATCTCTTATTCTTAAAACCATAAGGTTGATTATCCTTTGTCCTGCATATCATTATGGAATGGTATAATAAAGGCCGACCATGTCATTACATTTTATTTTAAGATCATTAAATTGCTACAATGTGAGTATTCGTGATTGATATAAGTAGGAGTTAAATTAATAGTTTTATCCTTATAAAGATACTTGGCTAAGTTTTATATCTTGATATCGTGTTGGCAAATCTTGACACGCATTTATCTATAATATACTATATAGCTCACGAAATAGCTACGATTTTAGTGACCATATTTTTACGTCTTCTAATAAAACACCCACGTAAATACAAGAATAGTTTCAAATATAATATTTACAACTAAAACAATTTGAGTCCAATATTGAAATACAGTATAGTATTTAATTATAGTTTAAATAACAAAGAAAACAATAAACACCACCTGACTAACCTACTTTTCATAACAATTGATAATTATAAAGCACACGACAAGTTTTAATAAAACGTCAAAAAAGCATATTATACACCCAACTACCACGTAATTGGTGAAATCGACAAAATAACATGTTAACAATCAATTTTAACTAACTATTATGTTGAAAACTAATCGGACGGCTATAAAGAACCCGATAAAATTACAAAAGAAATCTATAAAATGATTAAAATTTCTAATCGTACCAATTAGTGAGTGAATTTATGGTTTCGCTCATAAGAGAACTACTAAGGTACGACTCGGTTACAAGTTTATAAGAGCACTTGTGAATGTGTGAAGGAAACGCTTTTTATACAACTATTTTTACAATATGACGCAATTAAGTAATTAATCCCGATGAAATGTTCTCATTGAAAAAGTTAACTCGCTGACAAGTCGATGTGACTTGTGATCGAACAATAGAATGATCTTGTACGAACGTTTACGAACGAAGCGATAGAATTTCCACATGTAATGAAGCCGTTCATACAATGTTTTTTATTTGTTAGCTTACAAGCTGTACATATATTTTCTTATAAATCTATTGCAGTTTCACGTGTATGTATCTTATCTAATATCAAAATCTAATAATATCGATTGCTAACACTGTCTGGATAAATACCTATATAAATTTGACAAATGGCGGATAAAAAAATCATATTTCAAATCGCAATTATATACCATTAGAATTTAAAATTCTCAGCGACGCGACGCGACGTTGCCGCCGCTCTATAAGTGCCCCCACACACGTACCAACAAAGCACAGTACACACCCCAATGCTCATAATTTGCTGACAAGAAAACAAAAAAAAAAGGAAAAACGCGGCACCCGTTCTAATTAGGTCGTCGAGTGAGAACAGGGCGTTCGTCAGCACAATAATAATTAACACTGGCTGTAATGAAGCGTACCATAAAAACTAATTGGAGACCCTACGATCGTTGTTGTGTCGCGAGGGTAAGCGCGGACCGGTTCATTTCGATTTCGTTAGCATCGATTGCCGAATTGTCTCACACTATTCAAATAACTGACATATTTACTACCTATATGTAAATACGTATCTTGGTGATACCATCTACCTATATGTGGAAGACATAAAAAATAACCTACACAGTAATTGCCTGCAAAACATTTAAAAAAATATACAAACTGTAGTATGTAATCGATCAACGCTAATGCAGTAAACAGCCAGCCAGTATTTTAAATCGAAAAGCCGGCGCGAACTGCCGTCTATCAACTAGTTGAAAAGGGAAATCAGTCAATAATGCACTAATTTCCCCTCCTTAATGGCTTAGTCCGGCCCTCTACTCAGACACTATTACGACACTGTAACTTAGTGTATAATGAAATAACTCGATACGGTGTATCCTCATCATATATCTGAGATAGTCAGTTTGATATGATTTAGTTTCATAAAAAAATATTATAGTTTTTGTCAATAAAGAAAAAAATAAAAATAAAATATTTTGTCATCGGAGAGCGCGTTGAAGTCATTTGATGACTTTGAATGACGTCAGTCAGTCGTTTAAAATACAGACAACGAAACCAAATGACATATTGGATTGGCATAATTAATATCGTAAATTAAAGATATGTAGGTATTTAAAAAAAATATGGAAGGCAGATTAAGTATATGGAGTAAGAAGAAAAAATGTGTAATTTTCTTTTAAGAAAAAAGTTGTCCCATAAAAAGAAAGCTTTTAATTCTAGTCTTAATTTCACACACGTAAATTACCCTATAGTACCCTTATCGCGGTATTAATCGTACGTATTAACTATAGGTAAGTATAAGTGGAAAAGCTCAATTATTTCGCCATTAGAACTTTTGCTCGGAAGAAATAGCCTATTTGAATTATTAAAAATAATGTAGGTTTGGTAACGATACGAAAACCGTTGTGAGGTTAGGCTGGTTGTTTGTATAGAAATTACCTATAATTGTGTTATAAATTGATTACTTTCTGTTTAGTTTGCTTTTTAACTAGACCTTCCTATCAAAGTTACATTCGTAATCTAAGTTATTAAATCGATATATTTCTAGTATAAATTTAAGATCCACAAAATGACATTTAACTTTCTAAATACATAATAACAAAAGAGAGCTTAAGACAAAAAATATGTTTTATAAGAACTGAGGGCTTACTCCCGACGCTTTCGAGAAACGAGTTCTAATCGAATAAATGTCATTTCATACATTTTTGATAGCGATTCTAGCGCACGATCGTGCGGTGACACTTTTTGGAACTAACTTTGATCAAGAATTTCGTTACAATCGAAACCGAATCGAACAATCCGTACTCCTGGCACTATTTGAAATTTGTGAATAAAATGGCGGGAACGACTTTAAACGTCAAAATACACGATCAGTAAAAAGGTACTTTTCAGGATCGAGTTATCTCATCTACGATAAATTTATCTAATCTAAAAAATTACATCTAATGTACAAGATTTCGTTTTAGAAAAAAATAAAGAATTGAATATTAATTTTTTCTGTAGAAACTAACCACACACAACTTATTTTAAAATTCTGAAACGTCAAACACCGTTAACGATCGAATACATGTCAATCTTAGCCATGGCCATTTTGATTTTTTATTCGTATTGGTTCGGGATTAACCAATAGGAGTTCAAATTGAAATTTTTTGGTTCGGGATTAACCAATAGGAGTTCAAGGTGATATCAAAAACAAAATCAAAGTCGAATCGTTTTCGGGAGTAAGCCCTCTGTACATTAAAAATATGATTTTCACGTAGACCTTAACGTTACTCTAAATATAAATAAACACACACAGCTTCTATAATGTAGTATATCCATAGATAGTAGACCAGATATAAAAATCTTATAGAACTCCTCTTCATAATCCAAATTTGAATCAGTTAGGTAATTATACTTCAGGCACTTATACTTTTTTCGGGTAAAATTTAAACGGCAACCTTCAAAACGCAAGTGGCCAGTAATGTTCACAATACGCCAACACTCTAATGGACATAAGTAATAAAGGCGCTATTATCATTAGCCGTAATTGCCGTGCTAGTTATACGATATAGCAAGTCGTTGGTAAGCAAATTAAACTCTTTTTTAAGTTCAGGGGGTGTGCATTGAACTTTACTGTTGTGTTGAAGGTGAACGAGCGAGAGGGCGCTATAATTATTGTGTCCGTCCCTTTCTAGATTATAATAAACACGGTTAAATGAGCGTGGGTAAGGATACGAGAGCAAATAGTAAGTAATTGTTAGTTCCCTTCGTTTCTCTTATTTCAGTGATGCAGATACAAATTTGTCGTTAACAAAGAGTTTTTTTTTAAATATACCTTGTAGGTGTGAGGTTTCGGAAAGTCAGTGATTGGCAGCACTTATGAAGTATTCTGTATTGTAAATTTTCTCCCAATAAAGATCTCGCGTTTCATTTTCAAATAAACACAGTTATTTTTGTTTAATAATGATAATATTGGCGAGTGATTATAATTATTTTGAGATGTTGGTCAACAAATTATTATCACTAAATTGTAAAGCGGAGGGCTAATCTCAGAATGAATTCATATCATATCTTCACCAATCGAAAGAGGTTTCCAACTACAATAACTGTGTTACCGGGTGTCGCTAGTAATGTAAACTAAACACGCATGCCTCCCATTTAATAACTGTGCGACATCAAAATAGCTGATTACCAAGAAACGGATGAACTAAAAACCGCGTACACATAATAAGCAACAATTACATTTGTATCAGGAGACCGCGTCAAAACAAAACTACCACCATTAATGTGAATTAAGTTTTTTTGATGAGCCCTTATTAAAGCCGGTGGCCAAAACATAGAATTTATTCCCCACTACCTAATTGTCTCGTAGGTGCGACACCCATTATTTTAATTGCTTACTGTAGCTTTAATTGATACTTGTATCATATATACCTAGTTTAAATAGTACGTTGTATTATGCTTGCAATATATTTTTCTTAAGGTGAGGTAATCAAAATCAAATCTTTATTATTCAAATAGGCCTCAATAAAGCAGGTACAGTTCCTTCATTAAAGTTTGCATCAAATACCTTAGCTTTCGGTCTAGTCTTCAAACATTTAACTGGCTATATAAAGTCTGTGAGGATGAGTGTACGGATTTTTATCACTCATTCTTGCAATACTGCCTAAAAGTTTAATATCTACCAAAAATGCAAGTCAAATGCGGGGTTAAAACAAGTATATGTTAATTCACAATCTACCTAATAGAGCAATAAATAAATTACAAAACCTTGTGATGATTATAAAAATGTAAAAATCAAAATTCAATTTAATTAATAGCATATATTAAAATCACATAATAAAAAGTCAAAGGTTACCTGTCTTAAGTAGCCAATAAAACAGAAATGCTTATATAGAATCGATTAAATGATTGACGTCAAAAGATTCTATTTATGAACTGAACATAAATAATAATCTAAAATAAAAATATATTTCCCCATTCCCCATAAATATATTTTATCAACTCTACTCTGAAGTTGTCGCGTAAAATTTTGTTTGAAAACACATGTGTGAAAAAGAGACAAACATATAGCGACGAAAAGAGACACACTCTTGTCAAAATGGACCTCTTAGACTTCAGAACTGTAAGCCCAAAATTCGAGAGCCCTCTGCGTTCACCGAAACAGTCCGCGTAAGGGTGTAAAAGCTATCTGGGGCGAACACCTTCTAGTCTATTAAAAAAATAAGATGAACTAATAAAAAAACATGGCTTACGCTTGAGAATCACCTTTATATCGATTAAATTGACAAAATAAACAACACGTCACATAGACATTGTAAGAACATAAAAATCGATCTCTAAGAAAAAAAACGCTTAAATGATAACATCAAGGTACGATTCCCCTTAACAAACTTAATAAAGCATGCAAATTTAAACTCTATTTTATGCCCATTACGTTTGAATTTATACACAATTAATTGAGGGATCCAGTGTATAATAGAAAACGTAAGAAATCGCACGGTGTTATTTGTCGACGTTTAAAAATGTCAGCTCACTTATTAAATTGTCGTGAATGTGGAAATAAAGATATGGTTAACTAAAGTAGGTAAACACGAAGTCAGTACCTTATTAATTAAATACCAAGGTGTTTTTTTTTAAGTATAGACTTTTGGAAGCCTTAGTTTCATACTTATTATTTTAATCGTCGAATTACTTATAACTTTTCGTCTGTCGTTTGTGTTTTACTTTTTTCTAGTTGCCTCCGCGTGGTTTTACCCGCGTAGTTCCCGTTCTCGTGGGATTACAGGGATAAAATATAGCCTATATTACTCCGTGATAATGTGGCTTTCCAATGGTGAAAGAATTTTTGAAATCGGCACAGTATGTTTTGAGTTTATTCATTACTAGCTGCCTCCGCGCGGTTTTACCCGCGTAGTTCCCGTTCCCGTGGGAATACAGGGATAAAATATAGCCTATGTTACTCGGGGATAATGTAGCTTTCCAAAGGTGAAAGAATTTTTGAAATCGGTCCAGTAGTTTCGGAGCCTATTCATTACAAACAAACAAACAAACAAACAAACAAACAAATCTTTCCTCTTTATAATATTAGTATAGACAAATATACACACACCAAAAATACAAATTTCTCCTTTTTATAATATTAGTATAGATAAAAATGTGTTACTTTGAGTGTGTAGTCACCTTTTGCGCAACCCTTCGTAGCACTCGTAGCTGTCACGTGTAGCAAAATATGACGTCAGTGATGTTCTCGTAGCACTTTTACTGTATGTCTCTTTTCGATTATTGTCTTTTTTCGGATATTTTCATAACTTTAAAGCTTTGTGTATCGTTGAGGCCACATCATTATGTAGCGTAAATCAATTAATTGAACATAATATTTAATTAAATAAAAAAATAGATATTCAAACTAATAAATCAAACTGAAAAAACTATATTATGACGTTTATATACCTGTACTAATACTCATTCAACTGTGATTAAAGTTTAAGAAAATAAGCTTAAAATCAAATTTTATTTTCATGCAAGGCGATATCCAGAATCCAGTACATTTTTTTACTTTTATTCCTTTCTTCCCTCAAGCGCTACGAGGCCTACGAATCGTAGACTCATGTTTTTCATAGTAGACATACTATGAAAAACATTGACTATCAGTTGTCATAAAACAAAAATATTAGCGCAACGTCCACCAAGCAAGAGTGACGTAACAAATTAGGTGGGAGAGGGCGGGATCCGCATTCGAAGCTATTTACCATACGTGGGCCTACCATTTTTTAATAGTTTTTTTTTCGTTTCGTTTTTACGCCATTTTCCATGGCCCCGCCGGGCGACCCGGGAGAGGCCTTCCTTTTTTTGTGAAATCAGTAAATTGCATATTTGAAAAACTACTGGCGAATAGACGGTGTTCGATTGAACGGCCGTACTTTGGGCGGTACCGTCTGAAATGTTTGCTAAAAGTATGAATATTAATGCTATTTGTTATCGGCATATACCTGTGATTTGCGGTGAAAATTGTACCTACTACAAGGAAACGTGATCACACTATACTCTGGGAAGAGACTATTAATATAAAATTAAGTTCAATTATTTCCAAAAATAATCGTCATTACGGTTCAGAGAGTTCACCATCTCGCTAATTGCATCCAATCGTCATTTAAATAGAGCACAACAAAGAAAAATCAAATAATATATTAATTTGGCACGATTATGTTGGAACAATCGAGTGAATCGAGTCGAGTTGTAGTCGAGTGGGCGCGCGGGGGGCTGATTGAATGCGTGTGACCTCTTAAACTCCAAAACCGAAATAAAGGGGAATTATTCATTTTTGATTAGGTTATATTATGTAAAATAAAAACGATTAACTATCGATATATACATGTTTATTTTATTCAATTCCGTAATTTATCTATTTTAAATTTTCTTTTTCTAACAAAATATATACCTACTTCAAAGTCACGATATTTATTTTATTACATGGATTATATACACATATCTATCAAAAGTACAAATAAATTCTATAATAATTAATTATGTAACGGTAACGTTTGCAGTATTAAAAATATATCTAATAACAATGAGACTATAAAATAATCTAAAAAGTAGTACGCTACCTACTTCCTATGTAGTTTTGTGAGACGCAAAACAAACCGCGCTCGATCGCTCATCACATCTGTAATCCTGTTACAAAGCTATAAATGAAAGGTAATTGAAAGGAAATTACGCAATAAATGGGAGGTTATTATTGAATTTAATGTTAAATTAATCGTAAAGTCCCCCTTCTAACCATCTGTCGAGTCGATACCCCACCGAGCACCAATTTTATATCGAGATGTGCTCTCTCAAGTAACAATGAATTTCATTATACTTAATATATGGCAAGTGCTTTTATATGTTTGTTAATTTGTTGTTTGAAAGGACGCTGTCATGTGGTGACCAGTTCATATTGGGCGAAACTAGAATAGGTCCATTACTTGACTCTTCTCTAACCTAAAGTAGCTTTTTTAATTTGGTCGTAATTATTTTATCAAAATCGTTTTACCAATCTTCAAATCCGAAGAAGCAAGCCTTATTAACCAAAGATATCGCATACACATATGCTACAATTGAATGTAGATACAGTTATCAAAATGTATAACCGCAGTGGACAATATACAGGGTGTAGCTCGTGTAGCTCGCGTAGCTCGCGACGCGACACCCGAGAACGCGTCTGCATAATACATCGCTGTACGCTGTTGCTGTACGTTGGACTTTAATTATATATCTGCTACAATTTCGCCTTTTTTTCGAGTATTTTTCACATTTCCTCCCCCCATACACCCCAGTCACCCACTGCCGAACGACCACGGAAAAAAAAGGCTTTGTGCGTGTATGTGTGAGTGTGTGTGACCAACACAGCATTGTTGTGGACGATCGACGCGGCCAATACGTTCGGCGACTTCAAGTCGACATCCGACAAATCCTGAAACTTCTCGCACGATCGCAGCCGACGTCTCGAGTTGGATCGCGAATAATGAATGGGGAATAATAAAAATACACTTTAATGCAATTAAGGTTGTAGAACACGGGCAGGAGAGTCCGATAAGCCGTGCTCAACTTTTCCTGTAACAGGCTGTTATTTCACGATTTAAAATCGGTTCTCAACCCGTTAATGACGCGAGGTACAAGTGCAGATCGGCGGCTCCGTTCGGCCGCGGACCAATCTATTTAATAACCCCCGTCGGTGACACCCCACCCGGCGGCCATCGCCAATTTTCGCCCCCTCTGGCCCCCCGCTGGCCCCCTAGCACCCGCCCTGAAAAAAATCCGGAGCGTTTTAAAATTAATGAGTAAAAATCTACACACACACCCGAACGGACAATGCGTCGTGTGTGTGCGCGGCCCGCCGATAATGACCGCGCTTTGCGGGACGGCGTGACGCGGCCGCGACGCGCACCGGCTCCAGGTCCGGCTCAGGCGCCAGCTCCTCCGCAGGCTTAGGTGGCCCGCTCCAATTTACACACGGACAGAAACTTCCATATATTTTAGAAGTCGAAACAGAAAGAGAACAAAACCACCCGAGGCTCGTTCGTCCGAACGCGTCGGTCGTTTCAGACAGAATCCGTGATCGCCTAGCCTTTTCCATTAGGACCAACTATCCGAGAAAAAAATGGAGTACAAATTGAAATTTCGCCGGTTCGGGCGCTAATTCAGAACGAAACGGCGCCGCGACGCGAAACGAACGCAGTTAGATAACATTTGTAGAGGCGAGGGGGGACGGGTGTCACCCCTACGCAACGCCGTTTTTATTTTGGCCGGCCCTTGCCCCCTTACCCCCTTCGTTCGTCCAACTTCATCTGAATAATTACTGATTTTTTCCGTGTACCGCTGATTATTCCGAATGTTACTTGTTGATGATAATTTTTTTTTCAACTTTTTTCATTAGTCAACGCCGCTGCCGGCCGGTGGAGCTTTGATTGTGCTTTAAAATTTTTATATATGATTTGTGTTTTGTGAACGTAGGTTTTTTTTCCAGTGATTATTTAAATAAATCTCTACGGGCTTTCGATCATTGTTTGCTTTTAATTTTTATTTGTGTAACTTTTAAGACTTTATTTTTTTATTTAAATACCAACATGAAATTGTTGTTATTTGACATTTTCACCACTATCCTCTTTTCATCATAAAGTCTGACACATTTAAACAATATATAAATGTATAAATTTCCAATAAGCAAATATTTTTATGTCTATCTTGAGGGGAAATCATACCCACAACCCGTGACCCCTGGTTATCTATGTACTGCTCGAAAAACAATAAATTAATAATTACCCCAAATTAATAATGTCGTCAACCCGCAACGCGGTAGAAATATATTTAAATTTATCTATATAATATTGTTTTACCAATTATACCAACCAGCTAATTGTTTACTATTGCGTAATTAATAAATTGTATTTCATTTCCTATGACCCTTTCTTCCGAGAAAATCCTCAGACCAAAAAACGTTACTAATTACTTAGTTTCTTAAAACTATCAACTACAAACATTAATACACTAGTAATGAAATAGACTAAACAAAACAAATAATTAGCTAATTAGATTAGCTACAAAGTTTGCGCGAGACACGACTGGCAAAAAACAAGCGAGCGTCAACAAAATACAAAAACTAAATTAAAACAAACTAAACGCAAACTTTAATTATCATGCTTATTCGACAAGTGACAAGTCGAGCCGATGGCGATCGCTTTGGCAAGGATTTCGGTGGGACCACCCACTCCACCCAGAGGGGCCGCATTTTTTCCAGCCACCACCGAAGGGGTTGATTTTTTAAACTGATGACGCGCTTTCATTCTGCGCTGTGCAACTTCGCCGCGCGGCTGTATGTGTACCGGCCGTTGATAAATAAATTAAAAAAAAAGAAATAAAAAATATGTGAACGCTTTGTCGATAGTGCGCGGCGTTTCTTTTTCGCGGACGTTATCTATAGACTACTCTATCCGTTCTAAATACAAACTCTTTTCAAATAATATAACTTTTGTCGCACGTGCTAACCGGGGATGTATGGATAGTGTGGAAGCAAGAACGTTTTGCCGAGATTGTAATAGACATTTTTATTGGTCGTGTAAACTTTGTCGTAAAGTTTCGTGAAGTTCGCTAGGAGTTTCGTCTGCGGAACGCACTTCGGCAGATTCCGTGAATACTTTTTCTATGACACGGTGATGATTAAAGTTTATAGACAGTGAAATATAGTGAAATTACCAAGGGTGGAGAGAATGACATTGTCGTTTGTGAGTATTTCATTAAAAAATTTATTGAAATTTGAAAAGAAGTTAAGGGTTTTAATACATTATTACATTTGAGTGACAGTTTTTCGGAGTTTTTAATTTTCAATTAATTGTTAAAATATTGTAAATTAAGGAAGACTCATAGGTAAGTAGACCGTACATAAATGCGCGATACTCAAAGGAATGTTATCTTTATAGTATATTAATTTTAAAGTCATTAAAAATGGAAACAAGTAATTAATTTATATAAAAAATTTAAAGCATAATTTAATAGCAGTTTTAACTATTTTTGTTCCTCTGTAAATACATAAAAATGTTATATTTTACAAAATAAGTAAGTAAGTAGGTATCCAATTATTGCTAATTTTCCTTTCTAGACTAGTATTATTATTTTATTACCATAATTGTTTACATGCATTTAAATGTCAAATTGTACTTTAAGTATTAAATTACATTATTAACTTACAAAACGCAATTTATCCTTATAAATAAAATATAATTGTACCTACTGAGAAATTATCGATTAATTATGCTACCCTATATAGGTAAACAATTGTGATAAACAACTCATTTTGTAGTTTGTATTTTATTACTTTTGGAGTACGGAATCAATACGTAATGTTTGTGAATCTACACTAATATTATAAAGAGGAAAGATTTGTATTTTTGTATGTAACGAATAAACTCAAAAAGTACACGACCGATTCAAATAATTCTTTTTTCATTAGAAAGCTACATTATCACTGAGTAACATAGGCTATATTTTATCCCTGTATTCCCACGGGAACGGGAACTACGCGGGTAAAACCGCGCGGAGGCAGCTAGTCTACAAATAAAATGAAAGCTAATCTCCCAAAGTAGGTACTTACTGAAAAACTAATGACAATACCTAATTGAACTTATTATTCTTTATCAAACCATAACTTAAAATGAATTATGTAAAATCGATACCTGGTGATTTTGTGAGTATGGATCTACAAATTACTTTCACGCAATAACAACCGTACTTATTTGGATGAAATTTGGAACACAGATATTTAAACATATAATCTGGTTTAACGCAAAGGCTATTTTAGTCCGTGTAAGGAATGGACTAGAAGGTGTTACAGTAAAACCCATCTGAGGATAACACTTTCTAGTCCATTAAAAAAATACTGGGAAACCTAAAGATCCCCTGACAACGCGGTTAAAACCGCGCGCAGCAATTAGTACATAATATTATATATTAGTGTCTTGTTCCTCTCTTCATTTATCATAAAGCTTACTTTTTATCCTGGGAAAACTGAAGATCCCCTGGAAACGCGGGTGAAACCGCGCGAAGCCACTATTAACTATTAGTGTCATATTCCTCTCTTCCCACCATGGTATACAACAGAGAACAGCGGAGAGCGGGATGGGCGGCCTTTCAGGGCAAAGGCCGCCCAAGGAGTGGTACAACTCAGGCTTTAAATAAATCTATAAATATAGGTAAAAGAAAGTCGTGTTAGTTACACTATTTATAACTGAAGAATAGCTGAACCGACTTGGCTGAAAATTGGTAGGGAGGTAGTTCAGAACCAGGCGAAGGACATAGGATTATTTTATCCCGGGAAAATTTATGATCCCCGGGAAAGCGACTGAAACCGCGGGGACCCACTAGGGTACCCACTTAATAAGGTAGTAACATCTCTATAGCCAATATGTTTGTCAGCAGGCGGAGTCGGATCGGGAGAGCGGCGCGAGCTCGCCGGAGGGCGGCGCGGGCGCGCGCGCGCAGCTAGCCGAGCCGCGGACCCCCTCCCCGCGGTCGCGCACGCCGCACCACCAGCCGCACCTGAATGGCTCCAGTGAGTTCGTACACCATCATACATATTTTTATATAGAACAAGGTTTTATATACCCCCCTTTTACTGGATATACTTATCTAGAACAAAAGATTTCAATAGCTACTAAATTATGTAGGGATTCACAAATATATTAGATGGTAAATCGTACTTAAATAACAAATCGAAGTCTATATTTACCCGTTTTATTAGAACATTTACTATTAAAAAAAAATTTAAATATAAAACATTCAAAATATACCTATATTATTCTGATTTGCCTTTGCTCTTTCAAAATTCATCAATACAAATTTAATGTATGATTAAATAGACGATTTTTCCTAACATACTCATCAGATTATATAATATCGGGATAATAATATATATTAGATATTATTAGTCTGTACTGTCCCACTACAGGACAAAAGCCTATATCTAGAAAATATTTTTGAAAGTAATAATATTTAAACATAACTCTATAAAAAATCATAAACTTTATAAGTTGAGCTAACTTACGAAGTTCATTTAGATTAGACTTGCTTGACTATGCTATTGTACTCAAATATAATGTCGTCGTAATATTTTATTATCCATTTTATTATTTTAATGATATATTTGCATTACGACCTAAAGCCAACTTCAATAGGTTTGCGACACACGGCTTAATGATAAGGAATCGATTGTTTATTACGATAACTGCTATTTAAAATAGTCGATTATTCCTCTCTAAACGTATTTAAACCGTTAGATTTTAGTCTTTTCTAATGCGTAAGCAATATTAGAATTATTTAATTAGATAAATTTGTCGATCGATGCAGACAATTTAATTTAATAGCAAGGGTTAGAGTTGTTATTTTTGTTTCTTCCTGAAACGTATCTAAGTACCTACGTATGGCATTCCCAGTTTTAAACTTGATACTTGCTAAAAAATCTTAGACTCTCACCGGACCTCAGTCCTGCTGATAATGTCTATTCATAATCACAATATAAAAGTAGTACCTATACTAATTCAGTGCCCTATTTATGTTTTAACATTCTATTACATTTTACTAAAGAAAGATGTTCGTGCCACTGGTCATTATTCTAATTACTAAATAAATAGCGAACTGGCGCAATACAAGGAACAGATAAAACAACAACTGTAAATACATTCAGTTTTCGTCTACATGAATTCTAAATATTCAACAAAGAATTTTCCTACTTTTTAATTCCCCCCTTTCACTCGCACATAACTAAATTAAATTTCTAAATATATCCAATACCTTGTTCTACATATAAACAAGCTATTTAAACCAATCATCATGATACTAATTCGAACGATATCTCCCACAGTGGCGTCAATGTTCCAAAACCTGCAGAACCTGGCTAACATGCAACAGAACATGCCTCCGATGTCGCAGCAGCTACAGCAACAGATGTCGCAACAGATGTCACAATTAGCCGCAAACCTTCAGGGGCTGACGTCGATGCCATCCAACCCCGTTATCAACTCGCCTCTGAACTTGAGCGTAAGCGCGCCAGGTATGTTGAAATACATTTGTACTTAACTCATTTACTGTTTCCCAATAAGGAAATTCAGCCAGAACAGATACTTAAAATGTGATGAGTGTAAAAAAAAGTGAGTCCGGGACTTCTTAGCAAAGGGACTTTCCGAACTGAGCGTCAGTCAGACTGTTCATAAGAGATCGTCGTAAGGTAAGTCATTATAGAAAAAAAACCTTTTTTTTTGGAGTTTGTGTGACAGACACAGTAACAAATGATGCAACATTTTGACACATTTTTTTCTGTAATTCAAACTTTTTTAACAAAGTAACCATAGGTAGTGTTGTACCATATCTACCTATTTGTCATCGCATTTCAAAAACGCAAACTGATACCAATTTATCTGCTATAACAATAAAAGAATATTATAACGCATCACAAGGCAAAACATTCAAAATGCGAGTGGGATAAAATTTAATTGACACGAAATTCCTCTTTTTAGGTAAAGTAAATTGATATTCTAGTTTAAATATGCGATTCGGCGGTCAGCCGCCTCCATGAATTATAATGCTTTCAGACGTGGCGGTTATTCTTTAGGCACGAGGACCCACTAATTAGACAGATTGCGTTAATCAGAATATACACGGTTCGCGCATTAAAAGTCTTAACTTGGAAATCACGTGATACGTAATTAGGTGATTACCGAAACCAATCGATTTAATGAATTCAAGATAGCGGCTTCACTCGCCCGCCCATTAAAGCTATGCCGTAATGGACGAAAAAACCTATTTAAATAATGAGTATAATTACATATTTTTTTTTTCACGAACGCACGGATATTACGAGTGTTGCGGTATCATTAAGAGTTTTATTGTCTTAATAGAACTAATTATACATTTTTTTCGGTGCTTAATTGATGCGCCGTAGGAAAGAGCATTTATTACAAAATGTGAAATGTCATGGTTTAAATGAATACGTTATGTTAATGTCGAATTTAACGGGCTTGTAAGGCATGCAGATAATGTTTTTAGAATTTCGGTTGGAGTCGTTTTGTTCGCGGTGAATTAGTCAGGCTCGGTTGCCGATGGATTTTGTATAATTCCCTATCGTTCGTTTATTGTATTCAGATTCTATTTTATTTTTATGTTATTTAGGTATACGTACGTACAGTATGCCAGCATAACACTGCCGCTTTGTAATTACAATATAATTTTATTGTATAATTACTTAAGTAGAAAGTTGGTTAGACAATGTATGGTTGTCGGGTTGCTTCATCAATACGTTAACTAATACCGTGACTGAATTGCAGTCGTAACTGTTTGTTCAGTTCATCGTTGGCAATAATAATAACAAAAGACATAATAATAACATTACACTAAACTACCACCTCCTTCGCCATATTGCTTTTAGTCAAACATTTGATCCAATATCTCTATTCTTAGGTATGGGATCTCCAAATCCCGTAGGAAACAGCAACATGCTACCACCAGCAATGCCATCTCCAATGCCACAGCTCATCTTGGCTTCGGGTCAGCTAGTCCAGGGCATCCAGGGCGCTCAGCTCCTCATACCAACATCGCAAGGTAAAATACATTCCATAAGACTCCCTTATAAATATTTATCCAAGTGAATATTAATAAAATATAATATATTTTTTCCTCAAACAGGAATAGCCACCCAAACCATCTTAACAATACCAGTTAATCACGTCAACTCCAACGATCAGATGGTTAACCTAGCGCTAAACAACGGCCAAGTAGTCTCCACGTCTTTGGCCAATCTCCAAGCGATGGCCCAACCTCACCAGCTTCTCAACTCCAACCCTCAACAACCTCAGAACATTCGGCCAAACTTATTGAACCCGACGTTATCGAATGCCCTGCTGAATCCCGGTTTGCCAAACTTTTTGTCCAACGGGGCGGCCAATGCGCAAGAGTTGCTCCAAGCGTTGCAGCAGCAGCCACAAGCGAACCATAATTTACTACAGACGGTCCAACAGAACAGTATGCCTCAGCAAATGCAAGGGAGACGATCTTCTTCACCGAGACCCGAACGCCATTATAAGGAGAGAGAAAACTTTGAAAGGTTCGCTGGCGGTTCTAGAGAAAGAAGCGAGAGGGAGAACGTGGGGTCTGCTATGAACAGTATTAATAGGTCAGTGGCTTTTTATTTATCACAGATTTTTATAATAACAGATGCTGCACTATGTATATTCCAGCTTCTACGAGAAATAATATTGATAAGGTGGTTTTGTTATACTGCCATATTACCTATGAGTTCTCATCAAAATCGTAACAACTTTATTGTCTTAGTTAACAATATTTGAGTCAATGAAGTACGCCGAGTCTAGCGAACTATTGACATTTATTGTAATCGATTTTCGACCTTATGTTGAAAACAATTAGGTGCTAATCGCCTGCAGATAAGGTTGGGCAGCGAGCGTGGGTGCAGCGACAAGTGTTGGCTGTAATTATGTGACAATGAGTGTAATTATACGACTGACGACTACACATAGATCTTGCAGTATTTGTGCATGTGTGCGTGTGACTAATCAACGTTTGTTGTTTCTGCCGATGGTAGGCAGACTAATTAGTTTTTGATACCAATGTTAGACGAGAAAACCCTTTTTCAGTTGGCCAAATGTAGGCTTAGTAATCTGTAAACGGTTGAAACTCTTATTAATTCAGTTAACAACTTTAAGCATAGTTCAAGTACCGAAATGAAAAGGCTTATTATAACGTAATTCTTTTCATATCGTTTTATTCTTGTCATCGTTTTAAAACATACATCAGAAATATTTTATTAATAATAAACAAGTTGAAAAAGGATTTAAATGAAATTTGATACACATATAATCCAGAGCCTGAGAAAGGACATAGGCTACTTTTTATCCCGGGAAAATTGAAGATCCCCCGGGAACGCTGGTGAAACCGCGGAGAGCCAGTAGTAATAAAATAAAACACACACCTAGTACTTAAGGACTTAGCGCTTACAATTCATAAATTCTATAAATACAAGAGGAAATACGGAAGTACTCATTATAAAGTTGATTAAGTTTATTCATTTAGAAATATAGTATTTTTGTGTTGATATCCTCATTTGATATGGCCACATCTTTATATTTTTCCTCGCAGGTATTCCCCTGTACCATTTTGTATAAATTGAATATCCTTAATACGTCAATTCATTAATGACTGTGAACTTCATGCCCTTATTATCATAAAACTATTATAGGTATAATGTTTTGCTATAAGTAGCTATTATATACAATAAATATGTATATATTTTGTTGTTTGCATAAATAAATAACGGTTACGCACTTATAAGACAAGACTATATTCAACCCCTCTCTAAAAAAGGGTACGAACCTATATTTTTATGAATCATTTCGATAACCTTTCTAATTTCCACAAAATCCATTATCATTTTTCGAACTTCATTAAATTTTCCATATACATATAATAATCACATATTCTAGTCAACAATTGTCTATCTGTCAGAATTATAAAACTACCTCACCTATTAAACTAAAGGCATTATGTTGATTCATCAAACCGTGGAATCCCATTGAAAAGTATCCTCATAACTGCAACTTACTCATCAGTCATCACAAATACAATTCATCTTACCTCAATTCCCAGAAAAGACACATATTTTGTATTCTTAGTTCTGTGTTTATTTTGTTTACATGACATTTTATAATACCCATGATTCAAACATCCCCTATAACTCGTGCAGCATGCGTCAGAATTAAGATCCAATTATGGTGGACATAGAAAAATGTTCGAAACTCGACCCTATTTAAACTCCATCAAAGTATAATTCAAAATTGACAAAGATTGTATAAAAATAGTGCCTCTCAGATTCAATGTACATTACATAGACTTTTAAAAGTAAATACGTACTATATCGTACATCAATTGCAAACAAAATAAATCTACAATAGTTGCTACAACAAAAAATTTAATTAATTAATATAATGACTAATACAGAGCATGTTTCACGCGAAGAATTGTATATGCATTTTTTTTAATACAATTGCTATAAACTTGATGTTATCGAGGGTAATGTCCCTAGCTTATTACACGTAATTATGAGCTAAATTATATTTTTATAGACGTCTGAGTAATGACATGTTGGGGGGAAAACTATAATCTGACTACTTATTTGTATCAAAACAAATAACATAAATGCTTCCTTGTTTTGTTTTAAACTATTCAACGACTTTGCGGTTTTAATAAATACCTACTTATTTATTTTTTCTTAATGTCGCAATGTTGGCAAAACACGTCGAACGTAATATTGGCAAGACTGACCAAACACAATCTTTTTCAAAATAGATTATCTAGCGTTATTTAAAATGTTTTAATCAATTTTGAACTTTATTTGCATTGAAACTTTCTATCACAAATTATATCAATTCAAAGATTTTAGCATAAAAATAGAGACACAGCCGTTAGAGTAATTGTAGCGTTTTCCTATCTTTTCCTGCGCAAGCGCAATTCAATATCTGGTACCTACAACAAAGACGCTATCGTACACGGATCACTGATTAGACACATTTCTAGTTGAGTGATATAAACAATTCTAGATTAACTTGCAAAAGGATAAATGAAATAAAACAACGTTTTTCTGCGTTTGAGATCGACATGGTAAACAACAACTTTTGTCTGATTAGTTACATGTTGCATTATATTATCCATCAAATGGCTATTATGACTTAAATAATAAAACACGCGATTTCAGCCATTATTGAAGTTAACTAAATCATTTACTTAATCGTTAAATTTATTATTATGTTTATCAATGTATTATACATTATTATTAGTACAAAATAGAACGTTCTAAGTAATAAGGAAAACACCACTCCGCACCCATGTCTATTATGAACTATAATAAGTTATTTAATGTTAATTACATACAGGATGTAATGTAACTCAACATTACCGATATAATTACATAAAATAATGGCGTGTTCACGCACATTATAAATAATTTTCTGGTGTTGGTAGCGCGGAAAAATATTAAATATACATGCTTTGGTACGTGTTTATGTCAATGTGTGAGACAATGTTGTTGGTTGAAATATTTCAATATGAATCTACAGGCATTCATAAACTTCTTACGCTTCGGTTGAGGGCATTCTGCGCTCACCGAAACTGTCCGTGTAAGGGTGTAAAAAGCCATCTGAGGCTAACACCTTGTCCATTAAAAAAAATACTTCTTGTGAGCACATGTCCCTAAAACTGACCATTGTTCTAATTAACCTATAAGAAAAGTTAAACAATTACCCAAATAATATTATAACAGCGAAAATTTGGGAGTATGTATTTTGTTACTCTTTCACGCCAAAACGATGAAATTTGGCACTGAGTTAGAATATGTTCCGGTACCTATAACACATAGGTTACTTTTTATCTTGGTAAAATATAGGTACAAAACCGCAGGGAGCCACTAGTTATGTGTATATGCGACTATAAAACAAATAGAAAGTCAAATCAAACAGTAAAGTATACCCAATGCGCTAGTTCGGAGGCGACTCTGCCTCGCAATGCAAAAGCAATTACACATTAACGACTGCTTACCATTATCTGGCCTCTGTGTGTGTGCGTCCCTGACAGGTCTCGGGCACAGTACATTTATTTACAACCTACAGTAGTGTAACTGCGGATTTATTTTGAAAAATTTCAGTCAAAAAGAATGGTGACTGAATCACTTAACATTGGCATATTTTTTTTTATTTGTGAAAATTACTGCTCAAGTAATGTTATAAGAGTAAATTGGAAATAACCTACTTACAAGCTATAGTAGTTTTAATATTTTGACAGTAAATCATGCCATATTTAAGCTATATTATGTTTTCTAAGAGATGCTCTGTGTAATAGTAGAGACAAAGCTATAGGACCTCTCTTTCCTACGCATGATTAATCCCACTTCACTTCCTCATGTCTAAGGTTTCATGTAACAATAATAATCATGTCACCTGTTAATCGGTATTGTACCAATTTTGGTTAGTTAATCATTTGATTATTAGCGTCAATTGCTATAAATCAAACGTCTTCGTGTTAAACCTAGCATTGTAATTAATCTATTTGACAACTTCGATTGTATTACATGATGTAGGAAAAATATGATTTCTATGATATTGACTCCAATGCTATAGTGGCTAAAATAAGCTCTGAAAAAAATATGGCTGATTCTAACTGTCACATTATTCCCAAATAAAAATCCCCAAAACATTTGTTTAAAATGTGAATAATCAAAGAAACCTATAACATCTAAATAGGCTGTTTTAATAAAAAAAATATTTACATATAAGAATAAAAAATAGCTACCTATATTATAAGTTGATTTACTCTTTCCACCTATACTTGTTTTAAATCAAGATATTATAAATAACTGTCGCTTTTCCTGGCGGTTATGTGATATCGAAAACTAATCTAATTACAGACTACGGACCACAGACCTGACTAATTATATAGTGATTTCATTTAAATCATTTCAAAAAATTACGTTTATTTCGCCTCTATGATATTAAAAGTTTAAATTTATGTACTGCACTGATGTTTACTTAAATAAATTGTCAAAAGCCTGAGAAATCTGAAATCGAACAATAAATTATGATGACATAAACAGTTTAAATAAAGAAAGTCAAACAAAGAGAAAAATGGGAAACAATTTTTCTATAAGTTGATTGTAAGCAAGATTTCTCTTTTATATAAAAAAACCTAAAACTTGTGTTTGGTTTTAGAATAAAAAATACAAGTTTTACCTGAATTAAATTTTGCGATGAAAATTTGGGACAATTTGCGGATATCAGAGGATTTCAAGGTCCATGCATAATTAAGTATTATTTCTATCACCATGATGAACCAGTTTGTTAAAAATTATGCTTACATACCTTTTTCTTGCTAAAATTAATTTTTAATAGGAAAAAAAGTTGCAAACAAACTCAGCAAAGTTACGTTTCCGCTTTAAAACTGGGCTAAAATCCCGCCTAAGGCCCAATACAAACTAGTCGGATCGCATCACATTCGTGCGAAGAGACATTCAGTTAATGCGACCATATAATTAGGTATTCTCCGAGCTTTGCGCTGTTCACACAACGGTAACGAGATTGTGATTGCGTAACCGCCTTATCAACTGCTTTACTAACAGATAATTAACATTAAATTAACTTCAGTTACATTATATTCAATATCTGTATTTATTTATTGTAGCTAAGATACTCGGGAAAAAAAGTATTGGTTTCATTTAAAACTTGACACAATTTTTAGTTACCAATTGTTATTAGCTTAGTACTGTAGTCCTACTCAAAAGGTGTTAAAGTTACCAGCGTTTCTAAAAACCCTTTTACTTTCTCACTTTAACATAAGTGTTAGAACATTTATTTTCAATTACTATAAACTTAGTTTCTACTACATTTACGAACAACTGTTCACCCTCGGGCGGTACCGCTGCACCGCCACGCGCGTCTTTGCACCACAACACTAAATGCGACCATATAATTAGGTACGCCCGAGGCATTAAGTATTCCAACATCTATAATTACCTTAGCGCCCGTGACGCGTCTAATCCGCCAAGTAATGGTGATAAATAGATCCTATGCGGGGATATCGCCTTGGAATATATTAACGTTTAGTTGGTTAGTGTGCTCAGATTAGTGGTGTCTATGTTACTGCCTTGAATTGTTAGGCTGTGTACACTACACTGTTCGTAAACGTTCAATATGGAATCACCTAGTTTACCTAATTAAATTACAGGTTACAAAGCTGCTTTGACCTGCAATTAATCCAAACTTTTATTAAGAAGCTGTCCCAATTAAACTACTTCCCGAACTTAAGTAGGCATTATAATGTCACAACACATTCGTCACGTGTACACCCAGTCGTTCAGCTGTTGCTTGCGACTGTACCCGTGTCTATTATAATGCATTTGTATGTGTGCGTACCATAGTACTTCAAAGACATTAAGTTAATGCGACCTCATAATTACTGGTTGGGAGCATTAATTCTCGCATCCATAATTAAGTTTAATACCTCATTTCTGTTGGCCTACAATCTAGATAAATATTGTGTGTCATTTGACGTCTATTAAAGTTACATTAAAATTGTAAATCATCGTGGAATAAATATTCACTGTAAGCTAAGCTTTACTCGGTAAATTGTTTCAAGGATACGTTTATCATATAAAATTAATTGTGCTTAATAGGAAATTTACTTGGTTGCACTATGACGATAAGTTCTATATGCATTTATAGCTTTGAATAAGTGTTTTGCTTGTTTATTTAGATTGAAGTCGACATGAGTTGGTTTCTTATGGTCTAACAATTTTCCATTTTTATCTCATTCACTTTAATTAATTTTCAAAACTGCATAGAGCGATTTCATCAATTAATATTTTATTATTTATACTTTTAAATACATCAAATATAGGTTAAGTTACCTTGTTGATAAAATCCGCCTACCATTTTAATTTTACCTCCTATCTTTCCTGGTATCTTGGTCTATCAGTCATTCTATTGAGTCTTCGTGCCAAGAGTTCCTGAAAAAGCTTATTATTCATAGGTGTCAAATTCCATTCTAAATCTATACTAATATATAAACTTTCAGATTTTTTAACGCGCTAATCTCTGGTATGGTCCGAGTTAAAAAAAATTGAAGTGTTAGATAGCCTATTCATCGATGACGGATATATGCTATATATCATCACGCTACGACCATTAGGTGCAGAGTATCGGTATAAAAATGTTGCAAGCACGTGGAAATGACATTAACGAAGTTGTGCGGGTCAGCTAGTTAATTTACAAGTTAAAGTTCACACAATAAGTTAAGTAGTTATATCATGACATGACTCACATTATGGAATAGCTAAAACTCCACAAGGCCAAGCGTTTAAACATAGTAAAGTTAACTGGTAATTGTGATTGGTGCTTATGTATAGTTGTTTCCGTTTCGCACTGCGGAAACTATGGAGTAAATAGATCATATAAAAGTTTTTTTTGTTTCAAAAAAGTTTATTTGAAATATTAGGAAAAGTATCCAAAATATGCATATATAATTTATAAAACTAATGCACAAGATACGTGCATATATAATATAAATATTGAAAGGGAAATTTATGTAAAGTCAATACAATACGAAATATATTTCCGCCCGTAAATTAAAAGGATATTTTTAGTAGGTAATTTCTATAGGTATACATACACTATTCAATAACATTTTAATATAATATTAAAGAGTGTTATAAAACTGTCGAATACGTATCATATTTTCTTCGTTCGTTTTAATTGTTAATATTAAGTTAAACTCCACTCTACCGTCTCTGTGCCTTTTTTTCTGGTAAAAGGAAACTTTTTATCCGAGACTTTTTCGTTTTGCGTTAACACTTCAAATCGAGAGCTTTAAACACTTATCGAATTACTTCGAGGAAAAATCTTTAGTTGAAACTCGGTTAATTTGCTTGAGGTGGATAATAGACAAATGATCAAGTTGAATGTTTAGATATATGGATACGACTTTTATAGTTAGACTTTTTGACAGCCCGGTTGGCTTTGTGGTTTGTGACCCTGACTCTCAAGTCGCGGGTCGTGGGTTCGAATCCCACCCAGGACAAACATTTGTATGCATGAATCTATATTTAAAAGTAGTATATGTAGTATATCAGCTATCTGGTTACCATATCACAAGCTCTGCTTAGTTTGGAATCAGATTGGGCGTGTGTGAAAAATGTACCAGGATATTTATTTATTAATACTAAGTTAGTTAGGTAATTGTAAACCTAATTACTACTACTAGACTATATTATAGTCTTTTATAGACAGACCGGTTGGCTTTGTGGTTAGTGACCCTGACTTTCGATCCGACAGTCGTGGGTTTGAATCGGTGAGGACTGGGGATAAACGTTTGTATGCATGAATATGTCTGTTGGTTCTGTAACTAATTATATAAGTATGTAGTGGGTATCTAGTTACCGTAGCACAATCTCTACTTAGCTTGAAATCTAACTAGCCGTGTGTGGAAAATGTCCCAGGATATTTATTTATTTAATAGATAATTTGTATTTGGACTAACTTAAATAAAGATCTATTTTCTGAGGGTCAATTCCGCTAAATCACAACGCTAGACCTCCAATTTCATTTCGATAACGGTTCGTTTCCAATCCGCATTCTGTTGTAACCAAAAAAGCTATTCTACTATTTACATGCACACATTTCGATTGTAACGAAAACGTTCCATTATCGTTTCGATATTGGAGCGATACCTCACGCAGCAGTGTGGCCTCATAAAAATGATATAAGTTACAAAATTATTTACAATATTTATTTAGGCATATTAATAATAATAGTTATGTCATAAAAGCTTAAGGCACGTTGTTTTAGTATTTATCAATATTTAACTCATTTAAAAGAACTACGAACTGCGTCTAGAAATATATAGTTACGCACCGCTGCCTTCAACCCTAAAATATTATCATATTTAGTCTGTGGATGATGGATGGAGCGGCACTGGCTTGGCACTACTGGATTTTGCTATATTAAATAAATTAAAAAAAAAATATAAAGTTTGAAGATTCAATTTTTTTTGTTTTTGAATTGTTACATGAAGAATGAAAAATATCTGTAATGCACTTAAATTTGAATTTGAGTTTTACAATATTTTACCACACTCAACAAGTAGGCACTCGAATTATTAGCAAACTTTTCATATGGCAATGTTTTATTCATGTCAATCTTAATTTGTCAAAACAAGATAGCCAATAGCCATCTGTCTGCGATATAAATAAAGAAGAAGAGTGTCCGTTTCAAATTTTTTGTTTATTTGAAATATCTATACTAATATTTTAAAGAGGAAAGATTTGTTTGTTTGTTTGTTTGTTTGTTTGTAATGAATAGGCTCTGAAACTACTGGACCGATTTCAAAAATTCTTTCACCTTTGGAAAGCTACATTATCCCCGAGTAACATAGGCTATATTTTATCCCTATATTCCCACGGGAACCGGAACTATGCGGGTAAAACCGCGCGGAGGCAGCTAGTGTTACATAAAATTACAGTTACATTGTAAATATTGATATAAGTATGTATTTAAAAGTATTATAGAAGCTTAATTTGGAATCAGATTGGCCGTGTGTGATAAATGTCCCAGGATATATATTTTTTATTATTATTATTGATCCATGTTTGGAAATAAAATATTAAGTATTTTGGTATATAGTATTTCCTATAGTATTTTAATAAGTAGTATTCAAATGACTATCTTAACTTAGTCTCCACATCAATACCATCGGATCGTAAATTCATGGGCATATGAGGTCTAAGCTCATGAATTAATAATCTGGCATTATGTTTACTCAACCGATAGGTTTTAACAAACTCGCGGTCTGTTAAATCGAAGGCGTAATTACTTTGTCTTGTCACAAGATTTCTACTTTTCACTCTTCCGAGATCCACCTCGTTGGCGAGTTCTACAAAATCCATGTAAGACATCATTTTGACGAAACGAACGAGAAAAAGTTACTTCAAACCTACTTTTGTTCAAACGTTGCATTTGACACATGAACGCACGATGTTCGCTTGCGTTTCGTTTACAATCTGTCAAAATCTTTAGTGGAATATGACTTAACGTTCGTCGGTCGTTCGACCAATTTAGCAGAATGGGACTTTTGAAGTTTCGAACGAACGCCAAGCGTTACCAGATTGGAAACGAATTATAATCTTTGGTGCATTAGTGGAATACGAAAACGCGTAAAAATCATCGTTCGCTTGCGGTTCGTTTGCGATATGGCTATAATTTTTTAGCGGAATTGCCCCTCAGATCTTCTGACCACTAAACATAAACTTTGCGTGTCCTTCAGCCGTCTATAAGTTTTTGCCTACATATTCTTCAAGCGTCCAGTCAATTTTATAATAAACATTATATCAATTAAATATACTTTTTTTGCATCTAGTCGACTGATACTTTGTAATTACGTGATATTTACGATTTCCTTGGAATAATCCGACCGGTTTTAAGTATAGTAATTACAATTTATGAAGCCCAGTGCCCTGTCAACTGGTCGACTATTTCTCCAAGCCACGTTGATTTAAGTGTATTAAAAAGTAATTATTAGCCTCAATAAAACATATATTCCGTTTATAATCGTACCCCGAGGCGTACATTACTTCCCATCATTAAACAATTGCGTTTTATGCGCATACGATTATTTTAAAGGTCACACAGAAATTAGGGTTGCCAATTTTAGAAGTGTCTTTGCAGATGTACGTTTTATATATAGCTTTTGCCGGCGACTTTGTCCGCGTGGAATAGTTACTTTGGGCTAACCCCGATTTTGAAACTTTATTTATTAGTACTCCTATCATATTGGTCGTACCTACGCTACACTAACCAGGAAGGCTAAATAGGCTATCTACCACTGAAATAATTTTTGAAATTGGACCAGTGGTTCCTGATCTTAGCGCGTTCAAACGAACAAACAAACTCTTCAGCTTAATACATTTGTAAGTACATATATACTATAGATTTAAAATGGTTTTTCAAGTAGGTAACTACTCCTCCATTTTCCATTTCGAAAGTAAGTCTATTTCTGTACGTAACCAAATAAAATTTATCTAAAAGATTACAGATTTGTTCAATACAAATATGTTGTAGAGATACTCACTTCAAATGAAATACAATGGATTCCTTGAAAAAAATATTGCTATTGTGCAAAACTACGTATATTCAAATATAGACCCAATTCATTGATTGAACGTCAAATATGATAGATCCCTCTAGCTGAAGGGAAGCAACACAAAAATATATACTGGTAACCCTAGCCTAGTCTGTATATGAAAACGACTTCGAATTCGGTAGCAAATAAAAAAAAACTTAACACGTCAGTGCTTTTCATGAAATAGGATTGACAGAAGTAAAACTATGCGTTACGTAGTTCTTGCGGCCATAGAGTTAAACAATTTTCCAAAACAACACCAAAAAAACTTCATCATGAAAAAAAACATAATCCACTTATATATGGTAACCCTATTTGAGAATGACAACAAAATGAGGTCGTAATTAAATTTGCAAGCGAACCATTATTATTAAAAAAATAATTATCTCAAAAAGGCGTAGTTTCGCCGGTGTACCTACCTACGTGTTGATAAATTGAAGGAACAATTAATGTTTTGTGCTCGTGTGTGTGTAAGACTCGAGTGCTTACACGCGCACTATGTGTGTGTGAACACGTGTTTTTTCTTCATTGTGTGCGTTATAACCCACACGCGAAACAACTGTGCGTATTTACTGTAACTTAGTAAAGGTGCTACTGTAATTTACATGTTAATCGATTATTACCAAGGGAGCAATGTTGTAAATAATCTATCGTATTGGCATAAAAGGTTAATTAGTTTCAATGAAAACTTAAGTTTTTATTTTTTATTCGGATGTCGAAGTTAAGATAAATCATACTACATATGTACTATGTACGAGTGAAATTGAAAAATATATCAATTAATAATCTGCTCAAGATGCAGCTATAAATTACCTTTATTGATATTTTTTTCTAATTAATATGTATGACATTATGTCATGTCCTGACATTGAATAACTAACGTTTAGTTTCAAAATATTTCTTTTTTTATAACTGAAATGTCTAAAGAATTGAAAATACTTCGCCTAATTTATTACTTAGGTACTGTTAGTCATTAAGTCCCGTAGGTTATACTGGTTAAAGAAAAGTAAAGTATAAAGCCCTCTATATGTCCTATATAATTTTTTTTTAAATATTTGAAACAGGCTTAGAATATCACATCATATTATATCAACCTTTGTTTATATTCTATCTCTTACTACCTGTGCAACTTTGTCAGCCTCACGTTCCTTGTTTTTGCAACGTTCTTCATTTATGTTTCGCTTCTATCCTATCCATTCATAGCGTGATTTTATATAGCCTTCAATAAATGAGCTATTCAAAACGAAAATATTTTTTCAATTCGAATAAGTAGTTTTTAAGATTAACGCATTCAAACAAACACTTCAAGTTTATAATATAACAGAAAATATATCGCACCTTTACCCACCGAATGTACTGTAACCTCTCGTCGTATAATAAAATTGCATGTGTGCGTGTTGTTGCAACGGATGAGGCCCTAATTAGCCGGCAATTACTGCTAATGCAGCGGCGCACTTAATGAAGCGCGCACCTCATTTGTACACCGCGCCCGCGCCACGGCCACTTGCGACCAACACACGGCCACATCTGAACAACATACGGCCACTTCTGAGCAACACACGGCCACTTCCGAGCAACACGGCCACAACCGAGCAACACCCACCCAACTGTTTACATACGATTTCATAAGCCCCATTGTAACTTTCATAACAATACTGTAACTCGAATGAGATGTCAGTCATGTTTTTAATGCGAGAGATTTTCTAGTGAATTAAACTGACTGTACCTTCATACGATCGTAAATAGGAGGACTCGGGTAAATAATGTATTAAATAAATAATTACCTTTAAAATTGTTATCTTACGAGATACTGAAAATAGTCTTGTTAAACTTATGTACAAATACTTCACTATCATTTTCCGTTCAGCAAAAAACAAATGAAGTGTATTGAACGCTGTACACACGCACAATTTACTTTAAGTTAATCTGTTGCACAACGGACACCGGGGAGGGTTAGGGAAGGACATGACGTTGACAAGACAGACGACAAGCAAGGACATTGTCTCTCTCACTGTGATATTTTTAGAACCGAATCGGAACATCGAGACAGCGATGTAAACCTGAGCTATTGATTTGTTTTGCCGATTGTTTGTATAAATTGGTATTCTTTTTGATTATTCGACCCTGGGTATCATTTTATTTATCTTATTCAATATTAGTTTAACCTATTTTACTGGGCTTAGTTCCGTTTACATAACATTTGGTATCATCGTAATTTGTCTATGCCCACATACTTAAAAAAAACATAACCAAGATACCTCCCATATTGTGATTACAATTAAAATAAATTATCTATTCTTAAAACAGTTTTATAATGACCATATTACGGTGCAGGCTCGCTGCGTCGAATGGGGAGATTACGATCACTACATCGCACGGGAGCTCGAACGCCGGTCCGGCGAGCAGTGCCGGCAGCGCCGGGTCCTGTCCGGCTCCGTCGCCGCACGCGCCGGTCAAGATGTCGCCTGGCTCCGTCAAGTCCCCGTCTCACGATGATAGCGATTTGCTCGCTGATTCACCTAGTAAGTATTTATGATACGTTTTTTGCTATAGATATTTCACGACGAGTCTTTGGAAGCTGACTGTTGTAATGGTAACACTACTCTTAAAAAATTCTAACTGAACTGTTGTAACTAAATAGGAGTACTATGTTAGTTACAACATTCACATTCAATTTACTAACAAATTTCACATAAATAGATCCAGACTAGAAGAGTGCCTACCGTTTTCCAATAAAATATAAATAAAATACCGAAACAGTTACGACAATCGAGCACTAAAATATGAAACCGTATTACTTAAAGCATCCAACGTTGGCTGCTTAAATATTTATACAATGACAAACTCTGATTCGCTATTTTAGCACAACAAAAGCAGAACTAACAGGCAACTTAAACGCTATTTTCGACTCGACTCTAACTCGATTCTACTTATCCATAAAAGTTGTACGTTCTAAGCATAGAGAGAGGCGATCCATTAGCTCGGACGAAGTCTAACAGTGTCCTAGGAGTTATTTCACCTAATACTATAAAGAGTTGTTGTAGAGGGACGGTCGGATGCGCTGTTTGGAAGTTCGCTCGTCGCGAGTGCGTTCGCTAACTGAATCTGTAAAGTTGATTAGCGTAAAGTAAGCTTGCGTTCGGCGTAGGTGAGCGGTCACTGAGATCTTATCAGACATTGTAAAGTTAATTTTGTGGCGTTTCACAGAAGTTTGTTTAATTTGATCTTTTTTTCTATTCTACAAGCTTAATTACGGTAACCTTTTGTTTTGTTATGCCGAGCTGTTTGAATAGTCATATAATGTTGTAATTGTTATAGCACTCATTAGGCTCTATTGTAATGGAAAACTTCATTTTAGTTTTTTATTTATAGTTATAAAAAATATTAATCTAAAGTCTATGTCTCTATATAAATAAGTGACACGTAAAACCTACATAAGTCAAAAAGTATGAGACATCTAATTAACGTTCTATTTATATCGCAAGAAGTGAATCCTTATAAATAATCTTAAGTCAATTGCACCGCTATACAGTGTCCGTAATACAACAAAGTTAATTGGTTCTAATTCAGCTATCCGCCCAAGCACCAGACAGTGCCAATTTATTTAAGACAAAGTTATTTTTATTGGCCCATTTCATTCAGTTTTAGTTCCGAGTGAACGATTTTTTGTTCTGGAGTTACAGAATTAGGTGAGGCGCTTAGTTTATCTGCTTTTATTCATAGATTATATGAATAGATATTTGGTTTAATGAATGAGTTTATATGGTACAACTATTGTGTATAATGTTGGAAGCCTTTACTTAGATAAAACTTGATTTATATATTTATAATCGTGTAATTTACTAAAAACTCAATTAAATCCTCAATTTTCCTAAGATATAAAGTAGATTCTAAGTCTGTGTCAAATTTCATCGCGATCTCTTTGGACGTTCTGACGTGAAAGAGTAACAAACGTCCATTCATTTCTTTTCAAAAACTTATTTATAATATTATCAATCATTCATCAATCTAATAAATAAATTAAACATCAAATTGTTTCAATGTCAGTCCTTAATCTATATAAATACCCATAATTACATTTATAAATATAATATGCTTTATATGCCTGAAAAACAATTATATAGACCCTTATGGCCCTTAGGTACAACCGCGGAAATTGAAACTAGTTTCTAACATAGCTCCTAACAGCTACCTAGTAAGCCAGTGAGGTGCGACCTACTCAGTTAATTGTTTGATAATGAGTCCATCAGATGAGCTATTTGTGCACATTAAAAGCTATCTGACCTATTACGTTACCTCCAATCAGTTTCTATTGGAAAACAGTTACATATTTAAACATTTGTATGCCTGAAAAATGAAAATGTTTGTTCTGTGTCTAGATGTAAATATCTATATTAAGTATGTATTTAAAAGTATTTTATTATATCGGCTATCTGGTTACCATATCAAAAGCTCTGCTTAATTTGGAATCAGATTGGCCATGTGTGAAAAATGTCCCAGGATATTTATTTATTTATATTTATATGGAAAACGGTTTTGTTTAGAGAAGTTTAGTTGATATGCTATAGGGTTTTATTGTGGCTAAGGGAGGCTCGTACTCCTTGATGGGGGACATATATGAGCTGGTGATGATAGAGGGCATACTGGTTTCAATTAGGAATATAATAAGAACAGGAGAACAACTACATGTCTCAAGATGCCGATCATATCGCAAATTTCCATTCAAGAAAGTGACCATTTGAAATTCAACATTAAGTTTTCAAAATAACCTTTCTCTCACACAGTAAAATCGATCACTATAGGTTATAGTGGCTTTAAATACTGCATTAAGTAATCAAACGAAGGTACCTAGGGCAATATTATTTTACAAGACAAACATAAACCTAAACATGCGATATTAGGTTTCGAACTTTAAGCGTAAGTACCCATTTAAAACAATAGGCCCGCAAATTCATTTGATCATTTTAGACTACGCGATATTAAATAATAAAATTGTGTATTATAGAGAATAATTAAAATCTTTAAGTATATAATAAACTTCAGTCAAATCAAGAAGTCGTCGTTTATTATTTTATATAAGATCTCAACGCATACGAAAACTATAAAAAGCACTACAAATATTAACGCAGTCTAAAATCTACATTATAAAACAATATTCTAAACTTAACGATAAAACAGTTTTCTCTCTCTCTCTCTCAGCACCAGACAATGATAGGTTTAATATGCTGAGTATAATATGCATTATGTTAGGTATAATATTATGTTAGATCTAAAAAGGCTTATTTAAATGTCTTGCTTCGAAAGCAAGATTCATTTCATTCTAAACATTTCTAAACACTTTGATGGATAAAATTGCGTATTCAAAATAAAATACTGTACTCAATAGTTAACGAGTTAACAGACGCGGTACGACTGCGATACGATTATCGTATCGCAGTCGTACCGCGTCCAATAAAAGCACCGATGGGTTCCTGCCCCAGGGCCCCAGTTCTATTGATTACTATTTAATTTGCTGTTAGTGGATACAATTACTAAATTACTCAGTTCCTCTCCAGTTAGTTGGGTATATCTAAATCGACGACATAAATACAATAGTACTTACCTACCGTTTTTGAACGGCAACGAATTCCTTAATTAAATATCCTACTCAATATTATAAATAAGAAAGATTGTGATATGTATAAATATAGAGCGCCAGGGTATTTTTTATCACGGGAAAAATCTCTGGTCGTGGTTTTTACTCCCAAACAAGACAAACAGTTGAACAGGGATAAATAAAATTATTTATATCCGACACCGCTTGGTCCGGTTGGATATATCCAATAGTGTGCTAAATGCTAGATTCTTCAAATTCCTACTGCTGTTGTTGCCTGAAATAGTAACTAACAATAGTTTTCCTGGAACACGTTTTCGTTTATATCACAGACGGTCATATGTTTTGTTAAATAAATCAATCTCTCTCTCTTAATTTTTTCGTTAAATGAAATTATATTATATAGTACAACAACAAAATTAAAGATGACGTGCAATTTCGAAACGGATAAAGAATTGAATCTCGAAGGCGGAGGCCATCTCAAGACTGCCATCCGACATAACATAAAAATGTTTTCGGTTAATTAAATCGGAATTATATTAATGCCATACTATCCTTCCTTAAACGAGACACGCATACGTATGGTTAATGGCATTAAACAAATGGGTGGGGCTAATTACACGAGCTATTAATTAATAATTACACATAATTTCAAGTAAACATAAGACTGATACGAAAATGTACAATTCACAAAGGCGACCGAAATAAGGAAGCTAAGTGCCAAGTGCGGCATCAAAGAAACCGACTAACGACTGCCAGCCGGCGTTCCGAGCCGAACTAAATTAATTAATTAACTAATTAAAATCCATTACAAATAATTAACGTCGTCGATAAAATTGAGCGCAATCGATAGCGAAAACAAAGAGTTGGAGGCACCGCGCCACCGGGCCCAGCCACTTTGTAGTGTTCGTTTGGCCGCCGAACGATTTGAGCTGCCTATAGATTTGCTTAGTTTTATATACCTACTATTGTCAATTGACATCATTCGTGTGTATTCTCAATAATTCATTCGTACTTACATGAATATTTTAGGATGTAAGTAAGTACTACCCTCATTTCTATTTTACACCATAGTCAAACCTTAACTTTAGAAGAGTATGTCATACTAAAAAAAAGATCCAAGCTAATAGTCAAATTATACCATTTCTAATTATCTTAGGACCAAAAGTGTCATTATTTCATTACACACGTGACAACCCTATCAGAAGTTTCCACAGTGGATTTAAGCACGGTTATTCTAGACGACTCTTTATTGATACAATACAAATGCATCTTAAGCGCTTGAGCAATATTTAGGCTTTAAGTTATTTAAGTGCCAGCCTAGTTTTAATTGGTCAGTACACGGTACCCAACGTACTATACTCTCGAAATCACACTCGAAAACCGGTTCTATTACTAAATCCTTGGTTAATCTTCGACGTACGATATTTAGTGCTCATTTATAGTTACATGGTTAATGGCAATTCATCGACTTTATACGTAAATTGGTACTAACCTTAGTCATAGGTTTAGTAGACTATTTGTTACCCACTTTCCCGCTAGATGCCGCTAAATTAGTGCAATGCAGGCTTGTTTATATCCGTTTGAACTCGGCCTAATTTATTGTATGCATAGGTTATGTACAGTCGTGGTAAGTATTAACAATAATGCTGTAATTAATACCAATAATTACCATTTTGAAATACTTGTACTTGGTGTTCTGAAAAAATTAGGAATATTGAAGTTTGTATACAAAGTTGTTGAAGTTTTTGTAACTTTTTCATATGTATCTCCTATTGACAAAGACACAATAAGTTTTTCGCCTCTTCAACACTCTATCGATTAGTAATTAAAATGTATAATAGTATCTACCTATTAGGTACCATACTTTGTAGGTACATGAGTTCAGTATTTGTAAAATTATTGATCCTTTTGTTACCAAAACGTCAGTAGGCTGCTAAGCCACTTTTGCCCCAACTGTACAATTAACAGTTTTACAGATATTTATCAAAGACAATTTTTCACTTAGCGTTATTTGGTAAATTACGACATGAATACGCAGACACATAAATAGTCGAATTTAACGAAGTATATAGGTACCCATACAACCAACCGTATGCCATATATATAAAGCTACAATCATTTACCAAATCAATAATATTTTTATTTAATTGCGAGCAATCTTTTAACGAAATCGGTTTTTAATAATAGACAAGCAAATGAAAAGCCCTCAGTAATACAAGAAAGCTTAAACTTTTACCGATAAACGCTTAAATACTTCATGAAAACTTGTTCAAAGTACTTATAACAGTTACGTTAATAATACGCGTTAATTATAATCGATAACGTATTCGATTCTATATCGTAATCGTAACATGAATCGAGTCGATTCGGCGCGCGTAATTTCACCCATTATACTGTGCTCACAAATTTATAATTTGCGTGTCGGGAAATTAATTCCCATACGAATTTGTGTCTTAAGACATTGTTAAAAGAATTGTTATGTTTTAAACGTGACGGCAGAGTAATATTGTTAAAAGCTCTAGTACTTATACATGATTCACCTAATCACTCGAAAACTTTAATTAAGAATAATGTAGCGTTGAATGTAAAATGTCGGTATAGCGGTACGATTCGATTATTAACTATGTCGAATTTTCAGTCTCTTTTTATATTCGTGGAGTGAGTTGGCATGTGAGGCGGGCATTAAATAGGTTGTCGGCGAACGCAAATCTGATATTAGCGGATCATTTTCAAGAGGAAACTACTAAATTGTGAAATTTAGACCTATTAGCGCTACGAAAATTATCGTAACTTACATTCAATTGCAATTAGCATAAAATTATAGAAGAAATAGTGTACCTTACTACTTATGTAATGGGTAGGTATTTATTTTTATTATCTATTACTAAAAGGAGGTTTTATATTAGAAATTTTTCGGTCATAAAAAAGTTTCCTCTACGTATTTTTTTCCTATTCGATATTCAGAAAGTGAACGAATGTTGTAGCGCACTTTAACGGAGGCCACTCAGTAGTGACCTGGAAAGGGCAAATTAAAATAGATAGGCGGCGAAGACCTATCCCTTGTACCCGCAACATGACAAAGCATCGTTATACAACCAGTTAAGTAACATAACATTTACAACACGAAAACATCATAATAAAAAAACATCGCTCAATAGAAAGCTCACATCTAAACCGTCCATAATAATTGCCATCACAAATTAAATAACAATAACCGAAAAAAAAACGTTATGTACGTAACAGACAGGTCAACAAACGTACATACACACAGACACGCGAACATTAATTGCGTCTAATTAATTTATTACATGTATTAAACAATTAACCGTGCGGTATCTTGATGTATTATTGTTATTGAATTCGGGACGCCCATAGTAACGACTTAGGCAATTGACTTATCTTTGAAAGCTAATTAATGGGTGAGTAACCAACACGCAATGTTCTATAATTGAACAAAAGGAACTATTTTCGTAAACACTTATATAAAGTGCACCTATCGTATGAGAGACCTTTACCGGTGTAGTTGGTCGCTTTTAATTAGTTGTAGATAACAATAAAAAAAAATACGGACGTCTTTGACGGAAGCCGCCACTGAAATCTAGTCGTATGAAGGTCATCTTGCATCCTTCAAGGTTAGTACTAGACGTGGCATATCGTAAATGTCTAGCTATAAATATATTGTAATTTTATTTAACTAGCTGACCCGGAAAACGTTGTTCTACCATATAAGAAATACTTAAATCGCGATACAAAATGACTATGATGAGACTGAAAAATAATTATTGTCATCAGACATACTATTAAGATACCTATACACTAAAAATCATAAAAATGATTAGTATTAGATTAAAATTTATTTGATAAATAGTGGTAGATGTAAAGCTCGACATTGATAAGAATAGCTGAATTTCATACCCAAGTCTATTTTTTTTCCATAATAAACCTTTGTCCCTCGACTATGCTAATAAAAATCTAAATGGGATAAGAAAACCTAATAATCAATTGTCATTGCCGTAAGCAAAAAACAATCGCATCTGCGGAAATTATGAATTTATATTACATCACAGGGGCCGGCCCCTCACGAAATCTGTCGAAACTCATTACACTTGAACACAAGAAAATGTCCCTCAAAACAAATAGATACTAACATATTGGTATGAAATTAGAAATCGTCTGCGTTTCGAACACCGGTAAATGGTGAAACGATTGCCAATTTACCCACCCTTACCCGCTTAATTGATGCAGACTACTCCTTAAACTAGCGCGGGGTAGGTAGCAAAAGTAATTTGTCATCGGTTAGCTAAGCAGGGGGAGTCGCGGGCAAACCGGCAACGTCGCGGTACCACGTCTCTACTAATGACATCCCGCATAATTAGTACCCCCCACCCCCACCATCTGCTAATTACATAAATTGCCCACTAAACTTAGCTATAATTTTCCTTCGTGCTCAAAGAGGGTAACGGCGGGAGATACCGTTTGCTTGCGGTGTTCTATACAATGAGAGCCCTGTAATAGTTACTTAGTTCTTGAAATCTAATATTGGTCTGCTCATCCAAATTTAGACATATTCTTTGCAACGGTTGGCATTGTGGTTAGTGACTCTGATTCAAAATCCACAGGTCGAGGGTTCGAATCCCACCCATAACCAACATTTGTGTGCATGAATATATTTGTACTGTGTCTGAATATAAATGTGTATAAATAATAAGTATGTTTTTAAAAAGTTAGTATAAGAAGCATATCACCTATCTGGTTTCATTTTTATATAGACAAAAAAAGTCACATAATATGATTTATTATTGAACACAATAATGACTTTGAAAAGCAACATCTAAACTCTAATATATACGATTGAATTTCCATTAAAAGTTCCATGTTCAAACCAGATCAGCCCACTATCAGCCAGTCGTCCAGCAACGTAGTCGACGGCATCAACTTGGAGGACATCAAGGAGTTCGCGAAGGCCTTCAAACTGCGGCGGCTCGGTCTAGGCCTCACACAGACCCAAGTGGGCCAGGCCCTATCGGTCACAGAAGGACCGGCGTATAGTCAAAGCGCCATTTGCAGGTAATTTTCCAATTTTGCCAGCTAGTAATTGATTGTTTATAGTTTTACATCACTAGGCACTTTTTCTGCCGTGCAGGCATCTGCATAAGTGAGACATCAGTTATTTAAAGAGGCCCACGAAACAAGGCCGTTTGATATCTTACTTGTAATCGAGGGGATAAAGTCGCACGCTTGTCAAAATAATTTGACCGTTCCCGATTGGCGGTCAACCCTCCGACACAAAAAGGTTGAACATCACTTTTTTATCGTCGTCACGCAGACTCGAGTCGCTCAGTTATCATTCCCAACTTTTTTAATATCGTTAATTGAAGTGATTTGTAAAACAGCATGACTCCTTTCATTGCTTACAATTCGTTTAATTAATTACCATTCGGACGGCTTCCGTTCCGCTCTGTGTCGTGGCTTACACCATTTTTTACAAAGCTAGGCGCGGGCGCTGGATTTCTAGTTATTATTTTTTTTTTGGATAACATTGATTCCGGATTGATTAATACTCTTTGTACATTGCAATATTCGTTCAACAAGAAGTCGTCTTGAAAGATTTTGATGATATAGGTATCTATCTAGCATACTATTCGTTAATAAATTATTTAACACATCAAAGCGAAACAAAATATAACAATAGAATGTTGCTCGTTTGATCATCACTTAAAATCCTTTTCCATGTTAATTAAGTACCGCCGTTTAAGTAAAACGATTGGTTGATTGACCTGCGCACCAGCCATAGCAACAGAATAATAGTATTCTTATTGATACGAAACTTGAAAAGTTCTCACGGATCGTAAAATAAATGGTGGTTTATTTAATTCCTTTGGCTGTAAAGCTCACGTAGATATTATCGAAATGTTCTAAACGCGTTAAATTCACTATTTAAATCGACAAATTAATCACGACCGAACACAGCTTCACGCTCATAATGTTTAATTGAATCAAATCACTCGAAACAACGTTACCCATGAACAAATCGAATTTCGATGCAAAACGGAATGCGACCGGCACAAGCCGAAGGAAATTTCAATTCCACCAACCCCCGACGACCTCCTTCGTATAATAAAATCATTAATCGTTACTTCTGTTTCCAGTTAATTAATTATCTTGCCGTAATTACTTTTTTCGTGTAATTAAAAAGAGTAGAATTCCCCTGTCTTTGTCCCGTCGTGATTTCATTTTCCATTAATTTTTCTTTCGACTCCCTCCAATTTGGTGTCGTGACGTAGCTACATGGTAGTTACCCCTTTCATTATACTGGACTTAATTAATTTGCATTTTAATTAAAACATATTATTATTTTTTTATATTGAGGAAAGAAAAAACTTTACAATTCTGACTTATACGCGACGTAGCTTTTGTATTTTTAAAAGTGAGATTTTTTAGTACCTATAGTGTCACAACGCAAAATACAATGTCACAAAGCCAACAAAACAAGCTCTATCAATGTTGTATACTACTTTTGTCACTTTCATCAATAGCAAAGCGACCATCACAACTTATTCCAGCATGGTAATTACCAGTGATAAGATAGAAATAAGCAAACAGAGAGTGATATAAGTATAAGGAGCTTATCACTCTCTTCATTGATTTTCAATCCATTATTTTTGTGATAAAATCCAGATATTATAAACGATTCAATCGATAGTTAATTCATGTTCATTGCCACATGCAAGTATAAATTGAACACAACATTGAATTAACCATGACCCGACCGTTGCATGCTATTTTAATTTCATATGAACCCATACGTCAGTTGTTCTTGACATACTGCATTGATTTGGATAAAACGAGACAAAATTTAATGCTATGACCCTTCAATGAATCTATAAGTGAAATATGAAAACGGTAAACGACGAAATGGTAGAGGAGATATGAATTGATAACATAATATGCGGGAAGAAAATCGGAATTTAAGAGGCATTACAGTAAATTTGCTTTGAATAAATGTGATTATTTTATGTTTTATCCAGTGACGGAAAGCGTGCGGCTTTATCCTTATATTTACTGATGATTGTGGCAATAGTTCCACCCCAGGAGTATCCCCACCTATCACTGGTTTTGACAACTCTAACATATTATTTGTTACCGTCCCCAGTGCCCTGGCTTCGCAGATGCTAGCAGCTCAGCTGTCTTCACAACAACAAAACATGTATGTGTTTTGTTTTTTTTATCCCTACACACCGTACCTCTGAATTTATCCTTATTATCAATTGAATAACTTGAAGATTTATTGTAACCCTCGTACTCGAACAAAACAATGAAGATAAATACAGAGATACGCAACTTACATACATTAAGTACACGCTTTGGCTCACTTTCGTCGGTCCGGTCCTCGTGTAGATTGTCTTTAAATCAAAATGTTTCAACGCTGTTTAATGTAATCTTATCTGGATCGACGATCCGTGCATACCTTTTGAACGTATGCCGTACATAATTATTTGTAATTACCGGTTTTGACGTTCTTTCTTTTCCTTTTCACACGTATACGGTATTTGCATTCGGGTAATTACAGTAAAGGCGCCATACATCATACGGCCGACTTACATTTTGATGTTCAGACAAACGTGGCACTCGTGTGCCGGCTACCAAACCATGGCGGCTCGACGTCATGACTAATAGCTATGAGAACTTTATCACTTATATGATTGTGTATATCACCATGAGTAATTTCTAACTTTCCATCTAATATAGCATGATGTATTATTTTCATTACTCTTATTTTTATTTTAATATTCATTTTGCGCAATTCAAAGCCAGGGCATTGGCATACGTTACCTTTCGTTTCTAATTGAATTCGTTGTTTTATTGTTACCTTGTTCGGTATTAATCAAACTGATTACCCCGGCAGCCTAAATTGCCTATTGTTTTTTTTTCTCTCTCTAAAATCGTTAACGCAATGTCAATGTCCTGTATTTATGCCTGTGTTATTATGGATTGGGTAAAGAATATGATGCGGTATGTAATACGTGCTTTTATCGCAGCGGTAGTTAAATTTTTGTTGTCCGGTGCGTGCATAGTGAGAATCTAACATTAAATTTGTGTTCGATACAGATTTGAGAAATTGGATATAACACCAAAAAGTGCGCAGAAAATCAAACCGGTCCTCGAACGTTGGATGAAGGAAGCTGAAGAGAGGTAAATATTTGTTATGAGTGAGTTATGTTCGTGGTATTGTGGTACGCCGAGTACGTGAAACATTTGGCCTATAATGCTTAGCAACGTTGTGAAAGATATTTCTCAAATCTGGACTAACTACCTGCTTTACGGGCTAGGTTTATGTTTATTTAGATTCGCTCTTGTTTCACTAACATATAAGCATTGCGTTATTTGTATCGAAATTTGGAATGAGAGTTACAAAAATATTGTTTAACACTTCATTCCTAGTTTCGATAAAATTGGTATTTATATAAAACCGAAACATAGTTGTAAGATTAATCGTATTACATATACTTATACTAGCTTAGTTCAGCTTGAAGTATTAGCGCTTTTTATCTTAGTTTTAGTTTAACTTTACGCCATAGCTTTTTCATCTTTGCACATTAACACCAATCGGTAAGGAGCCTCCTTACTTATGTCAGAATGATAGATTACATATTTAATCAATCTGACAGCGTTTGGAAGCACCTACGGGGGATACGTAGGATATGGGCATTATGTTTTATACTTATTGCACACTGATTGACACCTTTAATGTAAATCAAGATATTCCCATCTTAGGTATTGCATTCAACAAACCATAATGAAATCATCAATGGCACCAATGCAGCATCAAAACAAAAACATTCATCGGAATTTCATATGAAAAAAAAACCAGGTGTCCCCACTTAATTCTCCAACGGTTACTTAATGACGTCGTAAGCTCCCCAGGGTTCTATCGATTTAACATTTTACATCATTAAAATGCATTATCTGGTCACAACGGGACGGGGTTTAACATTGCAAATGGTTGAATTTGCAATCGCCTTGCCCTCACAGTGGTAATTTTTAACGAGCGCCTCTGCAGTGGTCCTTGAATTAATTCTACAATAGATACATCTGGATCTGACTCGTTAATTCTTTACTAGTAAAAACGTTGTGCATCCCTAATACTTTTTGACGGAAGCACTTCGTTTTGAACCCCATACAAAAAGTTATAGATGGCGTAGACCAGGTATGACCTCCAAGGAGGGATGGGATACCTAATATTGCTGACTCTAGCTAAAATATTCCACCAACAGCCTTAGAAAGATCTCATTTATAATATCGATCACATGATTACTTATCATAGTATAATTAAGATCAAAGACATGCCTGGTTACACGCTGTTGAACTTCTTTAAGTTAGTTTCTAAATAACAGGATCATTTTACTTCCACCTTTTCACCACCATATCATCCATAAGATCCTTCTCAGGAATCTAGAGAATGGAGGGAGTTCTAGGGACATCTAGAGTCAAAATGATCGGCTGGTAAGTCGGCTTCTTGTATTCTGTCTCTATAATACCAGGCAGTCAAGCAATCAGATCCTCCCTATTAATACATGGTCACTGCCACCACATATATTTCAATGGAACCTCCATGTCGTTAAGTAAACCTATAATACAAGTACCTACTAATCTAATCTAATCCTTCAACCTGGAGTTTGGAAAGTTTTAGTACAAAAATCAGCAAACACATGGTAAACTTCTCCTCCTACTAAGTAGTAATTTAAGTAAATTGTGTCTTACTCTTTTTCACTTCTTTCTTGTGTATTCTACCTACTCGAACTCCAGTCTGTTTCGTTTCTTCAGTCTAATCATATAGAACTAAAAGTATCCAGTCATCCACAAGTGTGTGTATACCTCGTGGTTCTTCATTCATTTATGGAAGAGCATTCAAATGACATTGACATTATGAAACCAGAGCAAGGCGCAATATTAACATAACATGCGTTCGTGTTACTCCTTATTTTGATTTACAATGTGAACTTGAAATGATATAAACATGAATACTTCAGTTACCGCTTGATACTAGTTTTATGCATGTCCAAGTATATAGAAATAGTCGTAAAATATAGATGAATATCATGTTCTAACCCATTCGATTTGTTACATAATTATAAGTCCTTACCTTACTATCTTCTTTCTTTATGCCTTTGTTTACTCAATCGAACTTAGAACACGGTTTCAGATTTTAGCGGGAGTTCAGGTACTTACCTTTCATATAATAAATGATAGTCTTATACTGTTAATATTTTAATAATAAAAAATAATTATCCGCATAGGAGAAGTGCGACCGCAGCACCTCGGGCAGCACGCATGAGTTACGAAAGAGTTAATTTTCATTCATTACGAATTATCACGCCGAATCTTGCGCACGCGACTAAATACACGTAACCATTTAATAATAAAGTAGTACCTAATTCTCAATTTCCCAAAAAATTATGCACCATGATTTCTCATGCTATATTTTTAGGACGTTTGACTTACTATTAAAACAGCCAGTTTCGAAGTCCAATCAATGTAAAATATATATACATATTACCAGTCGTACTTCGAAGAGAGTATTAAACATTAATTTGGCTTCTGAAAACTGCGTAAAAATCAGTGCTGGATTAAGAATTGCTACGGGCCCCGCGAATCCAATGCCGTCCTCCTCCATCTAAGCAGTAAGAGTTACTTTTTACCGCAAGATCATATAATCATCATCAGGGCCCCTCGATAGTATTTGCCCGCGCTTGCTTAATCCGGCACTGGTAAAATCACCTTCAACTCTCACAACTTCATCATAAGTTAAGCATCATATTTAATCGAAATATAAACATTCGTGAAATTGAAAGCAGAAAATTCCATTATTCCAGGTACGCATCTGGGCAGAACCATCTGACGGACTTCATTGGAATGGAGCCGAGCAAGAAACGTAAGCGGCGGACCTCCTTCACACCACAAGCCTTGGAACTGTTGAACGCACACTTCGAGAGGAACACGCATCCTTCGGGTATGTTTTGACCTTACTAACTTTTATCTTGTCTTCATTTCAGATAAGTACCAGCTTCAACCTGTTTATGTGATAAAAGTAGAGAATGTGCTATTTCAGAATATATTCTAAGTAATTATTTGCAAAATTTTATCCCCCTGCATTCGTTATGGCGTTAAATTTTTTACTGTAATATTTTTGCTTGTAAGGCACTACTGGATGGTATTTCATTTATTTGTTTGCCAAATTTAGTCTAACTTAAGTCGTTGGTATATTCAAGACTTAGTGGGTATTGGTATTATAATATATTTGCAGACATCCGTCCTCAGAAACTTTCGCATTTACAATTTCAGTAGATAGATACTTTCTAAGCAATATTAATATTACCACGAGTACGAGTACTTACTTCCATGATTTTCATTTGTTTTATTTCATTTGCAGGCACTGAAATCACCGGGCTCGCTCATCAGCTCGGATATGAACGTGAAGTTATAAGAATATGGTTCTGCAACAAACGTCAGGCTTTGAAGAACACCGTCAGAATGATGTCCAAAGGGATGGTCTAAACGCAACCCCCGAAAATTTCTCGCGCGCATTATCTAGTGATGGGGTGATCACTTTATCGATGTCGATGATTTTATTTTAAATGCGTGCACGTAGTATCGTAACCTCGTCTCGACATTCACTTAATTTATCATTTGCATCGATAGTGTCTTATTTATAAAGGCGGGAGACGATTTTTTTAGTTGTTTATTAAATAAAAAAAATAATCTGGCCTTAACCGCAAATCTTTATGCGATTCCAGCCAATATGAAAACATGGAAAGTAGGTACATAGTATTAAGTGTAACGTAAATGTATTATAAAAAAACAAATTTCGACTGAAATATTCGTCTCGATGTAGTTTACAATGATATGAATGGAATGTCGTAGTTATCATTACGTAGGTGTTTGTTAGTACAAAATGATAAATTGAAAACCATCAATGATACTCTGTCCCTTGACACTTTTAAAAATGCATGTTTCCATTCAAAAGTTTTCAAAATATTCATGTTGCTCATTTTAAGTTTTTTGATAAATTGAAGTGCAAAATAATATTAATAATAAACTTTGTACCTACACTTAAATACCTAACATGTTTGTAGATCATACACTCACAACCGTTTAGTAATTTAACCTTTTACCAGATTGGTCAACTACGATAAACGAAAGAGACTAGTTTTAAATATGGTAAAAATGTGGGTATCTTAGTTTTAGTTATTCTCATTTTGTGAAATTATTGCATTTTGTAAATAAGTACAACCGATGAAACGCTCGGCTCTAAATTCATAATAGTAGCAGATATATATTAATTTATTTAAATACTCTTGAGTTGTTTCGTTCTAATTAGCGAATGTTGCACTTTATAGTTTTAAGAATAATATCGATATTATGAAAGTAGTTGAAAATGTGTCGTCAGTCTTAGTAACCTACTAAGAATTGTTTAATCCATGGTAGGTTTTTGTTGATAGATAGGTATAATGCGATTATGTATAGAATAATTAAATATGTCAGCGTAAATTGTACATATTGTTTCATTAATTTTATTTTAATGAATTGTATTATTAGTTTTACGATGTAAGTTAATTTCTCAGCTTTTCAAAAACTTTTTATTATAATGTAGGTAGTACTCAAGTTGGATTTTGTGGCGATATTAACAATGTTATTTTAAAAGTCATCACAGATTTGTTTTTAATAATAAAATTATTGTGCACTTTACATAGAAAACAATACAAGTAACAGGGGGTCTTGAAATATAAGTATAATTATTAGAAATGATTTTCATGTGCATATTTTTTGGGAAGAAAATATAAAAACTAAAAAATTGCCTCGCATTTGGAAATGTAGATTTTGAAAAATATACTTATAGATTTTCCAAAACAAACTAAAAATTTGACGTTATTGTATAATTATGTTTTAAGTAATATTTTAATACCCAAAAAGTATGCACAAATAAACTGTTATAGCATTTACATCATTTCATTAAAATTAGCACTACTCACTAGTAGAACTAAAGAAATATCGTTTGCAATTTTCATAAAGATCACAATGGGCATTTTATAACATTTGGTAAAAGAAAATCCCATGGTAATAACTGAAAAATTGATCAAAAGTTTTTAAATATTGAAAATATTTTAAAAAATTTAATTAAATGGAAGTCTATTTTGATATCGTTTCGATAGTTTCTATTTATGTGTAAGTATTTAACTCGTTAGTCATCGACGAAGTATTTTTTTAATGTCAAATTATTTCTTGAGGCATCACATATTATCACCAAGTCATTTTAGACAGGTGCCTTAATCTTTCAGTACGGCAAATAAGATCGCAAAAAAATGATTCTTAAATAGGTTCAAAGGTTAAAATAGTTCTAAAGCTTAGGCATCGATTGACTGACTCCGTACATTTTTTTAACCCTAATTTAAAGTTTGTATAAATTCTTCTCACAAAAATCGTGTTACGAATAAAAGTATATGTAAATATATTTAGTTAGATAGTTTTCAAATAAAGACCTGCTGTTAACTGTATTACCCATAGTAATAAGACTGTAATGTAATATTGTATGTTAATGACCAATGAAAACCAACTTGTGATCATTAATATTTGTACTGTTACCTACTACTTAACAAGAGTCGTTAAAAAATAATATTATAAAAAAATTGAACATATTTTTCGGCTGTTGAAAAATTGTAAATACAATATTAAGGATAATAAAACTATTTGGATTAATATTTAGGAACAAAGGGAAAAAATATTATCAAAATTTATATTTTCAAAAATTATTACAAATGCAAAAAAGTGTATTTAAAATGGGATGTTTGGCCATAACAAAAAAAAACTTTTCACGGAACGGAATTTTTTATCGACTTATGCACACCACTACACCCACAACAAGCAGTATGGTAAACAGTGACTTAAAATTGTGCGATGCGGTATTGCACGTAATCATGTACTTATATTTATGGAATCATGTTATTCACAATCATCTGATTTATTATATAAACTTTTAACAATATCCTAATGCAAAATTTATAATTTAACTGGCCATCAAAAAGTAGATAATTAAGTAGGTACGGCTAAAAATTATAAAATACATCTACCATAGTAAGTAATATGCATCATTGTATTTTATCATTGTGAAAAACTTGATTCCCCACAAACACATTAGAATAATAGAACGAAGCATAGGATGCTAAGTACAAATGATAATTTAACGATAATACTGCTAGTCCCGTTACAAAATAATTTAAAATATTTATGTATTACAAGGCAAAATCGCGTTGCACTCTGGTTTTCATGATCCGCATGTATCTATAATAATAATAGTAATACAATTATAAAAATCTACACATAACTTCAACTGTAATACATATTCAAACCAAACTGTAACAGTATGTAATAGTGTATTAATTTTTTCTTCCTATAATGGTACCGAACGAATGACTATGGCTGCTGGTTTATGAAAAGAAGCAGAATAAAGGCAAATAACTGTTTGATTGGTTGTTTTATTGTTTACATTTTAATCTAAGCTCTCTTAATCATAACTAAATATCCGCATAAATTTTTAAGCACCATTAAATGATGATAATATTTATTATCTCTAAGTGCTCTTTAGAGTATATTATATTGTTGCCTTTACTTGACATTAAATATCTAAGGTACTCATTTAATTTAAATCATTTGAAAATACATATATACCTAGGTAATAACTTTATTTATCTAAAAACTTCGAACGAGCGGTTTATGTTCAAAGGTTGCCATTTTCACCATGCCTTAATTAATATGTATGTTATTCAAATTCTGCCCTGCATTAAGCTCAAATTATTTCTTAGCATCTACAAATAGCACCTGTTAGGTATATATATTTCTGAAAAATTACTAAGAACTACGAAAAGTACAAAGTAAAAATATTTTACTTTACTACTACGTAACTAAGTATCTATTTCCTTGCATCATCGCATACATTGGAAACAGTATTGATTTATTTAGTTTTTTTTGGAAAACTTTTAAATAATTTTATTTTTATCTTAAAGTTTTAAAAGCTTAATATTTTTTACCACGGATTTAGGTTAGGTATGTTTTGGTTACCTAATCGTTTCTTTACAAGGCAACACTGGCTGGATTGAAATAATTTCAACATGGCGGAACTTCTTATCAATCGTCGACAGCGAGTTAAAAGTGCTCAACATAATTATTTATATATAGAAAGTTAAAACAGGGACGTACTATACTATTTTAAGACTAAGCACGTCCTATTTATACCAACATAAGTGTCAGCCGTACAGCATAAAAAAAGAAACGAAATAACTGAGGACATCTGACAATAATAACAAACAATATTATTTGCAATGTGTATAAAGCGAGGATTTGCGTAGAACATTACGTCACGGCCGCCTCATGTGTCGGGAATACCTTGTGTGGATATATGAGCAGTTGGTTTGAAGGTTCATGATGATTCATGACGTTAATTGAGTGATAAGTTTAGTCTTCGCGCCCGCAGGGTTGAGAGTTAGGTCATTTAGAGTGGTCGGGCGTTGACTCGCCTGATAGGAATCCGGTTGTTTGTAGTGAGTAATCGATGAGATGATTGAGAGTGTATCAAGACGCGCGTTCAGCAGTTCTAGTGGTACATACAACGTGCGGGCGTCAGAGCTAGCGCGGGAACGCAAGTTGAACATTTTCAATGTCACCGTACAGTTTCTGGATGAAACCCAGCATTCCTTTCAAATCGAGGTATGTACTTGTTTATTTATATCACTTCTAAATATTACTTCTAATTTGACCTCTGGGCATGAAAACGTAAAACAAATCCAGGTTTTCAGGATCATAACACATCTGTCAAAGGTTAAGAAATGGCCTATGTAAGACTACACAAACCGATACTTACTTAAAATTTTGTAGGTTTAGGTAATTCCTATAGTGTAAAGTTAAACTTTTCCTATTAGTAAAGCCCTGAATGTAGGCAGATACTACATTTAAAAGGAAAATGCTTCATCAACAATAAACAAAGTCCTCCTGCTATTATTTGATTAAATTACTATAATGTTATATTTTCTTGTAAAAATGGTCTTATTCTATAGCTTTCTTAAAGCTGTCTCGTCTGAAAGCTTTCATTTGCATGTTACTTTTCTAACTTTGTAGTGCTATGCTATTGATAGAGTTCTAGCTTAAATTAATAGCCTACTAATGTTCTTTACACACCTACTAATTAGATTAATATTTACTCCCGATATACACCAAAAATAATGTAATATTACTTCTGGTTGAGACGGGATCAATAATTCAATGATTGTTTCAACTGCTAAATTTAATTTGATGATAAATATTTTATAAGTCCCTACAGTAATTATATCTGGTTCAATCAATCAATTACATAAAACAATGAACCATATCTATGTAGGTTACCTACAATTTATGTACCTTGAATTTGTTCCCACAAAGGTGCTCTCATTCTGGGTACCCTTAATTAAGTAATTAGGTCTTGACCTACTGCATTGGACATGATTTAATTTAATAAAGCCAACTGCAATCATGTTTTGTTCTTGATGGATGTCCTATTAAATTGACTATCTCAATTAGGGCTTTGTACACGCTGAATCTAGGACAAAGGACCAGAAGATGGGATTTTTTGAGATTTGTTTTTAAATGAATATGAATTATGTTATAAAGGTAAAACTTTGTTATTAGCAAATAATGCAGGATACTGGCAGTTATTTCTCTTTTATCAAAAGAGTATGTTGTGACTTTTCAGAAAAAAGCAAAAGGCAGTGTGCTTCTAGAACAAGTATATCATCACCTTGAACTGGTTGAGAAGGATTACTTTGGTCTACAGTTTACTGAGAATGGATCGCCCCCAAGCTCTACCAACACTGAGATAACAGTAAGTTTTTGTTCAGATTTCTCATGTAATATAGTTTTCACGCAACAATTAAGAAATAAAATGAACATATTTTTGGTGTTCATTTTAAATACATCAAAACCAAGCTGACTCTAAGCCTACAATTGATATAACCTACAAACCTACAAATAAATAAAACCTCCATATTGTGATATTACATAATAGCTCTTTTACAAATTGAAATGGTATATAAATTACTTATGTATATTATTATGACGAATTATTTTATGATATTTTCCTATTTGGCGCAAATATTTATATTGCTCTACTTATAGAATATATAATAAACATACTGTTTCAATAACTTGTTCAAAAACCCCATGTTTAATCTTACTAGCTTCCGCCTGCGGTTTCACCCGCGTAGTTCCCTTTCAAGTATGGATATAGGGATAAAATATAGCCTATAACCTTCCTCGATAAATGGGCTATCTAACACTGAAATAATTTTTACAATCCAATAGTTGCAGAGATTTGCGCATTCAACCAAACAAAGAAACATATGCTTCAGCTTTATAATCTTAATATATATAAATCTCGTGTCACAATGTTTGTCCTCAATGGACTCATAAACCACTTAACCGATTATAATAAAATTCGCACACCATGTGCAGTTCGATCCAACTTGAGAGATAGGATAGCTTACATATACTTGGACCCGGTAGGTGGCGCTGGTGGGCAGAACGAAGTCTGCCTGGTCCACTAGTATTAATATAGATGTTTCAATCAATGGGGAAATATATTAAAACAGCTATTCCAATGGTATTTTATGTTAACTTATTTGTTAGTTATGTTTTAAAGTTTTGTATCCTTGCCTGTCTGTCATAGTTAGATAATAATATGCATTACAAAGTAGAGATATCCTTAGGAAATCAAGCGTAAATCCATGTATGTAATTATGATGTAAATACTTAGTAAATCATTGTAATATCTACTTTAGTATACCTATATGTTATAATGTATAGAGAGACTGAAACAGCCTTCGCTTCAACTTTCCACACACTTATGAATAGGTTTTTACGGACATACTAGCTTCCATCCATGGTTTTATTGTGGTTCCCAAGGGATCTGCAATATTCCCAGGTTTAATTTTTTTTTTGTATCCTGCTCATCACAGCAATCTGTCATGGACATTTAGCTGCTCTCCTATTTGAATTTCTTCTGCATACATTTGGTCTTTGCAGCACTGTGGAATTGCCCATTGACCATTCCACTCATTCTGCTGGACTAAAATAATCCTTCGTTAACACAAATATTTTTTATTTATATGCAAAATTCACTCATCATCATCATCATCATCAACAGCTCATATACGTCTCCACCGAGGAGCTCGAGCCTCCCCTAACATCGAGGGGGTTTAGGCCATAGTCCACCACGCGGGCTTAGTGCGGATTGGCGGACTTCACATGCCTTTAATTGTGACATCTCAGGCATGCAGGTTTCCTCACGATGTTTTCCTTCACCGAAAGCCAGTGGTGTGAATCCGTACGTAAGTTTTTATAAACTCAGAGGTACGGGCCAGGGATTTGAACCGGCACCCTCATGATCGTGAGTCGGTGCGTTCCCAACTGAGCCACCACTGCTTGGTTGTTATTATGTGATATGCCATGTTTTAAATTGTACTACAGTGATATTATATTATTCATAGAGGCTCCCCGCTGTTTCACCCACATTTTCGGGGGATCTTCAGTTTTCCCGTGATAAAAAGTTACATATGTTTTCATCCAAGTTGTAAACTATCTGTGTTCCAAATTAGATCCAAATCCGTTCAGTAGTTTTTGGGTGAAAGGGTAACAAACATCCATACTCACAAATTTTCGCTTGTATAGATAGTATTTACATAACTAAAATATTGTGATTTTAATTTATTTAGTCATAGACCATGATTCATACATATTATAATTTATGGAACAATGATATGGAAAAAAATAAAGGGTCAATAATTTCATACCAACGCATGATTCATCAAATCAGTATTTTAAGATAAACCAGCCTCTTTAACCTAATATATATTTATACCTCCTTAGTATAGATGGTAAACGCAATCTTACACTGTGAATGTTGAGTGCATTATCATGTACAGTAGTTACAGTTCATAGTCTATTTATACCTAAGGAAGACCCTTGATACAGCAATATGATGTCAATCAATGATAACTGATTAATATATCTATGTGAATGCTTTTTTCAGCGTTGGCTAGACGGCAGTAAATCAGTGAAGAAGCAAGTTGGTGTCAATGCCCAGTTCTGGCTCGCAGTTCGTTTCTACCCACCAGAACCATCCCGTCTTTCCGAAGAATATACAAGATATCTGCTCTGCTTGCAGCTGAGGAAACTACTTCTTGATGGTAGAATGAGCGCACCTAAGAACACAGCATTGTTACTGGCTTCCTTTACTGTGCAAGGTATAATCTGACTTACTATATATCAGGTTTTCATAAAAATCTATTTAACTGTAAAGCATCTGACTTAATCACTTCCATGATAAAGGTTCTTTGGTTCAGACAGCCCGGTTGCCTTTGTGGTTAGTGACACTGACTTTCGAGCCGCGGGTTGTGGGTTCGAATCCCACCCAGGACAACCATTTGTATGCATGAATATGCCTGTTTGTTATGTGTCTGGATGTAGATATCTATATAAGTATGTATTTGAAAGTAGTATATGTAGTATATCAGCTATCTGGTTACTATAACACAAGCTTCATTTGAAGCTTACTTTGGAATCCAATTGGCCGTGTGTGAAAATGTCCCTGGATATTTATTTGGTGCCTGTTAACTTTGAATAGTCTTTGCATAGTTCACCCATGCATAGTCATGGTCTTGATGTATGGCCTGTATCTTACTACAATACCTTATACAAGTGAATTACTTTTTCTGACGGAACTTCTCCTCAAATGATAATTCTCATAACTAGGATTTTTATACGTTTTATTATTATTATGTTGTTTAAAAAAACAATTTCATGTCCAATTCTCAGTCATGTTGTAGTTTAAAAAAAAAACACAAAAAGGGAAGACAACATGCAATAATATAATAAACTAGCTGCCTCCGCGCGGTTTTACCCGCGTAGTTCCCGTTCCCGTGGGAATACAGGGATAAAATATAGCCTATGTTACTCGGGGATAATGTAGCTTTCCAAAGGTGAAAGAATTTTTGAAATCGGTCCAGTAGTTTCGGAGCCTATTCATTACAAACAAACAAACAAACAAATCTTTCCTCTTTATAATATTAAGTATAGATAATAACATTTACAATATTATAGAGATTTAACTTCATTTATCCTTGTGAATTTCCTTATGGATGGATTATCCATGTAACCCAAATGTTTATAGCTTTGCATCACTCACGTAAGCCCTGATATATGACATAAATATTATTTATATTAAAATGATTATCATGTGTGTATTGTGTCCATGCTTGGGTAAGAAAGCCTCACTGCCAAACCAAGGGTTGTGGGCACAATTCCTTCTGAAATCAAACATTTGTGTAATGTTTACATACTATTTTTGTGTGTAAAAATATACGTATGTGTTGGTTTTTTAACACTAGCTATCTTTGTAAACGCACTTGTAAACATTATTTCCTTTTCCGCTTCCTTTCCTTTTCTAACATGCACTCAAACACATATGTTTATCTCGCTCTCACGTGCGCGCGCTTACGCATCAATAAACCAATGACATTATTTTGACTCCATTACTTTTTCTAATTACTTCAACCGCAACACACAAAAAATCGTCGCTCGTGAAAATCCCTAATTAGAGTGTCCATCCGCATCCCAATTATCAAAAATAAACTGTAAAACGACTAGCTAAGGTGATCTAGTTAAAGTGCTGTGAAGATTTGTGGTTTTTGGACAAATTTGAGAAGATTTTATCTCGCGCGGTCCGCGCGAGCCGCTAACACGATGGAGGCACAATGAGAGGACGTCGCCGAACGAGATTCTTCAAGTAAGTGCATGTTTCCTTTCATCTTGCAGCCTGTGGAACCCTTCCTACTACTCCAAACTCCCAGAACGGCTGCATTTCCTAGACCCTAATAGTTTTTACAAGTGCAATAGTTAGATCCGAAATTAAAAATTAAAATACAGTCCACTAAACGCCGTCTACAAAATGTGGAAGTAAAAAGCTTCTCCATTTTTTTTCTGGTCCATCGGTCCGGATTATAAATACCGCCTGGTTTGATCCATTTGATCAATAAATCGATCTAAATTATTCTAAATTTATTTTATCTGGTGGCTTCGTTCCAGATTAAAGATATTTTTCTAAATTTATATACTTAAAGGACACCTTTTTATTCTGCCCACTACCTATAGTTATTTATTTGTATTTATTCTATTCACATATTATATTCACATAATATAGAATATGTTTATGCCTTTATTATTAAGATAGTTTGTCAAATTTTATTATTTTCGCAACCCGCATTGGCAACCTATTCTTATTTTCTTTCCCCGCATAAATACTGGCATTAAATATTTACTATTATTACTGTGAGTGAATACAAAATTAACCGCTTTAATATATTTCGCAATATAACAAGTAGGTAGATTCACAGGGAATTATTACACCGGTGCGTAGATACGACTCGCTCGATCTCGGCTGCTTGTGGTAGTGCATGCCTATACGTATATAGGTATTTACCATAGGCATAGTTCGTGCGCTTTCCGTCTGTCATTCCGTAGGTCAGTGTCAGTCATACGTCAGCCCGGTACGTAAACGTTTTGTTTACAAGTTTCATTCTTTCAATTACGCGCGATTGATATTAGATAAACAAATTGTTTATTGTGTATTCTTACAAAAACAAATTGTCTTTATTGTTTATAACCACTATAGCGATAGTTTTCTTATAAATTAATAATAAATAGTTTCAAAAATGTCTAAAAGAGGCAAGATAGGCGAGTGTGAGGAAAGTGTTTCAAAGTGTTTTGAACTTCTTAAGTCAAAGCTTGAGGTTTATTTTCAACGCATGCAAAATGTTTACGATTCAGCTAAGGCTGCATCAGCTGATTCTCAACATTTACAGTTGTTCCTCCAACAAGCTGTTAGTATTGACGAAATTCGCACCAAGTTTGAGGAATCATTAGATGAATTTAATTTGTATTCTTTAAAGTCAGATTCAACTTATAAAGTGAACTACAGCAAATGGTTAGCATTTGAAGATTTATATTGTTATGTAAAAGAATTTTACTCTGCAAATACAATTCAGAATCAAACAGCTGAGTCACATAGTAATTTAAAGCCTAGAAGAAAACTTCCTCCCATTGACTTGCTTTCTTTTGATGGTGATTTTACAAAATGGCCTTTATTTTATGCGCAATTTAATAGCCTTATCAATAATAACAGTTCTTTATCAGACAGTGAAAAAGTTTTTTATTTGGTTGGTAAGTTAACTGGTAGTGCAACAAGTGTTTGTGCAGGTTTGCCTGCCACTGCAGATAATTATATCCTTATTTGGAATGCTCTCATCCAAAAATATGATGATCCCCGCTCCCTGGCAAGTAATTATCTAAATAAATTATTAGATTTTAAGCCGCTGACAACTAATAGTGCTGCCGGTCTTGACTTGTTTATAAATAATTTTAATTCAGCTATTCAAGCGCTAAAACAATTAAAATTAAATAATCTTTTAGATTTTGTGTTTTTACATATTGCTCTTCAGAAGCTTGATACTGATACAATACAATTGTTTGAAACTACTTTTAGAAAGGAAAAATTTCCTACATACGAACAACTTTTTAGTTTTATTTGTGAACAAAGTAAGGTTTTATCCCGCACTACTAACAAATGTTATGTTGTATCACAGAGTAGATTACAAAATAAAGCTTTACCTACTTCTAGGAAAACAGCTCCTACTCCTAAACTAACTCAATCTTTTATGAAAACACAAATTCTAATGTCACAAATAATATTTGTATATTATGCAAAAGTAACAAACATGAACACATGTACTCTTGTGCTTTGTTTATGAAGTTAAACCCTAAAGAAAAATATAAATTTATTAAAGAGAATTTTTATTGTCACAATTGTTTAAGTTTTAAACACAAGACTATGGCATGTACTTCTAAGCATAACTGCACTCATTGTTCAGCTCGGCATCATTCTCTTCTTCATTTTAACCTGCCAACTCAACCAAATTGTAACTTAGCTGTTCCATCGCCCGCACCCGCTTCTGTACCCGCTAATATTCACACACTGTCCTCTGAGACAGCCGCACACTCGGAATTTTCTGCAGTTCAGAGTAAAGTCAACTCGTTGACACCACATACTTCTGTTTCTAACAGTAAGTCTTCGTTTTGTTCAATTTCTCGTGATCACGCTGATCACCCTCGCACCGCTACTACTACCTTGTTAGGTACCGCTAAAATCAAAGTAATTGACAAATTTAACCGCACTCACTTCTTGAGATGTCTGATCGACCCGGGCTCTCAGAGTGATTTTATTTCTCATGACTGTTGTAATAGGTTATCACTATCTATTTCAACACAAAACCGCCTTTCAGAAGTTAAAGGCATAGGAGGAGTTTCTCATGAAATCAAAGGGTTTACAAGCCTAGATTTTACTTCGCGCTTTGATAACGGTCATATTTATTCTATTCAACCTTTGATTGTCGACCGCATCACATCACACCTACCCGACGCATACGTAGACATTGGTGCAATGCAAAGCGTTCTTCGCGACTTACCGTTAGCGGATGACGACTTTTCTAAGCCCGGTCCTATAGATTTACTTTTAGGGGTTAGGATTTACTGTGACATTATATCTTTCGACAAAGTCACCGGTTCTCAAAATTTTCCAATGGCCTTAGAAACTACTTTAGGTTACGTCCTCATGGGTGACGCACCCGTTCTATCAGCTCCCGCTTCTAACCGCGTGTTCTGTGCTTTTACTCGTGATGCTTTAGATAAATCCTTAGAGAAGTTTTGGTCGATGGAGGAATTGCCTGATAAAAGGTTTTTAAGCCCTGACGATCAAGCGTGCGAGGACACTTATGTCGCTACGACTACTCGCAACGACGATGGAAGTTTCTCGGTACATCTTCCTTTTAAGGATAGTCCCGAGAAACTAGGCAATTCTTACATCACGGCCAAACGACGCTTTTTATTACTAGAAAATAAATTCAAGAGGTTTCCGGAATTACGTGAAAATTATAATAACGTTATTCATGACTACATCGATAAGGGAATTTTGTCGCGAGTTCCACCAGACGAGTGCATTCTACCTTGTTTTTATCTTCCACACCACCCTGTAGTACGTAACGACAAATCTACCACGCGCCTCCGCATCGTGCTGGATGGTAGCGCCGCGACTAATACAACATTTTCTCTTAATGATATTCTTCATACAGGTTGCAATTTGCAAGCTGATATTTTTCATATTCTTTTGAATGTCCGCATTTTTCGTATTGCATTTCTTGCTGACGTAAAACAAATGTATTTGTGTATTTACGTTCACAAACCGCACCGCAAATTTCAACGTATTCTATACCGCTTTTCTGATAATGAACCGATCGAGACTTACGAGTTTAATCGCGTTACGTTCGGACTCTGTTCATCACCGTTCTTAGCACTGCGCACTTTGCGTGAACTAGCTTCTCGAGAGAGAGACAAGTACCCACTCGCCGCCGCAGTCCTAGAGAGAGACGTATATATGGATGACCTAGCTTCCTCTGCTTCGTCATGTACAGAAGCAGCAGTGATAGCTCATTCAGCTATTTAAAGAAGGGGGATTTGACTTAATTAAGTGGACGAGTAATTCGCCTGAATTGCTCAGAAGCATCCCTGTCTCTCATCGCCAATCTGAGTCTATCTCTTTCGATGACGATAGTGTATTTAAAATTCTCGGTCTTCGTTGGCTTCCAATGACTGATAATTTTCATTTTTTAACATCGCAACCGCCATTTCTTTGTACTAAACGCGCTATTTTATCCGCTACCGCACGTTTGTATGACGTTCTCGGTTTAGTCGGACCCGCCATTCTTTTCGCAAAGTTACTGATCAAGGAACTGTGGCTTCTCAAATTGGCATGGGACGATGTGCCTCCGGATCACATCGTTGTGTTGTGGCAGCGCTACACGTCTGAGTTGCCATTACTTTCTCAACTCAAATTTCCTCGTCACATAGGCATTGAAAACGAATCCCGCGTTTCACTACTTGCATTCGCAGACGCAAGCGAAAAGGCATACGGCTGCGTCATTTACTCACACGTTGAAAATGGCAATGAGAACCCTATAGTCTCCTTGCTTTGTTCCAAGTCTCGGGTTTCATCCCCAACTAAATTTGTCACATTAGCTCGTCTAGAGCTCAACGCTCTCGTTCTCGTAGCGAGATTACTTCGCACAGTTTATGATACGTTGTCTCAACGTCACCGCGTTGACGATATTTATGTTTTTTCAGACTCCGTAGTCGCCCTTTCTTGGGTATCTTCATCACCTCATAGGTTCAGCACCTATGTCGCTAACAGGATTTCGCAATTCCAGTCTCTTTTTTCTCCTGACACTTTATTCCACATCGCGGGCGTACAGAACCCTGCTGATTGTATTTCACGCGGGCTTCTACCATCACAATTAGTTAGACATGAACTCTGGTTCTCAGGACCTCCGTGGGCCTCATTACCAGTCAGTGAATGGCCTATACAAAATTTTATTTCTAGTTTACCCGTCGTTGATTTACCGGAAATTAAAACTGTTTCACATTTAATTAACACTCATGAAGAAGAAAACCCTCTTTACGCATTTTCTTCAAGGTTTTCCTCTTGGCAGAAATTTTTAAGGTCAACTGTTTACGTTCTTCGATTTATTAAAAGGTTGCCAAGGAATAATCTTATAACCGCTAACGATTTAGATGTTGCTGAATCGTTTATTATCAAAATAATTCAACGCTTTGCCTTTCGTGGGGATATTCGTAATATAAAAGCTGGAATACCGCCTTCCTCCGGGTTGAGAAAGTTATTTCCTTTCTTCCATGAAGGAATTTTAAGAGTCGGTGGTAGGCTAGGTAACTCAAATTTAGATTATTATCATAAACATCCAGCTCTTTTACCTAAAAAGGGGCATATTATTAATCTTTTAATTGATTATTGTCACCGCGAATATTGTCATGCCGGTCCCCAGCTTCTACTTTCAATTATGAGACAAAAGTATTGGATTTTATCCGGTAGACACGCTATTAAGCAACGCGTTCATACCTGTCTAAGGTGTTTTAAACTTAATCCTAAACAGACTTTTCCAGCCATGGCAGACTTGCCACAGTGTCGTGTCGAGGAATCTAAAGCATTCACACATACTGGTATAGACTATGCTGGCCCGCTTTATATAACTTTAACAAAAAAACGTGGTGTACGAAGTCAAAAATCATATTTATGCATTTTTATATGTTTAGTAACCAAAGCGGTTCATTTTGAACTCGCTTCAGATTTAACTTCGCAAACATTTTTAAACGCTTTTAAACGTTTTTTATCGAGACGCGGTACTTGCAAGTTTATTTACAGCGATAATGGTACAAATTTTGTCGCCTCAAAGGCTTATTTAAACGAACTTTATTCATTTTTATTAACTGATGAATATTTTCAAACATTTAACTCGGAGCTTGCAAAAAACCGTATTACTTGGCACATGAATCCTCCAACCGCTAGTCATTTTGGGGGTATCTGGGAAGCTAATATAAAAAGCGCTAAATCTCTTCTATTCCGTGTCATAGGACGTCAGGTTTTGACTTTTGAAGAGATGGTTACAGTTCTCAATCAAATTGAAGCAGTTCTTAATAGCCGTCCGCTTACTGTATTGAGTTGTGACCCATCAGAGCCTTCTGCTCTCACACCCGCTCATTTTTTACTTACCGCACCTTTAGAATTCTTACCCGCAGCTGACTTGAGTGGAGAACGAGCGAGTCTATTGACGCGATTTTCCCTTATGGATTCATTAGTGCAAACTTTTTGGAAACGTTTTAAAACAGAGTATCTCCATAATTTACAAGTTCGTGAAAAATGGAATACTCCATCTAACCCACTCACAGTAGGTACTTTAGTGCTGGTAAATATGGAGAACTCTCCTCCTCTACAGTGGCCATTAGGAATAATAACTCGCATTTTTCCTGGCCATGATGGTGTTATCCGTGTTGTCGAAGTCAAGACTTCGAACGGAGTGTACAAACGGCCAGTAGTTAAACTGTCACCGTTGCCAATGCAGTAGAGTCTTTTCATATCAAATTTTATTAGTTATAGTTCGCACTTTTATAGGTATATTTCTATAGTATTACTTTATTTACTTTCTCTTTAAAGGCGTTCCTTTAAGGCGGGGGGCATGTTGGTTTTTTAACACTAGCTATCTTTGTAAACGCACTTGTAAACATTATTTCCTTTTCCGCTTCCTTTCCTTTTCTAACATGCACTCAAACACATATGTTTATCTCGCTCTCACGTGCGCGCGCTTACGCATCAATAAACCAATGACATTATTTTGACTCCATTACTTTTTCTAATTACTTCAACCGCAACACACAAAAAATCGTCGCTCGTGAAAATCCCTAATTAGAGTGTCCATCCGCATCCCAATTATCAAAAATAAACTGTAAAACGACTAGCTAAGGTGATCTAGTTAAAGTGCTGTGAAGATTTGTGGTTTTTGGACAAATTTGAGAAGATTTTATCTCGCGCGGTCCGCGCGAGCCGCTAACACGATGGAGGCACAATGAGAGGACGTCGCCGAACGAGATTCTTCAAGTAAGTGCATGTTTCCTTTCATCTTGCAGCCTGTGGAACCCTTCCTACTACTCCAAACTCCCAGAACGGCATTTCCTAGACCCTAATAGTTTTTACAAGTGCAATAGTTAGATCCGAAATTAAAAATTAAAATACAGTCCACTAAACGCCGTCTACAAAATGTGGAAGTAAAAAGCTTCTCCAGTATGTCTTTATAATAGTATAACAAAGTAACCCAAAATTCAAGTATCATTTGCTATAACCCTGTTTATTATACTATTTATTTCTTTCTTTCTTTATTTAAAATAAATTATTTTCATTTATTTATTTTACTCTAAAATCAATTGAGTATTTCAAAATTGATTTGTATAAAATTAACTATTTTGAGTATCCATAGTATCTAGGTATATGGCATTCTCCAAGGTTCACATTTATAATATGAAATTATTTAACATTTTCAGCTGAACTCGGCGACTATAACGTGTCGGAGCATCCACCTAACTACCTGTCGGAGTTATGTCTACTACCTAAACAGAATTTCGAAGACGAACGTCGTATCAGAGAGTTGCACAAACTACACAGAGGCCAGGCGCCGGCTGACGCTGAAGCGAACTTTCTGGAACACGCCAAGAGATTGGACTGTTATGGTGTTGAGTCACACCCTGCTAAGGTAGTTAATTTAACCTATAGATTGTTACACTTGGCTGTAGTAAATGTCTTAGGAGATCGCTGTTTTTAACTTCTTCTTCCTGCCTCTATCTCGCCTAAGCAGAGTCGGCGCAGTTTTAAAATAACATTGTAGCAAAATAATAATCAATAAGACCCAGTACTTTCACGTAACGTTTTAAAGTTCTACTCTTACCTATAAAAACGTGGTGTAGGTACTGAAAATATCTCTTTAATGTACCTTTGTATTATTTAAAAATATTTTCACCTTCTATGTAATCTCTGCGGGTTAATGTTAGCAATAGGCCAAAATTACTATTTCACGCGGACGAATTGCGGGCAGAAGTTAGTTTATACATATATCAGTTTTCTTAGGATAGACAAACTGCATAAGCTAGTACAATTAATGCATAAATAATATATGTGTTTTATAAGTGTTAGCTTTAACATATTATGTACCTAGACCTTATAATGTTTAATAAATTTACTGTTGTTGTGCCTTTTTAATAAATAAATAAATTATAATTTCCAGGATTACCACGGCAAAGACATATTTATTGGCGTGACGTCAATAGGTATAGTTGTCTTTCAGAACAACATCCGAGTGAACACGTTCTCTTGGAGTAAAATCGTCAAGATTTCATTCAAGAAGAAACAGTTCTTTATACAATTAAAAAGGGAACAAGTAAGTTATTTCTACATTGTCATTACTTATTATTATTAAATTAATATTATAATTATATAGAAAACAAGTTTTTGTTAACATTATCACACTAATATTATAAAGGCGAAAGTTTGTGTGTTAGTGTTACTTCTTCACGTCTATATGGCTGGAGCATTTAAACAAAATTTGTTATGGAGTTAGCTGACATCCCGTATTAACACATAGGCTACTTTTATCCCGGGAAAATTGGAGATCCCCATTGAATTAATAAATATAGGTCAATTCACTACAGCGGAAAATTGAAGATTCCTTGGAAAATCGGGTGAATCCGCGGGCACAATCTAGTCTGAAATGAAAAACCCAAAACATACTTGAAACATGTACAGTATACTAGCTTCTGCCACATGGTTTCCCTTGATAATTTTAGATTTAAAACTATGGATGAAACTCATAATTATTTTAGCATCTATACATATATATAAAACTAGCTGCCTCCGCGCGGTTTTACCCGCGTAGTTCCCGTGGGAATACAGGGATAAAATATAGCCTATGTTACTCGGGGATAATGTAGCTTTCCAAAGGTGAAAGAATTTTTGAAATCGGTCCAGTAGTTTCGGAGCCTATTCGTTACAAACAAACAAACAAATCTTTCCTCTTTATAATATTAGTATAGACTAAGTCCCCGCCGCCTCTGTGTCTGAACGCGATGAACACAAAAACTACTGAAGAGATTTTCATGCAGTATTCACCAAATTACGGAGTTCATGGGGAAGGTTTTATGTATAATTTGGACCCGGTAGGTGGCGCTGGTGGTCAAAACGAAGTCTGCCGGGTCCGCTAGTACTAACATATTTCAATACTGATCATACTATTTTTAATTCCAGTCCGAATCCTACGACACGGTACTCGGTTTCAACATGCGTTCGAGTCGAGCAGCCAAAGCCCTATGGCGGTGTAGTGTCGAACGTCACGGTTTCTTCCGCTTGAGGGCGCCACGTCGACGACCATTGCTCGGTGCATTCGGTGCACTAGCAGGGTTAGCAGCACCTACTGTACCAAGAACTGAGACACAAGCGTTAGAAGACGCTAGGAGATCTAGATCGAGTAATAGAAGTTTTGTTAGGTATGTTGTTTGATGATTTTTTATGTTATTAGTAGGTTACTTGAATTGAATTAATTAGTAAAACATTTAAAAAATTAAAAGACTATTACTTGATTATCTCGTCTGTGACAAGTTTCGTGTGTATTCGAGTTTCAATGTATTTTACATATACATATTATGTTTACGGTAGTATTTTTTGTGTATTTATTAAAAATGTTTGCATAATTGATTCCAAAAATTTTTCTGTGTGTGTAGTAAGTATTGTACTCCTTAACATGACCTATTAAAACCATATCACCTGACAGGGTATTAGTAAAAAATACAATATCATTTATCTGACTATTATAATATGTAATACATTAATATGATTTCATTATGACTTAACAAATTATAATAAATTTATTAATATATGAACCGTGTAATGTACATATTAATTACTAGCTGCCTCCCTGCGGTTTTACCCGCGTAGTTCCCGTTCCCGTGGGAATACAGGGATAAAATATAGCCTATGTTACTCAGTGATAATGTAGCTTTCCAAAGGTGAAAGAATTTTTGAAATCGGTCTAGTAGTTTGGGAGCCTATTCATTACAAACAAACAAACAAATCTTTCCTCTTTATAATATTAGTATAGACTATCTCCAATTTTACAAACTAATGAACAGTATTCAAATATCCAAATATATGTAGTATATCAGCTATCTGATTACCATATCACAAGCTCTGCTTAGTTTGGAATCAGATTGGCCGTGTGTGAAAAATGTCCCAAGTTATTTATTTATCCCCCAGACGCAGTAGTTCCCGCAACAGAGAACGTTCATCAGGTACCGCGTCTCCCAGTGCTCAGGCTCTAAGTTCTTGCCGCGGCTCTCGTGTGACGTCACACACGGAGCCACCCCCACGAGCCGCATGGACCGACGTCGACCCACCACAACCAGACATCAAGTTAATATACACCTTATTACTAAAAGTATAAGGATCACTTTACATATTTGCGTAGGCTAGCACAGTGGCTAATAGCCAGTTAGTACATAAGTGTACATACCTTAGTGTTAAAAGCTTATAGTTTCCATTGAGTGCATGTGCACCTTAAACATATCTCTGTCTCACTATCACACTATATTACCCAATCCGAAATAAACCATACACTAACCTTTTAAAGCTCATTTCACATTGCAGCAAGGGTGACTTCCTAGAACGCGCTCTGCCCATCCCCCTATCGTACGTGGACGACACACTATAATACCCAATCAAAATCAAACCTTACACCATCCACATAAACCTCATTTCACATTGCAGCGAGGGTGACCACCTAGAGCGCGCCCTCCGCATCCCCCCTATCGTACATGGACGACACACTATAATACCCAATCAAAAACAAACCTTACCATCATCCACTTACAGCTCATTTCACATTGCACCGAGAGTCGACCCCCCATCGTACGTGGACGACACTATAATACCCAATCAAAAATAAACCTTACACCATCCACTTAAAGCTCATTTCACATTGCAGCGAGGGCGACTTCCTAGAACGCGCTCTCCGCATCCCCCTATCGTACGTGGACGAGTCGGACTCCCCGTCCGAGGCGGAGGTCGTTGACCTCGCGTCCAACGGGAGCACCGGGGGGGAGCCACCCGTGTGCGTGCGCCTCTCGCCCGGGGTCGATGGCCTCTTACAATAAGTTTAGACTTTCGATAAAGGAAACCACAGAAACATTCCTAACTATCACACTATAGGACCCAATCAAAAACAAACCGTACACCGTCCACTTAAAGCTCATTTCACATTGCAGCGAGGGCGACTTCCTAGAACGCGCTCTCCGCATCCCCCTATCGTACGTGGACGACACACTATAATACCCAATTAAAAAGAAATCTTACCACCATCCACTTAAAGCTCATTTCACATTGCAGCGAGGGTGACTTCCTAGAGCGCGCCCTCCGCATCCCCCTATCGTACGTGGACGAGTCGGACTCCCCGTCCGAGGCAGAGGTCGTTGACCTCGCGTCCAACGGGAGCACCGGGGGTGAACCGCCTGTGTGCGTGCGCCTCTCGCCCGGGGTCGATGGCCTCTTCGGGTTCAACGTCCGCGGCGGTGGGGCCCAACCGGTGCTCGTCTCGCGAGTGGCATCAAGGACCAGGGTGCATCTTCAGGAAGGTGATCAGGTAAATAAATAAATATTCTGGGACATTTTTCACACACAGCCAATCTGATTCCAAACTAAGTAGGCCTTGTAATATGGTAACCAGATAGATGATATACTACATATATGTATTACTTTTAAATACATACTTCTATAGATAATTACATCCAGACACAGAATTAACAGACATATTCGTGCATACAAATGTTTGTTCTGGGTGGGATACGCCCCCGGCTTGAAAGTCAGGGTCACTAACCACAAAGCCAACCGGGTGCGCTAAGAGGTTCTATTGATATATATTTCTTCTGTTTGCAGGTGTTATCAATAAACGGTTCCGATGTAGATGAACTAACGCACGAACAGATCGTACAACTAATTAGAAATACTCGAGGCGTTCTTACACTACTTGTTAAACCTAATGGTAAGTCGAAATCATGATTTGTTTATATTTTTGTAACAATTACCCCAACTTTTCCAAATTTACTGTTTAAACCTGTAATTTAAATCCTAACTAAAGACCTTGACACTATTTTTATTCCGCGTAAATAGGTAGGAATTTAGTAGTACGTATACAAACTGCATAATAAGACAGCTTCCTATCTACACTTAACATACAAATATGGAGTTTTTACAAAGAGATTTCAAAGGTAAGGTTAATATAGCTTCCAACATAAATTACCAATATCCAACTTACAAATATAATTTACTATTAGGAAGCAATGCTATTCTCTAAAGACAAACAATCAAAGTCTTTCTCCATCATGAATTAAACACCGCATTTAAAACTTAGATCAGTAATGATAATAATTATTATTAATTGTATTATTAAATAGATGAATTGTTGTCTTTCCACAGCGGTATACGAGGCCGAAGAAGGCGCGACAGAAGAACCTGCAGTATGTTTTGTCCCGCTCGGCAGCGGAGGCAGTACTGGTGGTCGCTGGGAAGGTAAACAACCTTATGGCTATTTTTACTCATCATGTCTGCTCAGAAACTTCCTCACCAATTTAATATCTTACTAATATTATAAAATTGAATATTTTGATAGATATTCGTAACTCAATGATGATAGAATATGTTGTGGAATAGTGCATAAGATACTTTTTATTCAGGGATTTTTACTATAAAATCGGATGGAAGCTAGTATTTAAAAAAATACTCATATATAAAATCAAATGAGTTTACGTTTGACTTCAGATCTCTGACAAGAGTGACTCTAATGTAGTTACTACTTAAGTTCCCATCGTCCCTAATGATTGTATGTTCATATTATGAGCATGAAAATGATAAAGAAAATCTTAGGCTATAACTGATTTGTATTTTTAAGGTGACCTACTCCATCAATCAGTACTGCTATTGGGAGACTCCCTAGCGTCTGGGGCAGCCCTAACTCAGTATGATACACTATTGAGAAGGCTGCCCGATGAACCGACAACCGCGGCCAAACTAGCGCACAATCTCAACAAGAATAGATACAGGGATATAGCGCCGTGTAAGTATACTGCTTTTGTTTAACAAATTAAAAATTATCTAAAATCTAGACTTCTTGCGTTTCAACTACTAAGCTTTTAGATTTGCTTGATAATATAATAAAAAAAAAATTGTTACGTATTATTGGCATAATTACATGTAATGCTCTAAATGGTACCTATTTACATTTTCATAAAATGTTTATTTTAGAATAATTGATTGATTACGTACATAGATGCCTATAAGAAATCCATAAAAAAAACGAGTGATAACAATTTACATACACAAAAAAAATTTAAATTATATTATTTTTACTAATATCCTTGGCTACTCATAAAAATATCAATAAGAATCTTGATGTTATTTCTGTATTACAAAATGCTAGTATATATTAATTTGTAACTTGTTTTCATATCTGTCTTCAGATGATTCGACCCGTGTGATATTGAAGGATGGACCGACGGGCGACTACATCAACGCTTCTTATATTAACATGGAAATACCGTCTTCGGATCTTGTACTCACGTACATTGCTACTCAAGGTAAATAAATATAAAAATAATACTAGTATTATACGGCCTTCTATCACACAGTTAGTGGAACATCATTGTCATATATCAACAAATTATCATTTAACAATACTAACCATACCTATAACTTCTTGTTGAATCGAGTAATTTATTCATGTAAACCACTTTAAAATCCGTTGCGTATTTTAAAAGGTTTAAGCGTTGAAAACAGCGACTCAGTTTTCTAAATTATGAAGATTAGTATAGCCTTGATAAGCTCTTAAGCAAATTATTTAAAGTGTGTATTCCATGCATACAAAGTATTATTATATTCATTAAAATTACAAAAATCTCTTTGAACTTGTAAAATTTTAAGATATTTTATGTCTTTCACAGTGCAACCTGACTAAAATATAGTTTTTTAATAACAAAACATATATAAAACCAAATAAAGTAGTTTTTAAAAACATTTAATATAACTTACAGGACCACTAGCATCAACAGTTGGTGATTTCTGGCAAATGGTATGGGAATCCGAAAGCAGTCTGGTTGTAATGTTAACGGTGTTGGCCGAGAGGGGACGCGCCAAGTGTCACCAATATTGGCCCAAGGTTGGCACCACTCCGCTCAAAGCAACCAACAACTTAAATATCTTCACCAATAATGAGTTGAACCAGGGGCATTATATTAGAAGAGAGATTACTATGAAGGTTAGTATGTTATTCTGTGAATTGATTTGCATTTTTGGTATCTCATGGTGTTTTTCTTCAATCATATTCATTTCATCATACCTTTATTACCGTTTACATTAAAAGTACCGCGACATTTTTCACAGATGGCCAATTAGATTCCAAATTAAGCAGAGCTTTCCATAGAGACCATATCACTATATAGATATTTACATCCAGACACAGGATAAACAGACATATTCATGCATACAAATGTTTGATGGTGGGAATCGAACCCACGACCCGCAGCTTGAGAGTCAGGGTCACTAACCACAAAGCCAACCGGGATTTTCATCAGCTGATGTTGATGATAAAATGTCCGATATAAAATTCCCCAAATAAATCAAACCAGTGAGTCCCTCACCCCCAGCGATGCCCTGAGCCGAGGCACGGTCCCGCAGGGGACACCCTCAGCGCAGTTGCTTAAATCTACTATGGTTGAGAGCCTTCAGCACTCACCGATTGCCCGCGTAAAGGTGTAACAGCCATCAGAGGCTAACACCATCAAGTCCCACCAAAAATGTTGATGATATGTATGTTTATTCCACCAGGAGAGTAGTAGCGGTGCTTGCCGCAACGTGACCCAGCTGCAGTACACGGCGTGGCCGGACCACGGCGTGCCCGACGAGTCCGCCGCCTTCGTGGCCTTCACGAGGCTCTGTGCGCAGCTCAGGAACCATCGACCTGGTGTGTATTAAACATAGAATACATTATCTATGGCAGGGCCGGACTGTGACTTAGTAGGACCCTGGGCTAAAACTACCTGGGGCACTAAGTAATCCTGTGATTGATATTTTGACAAGGAATAAGAAAAAAATAAAATTTTATTTATTTATATTTTTGTCTATTTTGACTTTAACTAACTTTAGCCCAAAAAGCCCCTATATAGATCCGCCCATGATCTATGGGCGAGGCTCATAGCTCTTAAAACCGTTGACCGTTGGGACAGACGAGTTGACGAGTGGAGACCACGATACTGGCTACTACTTATCAAATCGCAGGGTAAAAACAAATTTGACACCCATTTAAAAATAATTACACCCGATAAATTTAAAACTTAGGTAAGATTAATTATTAGATAATAGAAATAAAATTAAACAATTTATTATTAATAGAATATCAAATTAACTGTACTATCTCCGTCCACAGTAATACCAACAACAGTGGAAGATCCCACACTAGAAGAGCGTGTACTAGACCCCCCAATGATAGTACATTGTTCAGCCGGCGTGGGGCGAACCGGGGCGCTCATACTAGCTGAGACGGCGCTGGAGCTGGTGGCGAGGAGGCTGCCACTCTATCCACTCGACTTGGTACGCGCCATGAGGACTATGCGACCCATGTGTATACAGAATGCGGTACGTTCACACATAATTCTAACTAATATCTTAAATGCGAAAGGTATTGGTACGCGTATAGTGTAGAGCCTTAGAAAGGACATGGGACATGGGAACATCTCCCAGGTACGTGGGTGAAACCCAAAGTAGGAAATAAATATCCTGTAAAATTTTTCACACACAGCCAATCTGATTCCAAACTAAGCTAAGCTTGTAATTTGATATCAAGATAGCTGATATACTACATATTCTTCTTTTAAATATGTTTGACGGGCTGGTTGGCTTTGTGGTTAGTGATTGACTTTCAAGCCGCAGGTAGTGGGTTCGAATCCTACCCATTCATTTGTATGTATATGTCTGTTTTTTCAGTGTCTGGATGAAAATATCTATAAAAGTACGTATTAAAAAGTACATTTCCTTGTCTCTAACTTTTGCTAGCTAAGTTAACTAATAAGCATTCTATTAAAAAAACTTTTTTTCTTTACAGAGCCAATACAAGTTCGTATGTGAAACAATTCAAACGGCATACACTCAGGGTCAGCTGAACTCATCTTCAGAGAGCGGCTCCAACTAAACATGCCTCCGTACATAGCTCCCTTGCCAATTATACAAATACAGTGATAGTGTGAATAACCAGTGAGTAAATAACATAAATTATTTAATTTAACACTAGATTTTATGCGAGAGATGAAATTGCACTGATATTGAATATTTGTATAAATATCCTTGTTTGGATATGGTTAAGAACTGAAACACTGAAGTGGACTTAACAGCCGTTTTTTAATTGTTCATTAAATTTATCCACTATTATTAAACTTTGTATACACACAGATATTCTGGTTATCGCAAAATACAAAGGTATTAAAAGTACGTTTTTTTTCAAACTCTAATGACTTAGTAAAGCCAGTTCTATAAAACTCAAGTATATATACCCATTTCTTTTTATCCTATGACGTTAGAGAAAGACAGGTATATTTTTAAATCTGGCTTTCACTGAACTTTGAATCATACGTAATTGAAAATTAGGTGGTTTTTATTTCTACAGTTATATTTATCAAGATTTTGTTTTCCAATTCAATTTATCTAAACGAAATTTTCACTCGAATAATGATACCAGTATACATATCAGCCTTGTAACTTGTTATTAATGTAAGTGAAAAGTTTATTTTTCTGTTTATTTATTTTAGATGTAGGTACCAAGTTCTTTTTGTAACATTTTTGTTCTGTGATTTTTTTTTTACTAAACATTTACTATCTTTAGGTGTTAAATATATTATTTTTAAGGATGCTGTGGATTTGGAAATGTATACATAAATAAGGGAGTCATATTATTTGATATTATTTGCTTACTTTGTCTCACCTAAGATTTTTTATAGTGGCTTAATATGCGGTGCATATTATTGTTCATTTGGGAATGCATAAATTAATAATACATATTTTTTTTAGTTTAAATATTATCACATTATTTGGAGCTGGAGCCTTTCTATAATTTGGTTTTCTTAGTGCGAACAAGTAAGCAATCAAATATGGCATAAAAATAGTCAGAATGATAATTTTGTAATTAAAATGAGATTATTGCATTGATAAATGAATTCACTCAAAATCTGCACAAAACAGGTTGATATTTATGAGACGGTAGACTTAAAATGGTCGAAAAATGATGGCATGTAGTATTTTAAAGCTATATTCATGACTCCCTTCCAAATCCACGCTTGATAAGGAAAAATCTTGCCTTTCCAACGAATTTAATCATTTCTAATAATATTCCCTATTAATTTATTACTTGATAATGTATTTACCGCTTCTTTTTCTGTGCCATTTATATCAAATATAATTGTAAGATTTGTATATTTTAGTTTTTTGTAATTTAATATATTTTTTTATGTACTTTCTCTTCAATTTTCTGCCTTCAATATACATTGCTTTTTTATCTGAGTAATGCACAATGTTTTATTAAAATATATATTTAATTTAATATGTTATAGTCACTAAGTTGTGTATGACCTTAGAATCTTATAATCATGTAGAGTTTATAAATGTACATAAAAGATTTGGGCCCAAAAGGTATAATATAAAATTTTAGGCTAAAATTATTATTACAAAAACCCTTGTACCCATAACTTTAACTTTTCAATTAAAACTATAACAACAACATATCATAATAAAAGTCAGGAAAATATTTAACTTTTCTTAACATTACGTCTATATTTTACGTCTTTACTCTGAAACTCAGCATAAAATTAAAAAACTTCTTGGTCTTCTATAATGCGTATTATATAAAATGTACAATTTTGTATATTCTTTATGTCCAGCCTTTTGGTCTTTCCCTTCTTTTTACTTCTATTATATAACTGAAACATTAGTTCTTCATTTCTGTAATTTATGTTGTAAATAGTTAATGATATAAAAAAGCCATTAACTGTTCATTACTTTATTATTTCATTGTAATAACATGTATAATGCCTAATTGTAGACATACCGTTTTTTGAGTCTTTTGATTATTATCATATTATTAGACACAATAATTGTTATAATAATTCAGTAAAGTTGACAATTTTAGTGACAGTGTTGGTTTTATGAAAAATGAAAAAGGACAGTCAAGTAAATGTATTTGCCAACAGAAGAAAAAGCCGTCGTTTGTCTCGTTCTTTTGTACGCAACTAGAGAAGGATATAACACATTTATATGCATGCATTTCTCTCAACTGAACGGTATGCCTATATACATATTGTGTGAATGACTGATAGTATGTAAGTGTTATACAATAAGGGTTGAATTGTTTTTGTAGAAAGCGTGCCCATTTGATGTTCCCCATAGTAAAGTTTTATACCTTAGGATGTGTGATGAAGTTATGTGCATTATATGTGAAGGAATAAAGAAAAGTTTCATTGAATATTCATTGTTTTATTTCTAATGGTAACGAAAACAGGTAACACTGCTCTTACACGCGTTTTACCCGCCTGTCATTCGATTCAAAAATGACACTAGTGACAGCTAAATAAGCGCGGTAGAAAAATAAATATCCTGGGACATTTTTCACACACGACCAATCTAATGACAAACAAAGCGAAGCTTGTGCTATGATATACGTATAGCCGATATACTACATTTATTACTTACATTTAAATACATACTTATACCTATAGATATTTATATTTAGACACAAAACAAACAGACATTCATGCGTCTATTCGTCCTAGGTGGGATCCGAACACGCGACTAGTGGCTTGTATGTAATGTAAGGGTCACTAACCACAGAGCCAACTGGTCAAAAACAAAATTTATCCAATATGTGTGATTGATACTTTATGCGTAGGTCGGAATAAAAAAAATCTTTCCGCATTTTTTCCACGATAAAAAATGACATAAAATTTTTTAACAAAATATTTTTTTAACAAAAAATTAAACTCGACAGGAACAAAAGAAATACGATCTCTTTGAATTAAAACGATAATTTAACTGAGCTGGTCAGTGGCACAAAGGCGCCTGAGGGCGAGGGTCGAGGACGGCTTGTATTTTCAGGTGTCACTCCACCTCCCGTTGCCATGGAAACATGTTTTATTAATGACAAGTTGCCTGTAGTTTATGATCGATCGGTTGATAGTGAAATTTGGATCAGTGGTTTAGTTGACCGAGGCTTTTAATTTAGGCTTCTTTTTGTGGTTTCCTTACTAGATTCCTATTCGTTTATATACCTACCTATAGGAATATCGCTGCGAAAAACAGTCGCAAATACTTACACGGAACCGATTACCTAACTATAGGGTTGGCTTATCTATACTATACTATAATATTCTCGCTTTCACAGTAAAACTAGAGCAACGATTTAAATGAAATTTGGTACACAGATAGTCCAGAGCCTGAGGACATAGGCTACTTTTTATCCCGGGAATGTGGAAGATCTACCGGGTATGCGGGTGAAACCGCAGGGAGCCATTAGTATATAACAAACTGATAGATTTTTAGACAACGAATAGTGATAATAATTGGATGCAAAATACGTAGTTCCATCTACCTAAAATACCTTATTCGATAACATATAATACCTAAGTCATTTCTTTTGTTTGTGTAAAAACATGATGATACGACCCAAGGATATAAAATAAGAGAACTAGCTTTTAAACACAACATTAGGGCTTATTCTAATTATTTGAAAACAGATAACGTTACCTATTCAGTTACCATTCTGAAACTGATAATATTGAATATTCTACGCAAATGTTATAGGTATTGAAGTTGTAGTTGTTCTTTAAGAAATTGAGGATAAAGAGGTATTTGGTTGACCTCAATCCATTTTATTATAGGGCGTTAGATACTTAACACAAATTATTTCGTGGGTTATATTATAAGAAGAGTTTATTATCTTATATCTAAGTACTTTGAGTATCTTGTCACTAGAGAACGGATTTATTTTATAATAGCCTGATTAACAATGAAAGGTAGAAAATCAATAAAGTTGCCGGAAAATTTAAAAATTATGAAAGTAATTACGGATTACCGTAAGAAATTATTTCTTGATATTAATGATCGTAAGACTAGGTATACTTTGCGTTAAGTACGCGTCCCCAGAACGCGAGTGAAACCGGGCGAAAGCTAGATATAAGAATAAAAACCACAGCATTCGTATAATATAGGTAGGTATCTAGGTTACGTCTTGACATCTTTGTGGTAGACAAATCGAAATTCTCTAAAAACAAAGCGCTAAGGGAATTCTCGCGGAGCGAAGGAACTAGAAAAAATGTGTTTATAGGATCCACGTGGACCTGTTGGGCGGCACATACTATAGGAACTCACTCGATTGTCGATAGGGCCTTTGGAAAAAAATCTTCGCCTTTCATTCAGTATTAATCCAAAAGTAAGCATCAAAATTATAATAATTTAATTAATAGTTAGGAAATAAGAAATGGGACTACCACGAAATTTTAATATTTGCATTTAAATATTTTCATTTATGTATCCGTTTCGTATATTCTAAAACGTACCTACTTATAATTTAGCTTAGGTACAAAAAATATTACCAAATAATAGCTAAATAAATGTCCTAAGACAAACAGAAGAAGACACACATCTAAGTCCGCAGTTACAATACTTACAATGTCTCCATACATACTTACGTGTATCAGCTGTTTACAATAATGAAGATATTAAAAATTTAACTTTAATTGAGTGATAATAGGCTTCGTATTCCAATAGTAAGCTCCGTTCGGTATCTACATGTTATCGCCAGTATACCCGCGACTGCCGCTTGGGCGGCGCGCCCACCCGTCTTCCGTGCCGCCCAACCAAACCTAACTTACCAACACGTTCATAATAAAATACCTCCCATTTATAACATATAAATATAAAGTGTTTGTGAATTTTGTATGTGTGTTCACTCAATAGAATTACTGGATAAATTGTAAATATAATTGTTACGTATGCCAGAATAGGTACACGATGATTGACGGGTTTTCCGGTTGCCTGTTGATTTTCCATGCTATATCATAATTTAAGATAAATATTTATTTTGGGTTACGTTTTTGGTAGGTTTACCTTTATCTTAATTTTTATTATTTATAGCTTATTCGACTTACTGAGTCAAAGAAAACCAAAAGTCATATATTAAATTCAAATATACAAATATTTGGTCAAACTCCTTCGAAGCTGCTCTACTCATAAAATTTTTTTTTTGCTTAATTAGGTAGTAGTTATGCGAATAGATCGTAAAGTATTATATGGCAGGCAGAACAACGTTTGCCGGGTCAGCTAGTAATGTAGGTAGGTATGTATTGCTTTACAAAGCTTCTTAACAGCTGAACATCATGGCATTCATTAATAGTAGATAGGTATTATAACTTATGATATTTATTTGAATTGACATAACTACAGTTTCAATAGATATTCTGTTATCTGACTTTATAGATCAGAGTACCTAAGCTTAACGACGATAATAGTGTAGGTTATATATCTGTAGTCCATTATGCGTTTTTGTTTGATCTCTGCGGTAATCATAACAATTTACCATAGCGTAGGATTTCTGCGCCCTTACTACATTGTATCCGAAACCGTAAAAAACGAACTGTTTATTTAGATACATACCTAGTCTACGCGCAAATCGTCCAATTATATCTATAGATATCTACTAATATTTAAAAGTGGAAAGATTTGTATTTTTGTATGTAACGAATTCACATAACAAAACAATAAAAACAACTGGACCGATATCAAAATTATTTTGCCACAAGGAAGCTACATTATCAGGGAGTAGGCTATATTTTTTCCCCGTAGGTATTCCAACGGATGGTAACTACACATGTAAAACCAAGCCGAGGTAGCTAGTTTAATAAAATTAATAAATTTAGTTTTCGAAAGTTTAAAAAAACGGTAACAGTTTTCTGTTAGGTAGACATATTAATCATCATCATCATCAACAGCTCATATACGGCTCCACCGAGGAGCTCGAGCCTCCCCTAACTACGAGGGGGTTTAGGCCATAGTCCACCACGCGGCCCCAAAGCGGATTGGCGGACTTCACATGCCTTTAATTGTGACATCTCGGGCATGCAGGTTTCCTCACGATGTGAACGATATAGATATTTATGACCTAAATTAAACTTTAAGATGCGTCACTATGCGTCGGTGACGCAGCACCAAAGTCTTAAGGTCTAATCCATATAATTTTCTACGATATTCCTTATCACTCATTATTTACTCACTTAATTATTAAAAAGTAAAGTATTTTCAGAATAAAAGGTGCATGTTAAATAATTTAATATGAAATCTTAGAGCTGAGCATCTAAAATCTGAAAATACATTAAGAGTCTCATGAATAGAGCAAGAATATACCTACATTGTTTCAACCGTAAACACTGACTCTCATAAAAAGTTGGGTTTATCTTCCTGTACTATGAATATACAGAACGTAAGAAAAATATACTTTCTACTCATGTAGAATTCTTTGTTCGTTTGTGAATTACAGTTGGAAAATGTCGTCCTGTCAAAGAAGTAATTCTGTACCTAATATAAATGACAGGCTCTACGTTTCAGCGCTTTGTCTCTTTCCTTCACTATGCAATCACGTGAGAAATAAGTTCACGCCTTTATACCGAGCTGGTTTTCGAGAGAATGCTGAGCCCGCCCTTGAATCACAAGTCGTAAGGCGTTTGTCTCTTTCCTTCACTATGCAATCACGTGAGAAATAAGTTCACGCCTTTATACCGAGCTGGTTTTCGAGAGAATGCTGAGCCCGCCCTTGAATCACAAGTCGTAAGGCGTTGAGGCAAGTACATGGTACTTGCTTCTCAAATTATGCAAAGGAACCAATTAAAACCATAAAAAAACAGTTTCGTAAATGGAACACAATCCCTTTAAACTGCAAGGCTACTCTATCAAAAGCTACCTTTAACAAACAGGGTTCTTTCAATTAAACGATTTGTTGAACGTTGACTTATCGAAACAGGTACCAACAGTAAATTATGCTTAGCATTTATATAAGTAACCATATTGTCATAATACTTAAGACGGTTGAGTCGTAAATACATACACGAACCGACATGTTAATGGCTTACTTATATAATCTCCAAAATATTAAGGGTACGGATGGCTAAGCCTCAGGGGTTTAATGAACTTTACGCCCTTATAAAGTGTGCAGAAAGGTAACCATTATTCATCGTCCCGAAGTCTTTAGAAAATATCAAGTTGACCCTTTATATTTCGAACGTAAGCCTGTTAAGTATTTTTTTTTCTTTTATTCACTACGTCTCTTTACCTATTATGTAACTCTAGAATAGATACAACAAAACACAGTATTTCAACCATTTCCTGCAAAATATTAGGAACAAAAACGTACCTCGTTTATCGCTATTATTATAGTAAAATCCGTATCGAAATCCGTTGCGCTATTTAGAAATAAGCGGAGAAACAGAAGCCGAGAAACAACTTTAGGCTAGGCTAAGATTAAAAACTTACAAGAAGATAATTTTGGTTCCAGATGCCTTTGTTGACTGTAATTTAATCATAAAATCTAAAGTGATGAGTGCAAGTGATAGTAGAATGTAGATAGCACAATGAAGAAATGGCAAATGTCATTATGCGTTATCGTAGTGACGTTGTGGCCCGGAAAAAATGCGAGTTCCAAAGTTGCATTTCTTCCCGGGAAAAGTGTGATAAATATAATCCCGGAGTTTTTGGGACAGTCCGTGACAGAGCCGGCGGTGACAACGACCGTGGTGAGGACCGAAGCGGGGACTTCAACGAGTGTGGGGACAGCAGATGACATACAATTCTTAGTGTCATCAGAAGAAGACCATACAGACACGCATCATATGGATCATGTGAGTTTTTTGTTCTTATGTCTTCCACCATTGCCTTAAGGAAAGCTGTATGTGTCTATCTAGTATAAATATCCTGGGTATTTCAAACAAGGCCATTCTCATTCCAAAATAAAAATGGTATGTTAACCAGATAACCGGAGCATCAATCAAAAGTGTTGCAATACTAGTCTAAGATACGTAGAAGATTGACCTTCACCGATCGAGTATCCGAATGAAATGGATTTTTTATGAAATAAAATATGTTGACAAAAGTAACGTTAATGAGTTGCCTAAAAAAATCTGTTCAAGGCTATGTTGAATTAACAATTGAATAATTTTTTTTTTTCGATATCTTCACCGATGTTGTATCCGAATGAATTTAACACTAATCGAAAGTATAAAGTCTTTAGAATATGCAAGCATACGGTTGCTCATGTTTTTTCGTTCAAGACTTTACGGTTGCCAGGTTTAAATAGGTGTATCGGAAATGATATCTTCACCGATCGAGTATCCTATTCAATTATACATCAAAATAAAGCTTATACTTTTTGCGAAACGATGGTATACGGTTGCCTACGAAAATCCGTTCAAGAGTCATGGTTGCCAGGCTTTTAAATTTATAAATTAAGGACAGTCTATCCATTAAATTCGGTGCGATAGAAGGAGACGTAGCGCAGGAGCTGCTCCCTCTACGTCAATCGTTTGAAATTTGGCGAGAGAGAGTCTATGCGTAGGTACCTACTATCAAATGCGACAGAAATAGACGCAGCATAGCAACTAGGCCCACCTCTTGAGAGTTATCGCAGAGACCGCGCCTGCGCTGTGCGGTAACGGTAAAATGTTAGTAAATACCTACCAACCGTTATTTTGAAGCAACTGACAATATACTCTAAATGTATTTTGTTTAAAAGATATTGATAGTATAGTAGAGATAGATATACAAAGACGACATTACAAGAGTAATTACTGAGTTTATTGCCGGCTCTTCTCAGTAAAAACTACTATCAGAACCGAGCATTAATAGTGACTATTCATAAGTGCTTTATTGAGGCCTCTTTGAATAAAAAAGATTTTGATTTTGAAAATTTTTAGGTGTTCAATTTGATAATAATATGACTTGGAAGGCACAAGTTGGTCTAGTATGTAATAAGCTAAGTCGATATTCATACGCGTTATATAGACTTGCAGGAGTGGTCAATCGCCAAACAGTAATATCAGCATATCATGCGTATGTTACATCTACTCTGCGTTATAGTGTTATTTACTAGGGAAATTCGACGGAGCTTTCAAAGCTCAGAAGAAATGTGTCAGGTCAATATGCAAATTACAGAATACAGATAGCTGCAAGCCATTATTTAAAGAACTTCGTTTAATGACGTTACCTTCATTACATATATATGAAATGAAATATATATATATAAATATATATATCTAAATAAATATATATATATATATATAGCTATCTGGTTACCATTTGTTTATCTTATATTTTTCCGACAGGAAAATGCGTTGCATACCCCCACACCTTGAAGGGACGGTGTGGGTGGTTATGTGGGACTCTCCTCTACTGAGAGAGGCATACCCACTAAAAACCTGTCGGTGATCCTCTATGCTTTTTTTGCAGATGTCACGGGCGCATTAATGTGAACTATCTGGTTACCATTTTTTTTTTTTTTTGTTTTCGGGGAGGAAATGCCTTCGCATACCCGCCGCTGAGGGCACAGCGACGGGTTATGTCCGACTTGCACGGACTAAAACCTCCCCGTGTCCTTCTGGCCGTTGTGCCGGAGTTGCGGGTTCGCTTTCGCATTCTACACGCAACTCCGGCCGGCATCGGTCTTATAGACCACTACTTTGGGGGGCCTCTGCCCCCCTACCTCCGTCTGGACGGACGCGTCGGACAAGGCGCGTCCGTCTCCTTCTTGGGCCTGTGTCTGCGCGGGTGGTGGGTTGCCCTACCCATCACCCGCAGGCCACTTCTAGGGCGGTCGCATATTGTCGCGCCGGCGACGGTAGCCGGCGCGCCTGCGACGGGATGCGAGCTGGCTCTCTGCCTCTCGCACCCTCTCCGCCTCCTCCTTTGCCGCCATCACCTCCTCACAGAAGGTGATGACGGCATCCCAGGCCGCTTCGTCGGCACTCATGCGCGCGACGATTGCCGGGAGCGAGATGGTGGTTGCTCCCAGCGCGGCCCTCAACGTCTGACGCGGTGCCGACCACGCCGGACACGACTGCAGAGTGTGCGCAGCCGTGTCTGATGGATCCTGGCAGTGGTGGCACCGCTCGTCCTGCTCACGGCCGATCCGGCAAAGATATTTGCCGAAGCAGCCGTGGCCCGTCAATATCTGGGTGAACCGGTACGTGAGGCTCCCGTGTCTCCTTTTCAGCCACGTGTCGATTGCGGGACGTATGGCCGCTATCGTGAGCCGTCCCGCGGTTGGGTGTGCGAGTAACTCGTCCCACTCCGCGAGGACGGCTGCACGAAGCTCTCGCCTTTTCCGCTGGACGGCGTCAATCTCGACTCGGCCCTGCTCCTGCTGCTCTTGGTACCAATGGTACATACGAGCCAGGGCCTTAGCCTCCACCGTCCAGGGTGGCGTTCCCGCAATGAGACACGCAGCCTCCGACGAGATCGTGCGGTATCCTCGTGACGCCCTTATGGCCATCACACGCTGCGACCTTCGCAGGACCGCAGCGTTGACGGCCGACAGTCTTTCTGCCCAGATAGGGGCGCCGTAGAGGGCCATCGACCGCACGACCCCGTGGTACAGTCGCCTGCACGTCCGGTTCGGTCCTTCCAAATTCGGCAGCAGTCGAGACAGTGCAGCGGCCGCTCGCGTCAATTTGGGCGCCAAGAGTTGGAAATGGCGCCCGAAGTCCCATCGGCCATCCAAATGGAGGCCGAGGTATTTCAACGAGCGGCCGACTGCAATGCCGACGCCGCCGACAACGATTTGGGAGCCAGCCGGAGGCCTGTTCCGCGGTCCGTGGAACCACAGGGCCTCCGACTTCTCCAGCGCCACCTTCAGGCCTAACCTGCGGATCCGGCCGACAACCTGGGCGACTCCCGCCGTGGCGAGTATGGTCGCCCGTCGGTACGACTCGCCGCGTGCCGTTACGAGGGTGTCGTCCGCGTAACAAAACACCGACACACCTCGTAACAGGGCACCGCGCAGGACCCAGTCGTACCCGATGTTCCACAGGAGCGGCCCAAGCACCGACCCCTGTGGAACACCGCGCGTCACCGCCCTGCGCGTCCAGCCGTCCTGCGTGGGGTATTCCACGGCCCTCTCCCTCAGGTAGTCCTGTACAATATTGTACAGGTACCCTGGCACGCCGTGGAATTTGAGAGCCCCCAGTATGCAGCTCCAGGGCAGGGTGTTGAATGCGTTGGCAATGTCTAATGACACTGCCAGCACCACCCCGCCCCGGGACACCTCGCTATCTGCAAGGGCCCTCACCCGCTGGACGGCATCCATTGTGGAGCGGCCTCGTCTAAACCCGAACTGGTTGTCGGCCAGATTTGGCCCCACCCGGTCCATATGCTCGACAAGGCGGTCTGCAATGATCTTTTCAAAGATTTTGCCCACCTCGTCGAGCAGCGCCAAAGGCCGATGGGCCGAGGGGGACTCCGCAGGTCTTCCCTCTTTCCTCAACAGGACAAGCTTGCCCGTCTTCCATGGCTTGGGAAAGACACCGCTCCCCAGACAGGCACATAGGAGCTTGCGGAACCGTGGTTCCAGCTCTTTCAGGGCCACAATTAGGGCCCTGCCTGGGATGCCGTCTGGTCCTGGAGCGGTGTTTTTCCCCTGCAAGCGGGTTACTGCTGCCTGCAGCTCCTCTTCTGTAATATCCGGGACATCAGCCACAGTGTCGTCGGGTCTCTGCAGTTGCTGCGCACCACCCATGTGGGGAGGACTAAAGTCGTCATCCCCGTTCGGGAATAGTGCGCAGACAATCTCCTCGACGAACTGTGGCCGGAGGCTTAAAGTCAAGGGAGGGGACCACGCGCGGAGTTTGCCCCGCACCATGAGGTAGGGGCGTCCCCACGGGTCCCGCTCCAGCGTCTCCACCAGCTCCTTCCACGACTGGAGTTTGGCGCTCTTAATGGCGATCTGCAACGCCTTTTTCGCCTCCCTGTAGGCCTCGTAGAGCGCTTGCTCGTCGGCAACCGAGTAGTTTGGCACTCGGCACCTTCGACGGTGCCTGGTGTACCGGCGGCGCCTTGCGATACACTCGCGTCGCAATTGTGCGATCTCCGGCGACCACCAGTACACCTGGCGCTTACGAGGCCTACGGCGCACCCTCGGCATTGAGGCGTCGCAGATGGCGGTCAGAGCGCCACGCAGCCATGCCACCTCCGCATCAACGTCCCCGATCCGATCCGGGGCCGGTTGCCACGCCTGACTATCTGGTTACCATATCACAAGCTCTGCTTAGTTTGGAATCAGATTGGCCATGTGTGAAAAATGTCCCAGGATATTTATTTATTTATTATTATTTATGAATTATTATTTATGAAAAAAAACATGCACTTATTTGAAACCTTCGAAAATACTCGACATATGTAGGTATAAGATACGGTCAAAAGTTCATCAAACGGCACTATTTAGCAAAAATGTTAATTGGCACAAAGCCAATCGGGCTGTCAATATTGATATAATAAATCTAATTAATAATTTGACATAACAATATAGTTGAATAATAATATAATTAAATAAATTTTGCACGCCTACTCGGCATATTACAGCTGACCTCTGATGCTGATGTTATGACATCTAATGTACCTACCTGTAATGCAATAAATATCTTTGACTTTTACTTTGAATGAAATTAAATCTATTTCAAAGAAAAAAATTAAAATGGAATGAAAAATTTGGTAAATGAATTAAAAAAATTATAATCAATGAAAATATTTTGAAAATGATTCAGACAAATATAAATTTTAATAAACAAAAACATGAAATTAGAATATTTGCATACATACTATGAATTACAAAAAAAAATAATTCATTTACCAAATTTTTCCTTTCATCATAATTTTTTTTATTTGAAATAAATTTATTTTCTTTCAAACAAAAATGTGAGACATTTGCAAAAAAAAATATACGGCGTGTTAATTACTTCGGGAGATAAGTCGATTGAGTCCAAAAAGGAGAAACTTCCAGAAATATTTTTGTTCGAAATATATTTTTATTTTAAATAGGTACCTACATTTGAATTATATTTTTATTTAAATCATATTTTCATTTGAAATACATTTAGAGTATATTGTCAGTTGCTTCAAAATAACGGTTGGTAGGTATTTACTAACATTTTACCGTTACCGCACAGCGCAGGCGCGGTCTCTGCGATAACTCTCAAGAGGTGGGCCTAGTTGCTATGCTGCGTCTATTTCTGTCGCATTTGATAGTAGGTACCTACGCATAGACTCTCTCTCGCCAAATTTCAAACGATTGACGTAGAGGGAGCAGCTCCTGCGCTACGTCTCCTTCTATCGCACCGAATTTAATGGATAGACTGTCCTTAATTTATAAATTTAAAAGCCTGGCAACCATGACTCTTGAACGGATTTTCGTAGGCAACCGTATACCATCGTTTCGCAAAAAGTATAAGCTTTATTTTGATGTATAATTGAATAGGATACTCGATCGGTGAAGATATCATTTCCGATACACCTATTTAAACCTGGCAACCGTAAAGTCTTGAACGAAAAAACATGAGCAACCGTATGCTTGCATATTCTAAAGACTTTATACTTTCGATTAGTGTTAAATTCATTCGGATACAACATCGGTGAAGATATCGAAAAAAAAAAATTATTCAATTGTTAATTCAACATAGCCTTGAACAGATTTTTTTAGGCAACTCATTAACGTTACTTTTGTCAACATATTTTATTTCATAAAAAATCCATTTCATTCGGATACTCGATCGGTGAAGGTCAATCTTCTACGTATCCCGTACTATACGGGCATGGGACGCTAACGAAGTAGCACGGGTCAACTCGTAATATACCTACTATGTAGTCGACTGATGCTTCGCTCCTATTTGACGTAGCGTGATGATATATAGCCTACTCGATAAATTGGCTATCTAACACTGAAAAAATGCGATAAGCGCTTTCAAAAAAACAAACAAACTCCTCAACTTTATATATTAGTATAGAAGTATAGACATAGATAGAATTACATCTGGAAATATTAGCTAGCAATGTAAGAGTATCATAAAAAATCTGCGACATTTTATTACATAATATAATATGTACGACCATCCCAAACAAAATACAGCTTGTACTACCCTTGTACCTTCCTTGTCTCACGGTAGTACCGGCCTGTTAATTATTTTTGTTTAATTAATTCTCTGACGCTGTGATGCTACATGAAATATGTGGAAACCTATGTTGATTAAGTACTTAATAGTTATGTACAACGGAAGACAAAACTCCATTTTATTTTTTAAACGCTAGAACTATTACGGAGATCATTTTCATTATGTTGGTTTTTAACCGACTTCCCAAAAAGAAGGAGGAGGTTCTCAATTCGGCCGGTATATATATTTTTTTTTCTATGTATGTACATCGATTACGTCGCGGTTAATGGACCGATTCGCGTGATTCTTTTTTGTTCGACGCGAAATAGCTGCCAGATGGTCCCATCAAAATTTCTTTCAGTTTGGTTTAGTAGTTTTTATTTTATAAGCATTATTGTTATTTGGACGATGTCATTTTGACGATACTTTGTATATTAGTATGTCGATAACTTTAACATTTCTAACCCGATTTGCGTAATTCTTTTTTTGTTCGTTATGGTACATATTAAAGTTGGTACCCTGGTCATCTAGTCAGCATATGATGATGGGATCCCAAGGAAATCGAGAAGAACACTCAAATTATAAGCATCTAACTGTTACGTTTCAGTCAATATCATACAGTTTGTTCAATTATTTGCGTTTGATCATGATTTCCTATGGATGAGCTGATGATGGAAGGTACAACTCCTCAAAGGATAGGAGTTTAGAGAAAATTCTTTCAAAATTATACGTACATATGGATAGAGAATAGTATTCCTTGAAGCTATTAGGTTGACCTTGAAGGTTAATCTCATTAACGTTTAGGTTTAATAGTGTTCTGTGATTGTTAAATAAATAATAAGCCTACCCATACTTAAATCACTAAAAAGCAAAAAAATATAATGGAGTTGGTGACGCGCCCGTTGTTCACTTGTGCCGTGATATCGTTCACTCCACACAGTCTACTCTCGGCAAGCGGCGCGCGCGGTTGTCACTAAACCATCGCGCGTTTCTACCTCATATACTGCGGTTATATACTGGGGTTATGTATTGTGTTATATACTGGGTTTATGAATGTACTGTGTTTAATACTGGGGTTTTGTACTGTCGTATATACTGGGTTTATGTATGTACTGTGTTATATACTGGGTTTATGTATGTACGGTAACCAGATAGCTGATATACCTACTACATATACTACTTTTAAATACATACTTATATAGATATTTACATCCAGACACAGGACAAACAGACATATTCATACATACAAATGTTTGTCCTGGGTGGGAATCGAACCCACGACCCGCGGCTTGAAAGTCAAAAATGTATGTATGTAATTATTATGGTATTATGTATGTAATGTGTTATATATTGGGGTTATGTACTGTTATATACTGTGGTTATGTACTGTTTTATATACTGGGGTTATGTACTGTGTTATATACTGGGGTTATGTATTGTGTTATATACTGGGGTTATGTACTGTGTTATATACTGGGGTTATGTACTGTGTTATATACTGGGGTTATGTACTGTGTTATATACTGGGGTTATGTACTGTGTTATATACTGGGGTTATGTATTGTGTTATATACTGGGGTTATGTACTGTTATATACTGGGTTTATGTATGTACTGTGTTATAAACTGGGGTTATGTATTATGTATGTACTGTGTTATATACTGGGGTTATGTACTGTGTTATATACTGGGGTTATGTACTGTTATATACTGGGTTTATGTACTGTTTTATATACTGGGGTTATGTACTGTGTTATATACTGGGGTTATGTACTGTTATATACTGGGTTTATGTATGTACTGTGTTATATACTGGGGTTATGTATTGTGTTATATACTGGGTTTATGTATGTACTGTGTTATATACTGGGGTTATGTACTGTGTTATATACTGGGGTTATGTACTGTGTTACATACTGGGTTTATGTATGTACTGTGTTATATAATGGGGTTATGTATTGTGTTATATACTGGGTTTATGTATGTACTGTGTTATATACTGGGGTTATGTACTGTGTTATATACAGGGGTTATGTACTGTGTTATATACTGGGTTTATGTATGTACTGTGTTATATACTGGGGTTATGTATTGTGTTATATACTGGGGTTATGTACTGTTATATACTGGGTTTATGTACTGTGTTATATACTGGGGTTATGTATTGTGTTATATACTGGGGTTATGTACTGTGTTATATACTGGGGTTATTATTATTATTATTTGGATTAAGCGGCTATTTCAAGTCTTCTCAGAGCTTGTATCACTGCGACCATACTAGGTCTATTGTGATCGCCACATTAACTAGATTTCACTGTCAAGACCTGCAGCTTTGAAAAACCGCACTATGTTCTTGACAGGAATTGATTTTACCTCATCTGGGTGCAATATGTGTTTCCCCAGGTGGGTATTACGTTTTGGCATAAGTGGGTGACATTCACACAAAAGGTGTTTGGGTGTTTCATCTGCATTGCAGCAGAATCTGCACTCCTTTGTGTCACGGACACTGATTGTGAACAAATGTTTGTTCAGTCCACAGTGCCCTGTTAGCACCCTCACTAGTATGCGCAAGTTGCTTCTACTTAGAGAAAATATCTCTAAAGCAGATTTCTTACTAAAGGCCTTTATAAGTGCCTTAGAGTGACTCATTCCAAGCATCTCATGGCAGGAATTAAGGGATGAGTTTACATATATGTTCCTCAGGGTTAAGTTAGCTAGGCTTTTGGGTATACCGCAAATTGGCTCAGGCCCATAAGGGCTCCCCTTAGCTCCAGCCTTGGCGAGTTCGTCGGCTTTTTCATTCCCAACGATTCCTGCATGTCCTGGTATCCACCTTAGTACGACTCTGTTCTTTGTGCCCAGTTCGTTAAGGAGGTCCATGCAATTTTTAACTAACTTAGAGTTGATTGTTTCGGAGGTCAGGGCCAAAAGGGCCGCTTGGCTGTCCGAATGGATATATATTGTGTGGTTGGTGTAGTCTTTCTGCAGATTGATGTCCGCACATTCTAAGATGGCGTATACCTCTGCCTGGAAAATGGAGGCGTATTTTCCAAGGTTCAGCTGCTTGCTGATTTTTGGACGCTCTCCATAAATTCCACAGCCTACCTCAGATCCTGATTTGGATCCATCGGTGTACCACTTAAGGCCACCTCCCACCCACGCGATTTTGTCATTAAGCCATTCATCGCGGGAGGGAATATCTACTTCATAAAACCTACGAAAGTTTATCTGAGGTATCATTGAGTCCGATACCATGTTCAGAATTGGAGTTTCCAGTACTGAGTCCTGAACGGATTTAAGTGCCTGGGAGAGCCATTTTGGTCCCACCTGTGCGTGTATCCTGTGCATAGTAGTTCTCGCCACCTTCTCTACATGTAGATGCAGGGGCGTTAGATCTAACAACGCATCCAGTGCCGCTCCAGGGGAAGTTGACATAGCTCCGGTTGCCATAATGCAGGCTGTTCTTTGTAAGCTACTGAGTATGGCAATTGTTGATTTTTGTTTTACCTTCTTACTCCAGACTACGGAGGCGTATGTTAATAACGGCCTCACAATAGCTGAGTACAGCCAGAGAACCATCTGGGGCCTAAGACCCCAGCGTTGTCCTGCCATTTTGCTACATATTCCCAAGGCAATCTTAGCCTTCTGTGTTACGTTAGCAACGTGGCTGTTCCAGGTCAGTTTCTGGTCGATAGTGACTCCCAGATATTTTACTTCCCTAGAAAGACTTATGCTTTTGTTATTTAATTTCGGCAGGACAATTTTGTCCAGCAGACGTTTCTTAGTAAATGGGACCAGGACAGTCTTATCGGCATTAACCGAAAGATCGTTATCGCTGCACCATTTGCCTATAGTGTTTAAAGCTCTTTGCATAAGGTACGAAATCGTACTTTGACAGAAGCCTCGCACAGTGATTACAAGGTCATCGGCGTAGCCTTGCACGTCTATGCGAAGATCTGCCATCTTATACAAGAGTTGGTCAATGGTTAATGTCCATAGGAGGGGAGATAGAACCCCCCCTTGTGGACAACCCCTCGCTACAGATACCTCTAGAGAGGTCCCATGCAGCGATACGGTGTTTGACCTGTTTGAGAGCATCGCTTTGACCCATCGTACAGTGGTTGGGTCTACGTTTTTATAAACTAAGCCCCCGACCAGACTGCTTATGGGCGTGTTGTCAAAGGCTCCCTCAATATCCAAAAATGCGCATAGCGCAATTTGTTTGTCTTCTAACGCCTTTTCGATTCTGTCAACAAGGTTGAGCAGGGCAGTCTCAGTAGACTTTCCACTTTGATAGGCGTGTTGAGTACAATGAATAGGGTGCAAGCGCAGAGCTACATCCCTGATATAGTTATCTATGATTTTCTCCATAGATTTCAGTAGGAAGGAGGAAAGGCTTATCGGTCTAAAGGATTTAGGTTGTGAGTAATCCTTCTTTCCTGCCTTTGGTATGAAGAGCACTTTTACCTTGGTCCATGGTTCTGGAACCACCCCCAGGGCAAGACTGGCTCTAAACATTTTAATCAATAGTTCATCGTTGGGTAGTTTCACGGTTGGTCACGTTATCATTTCGTCTGTGTTAAAAAATCAAAAACAGTGAATAATAACAATATAGTCGAAAAAGCAGTACATTATTTTAAACCTTAGATCTGTGCTCAACTGATAACATAAACAAACACTGTGTTAAACTCTTTAGTGTTCGTATATTTTACAATATGTTGTGACTCGGTTGAATTGTGAGTGGTTAAATCTGTGCGCCATATTCGAAAGAAGTTTGCAACAACCCTCTTTCGACAAAAACATAAACAAGTTTCGCAGATACTGTTGACTATTTTCGCCGATAACCGTAGTAACTTGCTGGTGTAGGGCGTCTCTGCGTTATCTTTTGAGTACTTGAATGTACGGCCCGTGAGGCCGAGGTTCGAGTCCGGTAAAAAATCTTGCAAAAAGACGTTGATTGCCGCAACCATCATTCACATCTATATACTTCGTACAGTTGAATCAACGTTCTAGTGTAACATAGATGGCGTCTAAAGCAACTTTAATTTGTGACGGATGTCGAAACCCAATAAATTGTGGAAGTTACCTAAAATGCTATTTATGTCAACAAGCTTATGATCTAATTTGTGCAAAAATTACTGATAGGCGATTCAGTACGATGAGCAAAGAAAATAAGAGTACTTGGAAGTGTCATGCATGTAAGAGTAAGCAGCCCAAGAGTGATAATACAAATACGCCGGTAATTAACCGTTATGAGAAGTCTGAGAATGACGACGATTCTGGACTAAATAACGTCACACAACGTAGAGGCAAGGGGGCAAGCTCATGTGGCGATCTTGCTGTACCTTTTATGTCATCATCGGGGGATTCTGTCAAGCAAATGAGCGAGGATATTGTTGCCGTTATCCGCGAACAGGTGACTGATGCAATCAGAGTTGAGCTACCAACAATTATATCAAAGATAATTAAAACTGAAATTGGGCCCGTTATGAAAACTCTTCAAGAATTACGTGAGTCCATGGATTTTCTCAGTAATATGCATGATGAAATGAAAAAATCAATAGATTTATTATCAAACGAAAATAAACAGCTTAAAAATGATAACAGCACACTCATGACCTCGGTTTCTACGTTATCTAGTCGCCTTAACAATCTCGAACAGCATCTCCGTGAGAACAACTTAGAAATTCATGGTGTTCCAGAGCATCGTGCGGAAAGTCTTCCTAGCTTATTGAGGCAGTGTGCTAATAGCGTTGGGCTCAAGCTTGACGATACGGATGTTGTGAACTGCACTAGAGTGGCGAAGCAAAACAAGGAGAGCAAGCTGCCCCGTACAATCGTGGTCAAATTCAAAAACACTCGATGTCGGGATGAATTTTACTCAGCGGTTTATAGATACAACAAGGCCAACCCCAATGAAAAACTGAATACGGCTGTACTGGGTATAGCAGGGGAGAAAAAGCCTATATTCGTATCTGAACACCTATCTCCTTCGAATAAGTCCTTACATGCAGCGGCTAGGAAAAAGGCTAAGGAAATGAAGTACATGTTCGTTTGGATACGCAATGGCCGCATTTACGTCAGAAAGGATCCTGATTCTCAGTATATTCTTATCAAGGACGACAAAAGTTTGGACTCTATTAAGTAAACTAAGGTTATGCTAAATTATTTTTATGGTATTTTATATTTATATTAATGGCTTTCTTTATTTATTATCAAAACATACGTGGTATGAAAAGTAAGACTTGCGAAATTTATAGCTCAATACTTTGTCATAACTATGATATTATATGTCTGAGTGAAACCTGGCTTAATGATTCGGTTAATTCTTCTGAAATATTTGATGACAGATACTTAGTTGTCCGTAGAGATAGAGATAAAAGCTTTTGTGAAAGATATAAGAAACGTCATGGCGGTGGAGTACTCATAGCACTATCCAAAAACATGGACTTCACCGTTAGATTTGATTGGCAATCTGATGAATTAGAAGACTTATGGATACAAATTAAAATAAATAGCAACTTGACTCTAAATTTATGTACTGTTTATCTTCCAGATTACTTAAATGATGGTTGTTTTGTGAATTTTACCCAAAAATGTCAGAAAATTATGAACGATAGTCCTAGATGTATAACCTGTGTTATTGGAGATTTTAACCTTGGTGACCTTACTTGGTCGAGTGATCTGACCTGTCCTTTAAATTCAACGAGCGAAAAATCTAACGCTCTGTGTGACCTAATATGTACTGAAGGGCTAAAGCAAATAAATAGTATAAGAAACCATAACCAAAGAATTTTAGATCTAGTTCTCACAAATAACTCGGAATTGTTTACTTTATCGCAAGCTTCACCAATCAGTCGTCTTGATATTCATCATCCGCCATTCGAACTTTTATTTCGCAGTAAGTTTCGCCTTTTAATGGAAAATTCCCATATTGAGCGCTTTTGTTTTTATAAAACTGATTATATTGGCTGCCGAAAAGATCTGGAACAGTTTGACTGGGATCAAGCTTCAGTCAACCTCAATTCCGATGACTTTGTTCATATGTTTTATGATCAACTCTACTTGATAATTGAGAAGTACACACCTAAGTCTAAATGTAATAAAAATAAATATCCTATTTGGTTTTCCTCATCAGTCAAAAAGCTTTTTAAGAGTAAAGACAAATACCATTCCCGATATAAACTGTACGGTAACCCGCGTGATTACGACACCTACTGTTTACTCAGGTCCAGAGCAAAAACATTAAGCTCTAATTGTTTCAAATCTTACATTAATAGTCTAGAAAATGATTTGGTTTCCAACATAAAATCCTTTTGGCGATATGCAAAAAGTAAAAAAATAACGAATGATATTCCCAATCACATGCACTATAAAGCTCGGACTGCAGATACCGGTAAAGATATTGTCAATTTATTCGCCGACTATTTCTCGTTAGTTTATGAGACGCATTCAACTGTTAGTTACACGCCTAAATTTTCTCCTTCTAATTATACCCTATGTCATTTAAACATGGATTTGAATGCCGTTTTGAACCGTTTACAGAGAGTGGATGTTTCCAAAGGCCCTGGTCCCGACGGAATACACCCAATGTTTGTTAGTTTATGTGCCTCTGTATTATCGAAACCACTACATATTATATTTAATAAATCATTAAATGAAGGAGTTTTCCCATCTCTATGGAAAATAGCTAGAATAGTCCCTATTTACAAATCTGGTGATAAAAGTGATGTTACAAACTATCGCCCGGTGAGTATTTTGAGCTGTTTCGCCAAGGTATTTGAAAGTATGGTATACGATCACATTTATAGCCAATTGCTACATAGGCTTAGTAACAAGCAACATGGATTTATATCAGGGCGATCAACAAATACGAATCTCCTTAAATACACAAATTACCTGTGTGAATATTTTAACGTTAAAATTCAAATCGATTCTGTGTATACAGATTTTTCAAAGGCCTTTGACCGGGTGAATCATTCCATTCTACTAAAAAAAGTTCATCATTTAGGAATCCATGGTAATCTTCATCGGTGGTTGAGGTCTTATCTTCTTAATAGGTCGCAATTGGTGGCTTTATATGGATTTGATTCTGCCCCATTCCTAGCCCACTCTGGCGTACCGCAGGGTTCAAACCTGGGCCCACTTCTATTTCTGGCTTTCATTAATGACCTTCTGGAAGTAATCACAAGTGAATGTTTGGCGTATGCTGATGATATCAAAATCTTTCGTAAAATTCAGAGCATTAATGATTGCATGCTTTTACAAAGAGACGTCGATACAATAAACAAGTGGTGCACTCATAATTATATGACTCTTAATATAAAAAAGTGTCAAGTGATCTCATTCACAAAAGCGAGAAATCCTATAGCATTTCACTATAATATTCAGGGAGTCAGCCTTGAAAGGGTCGACGTCGTTCGGGACTTAGGGGTTATGTTTGATTCATCTTTATCTTTTAGGAAACATTACGACTATATCGTGAACAAGGCCATTAGAAGTCTTGGTTTCATTTTTCGTATCGGTAAACCTTTCAACAAACCGAATTCATTGATTGCACTTTACATGTCCCTCACTCGAAGTATATTGGAATATTGCTCTTCTGTATGGTCTCCTATATACAACATACACACAGATAGAATCGAATCGATTCAAAGGCGATTCATGAGAATGCTGTGCTCAAAGTTTGGATTGCGTCGTAAGATTAATGGCTACGATGAAAGATTGACAAGGTTTGGTATGGTGAGTCTCGCAAATCGAAGACAGTTATCAGATATGTGTATTCTCCATAAAATAGCCAATGGTGTATTTGACAGTGAATTACTGGCAAAATTAGATTTTAAAATCGCTACACGCTCTGTTCGGGATCCAAAACTGTTTAGTATACCGATGGCTCGTAACAACGTATCACAAAACGATCCTATAATTCGGATGTGTAAAGCGTATAATTGCGCTACGTTTAATAATGTTCCTGATTTATTTCATGGTAGTTTTAGATGGTTCAAAAGCGAATACATAAAAAATTGTATAAAAGATTAGCAAATATCTACATATCTTTGTGTTATTGCTTTTATTTGTGTTATTACTTTTATTTTATTCTATGTTTGTATTATCCGTTATTTTTATATTATTACTTACTACATTTATTATCGTATTGTGTATTGTGTTTGTGTATGTTTACTATGTAGGTAGTTTATAATTTAGTTCCAGCTGTGAAATATGTAATTAGTGTAAGTTGTGTACAGTTATTATTGGATAGCAGATTTATGTAATATTTTTTCTTCTTCTCTGTTTTATGTGTGTTTTTAATCTGTTATCTGTTACTGTGCCTTTCAATAAAAATAAAATAAAATAAAATAAATAAAATAGGGGTAATAGGATGTTCAGTCCTTTCTGAAGCAAGATAGGCTGTATACCATCCGTCCCACTTGATTTATAGGGTTTGAAGGAGTTAACCGCCCACTTTACCTGCTGGGGTCTAATGATTTGCGCCGCTCTGCGCCAGTCCTCGTTACGAGGCCTGTAAGAGGGCACTTTGTCATTTGCTAAGTTAATAGCTTGAGCGCCAGGGAAATGGGCGGAGATGAGCACCTCCAGGCTTTCCTTTTCGTTAGTTGTAAAGGAGCCATCAGCATTCCTGAGAAGACCTATTTGTCTAGGTTTTTCTTTGGCTAGAATCTTATGAATCCTAGCCCCCTGAGGCGTATGCTTAACGTCCTCACAGAACTTTCTCCAGGAGGCTCTCTTAGCCTTCCTGATTTGTTTGTTATAGTCCGTTAGGGCTTTCCTGTAGACCTCCCACTCCTGCGTCTTCTTGGCCCTATTAAATAGTTTCCTGGTTTTCTCCCTTAGTTTCCTAAGTTTTGAATTCCACCAGGGAACTCTAGTTTTAGAAGTCTTTACCTGTGGCGGGCAACTTTCCTCGTAGGCAGATATTATGCCCTCCGAGACAATGCAAGCCGCCATCTCGAGCTCTTCTGTTGATTTTATATTTTTCGGACAGTCCTCTAGATTCTGCCTTAGGTTGGCCGTGAAGTCATTCCAGGCAGTCTTTCTGGGGTTCCGATAAGTGACCGATTCATAGTCCAAACGGCATTTAACCTCGAAAAGTATATGCCGATGATCGGACATTGAAGTTTCGTCACTAACATGCCATCCATTTATGTGAGAGGCTAGTTTGTTTGTGGCGAAAGTAATATCTAAAACTTGTTGCCTGAGGCTTGTTACAAAGGTTGGTATACATCCTAGGTTTAGCACTCGAAGACTGTTTAGTGTAAGATAGTCAAATAGTAACTCACCCCGAGAGTTGACATCAGTGCTACCCCAGTCGGTGTGATGGGCGTTAGCATCGCATCCAACCACCAGTTCCGCACCATGACATCGAGCGTAGTCAACGACGCGCCTTAGCTCTTCCGTCGGGTCTTCTTTCTCGCCGGGTAGGTAGGCCGAGCACACAATTACTCTTGACCCATCCCACCCTTTGAGATTAATGTACGCTGCAACCAGGTCGTTAGAACAAAGCTCTGGAACAGGTAAGAAATTAGTATTTTTCGAAAACACTATGCAAGCTCTGGGCTTTTCTCCACTAGTATGGTATAGTACCTTGCCAGCAGCGTTGAGTCCCATGATGGTCTGGTTACGCACCCAGGGTTCTTGAAGGAGGGCGAGATCCACCTGACCCTCAGCAAAGCAACACTCCACCACCGCGCTCGCTGCCACGGCATGGTGGAGGTTTGCCTGGAGGATCCTCGCCGAACCACCCTGGGGCGCCATTAGGGTGCAGAGGAAGGCCCGGGCTGCACTCCACCCATTTGCGGACGTGATCGTCCACGCTTGGGCTGAGCCCTCCCAGGCTTATTCATCCCCCTGTTCCCGCTAGACTGCCCGGAGCGGTTGCGCCCTGCCGCCAAAAGGCGTTTGGGCACCTCACTCCCCTGGACAGATGCGGTCGGGGCAGCTACAGTACTTGGGGGCCCCATAGGCTGTGGCACTACTGGTCCCCTCGCCGGCTCTTCCACCTGCTGTCTGGTGGATTCAGGACCACCCTTGATTCTGAAAAGAACTTTTCTAAAACCGAAGGCAGCCCTGAAATCCATCTCCTTGAGGGCTTCAACAGAGGGCTCGTCCAGGGCTAGGGTCACAGTGTGCCCAGCCGCGTCCTCCTTACTGGCGAGGATCCGCCAGTGCTCCGTATGAAGCCCTAGGTTTTGTACCCTTATTAGGTGGAGGGCATCTTCTATGGTGCTCACCTCCCCCTTGGGTATAAATGAAACGCCAACCGTGGGTCTGGGTAGTTCACTCTCCGGTATAACGGAGAGTTTCGCCTCCGGCCACGGTTGTAGTCCTGGAACCTCCCTCTCAACCCATAGCTGGCTTGCCTGATTTTCACAGGTGATAAGCAGCCAGCCTGGTTTGTGAGAGAGACCAAGGAATCTTGGTCCGGAGCCACTTTCGCCCATCTTGATGATGGCGTAGTTAATGGCCTGCCGGACCAAACGCATCTGCTCCTCACTCATGGGATCCACGTTGCGAATACCCACTCGCGAGGCGCCAGCGATTTCCCTGAAGGAAGGTTTTAGCCCTTTCTCCAAGGACACCTTTGGAGCCTTCTTCGTGTGCTCCTTGGGTGACTCCTCCTCCGACCGCGTTCTTTTGACCGCTCTGGCCAGATCCGCGGGGGGGCGTTTGTCTCTCGGAATCTCGCTCCAGGGCTTTCGACAGAGGACGAGGGCTTCATCAGCTCCTACATTCGCCTCCTTCAGCCGCAGGAGCCTCCTCCGAGCAGCTCCTGACAGTCTGGTTCTGCCAGGCGTAGGTGTCCCCTCACTAGAGGTCGGCACCGTGATTGATCCGGAGTCAGTTAAGCCTCCTTCCCTCTCACGGCTCGGCCTCACAGTGGAGGAGGTGGATGTAGAGGGCGTTTGGGGAGCTTCAAGCCCACCCGCCGTCCCTTCTAAAATGTTGCCTTGGATCGCGTCCAAGGCAGAAACAATTTCTGTTAGATTTAATTCTTTACTTTCCATGCAGGTCCCACGAGTAGCTAGGGAAATAAAAGTCACAACTGCCAGAGCCCCGCTTAACAGTTGAAGGGCAGAAATACTCCCCGAGTTGCCCCGGTTTCGAGGAGACACCGTTCGCGACTGAGCTACCCCTCAGCCACGCATCCATCGGCACGGTACGTATAACACCTTGGATTGGAGACAGCAGATTTCGCCCTCGGCTAGAAAGATCCGGTTCCAGTGGCGCCAAACACAGTTCGACGCCCCTACAACCGAAAGTCGCTAACCGACGCCCAGGGTACACCGGCCCGCAGCCTTCCCATTAAGTGAAAAATTTCCCCTTAATAGCAAGACTGCTAGGCACACGTGGAGGTACTGCTGCCATTGTACCCCTAAATTAGTTAAAGTGTTACATACTGGGTTTATGTATGTACTGTGTTATATAATGGGGTTATGTATTGTGTTATATACTGGGTTTATGTATGTACTGTGTTATATACTGGGGTTATGTACTGTGTTATATACTGGGGTTATGTACTGTGTTATATACTGGGGTTATGTATTGTGTTATATACTGGGGTTATGTACTGTGTTATATACTGGGGTTATGTACTGTTATATACTGGGTTTATGTATGTACTGTGTTATATACTGGGGTTATGTATTGTGTTATATACTGGGTTTATGTATGTACTGTGTTTATACTGGGGTTATGTACTGTGTTATATACTGGGGTTATGTACTGTGTTATATACTGGGGTTATGTACTGTGTTATATACTGGGGTTATGTACTGTGTTATATACTGGGGTTATGTACTGTGTTATATACTGGGGTTATGTATTGTGTTATATACTGTGTTATATACGGGGGCTATGTACTGTGTTATATACTGTGTGTAGCTGAACAAATAATAATTTCATTTCAACAAGGCTGCAAATTGTTTCCTTGATCCGCATTACCCACACCAACTACGCCCACATAAGGAAAAAGAGGAGCAATGACGAAGCTCATGATGTTGAGCCACCATCCTCCACCTCCTCTAGAGCTGTAGCAAACCGTATGTATTCGTTACTAAGTAACGGGTACGCCATCTAGTACCGAGAAACGAAACGTTACTCACGAATACTTAATACTTTTCGTTACTCGCATGTTTCGTATCATGGTTACATACGCTGTTTCAATCACCCAATGTTACGCTGCGTTGATGCGTGTATTGAAACGTTTCTTACTGATCGTTTTGCGCATGCATGCGTATTTTCCGCGAATTAAAAAGGTAATGTAAACATAAGGACGTGAAGCAAAGTGAAAAATGCAGTTTGGCATGTAATGAATATGTATTATTTCTACAAATTGAAATTATGAATGCTGCATCTTATAATAAAATTATAGAAAGAACATGAAAAATATGTTCGCAAACTATCCGTAACGTGATTGGTTAAAAAAATGAAAATATATGTAATTTGTGCGGATATACTTCAAAAATATTTGAACCGATGTGCGCGCATTATGGTGTCAAAATTTCAAATATTCAAAACAAAGTTTTCTTTAACAGAGTATGCAGTAAAAAAAAAGTATATACTTGTGAAAAAGTGTTTTCATAAAATTTTGCTACTAAAATTTCATAAATTTTATGTAATAGTATGAAATAAACGAAAGTAACGAGTAACGATACGATGGTAACGAGTACTGAATGTATAGTAACGAATAAATACGGGTACGTGATTTTTTCGTTACTTTTACACCTCTAACCTCCTCCATCCGACATGCTGTATTTTTAACCGACTTCCCAAAAAGAAGGAGGAGGTTCTCAATTCAGCCGGTTTTTATTTTTTTTTCTATGTATGTACATCGATTACGTCGCGGTTAATGGACCGATTCGCGTGATTCTTTTTTTGTTCGACGCGAAATAGCTGCCAGATGGTCCCATGAAAATTTCTTTCAGTTTGGTTTAGTAGTTTTTATTTTATAAGCATTATTGTTATTTGGACGATGTCATTTTGACGATACTTTGTATATTAGTATGTCGATAACTTTAACATTTCTAATCCGATTTGCGTAATTCTTTTTTTGTTCGTTAGGGTGGGTACATATTAAAGTTGGTACCCTGGTCATCTAGTCAGCATATGATGATGGGATCCCAAGGAAATCGAGAAGAACACTCAAATTATAAGCATCTAACTGTTACGTTTCAGTCAATATCATACAGTTTGTTCAATTATTTGCGTTTGATCATGATTTCCTATGGATGAGCTGATGATGGAAGGTACAACTCCTCAAAGGATAGGAGTTTAGAGAAAATTCTTTCAAAATTATACGTACATATGGATAGAGAATAGTATTCCTTGAAGCTATTAGGTTGACCTTGAAGGTTAATCTCATTAACGTTTAGGTTTAATAGTGTTCTGTGATTGTTAAATAAATAATAAGCCTACCCATACTTAAATCACTAAAAAGCAAAAAATAAAAAAAATAACTACGTTAAAAAAAACCGACTTCCAAAAATACTAAAAAGCAAAAAATAGCTAACGCAATTTATAACACTTTCCTCTACTTACCTACTGACTACTTATTCTTTCCGCTTGCTGCTTGGTTTGAAGTCGGTGCCAAGCCATATATGAATAAAAAATAATACTTAAAGAAATAAAATGGTGTAACAAATAAATTTCTACACGATAACCTACTAACTACAAACTTCGTAAATAAATCAGAAATAACGATAAATGACAATGAGAAACAAATGAAAAACGACGATGAAATACATAAATGTAATTTACATTCTACAACTATAGTGGTCCTGTAAAGGACCGTTTATTTCTAATATTAATAACTCACAAACCAAGAGCATGCGTCTAAAATTTAGAATTTTCAATGCAAACAGTGCCAAAGTTTTTGTTGACCTTATTAAATCATGGAGAATCTTAACAAAGATCTTTTGTATATTGTTTACTGTAGGTTTGCTAATTATGCTGTGGCTTGGCACCAACTTCAAACTAAGCAGTAAGCGGAGAGAATAATTAGTCAGTAGGTAAGTAGAGGAAAGTGTTATAAATTGCGTTAGCTATTTTTTGCTTTTTAGTATTTTTGGAAGTCGGTTTTTTTTAACGTAGTTATTTTTTCTGTTCAAAAACATTGGATTATTTTAAGCCAATGATTTTTTATTACATGTAAACTGTAAGTGCCTAAACCCGCTCACGCGTATGTTAAGGTTTTCGAGAGTACAATTTGTTCTACAATTCTAATTTTTATATGATCGTATAACGGCAATTGTTAATAAATAAATAAATAAATATCCTGGGACATTTTTCACACACGGCCAATCTGATTCCAAACTAAGCAGAGCTTGTGATATGGTAACCAGATAGCTGATATACTACATATACTACTTTTAAATACATACTTATATAGATATTTACATCCAGACACAGGACAAACAGACATATTCATGCATACAAATGTTTGTCCTGGGGGGATTCGAACCCACGACCCGCGGCTTGAGAGTCAGGGTCACTAACCACAAAGCCAACCGGGATGTCGAAGGTTATACTTCTTTATTATTGCATTTTTAATTTCAAAACTAGAGTTGAACTCAAAAAGTCACGCCATTTGATGGCAACGTGAAACACATAGATACCTACTACTTATAAACAATGTGCATTTATTAAACACGCATAATCAAGTACCATAAATGCGTTAGCCTTATCTATTGTATCGACATCGAACGTCAACGGCTCTCAAGTGTAGAACGCCCATTATCAGCTGATTAGACCAAAAAATTGATACCGTATCTTAATCACTAAACAATTCTACTATTTGCCCATTGAAGTGACGTTGTGCGTTTTCAATCACTGTCATGATCATCCGTTTAAACAGATTTTACAAACACTGCAATGTGTAGTATGTTAATGTGCAAATAAGAACAAAAGATTCGTTATTTAAGTTACAGTGTGATAATGAATGTGTATTGTGGGCAAAAATGTGCAGGCGTTTTCTTAGTGTGCGTGGTGTTGTGTACACAATGTCTGGCGCAGCGAGACTTCTCAGAAACGACACAAGAGATTCCCGGAATCCCGAAGAGCGGGATCCCCGGTGAGGCGATGGCGCAACCCTATAGATACCGTCGGCCTATACCTAGTTTTGTAAGTGGCTAAACGTAACGTATTAATGTAACTCGAATATGTTCAGATTAATATAAGTTTTTAAGATTTATTTACATATTAATGCTTTACTTTTTATGATGGATACGCAAATGCTTCATGTAGGTACGTAAGCCGTTTCTGTAGGTACCTACATACAATACTAAAATTTAATCTAATAATATCTCCAGTGTACCTACCTATCTACAAGCTGTGTTGATAAATTCATCAATCAAATACCAGATTGAATACGACCGTATTCATATTTGTGTAAAGATAATATTTTTGTTGGGAGAGTATATAAATTATAGCTAAATATATAAACATTGTTTGATGGATGAGTAGACTGTGGATACATGTTTACCAAATAAACGCTAGAGGTGGTTACTATTATACCATAAAATAAGATATAGTAGACATTTTATACTATAATATGTAGTATAAGTCAAAGAACAAAAGTGAAAGTTATTCGGGAAGTGTAGTTTCTGGTTCAAAACTGAGTTTCAATGAATAAAAAGAGTAAGATAGATAATTTTGTCTGCTCTTGATCTTTATAAATCACTCACATTTCCGTGACCTTGGCTCATGGCACTTACAGTAGAATCGATATATCGGGAACTAAAATAAACACTCATGATGGCAAATATCTATTAAGGTATCTACTTTCCTATTCATAAACCAAGGCGGGCAAGCCAACCAAGCTTTGGAAAAACAGACACCATTCATCAGTTTGTTTGGTATTCGCATATGGTTTTTGGAATGTTACGTGTCAGATTATGTACTAGTCTGTCTTTCATTCACTCGTTTTCATTCATTCCTGTAATTTTGTTTAGGTATCTATTTCTTTATCTCAAACTTGTGGCTCCCCGCTGTTTCACCCGCATATTTTCCGAGGATAAAAAGCAGCCCATGTATTATTTCAGAACATTTTCTTACAAACAAACATTCTACTTTCGTATGGATATTAAAACAGGATTAATTAAATTAGGCCTTCACAGCTCAACTCAACGCTTGGTTCGGAAGGTTGCTTGTGCTGATAAGAGCCAGCAATAAACTCAGCAATTAATCATTTGTCTGGATGTAAATATTTTGATATGTATCTACCTATATAAAAAAAGTAGTATATGTAGTATATCAGCTATCTGGTTAATATATCACAAGCTCTCCTTACTTTGGAATCAGATTGGCCGTGTGGGAAAAATATTCCAGGTTATTTATTTCAAAACAAGTTCATTCGCTATATTTAATTTCGTTAGTTTTTGTCTGTGTCCGTTCTTACATCACTTTATTTTCAAGTGATTCATATAAACATTCATATCCTGTTATACTCGTAAGTATTGAGTCAGTAGATATTATTTGACCTAGCTATTTCCTTGTAGGTAGTTGTGTAATCTTTGGATGACTTTTACATTTCACTAGACGGACCCGCGGTTTTATTCGAGTTTTCGGTATGAAATAAAAACTTTGAACATTCTATCGCAAATCGTTTTTTATTATTATATATATTATTTAATCAACATCCAAGCTCAAAGTATTTATATTGCCATCACAATGTTTTTCGTAGTCTGATGTAAAGAAGTTGGAAGACCCTAAGTTAACTTTCCAGAGACTACGAAATTTTATTAGGGGAGCCATAGATCTACAAAAATATAGACGTCGTATGTAGATTGGTATGAAACGGTACTAGAATCTCATCTTTCCCTTTAATACACGTTAAACGTCAAATACATAGTGAAATAATTGATAAATAAATCAACGTACCAATTATTATGATATTTATACTAAAGTTAACACTATGAGCACTATATATATACTGTAATTTTTTATTTTTTATTTTTTTTTTTTATTTATTTATTTTGCAACACTAACATCATGTTTACATATAAACTTAACATATCTACTATACGGTAACATTCCTTGTAAGCATGACAATTACAAGTGTCGACAGCAATGGTATGTAAATAATATCACTTACTTGCTAAATAATAAACTAAAAGATAAACTAAAATTAACATAATATCAACAGTATCAAGTAAAATTAATGAGATCAAGGAAATATAAATGGTTTCTGTAATATTTTTTTAAATTTTGATAATGAATCGGAGAAAACATCAATATCTTTTGAACATTTAGCACTAAATTCGTTATACCTTTTACAAATTCTTATAATAGGAGAGTGGAGACCAATGTTTGTGCGACAGTATGGGGTGTGTAATAAATTTGTGATTGGTTTTCGAGGATGGTTAAAGGGAACTGTCAGACCAATTTGGTGTAGTATATCACTGCAGTCAAATCTGCCATTAAGTACACAGTATAGGAAAATCAAATCGTGGTTTGCTCGGCGCTGGAAAAGAGACTCAATTTTAAAAAATGCTAGCCTTTGGTTGTATGGACATCTGTGTGAAATATTAGAACTTGAGAAGGCAAGATGCCTGGTGAAGGATCGTTGGATGGTTTCAATACGCTGTGAAGTAGTGGTATATTTGGGATTCCACACAGGCGATGCGAACTCAAGATGGCTTCTTACTAAGGCGTTGAATAAAATAATTTTTGTACTAGCTGAACGAAACACCTCTATATGCCGCCTTAGAAACCCGAACATTTTTGCAGCCTTCTTGATAATGCTGTCAGTGTGAGCATGGAAGTTTAATTTCTTGTCCAAAGTGACACCAAGATCGCGAACTTCATCCACCATTTCTAAGGTAGTAGCTTGTAGCTTGTAAGTAAATTGGATAGGATTCGTTTTCCTAGTAAATGCAATTGCAATACATTTCTCAGTGCTTAGTACCATGTGATTTGCGTTACACCACTCCCATAATCTGTTTAGGTCATCCTGGATAAGTTCACAGTCAGCCGTAGAATTGATTGTACGGTATAATTTTAAATCATCAGCGAATAACAAAAAATTACAGTAATTAAATGGTAAATAAACAATTATTGTTATATCGTCGCAAATGATGATGGGTAATACCTACTGCCTATACTCGTTAAAGCTCTATGTTTTTGCAGTAAAACAAATACAGTTTGGCATGTCTAAAGGCTAAAAAGAGTATTGATATTATTTAGGGAACTTAATGAATCGACGCACGATGTACAAAATATTGATAGCACTGTATCACTTTTGTGGTGACATCATGCAGTCTAGTTTTTTGTTGGTCTATGGTAGAGTCTTGAATATCGTCAATTACCTAGAGATACGAAAAAACACGAAATATGTATATCGTATGGCTTCTATTTACCTACTTTTGATTAAATTTCTTTAGGGGTTCCATTTTGTTATGTTTTGTTGAGGTATCCTCTTTTCTCTTTTGGATTACTATTTTATTCATTATAATATTTTCGCTTCTCGGATTTCATTAAAAGGGAAAAAATTATGTTTTGTATGTAACGAATAAACTTGAAGACTAAAGGATCGATCTGAATAATTATTTTATCAATAGAAAGCTACATTATCAGGGAGTAACATTGGCTATATTTAATCTCTGTATTCCTACGGGAAAGGGAACTACGCGGGTTAAACGCGCGGAGGCAGCTAAAGTTAAATATTCATAGAACTTTGAAATAAAGCAGGTAAGAAATTAACCTTATATTGACAGACCGGTAGGCTTTTTGGTTAGTGAACCTGACTCTCAAGCCGCCAGTCGTGGGTTCGAATCTCACCCAGGACAAACGTTTGTATGCATTAATTGAATATGTCTGTTTGTTCTATGTCTGGATCTAAATATCTATATAAGTATGTATTGAAAACGTACTTAGTATATGTAGTAAATCAGCTATCTGGTTACCATAACACAAGCTCACTTTGAAGCTTACTTTGGAATCCGATTGGCTGTGTGTGAAAAATGTCCCAATATTTATTTGAAATTTTTATTTATATTGAGATTTATTACGTTTCTTCTCGTAATATAATTGAGTAGCTCCAAATATGTTGTTATGTGAGATGCCAGTTATCTATTACGTTATCTTGATATGATTTATAACTGATTAGATTATCGTTGAATGAAATTCATTACGTTGGTACTCGACGCCTATGATTTATAGATATTTTATATATTATATGTTGATTGAATAATACATTGGTATAGTAAATGATCTCAAAAGTTGATAAAACCTCTTTTACTATATTAAATGTAAAACACTTAAAAACAATGGCAGATTACTTACTTCAGCTCTAATGTAGGTAGACATTACTGGTTAGGCTTTGTGACCCAGAGTTTAATGCCGCCAGTCATGGGTTCGAATCGCACGCAGAACAAAAATTGGTATATGAATGTGTCTGGATGTAAATCCCTTTATAAATATGTTATGTATATAAACGAATATAATAAAGAGGAAATAATTCATTTTGTTATGTTTGTTTGCTCCGAAACTACTTGACTGATGTAATAAATTCTTTCACCAGTAGAAAGCTACGTTATCCGTAAGTTTCATAGGCTATATTTTATCCCCGTATTTCCTATGGGAACGGGTCTGTCCGTCTAGTAATGTAAGTTTATCAGCTATCTGATTACCAAAGTATAAACTGTACTTAGTTTGGAATTTATTATGGATCTGTATCTTATTATGCAAATTCATTTGTTTTGATAAGATGAGCATAAAAATACTGTTTTTATTTTCATAAAATCATAACGTAACAAGCTCTTTGCTCCGTCAAGATAATGATCGTTTTATGTGTTTAAAAATACTTTTACCGTTCACAAGATTTGCCTTTTATCATTCGTCATTCACGAATCGTTTCACGCTAACTGATAGCAAAAGGGAATACAAATATCAGATATTATCGTTTTTCCTTATCAAATTGTAAGTCGTGGGTACTATCTATTAAGTAGATTTCACGGTTTCACTTTAAACTTGACAATGTCTTTCTATTTTTTGTTCCCTTTTACCAAAACCTTTTCTTAGGTTGTATTAACATAATATTTAACTTTTACGAGTATTATTTGGATGTTTCCATTCTATCTTTTACCTTAATAAATTAGCATCACATCTAAACGAAAACTGTAAATAAAGGTACTTTATGGGAACACGTGCTACAATTTCCTTACGATATTTTCCTTCACCGAAAGCTAAAACTCATTATATGATTCGAATCCATGACCTCTGTTACGGTATCCGACGTCACTACGAACTGAGCTATCATCTCCTTCATGTCTAGCTCTCAGAGAACCTATTTATCACGGATTCACCCGCGTTCTCGAGGGATCATCAATTTCCCCAGGATAAAAAGCAGTCGATGAGTTAACTGTTAATCCAGGGTGTCAAAACTGTAACTCCGTCCAAATTTTATTAAATTCGCTTCTGACGTTTAACCGTGAAGAAGTAACAAACATACACACTCACAAACTTTTCTTATTATAATATTAGTGTGATTACGTACTTTCTATACATTAGCAATCAGATCATATTCTTTTTCATCCTGCCCTTTATCCCCCCAAAGCAGGGTCAGCCCAATGTATATTTTTCTTTCATTCCTCCCTGTCAGTCTACTTGTCAATTAGAATATATACTCTCATTAATCTTTTAATGGCAATTTATATCGTCAAAGATATTTTATTTTAATTTTTTTTAACACACCAAATTATATTAAAATCTCTCCAGCCGTTTTACTGTGAAGAAGTAACAAACACACATACTCACAAACTTCGCCATTATTAAACAAAAACACAGTTTTCACGTCCGTTCTAAATAATGATTTTGGTCGTTACTGTGTGCCATGGTTTATTGTGATAACGGAATGACTGCGACCCTATTCCACGAATAATTGCGCACTTCATATCTAGTTGTGGCTATTTCGAGTGATGCCCACAATATCATCAACAATGGAAATTCATGGAAAATGTACATCGCCAACAATATAAATCTCGCATATTTGTTGATAAATAGTTGTTAGTTCAGTCGGTTTGTTTGTAGTGTTATGGCTGAGATATGTTCTACACAGAACAGATACATGAAATAAAGGTAAATAGGTACATATTTCACGGTCAGACAGTAAGTTGCTTGTGTTCTTAGTGCCACTTACGTTTCGACTTAAGTCAAGTTTAAAGTAAACTATGGACATAGTAGTAAGAAATTTTTATTAATCTAGTTTTTATAGGCAAATTCCTAAATAAAAAATAAGAAAACTCAAGCATATCCTGTATTCGTTTTCCTATCATTATACTAGTAGCTCCCCGAGATTTCACCCGCGATTTCACATAAAAAGTAGTCTACATGTTATTCTAGAACATATTCTAACTCTGTGACAAATTTCAAGCAGATCCTTTCGGCCGTTTTGTCGTGAAAGAGTAACAAACATCCATCCATCCTAACTCACAAACTTTCGCATTTATAATATAAGTATTTTCCTCTAACTCTCGTAGCTTACTATTAAAACAAAAATATGCAACATTAATTTCTTTATAGAAACATATTAAATATGCCTACAGTATATATCCGGAAACAATTAGACAGGTAATTAAACAATAATATAATAATAATACATGTGGGTAATCAAACCTTTATCAGAAGAGTTATGTTCAGCTGATAAGTGGCCATCTTTAATTTCCACCAACAATAAAGCCATGTGATATTTGATACGCAGTTATATCGAAATAATCAGTTATTGGACATTCTTTGTTAAACGAATATCTACCATCCAGATAAGAAGATAAGGGATGAATTACATAAATTGTTATGCTTTGTTTTCGTTGCCAAGATTTCGTTTAATATATATTTTTTGGGTGCTATTATCGGTTTTAATAAAAAGTCTTCAAATAAAAGATGATTTTGAAAGAATATGAGTCGTAATGAATGTTCAAAGTATATAGTAGTAGTAATGAATGGCCTTATAGATATAATCCGATCTTAGTTGGGTCCAACGACCCTAATAAGCCCCGCCCCCGCCATGCCACTCTAGCTCTACTATACGTCTGTTATCATCTATACTAATATTATAAAGAGGTAACGTTTGTGAGTTAGTGACGTTGTAAGGGGTAATCTCTGGATCTACTAAACCGATTTAAAATAATATTTTCGCTAGTCTAATCTAAATATTCACAGAATTCGTGACCTCCAATGGTTTAAATATCATACTAAAAAACATTTATTATTATGGTTTTATTTAGGTCCCCCATATGGGAACCCCGATATATATAATCCCGTATATGGGTAATACGACCTTTTTTTTTATACCACTAGGGTGGCAAACAGGCATACGGTCCCACCTGATGGGAAGCGGTTACCGTAGCCTATGGACGCTTGCAACACCAGAGGCGTCACTCACGCGTTGCCGACCCTATAAAAAAGGGAGCAACTGTATAGGCAGTGAAAGGGACAAAGCGCAATGCACTTCTCGTCGAAGGGCCAAACAGGCATCACTCCTGCACACCCCTACGACGCTACTCCATCCCTGGTCCCCTCACTGCCGCTACAGGGTCTCCTCATGGAGCTCTGCCTTCCTTACTCACCGCAGGAACACAACACTACATGTAGTGTTATGAGGAGGTATTACCCCAGTCGGGCTGCTCCAATTTCGAATGGACGAATCCGTTGCGCCCTACCTCCTTATGAAACTTGCGGAACTTGGTGGATTATATTTATGTTAAAGATAAATATCGAATTCCAATAAGCTATTTGACTATCCCGGGATATTCATTACCATTTTTGTTCCAGGATATCGAGCCGATACCCCCGGACAGGTTATACCCGGTGCAGCACGCGAGCCTGCCCCTGAGTCTCGCGGTCTACCCGCTTCCTCTTGAGGGTTCCGACCATGAGCTGATGTTCAATGTGTCATGGGAACCTTCTACTGGTATGTATTAATCTTTTTACCGATTGGCTATGTGAAAGAAAAGCTTATTTGTGAAGTATAAAAAAAAATATTAATTAACATAGGAAATAAATATTAGATATGTATAAATCCTCATGTGACAAAAAGGTCCACCAGCTCGGTATAAAGCTGGTTATAGAAGTGCATAAATAGCGCTGTTTTTCCGTTGGGGCCGTGTAGTAAAGTCAAGGCAGGGTTTCATAATAGCAATTATATTAAAGAGAAATATGTACATAAAAACAGTGAATAGTTAATAGTGAGTGGTGCCTTTCAAGCCAGTCGTGGGTTCGAATCCCACCGGATAGAAACATATGTATCATTGAATATGTATTTAAAAGCTATCAGCTGTCAGGTTATCATAGCACAAGCTTAAAGTTTAAAACCAGATTGGCTGTGTGTGAAAAATGTCCCAGGATATTCATTTATTAGATTTCAAAGCGCGCCACTTCTTTTCTTTCTACCTTTCGTAGGTATCCATTATTTTCACTTGATCCGCCATTTTTGTTTCCACCGTAGGTACCTATCTGAAAAAGGAAACATGTAATATTGTACGGTACACCACATTTAACGAAATTCATCCAGTCATTGGGATGTTTTTAGGGCATAAAGAAACTCATATCATCATCTTCCTCGACTGTCCCTAATTTATAAAACAACCAAATTAGGCAAATTACATGCCGACAAAAATGTATAGGCACATGGTAAAAATATAACCCTAATTTTGCTATCTGCGTTGGGCAAAGCGAACAAAGTACTTTATGTAGACTTATAGTATAATCCGACATATAAGATTCTCAGCAAGCAAAATCGTTAGATATTACTTTGGTAACTTGTTATTTCCCTTTTTGGCGTGTTAATAAACGTCTTTGTATGTCGAAATTGGGGCTCGGGATATATCTAACGCCCTACATCCATTAATTTCCGTTGAGAAAATTGCTACTATAATGTTTATGATTATGTAGAAAACATTCAAAAAGTATATTTTTTAATATCAAACAATTTAGAAGCAGCTTTACGAATAAAATAAATCAATGGAATAAATAGATTTCTCTTGCAATAGTTAATATGTAGGTACCTACCTACGTGTGTATGCTATATAATAGGGGAGCCGAAGAGGGGATTCTGGGAGTTCCTCGAGCGCGGCAGATTAGTATATGGGAGGTACCTTAGGTTTAGTTGAGTGCCTCAACCAAATCTAAGCTCTCCATGTGGAGCCGCGCGCGTAGAGCAGCCGATCAGATTAGTAAAAAAAAAATGATAGGTGAAGATACTCGAGCGTGTCAGATTAAAGTATGGTGGTTTAATCACATGCTGAAAAGAGTGTATTTCAATAATCTGACGATTTGAGCGTGACGTATGGGAGTGAGAGGGTCGCAAAGATGCAAAAAAAATCGATGAGTGGACATTCTCGAGCGCGGTTGAATTTATTTTTATTTTAAAGAGAATAATTCAAGGATCACAGAAAGCATATAATCTGCCGATTTGGACAAGCCGAAGTAACAAAAAGTTAATTCCTAAGTTGCCTTATAGTTTCAAGCAGTAAGTGTAAGCTCAGAGACGCTTGATACTACAGAGCTATAATTTGGTGTGGTAGTAGATATTAACTACATCGACAAAGTTGAAACAAAATCTAGAAAAAAAAAATTAGGGTTCCTACTACACATGTAAAACGGAGAATTTCTTTATTCGTAATGACGAATAGCATTCGATAGCTAATTGATAAATAGTTAAGGTTTGCTAATAACCTTCCGATTGAGGGTTCCGTTTACGAAATATTTAGCATTTAATCTGTAATTTTAGTTACAGTAGAGTGTATTTTTATGTAAACATGCTATAATTTATGAATTTTATTTAACACATCCAATGATTTTAAAAAATCACGGAAGAAAACAAATCTTTAAACCGTCAGATTAAGCAAACCCATCTATATATTCGTCAGATTATGGCATCAGTATGACCAGGGTATCATGCTGAACCATCTGTATGAAAATCTGACGCGCTCGAGTATGTCCAGATGGCGATTTTTTTTTGCATTTTCAAGAAGCCGTCCTGAGCTTGCGTCGCGTCCGAATCGTCAGATTTTTGGATCTGAGCTTCGTTTAGGCTCACTTAACATCCCCTGTAAATATCTGACGCGCTCGAGCATTTTTTTTTTACCATTTTTAAACCATCCGTACGGCCGGCCCCACCATGCAAACTGGCAGATTAACATTATTCTGTCATCAGAGTTACATGGAGTATATACAGTATCAATATCTGACGCGCTCGACTATGTCCATGTAACAATTTTTTTTTACATCTTTGCATGCTCGTAGACGCTTGCCCCACCGCTAAAAGGGAAAACATCATATAACCTTTTTTCTTCCTATCATCTGATCTTCAAAATCCAATAGGTCTCCACGACTCTCGAGGAAATCCCCATTTAGCATCGGCGCCTCCCCTACCAATAGAGATTTTCTCTCTCAACACTTCTGAATAGTTTTGGACTAGCTGCATTACACTGAAATACTTTATTTAAGAGAGTCCATACCTATGATTGTATTTTGTTTCGATGAACAGGGACACCAGCAAGGGACTATTCGCTCGAAGTCCAAAGTGTTACAGACACCACAGACTGCATCACGCCAATGTGCTATGAATATAACATTCCTGGGGTAAGTCCCCCTATGATCTGAATAATTCTTTCGCCAATGCAAAGCTACATTATGAAGAAGGAACATAGACTATATTTTATCCAATTCGTATTTCTATGGGGACGGAAACTATTTTGAAACGCGTGAGTAACGCCCCTAGTGTTGCAAGCGTCCATAGGCTGCGGTAACCGCTTCCCATCAGGCGGACTGTATGCCTGTTTGCCACCTTTGTGGTACAGTTTGTTTGAAACTATATGTTTTATAGTTCGTTTAGTAAATTAAAGGAACCTGGAATCAAAGATTCCTTTTTGTTGTATATTTTTTTTACTGTTTTTAGCCTTGCAAAGTCTACTCTACATTAATTTTTTATCTGGAATCTAGGTTTATTGTAAAGTGTTTACTAATCGAATGGTTATTTGTCAGGATACCCGTTGGTACGTAATACCGGCCAACCCGAGCCCCGTGGCGGACACGTGCGCCGTCCGTCCGGGCTGCGCTTACCGCGTCCGGTTGATCCCGCACCCGTGGGACGGACACACGTCCGCCAATCTACAGGTTGAGTTAGATGGTAAGTGATAAAACTTATTTGTCTATGTTATTCCTGTTTAATTGTAGCTAAATACATTATCATGATAATAAAATCAATGACAAGGGTACAGGTAAAAATCTGACTTTTTATCACTATGGCATTAACATTAGGTTTTTCTTCAAACCCTTGTTTTTGATAACCGTATTAAGAACATTGATAAATAAATATTTTATTTAATGTCGTCCCAACTAATCATATCATTATATCAATAAGATGTTCACTACTGAACATGAGCCTCCTATACCGTCTCAAATTAACGTGTTATTTAACATTTCTTTATAATCGTTTGAAGATAAATGCCTGTAAATTCAATTACAAGATTGACCTAAACATACTTACCTACATAATATAATGCAATTAAACTAAAAGCGTCTATCTAACAGTTTAAGAATACCTCAAGTTGCAAGTTATGAAGTCACAGTTAGTCTTTTTCGAAGTAAACGTTCGGTTATGAGGAATGCAATGAAATTATACAAATTATGGATCTCTGAAAGGGTACATGGGAATCCACGTAGGCGATACCATAACTTGCCTGCCTACGCTTATGAACAAATCATGCCTATAGATAAAGCTAGACTTTAAACTGAAAATAAACAGTTATCAATCTGTAATTTATCCATAACATTTCAATCGATACATTGCATCATTCTATCGCAAATTGATTCGATATTTTAGTGGATTACACATATTTCAGGATATCTATGAATAGGTGGATATTTATGTCTTTGAATGAATATCTGTTGATAGACGTGGGTTGTAACCAAAAATTTCTAGTACAGTAGTTCTATTTTTAGTACGGATTTATAACACAAAACAGAAATCACTGAAACTGGTAGTTAAGAGTTATTTTTAACGTTAAACTTTTAGTATGCAAGCTTTTCACGGATTCCTTGGGTGTTATTTTCTTGAAATACATAATGTAATTTAAACATTTTGATCCATACTAATATTATAAATGCGAAAGTAACTCTGTCTGTCTGTCTGTTACGCTTTCACGCTAAAACTACCGATTAAAATGAAATTTGGTACACAGATAATCCAGAGCCTGAGAAAGGAGATAGGCTACTTTTTATCCTGGGGAAATTGAAGATTGCCCCGGGAACGCGGGCGAAGCCGCGGGGAGCCACTAGTTTATTATAATTTCAAATATGGGCTATTTGTTTTAAATATAAATATTCATAAATGTCCATTTTAGAGTAGTTTCTTCACTTTTATTTCCGCTATTTGGTAACCATAGTAAGCTCTGATAAGTTTGCTGTGTGTAAAAATCAAGAATATTTATTATGACTATTTGATTAATTTAGATGATAAATTAATCCAGATTTCTTTTTCAGAATGTGTATCAGGTGTATGCTCATGCGGTCATTCACCCCGACTACCAGCGCCGAGGGTCAAAGCCGAGGTGGTCTCCATAGATGGTGAGATCTTCGCCAACATCAGCTGGGTGCTACCTTCTCCGCAGTACCCAAATAGACTGCCTCCAGGGCTGAACAAGAAGAATTATATAGTTAGGTCAGTTATCGATCATCTTATATCATATTAGATTAGTTTTGTAGGGCAAGAATTTGAGGCCTATTTGAAAGCCTAAGATTAAGCATGAATCTACTGTATATTGAACTGTTACTACTTATTACATTTTATATAAGTAAACCGATAAATATAAAGGCTTAAATAGGATTATTTAGGACAAAGTGTAATTATGTCGTGTATCGCTAGTCTAGTTCTATAAATTGCCAATAAAAATATTTGCGTGGATTAGAATTTACCAGAAAAACAGAAAGGCATGAAAATCTTCCGCCCACGGTTTCATCCACGTAATTCCCGTTGCCGTAGGAATACGGAAATAATATAGCCTAGATTATTCCCTGAAAATGTAGCTTTCAGTTGGTGAAAGAATTATACAGATTGGTCCAGAATTTTCGGAGCTTATTCAATGCAAATAATAATTATATCCTTTTTATAATATGAAGTCAAAAATCTATATAAAAAAAACTTTGCGTGGTTTAGTTAGCGGATAGACACATGTAGCGGCATAGTCTTATACCTACTATTAGATAGATATATTTATGCTATGACCTATAACATCTCACCCTTAGAGACAGTATATTTTTGATACTGTATTGAAAACTGATTTGATATTCAAAATCTTATTACCACGTCTCCAAACCGATGCTTCTCCATTATCCAAATATCGGATTACATTAATATGTTTATTAGACGCTGTAATGTAACTTTTGGGTCCTCTACCTTTTTATGTAGCTACATTTTAGGATATAGGATAATAATGATTTGAATAATAATCCTGACCTTGATATTTTTTACTAAAATTTTATTCAATTTAAACGTTTTGTTTACTGACACCTTATTGCATCAAATATATTTTGTTTTCTTAAATTCTAAATACCAATTTATTTGTACATATTTATACTGGTTAATGTCTCTATTTATCTTTATCTTACGATATTTTAGTTTAAATGATTATATGTATACTATTTTTGTATCTTAAATAATTAAATAAATTATAAATTTACACCTATACCTCTTACAATGTACCACTCATATTAGCTGCGATACTTAGGTATGATATTGGTGAACACAGTTAGTATTATACGTTTTAAAGATTAACGTTGATAGAATATAAATCTATCTCAAAGAGAAATGAAACAACCGGCAATAAATATGCCTTTCCATAAGAATAATATATCTGGTTCTGAGAATGAAAATATTTGCTACAAAAATGTTCTAGTCTTATTCGATAAAGTCTTAAAGCCTAAGCCTTAGGTAAAGCTTAAGACCTACTATTTATTTATATTTGTATGAATTATAGGAAAATATTATAAAGGCGAAAGTTTGTGAGTGTGTATGTTTGTTACTTCTTCACATCTAAACGGCTGAAGCGATTTTATTCAAATTTGGTATGGAGTTAGCTGACACCCTAAATAAACAGGCTACTTTTTATCCCGGGGAAATTTAAGATCATTCGGGAACGCGGGTGTAACCGCGGGGTAGAAGCTTGTAGGAAAATAATTGCCAAGAATATCGGCTTACATTTACGTGTCTTTCTAACTAATAGTATAAAAAAGTATTACGTTATCGTATTTGTATCTGTTGAAATGATATTATATTCGTGCGTAATTTATTTCCATTGATAACTTCATCATTGATGTAAATATAGATAATTTATATATTCGATTCAACAATGAATATAGTAAAGGCAATTCAAGCAAAAACATATTATAATACGAAGAGAAAAAATATGGTACGAATATCTATAGGTATCTAGTTGGAATATTCCAATTCCTTTTACTGTGATTTAATTATTTATTCTCTAAGTCTGCATTAGTACTACATATATAATGTTTTTTGGTTTCCAAACCCAAACGGTGTCTAATTATTAAGCGTCCACTGCATCAATCAGGTTTCCTGTCAACGGGCTGTACTTATTGAAAAGTAATTAGGAAAATGCATGAAATTTTCGATACTATCCCTAATTTCTCGACAAATAATGAAAATAAAATAATGTTCGAAATTACGGTCGTCCCAACACATTTTATGAACGGAATCTTTCGTATTGAGCCAGCAAGAACTTGACTTAGTCTTTTATAGCTGGTATACTGTTATATGTATGTGTTAGGTGTATAGTATACTGCTAAACATTATTTGGTTCTGAATAATATTGACGTTTATTTGTGATTATGGTTTACTTTTAGAAGTTGCGCTCATAGTTCAGTGTTTATCTGGGATAGGATATTACGACCGTATTTTCACAATAGAATAGTGTTAGCTGTTGTTTCGGTTTTGGTACAGAATAATTAATAGCACTAGTTTGGGTAAGCAGGGTTTGGGTGAATAGCGACGATGTAAGAAGTCTAAGAGACTCAACTGATTATGTATTACGATTTGGTCATGTTTCTCGTAATGTAAATTAAGATTTATATATTTAGGTACAATGGTTTGTCAATATTCTTGACACTAAACAGGATAATCAGATATCTAGTCATATAATTATAACTGCGAAAGTTTGGATTGATGGATGTTTATTTCTGAATCATGCCAGAACGGCTAACGGAATCTGAATGAAATTTGGCACAGACTTAGACTATATTCACAGTATATTAGCTACATTTTATCTCGGGAAAATTTAAGATTTAGTAGGTTGGGTACATATTATATGATTTACATAGCATTATCCTTGATTGTTTTTATTGTTACAGTATCGGTAAGCAAATGGTATCAGACGCACATCCATCTCCATGGTTCTTCAACACGATAACCCGTAAGGTAGACGCCGGTGGCCCCATAATCGATGGTGATAGTGACAGATGGCTCCTGTTGCCCATTGTCGAGCGGAGCGTCGAGCGGCGCGACAAGCGGACGCGGGAACTAGTGTTAGACGTCAAACTATTAGCGCGAGTGAGCGTCATCGACGACCGAGGGTGTGTCGGACCGGCTGGCAACGCTACCGCTTATGGTAGGTATGATAATAATATAATTTTAAGTGTAAAGGCATATGTACCTATGTTTGAGGTTTTATTTGAATGATTTGAAATTAGGTCTTTACATTTAATAAATAGTATTAATATATTTGTTCCAGATCCAGCAGATGCAAATAAAATATCTATTGGAACGTATGTAAGTGTTTCAATTTCAATATTAATTATTCCATTTTCAATAAAATCTCATATATATTTACTTTAAATTACCTTGCAATTAATTCAAAACCATTCTGCTTTAACATTCTCTTTTTATTCCACACATATGTTTTACACACTTTTTAGACATCCCTGTAATCTTCCTGATAATTATAATTAATGTAGGATTTTATTAACCCTAACTACTTTCAATTGACTGCTTTATAATTCTGGTCAGGCACTATGGGCAGTGTTCGGTGCGGCGTGTGTGATAGCCATGGGCGCGGTGCTAGCCGTCGGAACTCGCGCTGTGAAGCGAGTGTTACACGCTTTCCGCCCCGCGCCTGTATCCGCTCCGCTCGAGCCACTGTGCGGGCGGCCTGCCTGGTTCCCTTTGCAGCGGCGGCAGTGAGTAGATAGTACTTAAGTTTCTTATTATTTATTCTAATTATTCTATATGGGTATTTTATTTCAGACTTTATCCATTTTTATGACTCTGGGGCAGTTTTTCAGTAGATTATTTGTGTTTTGGACTTCAAGATACAGATTAGAAATGTAATAGGTAGTTTTAGAGTGACTTTAATCACTGAAAATAATCAAATACTTATCTTAACCCAATTATGTACAACTAAATACGTGGTGGGTATTTTACACTCACAAAATAAGGATTAAGTAGTTTAAAAAAAATAAAGGACGTAATTTTAATAGGTTGATAAGACAAACTGCTACTTTTTACCCGTAAACTATGTTGGATAATGTTTAATATTATCAAAACTTTTAATTGGTACATGGTAACATATCAATACATGACAGGGCACCATGACGTAAATGTGACATTTATGCCCTATCAAATAATGAATAGACTGTAGGTAGGTACCTACAGAAGTTTTCATTTGTTGAGTTATTTAGTTAATTAAATTTCTTAAGCAAATCGCAATTGCTTTATTATTTCTAGTTAAACTACTAGCTTTATTGTTTGAGTATTGTATACTTTGTTGTTTTAGTATCCGAAACTAAATAATAAAGATATTTTTGTTCAAATAATTAGAACTAAAAGCGCCTTATTAAACATAATGGCAAGCCTCTAGCCTACATTGTAGCCCTAAACAATGGATCAGGCGTAGAGTTAACATTAGCACACTATATTAATCAAAATCCAGTAATTAAGTAGATTATTGGTATAAAATGTATCTATTCATATTTATTTTATTTTGAATATAACTGCAGTCAAATAAGACTATTACCATAATAATAAAATCATAACGCGTAGGTAGGTAAATAAGCATAAGTTTAAAAAGAAATGAAATTGATTATAATAGTACTAAAAATACCTTTCGGTCGAATATTGCCATCCAAACCTTTAACCACGCCATTTATCACAAGTGTTTTCTCAATACACGTTCCATTCCAACATTCAGAAGTCGAATGAACCCTTAAAATGTTCCTTAAATAAATACGTAAACTTCATCGAGGGCCTATAGAAAATCATCTCAAAACAATATCCCACTCAGAAAAGGCCCATAACGACCCACACAATTGTGTTCATTCATTCAAGTTCATTAATTTTACAATACCTACATAAATGGTAAATAACAAGGACCATTTCATTTTGTAAGTTAAATGTTAAATACAACGTATAAGTAGTTTAGCTTCAACAAAACTTTCATGATATTTGTTTAAAATATTTCCTTATAGCTACTTATAAACCCTTGTACTTGCTTCTATTGACTTTTCCCAAGTTTTTTATATATATATATTTTTATACCACAAGGGTGGCAAATAGGCATACGGTCCCACCTGATGGGAAGCGGTAGCCGTAGCCTATGGACGCTTGCAACACCAGTTGCCGACCCTATAAAAAAGGGAGCAACTGTAAAGGCAGAGAAACGGACAAAGACGCCCGCGTGGTGGATTTTGGCCTTTGCCCCCTTATTGTTACGGACACACAAGCGTGGAAACGCATATGAGCTGATGCTTATGATAATATAATTGTACATAAAGTTTATCTGCTTCTTTAATACCACTAAGATGGCAAACAAGCATACGGTCCCATCCGATAGGAAGCGGTTACCGTAGCCGATGGATGGTTCCAACAAGGGCGTCATTCACGTGTTGCCGACCCTGTAAACATCTGCTTAGTTAAGATAAATAAACGCGTGGAAGGAATATCTCAATTATATGTTATAATAAGTTACAAACTCTGGAAGCCACAAAATATGTCCGTATAAAACCCTTGGGGATCAATTCTGACGGTAATACTAAACGAACTAATTTCTGTCTCGGATATACTACAAGTACCTACCTGGTTTGGATAAACATAACTAATTAAAAGTTCCCGTTCAATTCGGCTTGTTGAGCAGCTGTCAAAATTGAACGGATTTAACGAGATTTTGGTAACAAAGTTAGTAATACTGTTGGTTACAAAGTAAATAATATAATACGTTGTAAATAGCTGTTTTATTGAACGGTATTGATTTTAAAGCAACATTTAAAAAGGTCCAAGTCGTCAGTTATTTTTAGGGATATTATAGTTTTCGAGTTGTGCCTGTCGAATTACTGAAGGCTTACTATTTAATTATTATTTTATTTCTACTTTTTCATTATTATTTTTTACTTCGTTACAAATAAATAGGTATGTACATAATACTAAAATAAAAAACGCTTATTAACATCCATCTAAGTATACTTATATAGTTACTGTAAAGATATCTTTCTAGGGTAACTGTCGATAAATTCAATTGTCTCAAAACAAATAAAAACTAAATTGAAATATGTAGGTACCTAACTACAAATATATTGCTCCTCACTACCTATAGATACAACTCACATATACATACACATCTTTTTCGTATAATCAAACTTCGACATGTAATTTCAGAACCAAAAGTAGTTAAGTATGTACTTATTTTCTGCCAAGGACTACCTAGTCAGGATTAAGTTCGAAACAGTCTTAAAAACTAATCTAAAAGAAGATCGTACATTATGTGTGTGTATCATGCTCGATGGTGTGTATGATCTAAAGATTAAGCATGTTCGATAAACTTTTTTGATACGAAATTGTAATTATTTTTTCTCTATAATAATGTAGGATAATTCTTGTCAAGGATACAGTTTATACTCTTGACAAGATTATGGAGTCATTTTAAACCTGTTCATTAAATAATAACAATAATATCATTATTAACAGTACCATTGGTATGAAAATAAATATACATAGCATACATAACATAGCACAATCAGATTGGTCGTGTGTGAACCACCTAATAGTTTTTATCTCAGAAAATGTTTATTTTATATTTTTATTTATACATTATAACTTACTCTTTTGTGAAGGTATCTTAGGTGTACGTAATACGATTGAAGAAATTATGAAAGCTCCACGGAAGTTCAATACGAAGTTCAAAGTTCAACCTATAATACAAAATATACAAATTACGTTTAAGTTACTTAATAGTAGGAAATAGAAGTGGCAAGCCTACAAGTTCTAGTATATCATTTTTAAACCTACCTCCTTGAAAAATATGACATACGCTTTCTACTACGGACAGTTCTTCAAGAAGGGAGTGAAGAGATTTTTACAGGGTCGGCAACGCGTGAGTGACGCCCCTGGTGTTGTAACCGTCTATAGGCTACGGTAGCCGCTTCCCATCAGGGACCGTATGCCACCTTTGTGGTCTAAAAATTATACGTAACTGGCTTTTTGTCCATCCTTGTAGGGCTTATAGATAATCGGATGAATGATCTTTTGTATTATGTTAGTGAGAATTATGTCTAGTAAAGTCGATGGCTAGTAAAGTCGGGGACTGAAGCTAGTAAATTCCTTAAAACGGTAAATCAAAGCATTCCTTTATGACAATAGGTCTGTTGCAGTTTATTATAAATACCTATCTCATACATAATTTTATTGGAGCCTGCCAACGAGTCAAATACACTTTCTTTCCGCTAGATGATCGGCCACAGTATAATTTTGTACAGTAACCAAAAGCCTGATTGACCTATTTAAAAATTTTATGTTTATAAAAAGGTAAAAAAACCTGCGTCAGAATTATTAGACTACTCCTAATTTATAAATATATGAATTTAATATAATATAAGTCTGTAATCCTTTCATAAACTGAACATAGCCAAATTTACTATAGGTATAATATAAGCTTGGTTACGTCGTGTTTAAAAAGTGAATCAATACAATAAAAGGGTGATTAATATTGAGTTACTGGTTTAGAAAGCATTGTGCTATAGACCATTAGCATTCTAACTGGTCAATACTGACTCATACTTACATAAAATAACGTAACCCGAGATTTCTAAACGAAATCTTTTCCATCAATTTTATATTATACGAATACAAAATTCAGGTATTTTATTTGGGCTAAATGTAGGGCTAGACCTGTTTAATTTATTTATAGGTATATTAGGTATCTGTTATTATTAAGTGATGGATAAAAGAAAAAAATATACAAAAGAATTTCTATCAATTTTCACCAAACAACTTATCTTAAATACATTAACATATTTATATGCCTTAAATTCTTTTAGTATTTTAATCTAGAAACAAAATTGGTTACTTTGTCTTCTACAGGCTACAACAAAATCATGAATAAGTGTAGGTACCTATATTATATAGAAATGTTTAATTCGCTATGTAATATAATTTTTACGATATACAAACCATTTGGTAAACTTTAGGCAATATTTTACAGATTTTTTATTTGCAAATTTTATCCTTAATTAACTATCTTATTACATATCAAATAACATAAAATAAATATAGTAAAAGGTATGTACCTTCACTATATTATGTAATATTTTGTATTTGAATAATATGAAATTAATGGAAAACATTAATAATGCATAATATTAATTATTCCTTCTTTTAATTAAAATAATTATGTTTGGAAGCTTTTCGATACGTAGAATTTACTCAACAATTTTGAACATAATCCAGAAGTATGGATTAGATGATATGTGGATAATATTATAACTGATCTTTACGACTAACTTTATGACTCCAACCTTTGATGGATGAACCTTTATCATCCCATCAATTCAAATATCTACCCACAGTGATCCCAATACTCAACCCGTGGCCTAACTTCGGTCATCATATTTCTATTTTCGTATCTGCTACATATATATCATTTACATAGTATAAAACAACGGCGCATCCAGCTGTTAGTACGCTATCTTTTAAACTACGCGACAGATTTCTAATGCAGTCTCCATAATACTGTAATTCAAGAAGAAGGTTTATACGTATTGTTTTATATTTTGTTGAAAATTGAAAATTGAAAATGAATGCTTTAGTTACCGTGGGAAGCCGGGCCAGGTCCCCAACACACAAATTTGGTCAGTGAGACCAAATCCTTGAAATGTATAAATTTGTTCTAGTTTGTTTTAAAAATTACTTATAATTATTGAGTTTATTGCCGGCTCTTCTCAGCAACCTTTCAAACTGAGCATTAGAGTCGACATTTTATAAGTACCTGTTAAGGCTTATTTGAATGAATAAATATATTTCTTTTCTATATATATTGTAACAATTATACCTACTTAGGGTTCTGTTATGACTGTCCCCATTCTAGTTTCACCATGTCGACTGAGTAGGTGGATATAAATAATGGTTAATATGTCTAATGGAAGTATTATGTCATTCATAAAAAAATATATGAACCCCATATTTTATACTAACAATAAAATATTTGTCATAAACCCTTAGGCTGTATCTTATAAAAACCGAATATCCGTATTAATTATAGTGAATGTGTCTTTTAATAAAAGTAATCGAGGTTAGTCTGAAATTTTGACAAAATCTATAATCTAACCGGTTTATGATAGTGATTGAAAACATTATTCACGGAAAGTTAAAAAAAAGATTTAGAAACAGTTTTTTATATCATTTCCTTTGAAAAGGGATGGCAAAACAGAGATATAAAGCATACAGCAATTCATAAACAAAGGGCCCGTATTCGCAAAGTCGTTGTGAATTTAACATGAGTAAGTCACAAGACTTACTATATGTAATATTATGAAACAAAGTATCTAATGATACGTCGTGTTTCGTGAGTTATGGACAAGGCAGTCGTATTAGCCAATATGCATTGAAGTGTTCCGTAACTGGACACATGTGGTTTTGTAAGGAAGGGCGGTATATATTACAATAATTTACATAACAATTACGGATTGGTTCCATCGTGATCTGAAGGTTCAAAGGTTGAATGCAATAACTATGATAGTTTTATAACACTAGTTAAGTTTGCTTTCATAATAGAAGTGGAGATATTTTTATTTGTATATTTGGATGTTGGTTTCGAGTTGGCTTTCTTGGCTATAGCTTTTTATTTACCGTGGCTTTTTGGTCCCAGTTAATGAAGATTATAAAAATGTCAGTTATTCATATTTATAACTAACTAGCTGCCTCCGCGCGGTTTTACCCGCGTAGTTCCCGTTCCCGTGGGAATACAGGGATAAAATATAGCCTATGTTACTCGGGGATAATGTAGCTTTCCAAAGGTGAAAGAATTTTTGAAATCGGTCCAGTAGTTTCGGAGCCTATTCGTTACAAACAAACAAATCTTTCCTCTTTAGAATATTAGTATAGATCAGACATAATAATTTAGTCGTTTGTCTTTATTAAAATACTTTTTTATATACGATAACCAGCCACCATAATTTAACACAGTTAAAACTTTTCGTGTTATAATACATTTATATGACAGTACATCCCCTTTTCTCAATAAATTACATGAATTGGACATCCCTACACATTTCAGTCATACTAGTAGTGAATTACAAGTTTATCAAATAATCTTAGTCAGAATGACTCATCAGACTTGCACTTAGAGACATCCTATTGTGAAATGAAGTTCCGGCAGCTGAACTTGAGTGGCTCTTGTAGTGAATTATATCTACTATTTTTATTTTTCTGTTTCCTGTTTCGTTGTATTTGTAACAACACTAAAAATATTGTACCTACCTAGTGCATGTGGTTAAAAATTATGCATGTAGGCTATTTATTATTTTTATTTTGTCTTACTTTATTTCATAAGTGAATCTATCTCATTTTATTTAATCACTGGTAAACCAAATAAAATTTATTATACTGTTTTACATTCTAATCAAAATTGTTTATTTCTAGTTACTGTTCTTCTTTTTGATATGTGATCTTTATATTCTGTACTATCCACGCCTTCTGAAATGCAAAAAGAATATTTTTATTAGAGACGCTGCAAAGCTGTAATCAACGACTAATTCAGTAAGATAAAATTACATTCGTAGGACGACGACTTGGAAGACCCTGGCAACAGCCGTAGAAGAAGTACAACGACGATTTCTTGTGCAGTTTATATGCTCTGTCCTTTTCGTTTATTACGCTATTACATGAGAGGTTAACTCTCCGATGTCGCATATCGCTCGTACGTCGACGAAGTATAAAATAGCCGTTTAGATATACAGTTATGTTGATCCCCGGCATTGCTAATATTTCTTTGATGTATGACCGCGTGTCCTATCAAAACATCCGAAATCCAGGTTAATTGAATTCATATGTTTATTTACAAACACAAGTTACTGGTGCTTACTCTTAGTGGAGTAAATGAAGCGAAAAATACGGTCTTACCTCCGAATTTTTTTACTGTGAACCGATTTGCATGAAATTTTTGGAATTAGGCTCATCTTACCCTTAACTTTAAAAGTGAAAATGATCTGAACTCCGCCTATTATTTTTAAGGGGTGCAAACCACCCCTTAATGGAAAAAATTACATTGAGCCATTTTATCGTTAGAAAACATGTCTAATAGCAAATGGTGAAATTGTAAAGTATTTTCTTACATAATTACCTCATATTAAAATCATTTTCAACCCCTTGAAAATCTTACAACCCTTGCAAATGTGTCATAGTTTGGTATAAATATATACCATATACATAAATATATTATGGCGATAATACACAAATATTATCGCCATAATATATTTATATGGTATATTATTAATATAGGTTAGGGTGCGGCGGGCCCTTGGGCCACCTTTAAGCCTCGAACGTCTAAATGTTCTGAAATGAACACAAAAAAGGTGACAAAGACTTACTGTCCTAACATAACATTGATTACTACGCCCAAATATAGTTATTTTACACATTGCCGGTGGACCAGCAGGTATTCCATATAATTCCGAGGAAATTTATACATTTCCTAGGATAATTATGCATTAAATAGTTTTTCAAACAATATTTTATACATTTCCTAAATAGTATCGGAACTGTACACATTTCCTAGGATTTGTATTCAATTCCTTGATTTCATACATTTCTGGTAGCATATATACACATTACAATAGTTGTGGGTCTCTATTATACTGCGTACTTTCACATGACTCCAAATATTCGCACTCCGAAATTTTCAGTTACTAAGTAGATAAAAATATGTTAAGTTTTTGGACCATAACTCCTTCAATTTTCATGCTATCACAAGTTATAAAACACCATTGTAAAGGTAATTAAAAGAGCTACAACATCCTTCATTGCAATATATAGTAAAAAACCTTTTTCTGAAACGGTGAAGGGTTAAAGGGCTTAAGAGAGGCTGTGATTCCGCTGCCACGCGCTTTTTAAACAATCATATCTCCGTCAATTTTTGTTTGACAGAAAAAACAAAAGAACCAAATTGTTTGTAAAAAAATTAACATTTTTTTTTACATATACACTTTTATACGTATCTGTCGTCCTTTTTGAGATATTATTAAAAAAAGGGTGGGTTTGTTAAATATTTGAAAGTTTGTTTTTTTTATAATCATGAATTTTTTGAAAAATATGTGTCCTGAAGCAGCCAAACTGATACTATCCATCAAACTCTTCATAATAAAGTTAATTCTAGGCGGAATACGATTAATTTTAATTTTGGTGGAAATGGCACTTATGAAACCCATTGATTTAAAAGAAAAAACCTTAGATGCTCCCCTTATTTGCAATACAGCTCACTTATTTTACATGCAAAAGACTTTGAATAGTGCTCATTTTAAAGCTTATTTTATGCGCTACAAAACCCTTTTGTATTAGAATGCATAAAATGCATCTGCTCGCCACTAGATGGCATTGACCACATCGATTAAATTTCAGATAAAATAAAACACGGCTTTGATCTTTAATATCTAGCTTAATATTGCACGTAGAATACTTTATAAAATACCAAATTGTTCATTGTTTTACCTGCTACAACTTTATTCTTGATAAAATTTTCGATAAACGTATATTTTTGGAGATATTTGCAAAAAACCGATGAAAACCGTGAAAAAATTGCAAATTTTCAATAGCCAATAACTTGAAAAGTATTGGATTTTTTGAAAAGCTTTATATATGATTATTGCTTAAAATTAGGCCTTCTATTGATATCCGAGGCAATTTTGGAAAAAAAGAAATTCACCCCCGAGAAGGGGTGGCAACCACACCCAGGGTGGTTGCGGAGTTCAAATCATTTTCACTTTTGAAGTTAAGGGTAAGATGAACCTAATTCCAAAATTGTATGCAATTCGGTTCACAGTAAAAAAAAACGGACCCATAATGCTTCGTTTACTCCGCTATCTACCTTACATCCTTCTCAGGAACCTTTGGTTTTCGTCGGAAACTCACAGATTAGAAATATTTATTTGTGAAGAAGACTTTATATATTTAACGTTACGGTTGGCTTAGTGACCCTGACTTTTGGCTGATGGTTGCAGATTCGACTGTGCATGGGAGCATGAATATGTCATCTATTGTCTGGGTGTAGGTAAATATATTTTTAAAGGAAGTATTCTTGGGATCGGGTCTCATTGTAGAAAGTACACTTGTACATGGACAACAAAAAACAATTTGTATAAAGATTGGCAGTCATCTGTATTATGCAGGATGTAGGTATGTGTGTAAAATATTTTAAGGATGTTTATAAACAGCCCTTCTGTGCTTACCTATTCTGTGGCTCACACAGATTTGATTAGCTTAACAGTGTCTGCGTATATCGAGAGTTGCGTAATTTTATTAACTAGATCTAGGAGCTTAGAAATTACGCACCAATTCCTAATTGGGAAAATAAAATACCTTTGCCGAATTTTTGGGACTGTTGATTTCTTTTTTTATTGAATACTTTATGAAAGAGCTGTTTTAAAGGCCAAGGAGTCCAAGGAAAAAAATGCTCATAGTTAACATGTTAAACTGAAGAAAAATCGGTACCAAATTTCCTCCTGTGCGATGTAGGTTTCTCAACAATATATGTCTTATTAACAAATCCATTAAAGCGCCATCTATCCGCAAGCAGCGTTACTATTATGGTATTAGGTATAGATGTCGCTACTTAAGAACACGACACCGTAATAATGTTCACCGTAAGGCGGAAGGTAATATAAAATAATTTCTCATTTCACAAACAAGCTTTAGCTAATCAGCTGTCAGCCGAGACAACCGATACGTTACGAGTCGGCCTCAATGAATGTATCTGACAGGAAATTATCGGATTTGCTCTCGGCGAAATTGATATTTTAATTTACTTATAACGTTATGTTATGTAGAGTTATTACTTAATACATACCTGGTACTTACTTAACAGCTATATGGCTTAGTTCAGGCGTTGTAAATCTATAGTGATCTTAATTTAGACGGACCGTCTGTCTATGGTTGTTTACGGTAATAGACAAAATCACTCCATATTATAAAACAAAGTCGCTTTTCGCTGTCTGTCCCGATGTCTTCTTAAATCTTTAAAACTACGCAACGGATTTCAGTGCGATTTTTTTTAATAGATAGAGTGATTCAAGAGGAAGATTTTTATTTGCAAAACATGCATAATATGTTAGAGAAACACTGTAAATTTTGGAGGTTTCTAATGAGATGTATAAGCATTGCACCCGTGCGAAGTTGGGGCGGGTCGCTTGCTTACTATAAAACAAGAAATGAAACAAACATGCACTTGATTGAAAAGTATGATAACATCTGCAAATAAGTAAGAGTCGTGTGTGTGTGTGTGTATCCGATAAAGGAATATTTGAGAACCAATAGTAAATATTTACACAACATTATTGTAATGCCAAATATAACGGAACATTGAATACGAAAAATAAATATTATTTAACGCATTGTACAAATAGGCATTTGAATACAGACGTACAATGTCATCATATTACCTAATTTTACTCCCGGAACATTTTCTTATCGAATTTCACTCTCCGATTTCGATACTAAAAATCAAAGTCAAGTGTACAAATATCTACTCTATAACTTAACACTTAAGATACATTTTTAGTTCAACAAGTCGGGGTATAAAGTGACAAATTAGAACCTTATTTTTTGTGTCGGATAAATATTAAAATCGTCAGGAGCCCGGGTGAAAGCGGGTTCGTTTTATGTATATACTAGCTGACCCGGCAGACTTCGTACTGCCCCAATCTATCTATACTTATAATAAATCTGTAGAGAGGTCAATTCTGTACATGAAATACATTTTCAAAATAACTATCAGGGGGTGTTTAGTGATCGAAACTGATGCCAAAAATGCAATGAGTAAATTTTTTGTCTGTCTGTCTGTCTGTCTGTATGTTCCTTATAGAAACAAAAACTACTGGACGGATTTTAACGAAACTTGGTACAATTATTCTTCATACTCCTGGGCAGGTTATAGGATACTTTTCATCACGCTACAATCAATAGGAGCAGAGTAGTGAAGGGAAATTTTGGGAAAACGGGAGAAGTTACTCATTTTTTAAGCTTCCGTCGCGTGTGCAGCCTTAATGGTTAAAGTTACATAGAAATCATGTATGACGGAAATATTCTACATAAAATGTCAAAAAAGCATCTTGCACCAGCATACGTCCATCTTTTATGGTTGACTCTCAATAACACGTGTAACTCCTGATAGCTTAGCAGTTCGGAGCATTCTGATTATATTTGTTTACTCTAACGTTTATAATACTCTCACTCATCCCTAATTTTAAAAAGTTAACATTATTACCCATTCAATAAAAAAATAATCATAGAAATCGGTATAGACACACCAAAATTATAGATGAAATAAGCCATACTAACCTTCTACGTAAACGAAGTCGCGGGTTAAAGTTAGAGTTAGCCCAAAGAAACTATTCCACGCGAACGAAGTCGCTGGCAGAAGCTAGTCTATACTAATATTATAAAGGAGTAGAGTTTGTTTGTTTGCTTGAACGCGCTAATCTCAGAAAGTTCTGGTCCGATTTGAAAAATTATTTCGCCATTAGATAGTACATTTATCGAGGAAGGCTATAGGCTATATATCATCACGCTATGACCAATAGGAGCGGAGCACCAATAAATAATGTTTCAAAATCGGGAGATTTATTTTCCTGTTGAGAGCTTCCGCTGCGAACGCTGCGTAAACGGTTAAAGTTTCCCTAAAATGATGTAGAACAGAATTGTTCCCCTTCAAAAGTTCAAAAAAAACAGCGTCAGCATATGTCTATCTGTTAAGGTTGGCTCACTATAACCATTTTTCTACTAACCAAATTTGTTCTAAAATAATGCATTATTTGTGAAGGTGTTTTTATAAAGATGATATTAATCCTTATCCAAATAAATACCTTATTCATAAGAAGTATTTAATTTAAAACAAAATTGCCATTTACATCATTCGATTTCAATGAATATCTTATTTAAAATTACATAGCCGCATAATAATGATCAAGTACTGTGCGCGCCTTTAAGCGCTGGGCCGCCGTGCACGGGCAGTCATCAGTTGGCTCTGCGAGTCCATCCTTCTACGTAAATGAAGTCGCGTGTTGAAAGTTAGCGTTAGCACAAAGTAACTATTCCACGCGGACGGAGTCGCGGGCAGAAGCTAGTACATCTATACTAATATTATAAAGCGGCAGAGTTTGTTTGTTTGTTTGCTTGAACACGCTAACCTCAGAAACTACTTGTCCGAATAGAAAAATTATTTCAGTATTAGAGAGGCCATTTATTGAGGAAGGCTATAGGCTATATATTATCACGCTACGACCAATAGGATCGGAGTACCAATCATCAACAGCTCATATAGGTACGTCTCCACCGAGGAGCTCGAGCCTAACATCGAGGGGGTTTTAGGCCATAGTCCACCACGCGGGCCTAGTGCGGATTGGCGGACTTCGCATGCCTTTAATTGTGACATCTCAGGCATGCAGGTTTCCTCACGATGTTTTCCTTCACCGAAAGCCAGTGGTGTGAATCCGTACGTAAGTTTTTATAAACTCAGAGGTACGGGCCAGGGATTTGAACCGGCACCCTCACGATCGTGAGTCGGTCCGTTCCCTACTGAGCCACCACGGCTTACCAATGAAGAATGTTTAAAAATCGGGAGATTTTTTTTCCTTTAAACGGTTTCATGTGCACGAACACCAAAAGGCTACTCTACAGGTGCGCATGTATAAGCTGACAGATTTCGTCACCATCAAGCGAGGTGTGAGGCAAGGGGATACTCTCTTGCCAAAGCTCTTCACTAATATGCTAGAAGACGTAATTAAATCTCTAGACTGGGAAGAGAGAGGAATAAATATAAATGGCACACGCATGTCACACCTGCGTTTTGCTGACGACCTTCTTCTACTATCTGAGAACGTTGCTGATCTTCAATCTATGCTTACAGAACTACACGAGGCATCCCTGAAAGTGGGTCTACGTATGAACATGTTCAACACCAAGCTCATGGCTAGTCATCCAATTGGAACAGCAACCAGTAATGTGGGTGACACCCCAATAGAACATGTAGACCACTACATCTATCTTGGACGTCGTTTGTCGTTTGACCGGGAGTCTCAGGTGAAGGAGATTGCTAGACGGATCCAGTTAGGTTGGGCTGAATTTGGGAAATTTGATGAATGATGATGAATCTTCCGCTCTAATCCTCAGTGTCTGAAGACCAAGGTATTTAACCAGTGCATTCTGCATATCGTCACCTATGGTGCTGAAACATGGTCGCTTACAAAAGGCGACATGTATAAAATAATGGTTGCCCAAAGAGCCATGGAGCGAACCATGCTGGGCATCTCCCTCGTGGACCGAAAACCCAACGTCGAAATACGACGTAAAACGCAAGTCGTGGATGTGGGTAAACGGATCACGGGATTAAAGTGGGGTTGGGCGGGACATCTGGCAAGGCTGGATGACGGAAGATGGGCTTAAGCTATTACAGAGTGGTGGCCAAGAGAGACACAGGAAACCGGGTAGACCACCGGCTCGGTGGGTAGACGACATTGTCGGAGCAGCGGGTAAGCAGTGGATGTAACTGGCAAAGGACCGTATAAAGAGGCATAAAAATAAGGAGGCCTATGCTCAGCAGTGGGTTATTACGGGCTGATTAAATAGATAGAAAGAAAGTTAAGTAGAAGGATGCACTCATAGATATGGTAACACAATATCGTATAACTTTTTTCCGTGTTTTGAAGTACGACAGGATGGATTGACATATTACAGTTGGTTGTCAAATCTAATGTCAAATATTATGATTGCGTTCAAAAGTTTAAATTGTGACTAAACTTAAAGTTGATCAATTTAAAAACCGACCTAATTAAAAATCAGGCATTATTCGGTATTATTTTCGGAAATTAAAAATTAAATAAGTAATAAATGTTTACGCAAATTAATGTCTAAAAAGAACAAATATAACAGTTCCGAACTTCCGAGACATTTTACATAAAATAAATTTGTGAACGCACACATGAATAGTTGTTACAGTATTTGACAGTATAGGACAACAAATGTTTGACATCTAATAAACAAATCAGCATTTATTGAAATGATTAAGTATTAATTTCACATATCGAGTATTCATTGTTTTTAAGATGTATTCTGCTATTCGGGGCGGAGACAAATCCAACGAATCAATAACCATGAAAATTGATTCAGCAGATCTCGAGTTATAAGTGTTGAAACAAACCCGACTTTCTTTTATATATATAGAAGATTTTCTTATCTCCAAAAACCCAGTTGTTTGATCTTTGGGAATTGAATACATCTGTCTTAGTTTAAGTTCGGTTACACCCACTCGAAGTCACCGGCCTATTTCCTTTGATATTTTATTGAATACCTTTCTAGTTATTTACTGGTATATACTTACATTTGAACTGAGCTATTTTATAACTAAACTCGATAGACAGAGATAGAGATATTCTTATCAGAATGAGGGAAAGAGACAACAGTCGTTTGTGTGACTATGGGATATAATAGGTTAGTAAGATAATAATCTAGACTATAAATGCTTTGAAAAAGATGTCTATAAGTGATAGTTTTGTTTGTATGTTACGTTTATGATGTTTATTAGTACACGCTGTATTACATTAAATTATCACCTCTATTATTAATATTATAAGTGGAAAAGTAATTTTCTCTGTCTATTACGCTTTATACTCTACCTATAGTCTAAACTTCTTATGGCTGGGAAAGGACATGGACTAACTTTGTAACGGGAAAGTTGAAGTTTAGAGCCTGAGAAAGGATAGGCCATAGACTCCTTTTTTCCCGGGAAAATTGAAGATCCCCCGGGAACGCGTGGAGCCACTAGTAGTATAAGTATATACCTAACAATTTATTTTTTAATCGGAAACGTAAAAACAGGTTTATAATATCACTCCAAATAAGATAGGATTATTTCTTTACAGTTTATTTCTTATGGTTGTATGGACCATAAGAAACCGGTATTACTGATATATGGCCTTCCTAAGTTGTCCAGTCACTTGTCTCTATTAGATTTATGCATGTCACCTCGCTGTCTCTCATTATTCATAGAGCCTGCCTTTCTTTGATGTTTCTATAACGTTACGTCATTTTACTCTGGGAGCGAGTGATGTATTCTTGGCAGTAGGTAAATTAATTTATAATCGTTGTTTTTGTTATATTTTTTGTTGTTTGAATTTGACATGTATTATTACGCCGATTACATACCGTTAGTCTTTTATTGACAATTTGTGTATTTATTTCAAATGTATAATATATGTACATAGGTACGTACCTACTCACCTATCTATATAGAAATATTTTTGATGGATTTAAAATGTGATAATTTCCTGTTAATAATTTTTCGTGAAAGATACACATAAAAGGACTAGAACTTAACTTCAAACTTTAAAATTTTAGCTTAAAATTCCACCTAAAATTGATGCTGTATTCAGAACTAGTAAAAACACATTTTAGTGTCAATCTCTTGCACTATGATAGGCATCGTTTACCGCACCAGTACAGCGGAAACGATAGCTCTATTGTTCAGGTTCACTTCCCGTGCCGATTTTATCTGTTTGTCTGTTTGTGTCGTGTTTGTTACGAATTCACTTTCTACATACCAACTCTCATAATAATGATTAACGATATGTGCTATAAATAATTATTAATTTTATTGTTCCGAATATGTTTTTGTTTGGTTAATTGTAACTGGGTTTTTGGGGTTCCAATGAGAAATAAAAGATATTCATTACCATAGTTTCAACCAGTAAAATAATGCACGCAAATACAGCATTCCATCTTCTTCAAGGAGGGAGTGGAGTGATTTTTACAGGGTCGGCAACGAGTGAGTGACGCCTCTGGTGTTGCAAGCGTCCATACGGTAGCCCCTTCCCATCAGGTGGGCCCGTATGCCTGTTTACCACCTGTGTAGATAAAAAAACGTGGTTCAAATAATAACTTTTATCTATCAATTTTTTTTATTTAGTGGTTAAATTTTATGCGTAAATTATTTGCAATGATATGCAGTTAATTGAACTAGTAATGCCATTTTACAAATAGACTTGTCTGCTGAAGTATACATAAGTACATACTTTAGAGCTTTTTAAGCACCCGGATATGTAGTTGCGAAAGTTAATGATAATTGGCCATAGAATGATCTACGCCATTAATTTTTAACGCATTCAAGAAGGGCTTTTACCAAGATTCTTGCCAGTTCTTTGCAGTAGAAGGCTGGCACATCTGCTTCGATCAAATTTAAAAAAAAAACTCTGGTTTTGGAAAAAATCGCTGATTAATTTTTTTAATAAAGATATGAATATTAAAATCCATTGATATAGTTTAGTAGTTAGGTTATTTAGTATTATAAGAAATAATACATACATTCCCACAAACTAATGCATTTATAGATATTAATAATACATATATTCGTAGGATTTGATGTCTAGATAAAAACCACCTGAAAAAAAACTAAAAGTATTTTTGTAAGTAAATGATGACAATATTGTGACAGAACTAACTCAGTTAATAAAGTGCATTAAGTTCACCCACGAGCGTTAAAATAATGAAACATGTGCTAAAAATATTGAAATTTTATATAATGCCATCTATATGATAATTTTTATTGTGAAATATATATAGTAAATAGTTAGTCATTGTAGAAAATATTAAAATAGCTATATTGTTGTTTTATTCGTTATTTTTCTAAATCTAACAAAACCAAAATGTATCTATAAAAAAGTCACTCAAATTAATTGACGCTAAGTTCTGCACTATATCATCTGATTTTCATTCATAAAACATTCGATATGACAAAATAAACATAAAATCAAAACTTTACTTCGCTACGTTTTACACCAGCTATTTTCAGTTGCAATACTTATTTACCAAATAACTTATGTCTACAAACATCAAAGGTAGCGAAGTTTTGATCCACTTCGTGCCAACATCGATCGCAGACATCGCAGTTTATGAATTATCCTAAAAAAATATCAGATAAGCACATTTCACATGCCTTTCTCAAACGACCTTTGACTTCGACCACATTCGACCAGAATTGGACGGCCATTCCGACATACACTTGACATTTTGCGTGTAGAAACTTAATTTTGAGAGGTACATTCACTTTGTTAGGTTGTCTGTTAAATTAACAAAACGATGGACGGAAACCTTGCACTCTATGCCTTTCAGAAACTGTTAAAAAAAAGTATAATGCCAAGTTCACAGATATTTGTTAATAAACATACTAATAAACATACAAGGACAGCAAAACTAGGCCGAGATTGTACTAGGACTATACAAATTTATACCTACCACTTCTAAATAAACTTCTAACTAAACCCCTTCGATGTTAGGGGAGGCTCGAGCTCCTCGGTGGAGACGAGTATGAGTTGTTGATGTTGTTTGTTGTTGACTTCTAAATACATAGGTACTTATATATTCAGTATGTATGGGGTTCTTCAAAAAGAAGTCAATAGGTTCTTAAAGGGTTGGCAACGCATCCGTGATGCCTCAGGTGTTGCAGGTGTCCATTGCCGGTAACCGCTTCCCATCAGGCATGCCTGTTTGCCACCGTCGTCTTGGTTTAAAATATATACAGACATAGAGCAAACATATACTAAATATCCTTTGACAGATGGCGATTTCTGGCCAGACAGAACTTGTATAACTTTTTCTACGCTCAAGTGTACATATTTTACGTTTCTCATGGTCTTCCTACTGTATAACTGATGGTGATCATTTACCATCAGTTTAACAGTTCATTCGTTTGTCAAAAAAACAAAACTAAATTCATATAAGTTGCCTATAGAGTCAGCCTTCAACTCCTGAGCTATATTCTACAAAAGTGATATTTATTGTTGTATTTAGTTTTTGGTTTTTCCAATTAAAACATATGAAACACAAACTCTATCGGATTTATAAGTTACGATTTAGGATTGTTAGAAAGTTAAGGGTATATATACCTAAGGATTAACTATCCCAGTTATTTATTTACAGAGTTTGGAGATTATCGCACGAAAGCCAAAAGCTGTAACACCCTCCTAAGTCCCTAAATATTAACTACTAGCTGTCGCCCCGCAGTTTCGGTCGCGTTTCCTAAAGATCTTCTATTTATTTTTCTTATAAGAACCTCTTTTAGACTATTGGCATTAATAGTGACTATGCATACGTGCTTGTGATGGCCTATTTGAATAAAAAATATTTTGATTTGATTTGATTTATCATGAAAATTATAAGACCAAAAACAACCAAATCGTTTCAAGTTATTCCCAAGTGATCGCCTGCCCAAGGGAAATAGGGATACATTTTTATGTATATAGATTTCGTGTTACCAACGAAAAATGAGTTTCTTATACAATAAATATTTTCATATCATTTTTAATTTACATAACTTAATTACATTTACTGAATAATACGAGGGGAAACTTGTTTATTAAGTTAACGTTGTCTTAAGGCGTTGATGTAGAAATATCTAAAGGAAATTAAAATTACAGTTCAAAAGCTTTGCGTAACCTTAAAGCTCCAGAAGGTTTATTTTTGGATACTAGTAGGATAGAGAGACTAGATATATAGAAACTACTTAAATAGTCGTATATAACTATATTAAAAAAAATCGTTGAAGATGTTTTTATCACATTATCACGGTAATGTTTTGCAAAACGACACTTTCCTATCTCAAGATGTGGATCGCAGATGGCACAGAAACCTCTGACAAGTCTAAGCGTAATCACGATTTCTTGTCATGTTTTGGCAAAACAAACATATTTGCGTCATTATTACCGACTACATAGACTATTTTTAGAATAAACAAAATTCGCACTAGTATCTACAGACCTTTTTCTTATACTATTACATACCAATATTTATAGATAGAAAGGTACTGTGCCTAAAACGAATGCTTAGTCATGAGTGGCTCAATAGTTAGACAGTAACATAAATATCCTGGGACATTTTTATACCTACAATTAATCCGATTTCAAACAGCAGAATTTGTACTACGGTAACTAGATAGCTGATCACCATCGTCATATCAGCCGTAAGTCCACTACATTATGTCGAAAAAATTCAAAATCGACTTTTATAAATCGGCGAATAGTAAAAAATTGCCGCATATATAGGTATTATAGGTGCCACGAAGACAAACCACTTTGTTTTATCTGTCAATGTCAAGGATATATCTACGCTGTAACTTTGGCATACCTACCTACCATGAAATAACGTTTTTTCGTCAACTCCGAAAATTTTGCTATTTTGACTTAGTGCAGTGTTCTTCTGGGGATACGACATATAGATTGCACAGTAATGCACAGGGTGACAATAACATTTATATCCCCACATATTAAAGTATCTTGAAGAGGCCACGTCTTGGATCTCTTTTCTCACGCACGCCAACCAAAAGGACCGAATGAAGGCTTTCAGGCCGTGCGTAATAATACACATATATACCTATAGATAGATAGTTATTTTCATCCGAACATAGAACAAACAGACAACCTATATTCGGACTTAGCGCAGACTGCCAAGCCAGAATGAATGTGAAATCTTGGTCATGCAGTTCTCCTCATGAAGTTTTCCTTCACCTTACATATTTCACTTGTAAATCGTAAATCGTAAATCATAAAGGTGTTCACCTTGCGTCGACACCTTGGACTTGACTCGACAATCATCAAACTTGTTCAGGCAAATAAATAACACGGGCGAAGGCGTGACTGTTAAGGATCGAGCACATTCGGACGGGCCGCAGCGTGTCGGGGCGGAGCGCAAAAATCCGCTCAAATCGCTTAAATACTATTTTTATGAACTATCCACTGTATCGGGCTTTTTTTTTTTAATGGACTAGAAGGTGGTAGCCTCAGATGGCTTTTACACCGTTACGCGGACTGTTTCGGTGAGCGCAGAGGGCACGGTATCGGGCCGCAGCGGGTCGCATTATTGCGAGGCGGATTTGCGTCCGAGTGATGTGGCCCGGCACAGTGTGCTATACCAAACTATACATAACGTACAGTTGCACGCCAATTCTGGCAGTACACTGTTCTCAAAATCTGTTAATGCACTGAGATCCGCCCCGTCGCTAATGTAAGCATTTTACGCTGCGGCCCGTCTTAATGTGCGCGAACCTTTTCGTAACAGCCGTGTAAACAACACACCCTCATACTAGAAACCTGTTGGTGGGAATGTCATGGGATATATATATAACCTTAAGTCGTGGGTAATATGGGCTGGAGTCTCGGCTACATAGTCCTGCAACTTACGGGATACGTCATCGGATTACAATGGCTATCGATATATATATTGTTTTTAAAGATTTATCGATAAGACGATTGATGAATGTGAGTGTTATATTACTTTTAAGATTTTAGTATTTTCAATGTAAAAAAAAATGTTAGGCTGTTTTATTTAATTTTCATTACAATCTTAATCTTTATTTCTGTATACAATTTAACGTTCATGGTATATATTATATATTTAAACATAGATGTATAGGTTTATAGATATTTTCATAGATATATAACAGAGACTAACTTCCGCTCTGCGGTTTCACTCTCCGAATACGGGGATAAATTATAGCCGTGTTACGCCCTGATAATCTAGCTTCGCATTGGTTAAAGAATTATTCAGATCGGTCTAGTAGTTTATTCGTTACATACAAAAATACAAATCTTTGCTCTTTATGGTATTAGTATTGAAACGCATAGATAATAATGTATATTTACATACTATTTATAGATAATAATACATATTTTTATTAGATATAAGGCTAACAAATAATAAGATTAGGGTAAATAGGTACTAACGCTTTTTATAACTAAATCAGAGGTAGCTTTTATGAATGGGCACTTACATTTTTTAGGTCAAAGCTTTTACGTACAATTTTAAATAAGAATTGAAAACAATCAAAGCCAGACATCGAAGAAAAAAGGACTACTTCATAATAATAATTTTATTGGATACTAGTGGCTCCTCGCGGTTTCGCCCGCATTTCCAGGGATCTTCAGTGTTCCCAGGATCTTCCACCCCGCGGTTCCCGGCATATGTCCTTTCCTAAGATCTAGTCTATCTGTATTTCTGTACCAAAGTTTTCGAGTTTGTCGCGACAGACAGACAAGCGCGGTGGAGGACTTTGTTTAATAACATTTAGAAGTGATTTGCGACATGAATGTCACCTTTCTCCGACACATAACTTGAAATTGTTTAAACACGTGCATTGTCCCAACACTACGGCGTTTAACTTTCAAACATGAAATCCTCCAATAGATTAACATAATTACATGATTTCTCGATTAAATTAATTATGAATTATGTGCAACTTTTAAATCCGTCTCTGTTATATTAATAACATGTTTTATTTTTTTCGTAAAACTTTCTATTTCGTCCTTAGATTTTGGTTAGAAATACAGTTTCGATACGCTAACATTGCCCATGAACTCTTGTGTAATGATTATACGCGTGATGTTAATTCGAAGGATAAATAAACAGAAGGGGCCATGAGCAGAAATTATTATTTTGTATATGTAAGAGAAATCAGAATATTGCGTATATAAAGAATATGCAATTTTTTTTCAAAAAACTTTATGGTAGGTAGCGGGACGATAATGTTGAACGGGTTATCCCAAAACATTCATAAGGATCGATTTCGAAGTTTTTATGAAGAAAACATCTAGTTCAAATATTATATTACATCCTTAATGTCCAAAGTATCATACGTCGTTCGAAATAAACGAAAAACCCCAATTCAAGAGTCCTAAAACGTATCTTCTCTGCCGGTCTCTCTAGTTCTTGGTTTAGCAGTTTTACAATCTTGAAACTTTGATCAATGGGCCCCACATAACCCACCTCCTCCCCCCGGAGCTGCCGGGTGTCCTATGAGGATTCCCCTGGGAGATTTATAAAAAAAAAGGCCCGGGTGGACCATGGCCTAAAGTCCAAGTAAAGGGGAAGCTCCAGAATTCTTGTGCTACCATACTTATCCTTGTATGATCATGCCCAAAACTTCAACCATTTCAACCTGAATTCTTTTTAATAGTCATTTAAACTTTTGCAATGCACTCCACTTGTGTCTGAGCGTGTAGGCAGATCTTGGCAGTTTTATGCAACACATATTCCATTTGTGTACATTAAATAGTTTACAGAAGTCATGATTTACCTTATCTCATCACGATATTGTGAAATTATGTCGAAACGGAATGAAGTGCTCACAAGATTGACACTAACGTTCATAATCGTAAGATTTAATTGTGCAATATAGTCTGTTCTTTACGTATATGCTTTTTTTAATGTCAAGTAGGCTATCAATAGATGGTCTAACTGATCACAGACTTTAGGCAATATCACCCATACCAGAATTGGCCGAACGATATGAGCAACTTAGTCTTCTAACTGAAATACAAATATAGGTAGGTTCTAGAACAATTTTTGGACACAGAAGGAACGGAACGGAGGAAAGAATGAATCTAATATATACTTTATTGTTCAAAAAAATAGATTGTTTACAAAAGTTGTTCACTAGCCTCCACACTAGGATTCCCTGTGTCGTGGAGACTAGAATCTCTCTAAACAGAAGATAAAAGACATCTAATTCTAAGACTTCTAAGAGTTATTAGCAACTTCTTTATTAGTTACGGCAGATAGAACTACATAGAAAAGTAGAAAAGAGTAGTAGTATCTCATTCAGGTATTTATGTTATATTTGATTTAGCTATACCTTCTATATAAAAGGTAAGGATTGGTAACTACAGGTAATTCTCAAATTAACTCGATATATGTATTGAAAAAAATATTTTACTTCTGGAATTTTGCAGAACAGTGAAATTAGCTATATGTGTCTTTGGAGATTGTAAATCTGGTGAGAATGGAAGTGAAACCTCGGGACTGAATCAAGTTGTTTCTAAAGACGCGTTAATAATTATTTCTCTTTTACTACAAAACATAAGTACCTATTGCCAAATCAAAATACACATTACGCCAAGTACAATTAAGGTGTCTTTCAAGTTGACAACCCATCCTTCAGCAGTCGGCCAAATATTATAGCCTATGTTTGTAAACCACTCACTTCCATGCCAAAAGACAGTTCACACACGTTTTTTGGGAGACATTGACATTAAGTACCATTGAAGATGTTTTAGGGTTCCTTATCATCACCATAAAACCGTATGACTTTTTATTAGACGTAGAATTGCATATTATGCGACTTTATATGGTTTTCATAGAAATATTCTAGCAGAAATAAGAGATCTCTATTTACTTTAATCAGGTACATCTATGCTGATAGTATAAAGAGGAAAGATTAGATTTTTTGTTTATTTATTAGGAATTGCAACAACTGGACCGATCTGAATAATTCTTTCACCTATAGAAGCTATGTTATTTTAAGCTATGTTATTTGTGTCATAGGCTATATTTGATCCCTGTATTCCTACGGAATCTGGAATAACATGGGTGATATCGCGCGGTGGAAGCTAGTTCATTTATGTGACGTTTTTATTCACCTCCAGATTACCAAAAATAAGTAACGGAACACTCACTAATGTAATGCCATCGTATTTGCCGTTTCTTCGTATAAAAATAAACACTTTGTAGGTGTGAAGTAACTATTAGTCATGTGAAAAGAATCAAAAAATAATTTCGTTATATTACAATACTAGCTTCTGCCCGCGAGGTCGTCCGCGTGGAATAGTTACTTTGAGCTAACGCTACTTCGTTTACGTAATCTCTAAAAAGGAAGAAACGTCCCGATTTTGAAACATTTTTAATTGGTGCTCCGCTCCTATTGGTCGTAGCGTGACGATATCTAGCCTATTACCCTTCCTCGATAAATGGGCTATCTAACACTGATTTTTCTTTTCAAATCGAACCAATAGTTCCCGAGATTAGTGCGTTCAAGCAAACAAACGAACTCTTCAGCTTTATATATTAGTATAGATTATTTTAGAGACCGCAAATTTATACGCTTGAATTGACCTTAAAAAAAGTAAAAGTGAATTTGGTGCGAGATGATTTTGAAAACGGCCTATTACTCACGAAGCTGTTGATTGTGTTTGTGTATTGGTGTTTGAAACTTATGTTAATAAAATTATACCTTATTGTTACTATTTACAGAGTCTATTTTACGTACCTACCTACTATAATTTTACGCGAAATTTGTGTAGCATTTATAATTTATACCATCAGCACTGAATTGTAAATACAGTTTTATTATTAGATACACAGTAAATTACTAAATAACTTACTTATCTAAATATAATACATACCTATAATATTGTAATTTACTTTATGGCTGCTGATATATTGTAGTTTTTGGATTTATTTTTATATATATATATAAGTATGAGCACGTAGTAATCACCTACTCATGACAAAAGCCCTCAAATTAAGTTCAATTGAGTAACAAAGGTGCTCAAATAAGTATGATATTTCTCGACCGTGACCAGAATAGCGTATACAATATTGTACTTCATTCGTTGCCAATCATAGATTAAAAAATCATATAAGCCCATCGACGTATACTCTAGCGATAGACAAGAACGTTCATGTAAAACATTTGTTCAAAAACTGGTAAGAGTTAGAACTAAAGTTCGCTGCAGCGCTGTATAAAGCTGTGTCAACTAACCAAACTATTTTAAAAGCTACAGCACTAAATTGCTTAGAGTATAGTTTTCTCGCGACCAAAACGTCGTAAGCGCCGCAAATTTCATGGCGCTTACGCGTTTCGTTCAGTTAACTACACTAAGATGTCGTCTCTATAGAGTTCACACCGCAGATGTGACACATCTTTTTTACCTACTAAACTTCATTAGAATAAAACTCGATTTCAAAATGTATTATATTAATATTAGGGGGGGCCTAGTGCGGATTGGCGGACTTCACATGGCTTAAATTGAGTACTCAGAGGTACGGGCCAGGGCTTGAATTAACATAAAACAATTATTCAAAATATCAAACTATCACTACTAATTAAAAACTCATTAACAATTAATCAAATTAAAACACTTTCTAAAAAAACATATCAAGTCTGTGTTCAGTTACATATTTTTACCTACAACCAGTTTTAAGGGAACATCTGCACGTTTTAGTATATGATTGTAGAATGGCGTGGTATTTAAATAGATAAATTGTTTTTCTACTCTGGAATTACGAAATTATCACCTATTAATTCACTTAAACAGGAAGTAATTTTACTTAGTTGACTACTGACTAGTTATTTTCGTCCAGGGTCCACTTTGATTCGGATTATCGTTGTTATTAACGCTGCTCCGTGCGCACCCGCACTGAATGAATGTCGAAGCCACACTAAAGTCGGGTGTGGGGACTGCAGTTCAGTTGAGTTGACGAAAGCGAGTGTTCGGATAAGCCATTCAATGGAGACACACCTTGCATTATGGTGCTTAGTCAGACATGATTGACAAGTACCCTTGGAACTAATTAAATAAGTGTCTATAGGAACATTCAAAATACACATCGTAAATTATTTAAATGTCTTTTCTAATCCTACTACTATTATAAAGGCGAAAGTTTGTAAGTATGGATGTATGTATATGGATGTTCCAACTATGAACGCTCCAACGGCTGAAGGGATCTGCTTGAAATTTGGCACAGAGCTAGAATATGTTCTGGAATAACACATAGGCTACTTTTTATCCCGGGAACGCGGGTGAAACCGCGGGGAGCCACTAGTATTGTATAATAAATAAATAAAATAAAATAATAAAATAAGCCTTTATTGCTGTTTTCTTACATTCTAAGTATAATAAGTTTAATATAATATATGTTCGGTTTCATCCACAGCTTGTCCTTCGACATAGGCCTCCTCTAGACTTTTCCATACATTTCTTTCTCTAGCCATTCTCATCCACTCTGAGCCAGCCACTTTTTTAAGATCATCTTCCCAGCGCTTACTTTGTCTTCCTCTACTTCTTTTCCCATCTCTAGGGTACCACTCTGTTACCATTTTTGTCCATTTCTTGTTTGTTTCCCTTAACATATGTCCTGTCCATTTCCATTTTAAGGTTTTACATGTGTTTTTTGCGTTTTTAAATTTAGTTATATCTTTTATTTTTCCTAATCTTACTTTATCTTTCCTTTTTACACCAATCACACTTCTCTCGATCCCATTTTGACATACGTTTATTTTATTCATTAGTTTTTCTGTCCATGCCCATGTTTGGCAACCATATGTGAGACATGGTAAAATGCACATACTATATACTTTCCTTTTCTCTTTGATTGGCATGTCTTCATTTTTCATAATTTCCCTTAGAGACCAATATCTTTTCCATGTGTTAGCTACTCTTCGTTCAATTTCTTTGTGCATAGTATCTTCTGTGGCTATTAATTGCCCTAGATAAACATACTCTTCGACATATTCTATTTTTTCGTTGTTGACTATGATGTTATAAGTCTTTGAAGTGTTAGTCATAATTTTTGTCTTAGCCGTGTTCATTGTAAGCCCTGCTTTCGCACTTTGGTCTGACAATTGCTGTAACATTTGCTGTAGTTTTTTTGGGCACTCTGAAAACAGAATTAGGTCGTCTGCGAAACGTAGGTGGTTGAGCTTTTCGCCGTTTATGTTAAGTCCTTCTTGTTCCCATTGCAGATTCCTAAATATAGTCTCTAGAGCCGCCGAAAACAGCTTGGGTGAGATGGGGTCACCTTGTCGTACTCCTCTTTCTATTGGAAAAATTTCTCCTGTAGTCTCGAGTTTGACTTGGGCTGTGCTTTTGGCGTATATACTTTGGAGTATTCGTATGTACTTTTCATGTATTCCCTGTATACGCAGTGTTTCCCATATGTAGTCATGTTCCAAGGAGTCGAAAGCTTTATTGTAATCAACAAAGCCCAGATAGTATGTTTTGTTATATTCGTTGTACTTTTGCAACACTTGCCTTAGAACATGAATGTGGTCTATTGTAGAATATTTGCTGCGGAAACCTGCTTGTTCTTTTGGTTGATTCTCGTCAAGGGTAATAGTGATTCGGGAAAGAATTATCTTTGAGAATACTTTATAGATGTTAGACATCAGACTAATGGGTCTATAATTACCTATATCTCCCTTGTCTCCTTTTTTGTGTAATAATATGATTGTAGAGTTGGTCCAATCATTTGGAATCATTTCTGTCTCTATTATTTTGTTGAAGATATCTGTTAATATAGGAGCGATCACTGGTGTAGTAGATTTTAATAATTCGTTTGTAATTTGATCCGCACCTGGGGTCCTGTCCTTCTTTTGCATGTTGATAGCTTTAATTGTTTCTTCTGTTAATATTGTGGGAATAGGTTCAGAATGTGTAGTATACGTTTTATTTGTTTCTTTTTGATTTTTACTCTGGTATAGGTTTCGATAGTAGTCCGTGGCTATTTTTAGTATTTCTGCTCTTTTATTCGTGTAGTTGTTGTCTGTAATTTTCACCTTTAACATCCAATCTTTTTTGTTGTTTAATTCTTTGATAGCCTTTTTTATTCCACCAGTTTTTTCGATGTATTTTTTTAATGTGTTGTGTCTTTTAATTTTTTTGTCTTTTCTGATACTTTGGTTAATCTTTTTACTGAGTTCCGATATTTTAGTACGATTACTTTTCTTTTCTTTTTTCTGTAACAATTCTTTCCTTTCTTGTAGCAACTGGTATGTCTCCTCTGAAAATATATATTTTTTGTTTAGTGTATTTATCTTCTTCGTTTCTGTTTTCAATAGGTTTATAAATTTCTCGTATTGTTCTTGGATTGGCAATGTATTTGGTATATCTGTATTTGTTGATTTTCGTAGATTGTTCATAAGTTGAGCGGTGTTACCAGTGCACACAACGTTTGGATTGTCTGTGTGAAACTGTCTTTTGTTCTTTATTGGTGTTCCTGTTATTTTAGCACGTACCATTTTATGGTCAGAATTGAAGTTTAGATTATGTATGATGGATATGTCTTTGATGATTCTGCTATTATTGGACATGATAAAATCAATTTCGTTTTTGTGAAGTCCGTTTGGAGAGATCCATGTCCATTTTTTTGTTTTCTTTTTGTTGAAAAAACTGTTCATGATTTTTAGTTTGTTTTCTAAAGCAAATGTGATCAGTCTGGATCCATTCTTACTCCTTTTACCTTGTCCATATTTTCCCACAGTATGATCTTCTCCACTATTATTACAGGTTCCTATTTGTGCGTTAAAGTCGCCCATTACTATAATATTTTTGTTGCAGTTTTGTATGGTAGATGTTAGATTTTCGTAGAACTTTTCAATTTTAATTTTATCTTCTTTTTTGTCCGATTCAGTTGGTGAATATGCCTGAATGATTGACCACTTTTCTTCTTTATTTAAAGGTAACGTTATGTTAAGTATTGATATTCTTTCAGATATTCCTTTTATTTCCTCTATTCTGTGCGCAAGGTGTTTTTTGATTAAAAATCCTACCCCATACTGTCCTTGTGTTTCGCCTTTGTAGTGCAAAATATAGTTTCCATAGTCATTGATCCCTTCACCAAATCTCCTCATTTCACTAATTCCTATGATGTCCCACTTCACGTCTGTAAGGGCGTGTTCTAGTTCAAGTAGTTTTTCAGTTGTTCGTAGTGATCTGGCATTAAAAGTAGCTATATGTATATCTGATTTCGATTCCCGTTTCGGATTATTTATCTTTAGAGGGTCTTGGTCTTTTTCCCCCACGAGGACCAGTCGGCTTGGGGGAGGGTTTGTTTCTTTCTTGTTTAGTTTATTAATTTTTAATTGTTTTTTCCGATCCTCGGTGCTTGATTGCTATTGGTTCGACGAAGATGGAATGGAGTTTGACCTAATCCTCATCATATCAAACGCATTCTTCCTGTTAGTCGCAGACGAAGTTAACGTTTGCTGTTTTTTTGGTTGGGCGTCCTGTGGAGAATTGGATATTTCCCTTTTCCTCTTTTCTTTGGTGTTGAGGTTTTCTTTAATCACGAGTTTGTCGTATTTAAGATAAGCAAAATTCCCTTTCTTTCTTTCTTCCATCATCTTGGGTTGTAGTGCCTTCCTCTTTTCTAACGTTTCTTTTGAGTAGTCTTCAGTAATATATAATTCCTTAAGTTTCTTTTTATTCTTTAGTATCTCACTTTTCCTCCAACCACTCACTAACGATAGGACTATTGGTCTTGGTTTATTATCTTCATTTGCTTTACCAACACGATGTATCTTGCTTACTTCCCAATCTTCTAAAGTTATCTTCAATTCCTCCGAAAATTGTTTTCTCACGTTATTAAGTAAGTCCCGTACAGATTTCTCACCATTCTTCATTCCATGTATTATTATATTGTTGGTTCTCTTGTCTCTCTCCAGATATTCAACTTTTTTTTCCAAATTCTCGATTTTATTTTTTAATATTTTATTTTCTTCAAAAATAGGTTTTAATTTTTTATCCATTTTCTCCATTAACGTATTAGTCACTTCTTTTGTTTGGTTTTGCATTTCTATTTTCATGTTATCAAATAACAGTTGAAATTGTTCTTCCATTTTTTTTCTCCCGCAATTGGAACTTTTTTTTTTAAATAGGGAAATTTGATTTTGCTTGCTGGCAATATTCAAATGTCAACGTCAATTGTTGAGTGACAGTTGGCTAAGTGACAGTTGATTGATGTTTATGTGTCAATGCGTGACTAATGATAATTTATAAACTCACAAGTCTTCGACCCATTTCTTCTGGATTTTCAACAAATCCCGTAGATATATGGTGTTTTTATATCACGAACACTTTGTGACACACAACTGTTTATTCTGACGTAACTTTTTTGTAAGAACTGTGACTTTATCTATTAATTTCGAATTTATTTCTGGAGCGACAGACACTGTGTTGTTTACGGAACGAGTACCGGAACCGGAAACTAGTATTGTATATGCGAAAGTAACTCTATCTGTCTGTATAACTACAGAACCGATTTAAATGAAATTTGGTACACAGATTGTCCAGAGCCTGGGAAAGGACATAGGCTACTTTTTATCCGGGAAAATGGAAGATCTTCCAGGTACGCGGGTGAAACCACTAGTTGTATATCTTGTTAAAATCCTAATGTTATTTTTTTTGTATAATAAGATTTTCATTCAGTAGAAACAATAATATGTTAATGTGTATGGACTGTTGCATAAATTTCAAATGGCACTCAAATTGGTGAAGAGCTAGACGTGAAAATCAGAACACTAAACAAAGAGCAGTTTTCCTTTTTTACTCCACAATTTGACTAGACCCTCGCATGTATTTATATTTTGGTTGATAAATATGTTGAAGATGGCATTTCCTGTAAGTATCCATGGCCGCAAGACATCGTGTCATTCGTGTACGGTCGTGTACGGTTCCATTTATTTTTATTATAGGTAACATATGATTTTTTGGATTCTGAACGAAACTGCAGTATTTCAAGTAATTTATTTTATACCATTTACAGGCTACATATAGTAATAGAAAAGTTTAATATTGTTTTATTTATTTTTAATCCCAATAAAATATTTATTAATGCGAAAGTAACTCCATAAGTCTATCTGTCTTTTACGATTCACACCTAAACCACAGAACCGAGTTTGGTCGAAATATGGTACAGTTATAGACTAAAACCTGGGCAGACTTTTCATCCAGGAGTTGAAGTTGAAGGTAACGTGGCGTAAAATTGCAGAAACTAGTAGTACTTACGTATTTAAACGAAACTCATCTAAACAATTAATAAAACTGTGAAAGGGCAAATCGGGCATGCAGGTCCCCTCACGTTGTTTTTCTTCACCGAAAGCCAGTGGTGTGAATCCGTACGTAAGTTTTTATAAACTCAGAGGTACGGGCTAGAGACTTGAACCTGGGTCATGATCGTGAGTCGGTGCGTTCCCAACTGAGCTACTACGGCTTCACTCTATCCGACACTATACGATGATTATCTATGTTGGCACATCCAACCGAATTGTGTGAACAAAAAAAACTCATGTTCACTCACCGTGTGGCAACTGAACTCGAGTGAAGTAACTAATGACCAATAAGCAATCATGAGCGAGTGGATACGATACCTATACTAATATATAAAGATGAAGAGTTTGTTTGCTTGCTTGAAAACGCCAATCTAGAATTACTGGTCCTACTAGACCTTTCAGTGTTAGATAGCCCATTTATCGAGGAAGACTATAATATATATATTAGCCGTAGAACCGATGACCGTTGGGGTAAGCGGGTTCTTGAGTGGAGACCGCGAATCGGCAAACGTGATGTAGGACGCCCTAAGGCCAGGTGGTCGGACGATATCTCCAAGGTGGCGGAGAAAAATTGGATGGGAAAGGCCAAGGATCGAGCCCAATGGCGTGCGCTAGAGGAGGCCTATGTTCAGCAGTGGACCCGGGTAGGCTGATGATGATGATGATGATGATATAAGTTATAAATAATAATAAAAATGTTGCAAACTATTCAAAACAATCAAATTATTTAATCCTTCCTTTTTACATATAATATTAGTGTAGATTATGTCTTAAAATATATGTATAACAGTATAGAAAATTACTTACAGCAACTTTACAAGCAGAGAGAGCAATATTTTTAGTTAATCTCTAAAAGTACAGAGATTAACTGAAAAATTGGAATAAACAAACATATAATTCTACTATAGAAGTATAAATCCAGTAATTTCTATCGAGTGTCGTAAATTTATAGGCGAATTAGGAAATTAAACTCGATAATTTAATGGAGCTATTAAGATAAGTACATTATGTTATTTTATTATGTACCTAAGGTTCGGTCAGAGCCGAGGCTTACCTACCTTCGCTAATAGATTCTAAAATAAACTGGCACAGTTTGGCTACACATGGAACTTACATATAATAAACTAGTCGATCCCCGCTGTTTCACCCGCGTTCCTGGAATCTTAAATTTTCTTAAGATAAGTAGGCGTAGGGTGTGTTATTTTTGAACATATTCTAACTCTGTGCCAAATTTCATAACGATCCCTTGAGCCGTTCTAGTGTAAAAGACTGACAAACATACATACATTCTCACAAACTTGCGCATTTATAATATTAATCAGATAAATATTGTTTGGTTCCTCTACGGTTAAAATTTATAGTAACAAACCTCTACTCTATTCGCGAGAGATTTGTAACAACTATGTGATCACGTTCGATGCATTTTGATCGAAACGCCGAGGTTAATCGAAATAATACTTTGATATTAAACAGTACTGAATAGAGCATATATACCTACCTATATTACATGAATTAAGCCCGCAGTTCCAATTTTTTTCGAATACAAATCGGCTCCATATATTATGTGAAAAAGGAAGAAAACAAATTATTTCGTTCATTTTTTTATTTCTCTGTATTTTTTATGAGTTTGAGTACCTACGTAATATTTATTTATTGGATTGTACCTAATTATGAATTTTACTACGTATTATAAACGCTTAATTTTATAATGCGCAGCTTTGACAGCAGATTGGTAGGAACCCCTATAGGGTTTTAAAATAAGAAGTTAAAATTTAATGAGGACTCTGATTGTATTCGTTCTCACTTTGTACCATGTATGGACATCAGCAAGATGTCACTAAATATATGGCGAAAGATATTATAAAGTTACATTTACTTACAAACCTACTTACACAGTTGGTTTTATTTTTTGTTAATGTGTATCAATGAAATTGTATCTCGACCATTTCTTTATGGACGAGAAGTTGTTAACCTCAGATGTCTTTTACACCCCGCGGACTTTTACGCGGACTGTTTCGGTGAACGCGGAGCGGACTGTCAAAACCTAGGAATTTGTCGATGAGCACTAACCATCAAGAACTTAGAAAAAACTTGTGAAGTTCTTGATGGTTAGTGCTCACCACCAATAACAAAGGTTATTTTCAAAATGGATATAATACGTATTATTAATCTTGTAGGTTAGTTAATTAACTTACAATTAAATTACCAAAATAAATCATTGGATATTCTAACGGGGTTTTAATATTGTAATTCGAGATATTATCTTCCCTATAAACCAACATAATTAAAACACAAAAGCAAACACTATCAATTTCATCATCATTAGGGCAGAGTAGTCTAACAAATCCATCTATTCAATAAACCATTTTTCCACCGAACAAATATCCGTAGGGGAGATCCGCTATGAAGGACTGAGGTGAGGACTTTGAGGTACAAGTTCCTAAGTTTTTAACTATAGTATTTACATACTATAGTTAAAAACTTAGGAACTTGTTAACTATCCTAAGTGAATTAGAAATTAATATAGTGTTATTATTTAAACACCATATCCCATAAAAAAACAATTTAATGTAAGAATTATGCGTTTATTTTTTACTCCGCTTTTGTCCGTTTCATTCATGTTTCATTACACAGGTAGCATTGAATAGGACAGTGGGTGTGGGACGGTGGGTGCTGATAAGGACTAGGAACCAATGCCATACTATGAGGCATATGAACACTAAATGTCTATGAAATGCGTTGTTTATACACTAAATGTCTATGAAATGCGTTGTTTATACACAATATTTTTTATTTAATGAAGTCAAACACTTTAATACATCGTTAACGGCGAACATAATATGAATGATTTAACGAAAAACAACAAAGTAATTTAACTTTAAACTTTTAATTGTTATTTTCAATTTGGCAGTATTAAAAGTAGGTGTGATTTTTTTTACAGTATATTACTTATGTAACACTTTGGCGGAACTCAAACTGAGATCATATAATTCCGGAACCGGACGTCCGTTTCAACTCGTCGGCACATGTCCGATTCATTCCAAATGTAACCTACAAACATTTTAACCAAATTCAAAACAATTAAGTATTGATAAGATAATAACTCATCGTTCTTTATTTTCTTGATAATATATCACAACATGAACAACCATCACAGATGCAGCTTCAGTTTTAATCGAATTGTTAAGGACTTTGCAAAAACCCGAAATTATTTACGAAAGACGTTGCATTCAACAAAGTGGACAGCGGTGAGCTAAATAATGGCCGCCGAGAACTGTCATCGCTGTGGGTTTGTCTACGGCCATCAGTGTTGCCAACAACCAAAAAACATGAATACGGTCCTTAAGATTTTTTTGCCAGAGCAAAATAAGTGGGATAAACTAATAAATATAAGTAGGTAGACCGAAGATCAGCGACCGTTGCCTAGCAACCACCCACGCGACCCCGCCGGCCGGTACTGTTTGTTTAAACTTTGCGAATTAACATTCATGCCTAACTTGCCACAAGGTGCTCATAACATAGACGTTTTAACCATTAAGTGAAAACAACTTTATTTTCCTAGCGTTGTTTTTTTAATGACATGAGTGTGTCTCTTTTGTTGGGCTGTCTTTGTCTCGTTTTGGCACGGGATATATGCGGAAATTTATATAATGTTGCTCAAAAACCCCCATCTAAAAATGTAGTCATTTGATTTTGGAAAAGATGGACTGAACCTAGACTTCTTTTAACTTGCTTTAAGAACTTGCTTTGAACCTGCTACCCAGGGTACTGATGATCCACGGGCACCACTCACGCGCCACTATACAGAAGACATCCCGGAGGTCGACGTTTGCGAGATTAGGGCGGCTCTGAGGCAACTCAAAAACGGCGGGGCCCCGGGTGATGACGGCATTACTACTGAGCTGCTCAGAGCTGGAGGGTTGCCTATCCTTACAGTTTTGGCAGACCTCTTTAATTCCGTCATCCTCCAGGGCACTGTGCCGAGGGCGTGGACAGAGAGTGTGGTTGTGTTGTTCTTCAAGAAAGGTGATAAGGCTCTCTTGAAGAACTACAGACCGATCTCACTCCTTAGCCACGTCTACAAGTTGTTCTCGCGAGTCGTCACGAACCGTCTCGCTGGAAGATTTGACGAGTTCCAACCTCCGGAGCAGGCCGGGTTGCGTAAAGGCTATAGCACCGTAGACCACATCCATACTGTTCGACAGATTATACAGAAGACGCATGAGTATAATCAGTCGCTGTGTATGGCCTTTGTGGACTACGAAAAAGCCTTCGACTCTATCGAAACTTGGGCTGTTCTGGAGTCTCTGCAGAGATGCCATATCGATTGGCGATATATCGAGGTGTTGAGATACCTGTGTGATGCCGCCACAATGTCAGTCCAAATCCAGGACAGGAGAACGAAGCCCATTCCTCTTCGCCGCGGTGTGAGACAGGGGGATGTTATATCCCCGAAACTGTTCTCCACCGCGATGGAAGATGTCTTCAAAACCCTGGAATGGAATGGACGAGGCATAAATATCAACGGCGAGTGTATCTCTCACCACCGTTTCGCTGACGATATCGTCATCTTTGCAGAGACGCTGGAGGAGCTTGACGAAATGCTAAACGGCCTAAACGATTCCTCTCGACGAGTGGGTCTTGGCATGAATTTGGACAAGACGAAAGTTATGTTCAACGAGCACGTCATGCCAAGACCAGTGACCGTCAATGGCGTTCCCCTCGGGGTTGTGGACGAGTATGTGTATCTTGGTCACAAGATACGGGTAGGCCGCCACAATTTCGAGGGAGAAGCTAATCGGAGGATTCAGTTGGGCTGGGCGGCATTCGGCAAGCTCAGAAAAATCTTCACGTCGACCATTCCGCAATGCCTGAAGACAAAAGTCTTCGAGCAGTGCGTCCTACCCGTAATGACATACGGAGCCGAGACGTGGACACTGACGATGGGGCTGGTCCAGAAGTTCCGAGTTGCTCAGCGTGCTATGGAGCGAGCTATGTTGGGCGTATCTCTTACGGATAAAATCAGAAATGAGGATATCCGTAAGAGAACTAAAGTAACTGACATAGCTCGCAGGATCAGCAAGCTGAAGTGGCAATGGGCCGGCCACATCAGTCGTAGGACCGATGGCCGTTGGAGCAAACGAGTCCTAGAGTGGAGACCGCGTCTCGGCAAACGTAGTGTAGGACGCCCTCCAGCCCGGTGGTCCGACGACCTACGTATGGTTGCCGGAAGGGGCTGGATGAGGAGAGCGGAGGACCGGGATAAGTGGCGCGCATTAGGGGAGGCCTACGTCCAGCAGTGGACTGTATAGGCTGATGATGATGAAGAACTTGCTTTAATCTCGAACATTTTCGTAAGTAGAAGGTAGGTAAGCTAATCGCAGATCTTATAGATCACATCTTAGATTTCAGCATTTTAATGTATGATAACCTTTCATAACTTGCCTTTCTTTCTCTTTTTCTTCCAATTCACAAATTAATATGTGACCGTCCGTCCGTCCTTTCCTCTTTTTTAACCGACTTCCCAAAAAGAAGGAGGAGGTTCTCAATTCGGCCGGTATTTTTTTTTATTTTTTTTAAGTATTTTTTATTTGAATTCGTGGACAATAGTGTTGGTTATACGTTATTTAAATAGATTTAATTAGCTCCTAAGTACATTATATTGTATCGTGTAACTGTTTTTTGTCCCTAAATAAATAAATAAAATAAATAAATAAATGTTAGATTATTTAGAACTCGGCCTATTTTTTTTACAATTCTCCTATCCTCGCAAAAGTCCTATTGGCCGCATTTAGCTTTTCAACCATATTCCACCAGGTCAATAAGGTCGAGTATACTATGGCAAGGTTCAGGCTATAAGTGGTTAACCTTATAAGAGAAAGTAAATTGATCACTGGTCAATTATACAGAACAATGTGGTGATACATAAGAGTGCTTAAATAGCGTTACTTTCAGGGCTATCCCCTAAAATAAAAAAAATAAAAAGAGCTTTATTTCTTGAAATCATTACATCAAAATTTAAGCCGAGACTTAAGAGTACCTAAGTAATAGGAGATACTTGTGTTGGGAATGACTCACAACTTCCCACTTGGATGACAAAGATTTCACTTAACAATATGTGTTTATAAATAAGTTTATAAGAGAACAAATTAAATACATATTTAGGCTTTTTGTACTGGGTAAGAATTTTGAAAGCAATCCGCTTACAAAATTATTAGGGGCTATATACGCCTCGAGAAATTTATCTCTTCCCATTTTCTCATCAGTAACTGTTGTTGTCTTGTTTAACGGATCTATCTTAGATCATAAATCGAAAAAAACAATAAACCTTAATATTAAAAATATATACCCCAGCTTAAAAAAATATTTGTCATGATAAATAGTAGGTATCTAATTAAAAGTATTAGTTTAACGTATATGGAACACATATACAAAAACATTAATATTGTTTTAAAATGATTCGACGGACAACCCTACTTGACCGAGATGGTTATCAAAATGCCCACTAAAATGTTACGTTATTTTTAATCGCTCATTGTCTTACCGCTGAACTTATAATCACATGGATATATCGTAATGCTACATTTTAGCCTACCCACCCTTGCTTCCTACGTACCTTCTCCACCGTACTTAGGGTTGCTTCGAAAAAATTATATTTTGCTAAGATCTTAATTCTACTAATATTATACAGGCACTTATGAATTAGGTAAGAAGGCTTAAACCCCCTCGTTGTTAGGGGAGGCTCATGCTCCTCGGTGGAGACGTATATGGGCTGCTGATGATGATGATGATGACTTATGAATTGTCAGACTATAACGCAGTTTCCTCTTACCTCTATCTTACCTCAAAACAAGCTCTTTTTAGAATCAAAATGGTCACGTATGACGATTTTTTTTTATACCACAAAGGTGGCAATTTACACGTTGAATAAATGTCCCAGGATTGCTACTGGCTCTTCCACCTTTCCACTCACATACTTACCTACCTATATATTTTTTGTTGTGGTGAAAGTATATTTTAGAGGTAGGATGTGCATAAGGAAGTAAAGGGTCGTGTTATATGACAAGCTTTATGGAAGCGTATTACGTACTGAGAATGAGTCTATGATGATACTGTACCGTGCTTTGTGTGTAAATCGAGCGGTTATTGTGTACTGCCGTCTACGTGTTTGGCATGGGTCCATGTCTCAGAAAACAAATACTTATAAGAAATCAATATTAAACCAAAAGGCCTATTTTGATGCTAACATAAGCCTTATAACATTAGCTGTCATTACATAGTATGAAAGCAAGGTTTCTCGGCGCCTGTAAGTAGGCTTACCTTTTGAACTCGCAACGGATTTAAAGGCGACTTTCGACAATAGATAGAGTGATTTAAGAGGATAGTTTTTATATGCATAGTTTAATATAGTTTTGTGGGAAATTATGCTTTTAAAACCGTATGAAGTCGGGGCGTCTCGCTAGTTGTGTTTAAACGATTATTTATCGTAGATCGTTTCCTGTTGAACTATAATATTTTTTTATTTTATTTGACGCATTAAATAATAATCTCGCAACATCCTAGATATTCACTAATTAGCTGCATTTAATTGCAAAACTATAAAATTGGACTGATTCAGCAATAAATTTGTCTGCTCCACCTCCACCTCATCTAAACTGTATTAATTATATATAAATTAATCTTACATGTTCTTTTGCATAAACGCTATTTCCTTTTATCTCAATTGAAATGATTGATCGTGTCATTTAAAAAAAAAAAAGTCATAATAATTTATATTGTATAGTTTATTAATTTGAAACCTTTTATGTCATAGTGTTTTATGTAATAAGTACCTACCTAGTCCTAAAGGTATTTACGGTATGAATCAAACTAACATAGGTACTCAAATACCTTTAGTTTAAAAGGTATAGGTATAGGAAATTAAAGCAATTATTGTCTTCGTTTTAACGATTTATAGGGTACATTTTTGTTAGTATTTTTTTTTAGTTGACAAATACCTTCGTCATTATTTTATGTCACGGTTTTATAAAGCTTCTGTAACATAAGCCAGGTTTTTGTCATCCGCGGTTCGATGTCACAGGTTCATCATCGGGAGTTGGGACAAGATTTTAATTAAAAATATTAGGTAAAATGTATTTTCACCCATCACTCCTTTGTTCATATTACAAAGGAAAAAATTACAATAATTATTTTATCGTACATAAGTAACGGGAAATATTGTTAAAAATAATAATGTTACAAAAAATATTTTGTGTTAGTTACAAAAGAGATTTAAAAGATAATATTATAATTTGTGTTAAATCATGCATTTAATTATAGTTTATGAATATAATTTTATGACTATTAGTTATATGAAAAGGCATTAAGAGAAAAATTTCACCACACAAAGCTTATTTACATATTTCTGTGATAATAACTGACATCTATTCAATTATTTTCGCAAATAAATTTCGTATGTATTAATTCCGTAATTGGATCTTTATTTCTTGCTAGATTATTTTGAAATTTTATACGTAAGTGGGTTAAATATAGATATAAAGCAAAGCTTATGAGTATTTCACACGACTAAGCTGTAGGTACAGTGACAAGAAATGAAAGATGCATTTAAAAGCCCGGGACAGAAAAGTTATATTTCTCTGTTTGTCAAAACTCTTTAAGTTAACGTTTTTTTGTATCCTGGCACATTTTTTTACACACGACCAATCTGATTCCAAACTAAGCTTGACTTTGGTTAGAGATAGCTGATATACTAATATTTACACAGAACAAACAGACGTGTTCATCATCTTTTTTAAATTATCTCGCTCGCGGTTAGACGACAAGATGGTCAAGATAACCGCTCATTTTAGCTTACATTTAAACGCTATGTAAGCAACAACCGGTTGATTGTAGTCTAGATATTACACTGAACGCTAGGATACGTGTAATTCACTGTTTTTGCGAGTTTAGAAAGCGATCCGCCGGCCGCGGTCGCGAGTTGCATCGTAATAAGAGGAGAGATCCAAAAGGTGAACGGAGTTTGAGCTTCCTTGCGTCTCAATCATAGGCCAATCACTGAAATTATCGGACAGCGCCGCATTAGGTGTTATGGAATACTATTTTCGAAAGAAAATGAAATTTCCTTTTTTTTGCTTTGCTTTTTTGAAGTGAAAACTTTTGTTGCTTTTTATTTCAAGTTTATGGTTCAATATAGCTATTAACAAATGAGGTTTCATTTCCATTGTGTAATGCTACACGTTTTGTAATTTTTAATAACATTTCGACATTCCAAATACGAAATTTAATGAAAACTAAAAGGAATTTCTAACTAAACCGAACACGATAAAATATGAATTTACTAACTGAATCAAGGTTATAAATTTAAAATTACAATCACGTTCATAATGTAGATCAAGTTTAGGAACTTGTTTTTAGAAATTTTAGAAAATATCTAGAAAGAGTAGTTTTTAATCCTAATCTAAATTTCTTTATAACATTTTTATCGTTTGAGGACACCATTTATACAATACGTTAAAACATTTTAATAATTTATACGCATTAAAATGTCTATTTATTTGTCTGTTTAGTAACAACTTTAGAATTTGAATACTGAAATTAATTTACCGATATTTTTCGCACATATGTACGCTCACAGAAATAGTCCTTTAATTTAAGTACAAAATCTTCTACGACAAGTACCTACTTGTAGTACCTGCTAACATGTACTTGTTTGAAAACTATTTACAAATAGTTTTGCAAGTTATTTTCCCAAACAATTATAATGTACGCACGAAATATACGCAAAGTGAAATTTCCAGTTATGTGTCCAAGCGACCGACGCGGTGACGGACCCGTATTATATATATTGAAGGTTTTAGTTAACGCCTACCAAATACGCATTTCTCACGGCAAATATAATATAAGAATTCAATGACAGATGAAAATATTTTAAACGACCTTTTGTAGCAAGTATTTTAGTGAAGAATACGAAGACTTATCTATTTACACTAATAATATTATATAGAGGAAAGATTTATATTTTTGTATGTAACGGATAAACTCAAAAAGTAAGGTACAGTCGCCATATATCGTCCCTTTTTTGTAAAAAAAATCTTAAAAAACAAAAAAAAATACTACAGTAAAAAATGAAACGTCAAACTTTAGCTACAATATTCCTTTATTCTTAGAAATAATCAAAAATGCGTTAACGCTTTTAGGAAAAGTATACAAATGGCTTTAACAAAAATACTCATATTATCAAAAAAAAAATTCAAGCTCCTAATTACGTCCCGGGGACGATATTGAGATCACAATAATCAGTACATGAACTGGAGTTGTACTCCTAACACATTTATATCTAATCAGTGCTTCTTTAATTATTTTAATCATTGGTAAGGTACATGTAGGTACTTCTAATTCTCCAAACAAATAGAGCAGACAAATTTTGGTCCTGGATTTTCAACGCAATCTTCGTGCATCCATTGGAAACATTGTATGCATCTTATCCATTTTTCTCCTTTTTTGTCTTGAGAATACATACATACAAACTGGGCATTCAGCGTCATCATTCTCGCTATCTTCTTCGTCAGTAGACACCAAATCTGGCTCATCATCATTAGTTGATTCTTCTTCAGAGGACAGTTCTTTGCGTCGCTTTTTGGTTTTGTTTTTATTTTTGTTGCCTTCAGCTGGTTTTGTTTTTTTTACATTTTCGCTTTTCTTTTTTCCCAATCTTTGATTCTTCTCTGTCTGCTTCCTTACAGCTTCTATTATTTCTATTTTGTGTGGTGAGGCGGTGACTATCATCGCTTTACCTCTTCTTGTTGAAGGTGTAGGTGCTTCAATAACGGGAACAGGATGCAAATCTGCTGGAACTATAAATGGAGATGAAGGAGTTATAACCGGTTGTGATAATGGAGTTGTTTCATTGTCCATTATAGAATTTGAATAAAAAAAAAACATATAAATCTACAGTTTCATGCAAAAAGAAGTGATATGAACGTTCGCGATCCATTCACTGTTCGAGATCCTAATACCGTCCCGGGGACGATATAAGGTTCACGTAAGGGGACGATATTAAGAAATTTCAATTTATTTTGGCTCAATTATTTAAGCAAAAAACGTGTTATAACCTGAAATTTTTACTTAATCGATTAACATCTGAGGTGATAATAGTTAGTTTGGCAAAAAAATTGGATCAATAAGTCAGGCATCTCAATATTTTATGGAATCCGAGAATATTTCAATAAAAAACTCACTTTAAACACTTTTTTTGATTTTAAAATTTCTGCCGGTACGAACGTCGTGACGCCCTCACTTCTTCACAATGGCCGACTGATGCAGCTAGCTTCTAGTTCGTGTCACTAATAATAGATGGCAGTTTTTAATGAAGTAGATATCGAAGGGGACGAAATTAGGTTTGGGGACGAAATTTGGCGACTGTACCTTACTGAACCGATTTTAATAATTATTTTTTCATTAGAAAGCTACACTATCACTGAGTAACATAGGCTATATTTTATACCTGCATTCCCACGGGAACGGGAACTACGCGGGTAAAACCGCGCGACTAATATGTGTTTAGGGCTAAATCTAGTTTCGTCGCACTGTTCCCAAAGGCTCTTTAATTCTCACGATGTAAAAAGTATCTATCAAATTCATACATGATATTAGCTGTTCTGCTTTAGTTACAAACATCCATACAAACTTTCTCATTCATTAATAGTAAGATTAGTAGGATTAATATTCTATTATATGAATACCATACAAGCCTACGAATAATTTAATATGAATAATTATGTAAAATGCATGTAACATGTCAATAAACTTTCACATAAGTGAAAAGGATATAAAATAATCTTATATGTAAAATTATCGTGTCACAATGTTAGTTACCATTCCTCCGAAACGGCATTACCGATTTTTATCAAATTTAATATGCATATTCAGTAGAATTGATAATGAATATCCTGGGACAATATCGTGGGAGATTTTTCACACACAACCAATCTGATTCCAAACTAAGCAGAGCTTGTAATATGGTAACTAAATAGCTGATATACTACTTTTAAATACATACTTATATAGATATTTACATCCAGACACAGAGCAAACAGATATATTCATGCATACAAATGTTTGTCTTGGGTGGGATTCGAACCCACGACACGCGGCTTGAAAGTCAGGGTCACTAACCACAAAGTCAACCGGGCTGTCTCTTACTATCTAATTTTCATACCCATAAGTGATCATGGGAACGGGAACTGCGGTTGAAACCGCGGGGCGGCAGCTAGAACATTATAAATACCAAATCGGTCCCTGTACCGGCGGTCACGAATACCAATAAAGCTTTTGTAATAATACTTAATACACTTTCAACGAATCGTTGAAATTTTATTATTATACACATTTCTATTCATGTTTGTTTCTGTAATATTCTATTAGGCGATATTGGTGTATTCTCTTTTACGATGCAATGATTTCAAGTTATGTTTTTTGACAGCCCGGTTGGCTTTGTGGTTAGTGACCCTGACGCAGTCGTGACTCGGGTCGTGGGTTCGAATCCGACCCAGGACAAACATTTATATGCATGAATGTGTCTGTTTGTTCTGTGCCTGGATGTAAATATCTATAGAAGTATGTATTTAAAAGTAGTATATGTAGTATATCAGCTATCTGGTTACCATAACACAAGCTCACTTTGATGCTTAATTTGGAATCAGATTGGCCGTTTGTGAAAATTGTCCCAGGATATTTATTATTATTATTTTTTGATTACTACATATATCGGTCGATTCGTATGATACCCTTGTGAGTGGCAGAATTAAAACTATGGATTTATTTTATGTACTAGTTGCTCCCTGCGGTTTCACCCGCATACCCGGAAGATCATCCGCTTTCCCGGAATAAATGGTAGCCTATGTCCTTTCTCAGACTCTAGACTATCTGTGTACTTCTCATTTAAATCGGTTCAGTAGTTTTAGCGTGAGAGCCAGACAAATAGAGTTACTTTCGCATTTATAATATTAGTATAAGTAAGATAGTAATTTTTATATATTTTAGTATAAAGCCTTTATCTAGGTCCTATCCACATAGTCACAGTTTTCGTTCATACCAATTATTAATCTCTAAATTAAGCTTACGGAAATTATTAAATTGAAAGCCATTTAATCTTAATCAAAATATAAAATGAATATACAAACACTTTACATCATTTTAAAAATTTGGTTATATTTGTTATTTTTACTACAAAACAAGTGACCATGAGAAAACTCGAGCAAGTTTCGGAAAGTACAATTATATTAGTCTGCCTACGCTACTTACCCGTGACCTCATTGTTTGATAGAAGGTTAAACCGCCAAATGTGGGTCGAAGAGCTGGATTCTCTACTTACATAAAAGTTTAAAAATTGACCTTTCAAAAGTGGAAATAATAGTCTTGTTAAGTTTTCTTTTCACTTTAATAAACCTTTTAAGTTAATTCTCTTTATAGCGGTAAAACAAATGAAGCACATAAGACGCCATTGGTAATAGCTTAATGTCTTTCCAGCTCTAGGCTATAAGCCTATTAAATGCAGTTATCAAACTTAATGCAGTTAACAAACTCAGTGGCGTAGCGTGGGTCATTGTCGCCCGGGGCGGAGTAATAATTTGCCGCCCTTTTGTCGCCACAAAAATAATGATGGCGTTTTTTTTTAGAGTCACAAAATTTAGAAGTTGTTTTTTTTACTGTAATTTACTACTTGTATTTGCCGCCCTGTTTTCCAATTTTGCCGCCCTTCCAATAGTCCCCACATGCTACGCTACTAAACAAACTTATTTATTTAGTTTAAACTTTGAAATTTTAACGGCATACGCCAAATCTTCTGAAGCTACCACTACTTATTTGATTGTGCGTGAAGTCATTAACGGCAGTGACTGAAAACGTGTGCTGCAAGGATAGCAATGTTTTTACTGAGTTTACTTAATATTTCGACATAATTTATTAGTATATTATCTTGTATCTTATATTTTGGTTTCTTAAATATGTTTCCAACGAAAAAACGTATTCAGGCAAATGTGAAAAAAACGATAAAAATGACACAATACCATTTCTTATTTGCCAAAAAAAGTGGCTAAACGCCGTGAAAACATATGGCACATTCAAAGATATGCGAATTCCAGACACATTGCGGTATTATAGATGTTTTATTTAACCGTACCCCAACGGATTCCTATCGGATACGTTACAAAATATTTAATTTACGACCACCAGAGATATGTGGGACCGTATCTGACATACGCGGGCTCCGACCAAGCATTACCTAACATCATAGCTTTATATTATGTCGTCGTGATATTGTAAAAACTGTTAGATTATAATACATCTAAGAAGATTGTGAACTATGCTGTACTATTTACAATTTGACGCATTCCTTTTTCATTGGATTTTAATCTGTAGATGGAAATAATATATGAGAACCTTCCCTTACCAAGACTGATAAAAAATGCCAATAAGTATTAAGTAAAAAATAAAAGAAAAACTCTTAAACTATCCTAAAATAACGTAAACCAAGCAACAGTTCACACTCTTAGACAGTTTGCGAAAAACCGTTACATCACCTAGCCAGACATAAGCTAGCTTACCGGGACATTCAGTGAAAAAGAATATACCTATAACAAAAAACCTATCTTGTTTAGTCACAGTTCACAATCCATCTTCAGTTTGCAACTTCGAGAGAAAAAATCAGTTATATTAAAATATAACAGTGTTTACAATTTTACGGTAACATATACGTTTCCACTATAACCACTATCTTATAAAGGGTACCGACTATTCAATGAGTTCATTTCTCATCAAGTCATCATTTTTAATGAAACTTGAAATAGTTTTAGCTGTGGACATATTTCAAAATATTTACCTTATTTGATTTGTAACACTATAGTCACTATGGTTTTTCAAAGGTATCTAATACTTATCCTTAAGCTCTTATGCATGCTTGTTAATATAATTCTGCCTTTTATCTTCGATTGAGACTCAAACATCAAATCTTTCAATTGCGTGTCCTTTAATGAATAAAATGGATCAATTTACATCCGTTGACATTAATTTAGACAAAAAATATTTACACTTATTCACACTACTGTGCTTTGAATGGAAATAAAATCAAATACCAATGTGTGGCTCATAGAAACTACTACAACAGCTGCTTCATAGTTTAAATAATTAAATAAATTCATGAGTTCAAGGTAAAGATAGAAAGTAAAGACTACCTGGAGCAGCTAACTAATTAACTTAAGTGTGTTTTAATTTAAACCTTTTTTTATTTGACCATTAACATATTTAAGCTGCTGACAAATCAAAGTTCATTTAAGCTACTGACCTCACTTATTACAATAATATTTTTAACATTTTCAATCTTTTCACATAAGTTAGGTAGTTTTCTTAAAGTGGCAAACATTTTCAAAACTCGAAGCCATTTATTCAATTTATCCTTTAAAAAAGGCTGCTACCAATTAGGGAGTCAGCATGTATGAAACTGACATTTCAGAATAAACAAGTTAAGTGACAGTTATGTCACAGAGTAGTAATATGAGTAGGTACATGTGCGTACGAGCAGCATATCTAAATCGGATTGTGCATTACTCTCTCTCGTAACGAGTATTATTTACATAAGTAACATAATCTATGGCTTTGGGGTCACACGCCATCGCCCAATGAATATATACGACTGCTAAGATTTAAGGGCATTATATTTTTAAATTGAATTGAATACGTATTTATTTTAATGAAAAACTATTTTTCTTAAATTGTTTAAATGGCTATGAATATGGGTAAAATATTTTATTGCAGTGTCAAACCTCTTCCTATCTTTTTGATAAGGTTTTTTTTAAATTCAAATTTACTTGTGGTAAAACTATTTATACTCAGATTATTCCTTGTAGGCAGAGAAATGACATTTCCAGTGTTGCAGGTTTTTAGTCCCAAATAAATAGTGTTGTGGTAGATTCGAATTTTTACAACTAACAGTCGGCTAAGGACAAAGGAAACTCGACTAGAGTTTCCTTTTTTTTATTCAATGTCAGATTGCCTTTATATAAATAAAAATATGTAATTTATGGTAATAAAACAGAAGACATACACGGTAGGTAATTAAATATTACATAAAATACTCTTATGTATATTATTTATTTTTGGCTATTGGAAGAACTATAGTCATCACTTGTCACGCTATGGACTCCATTTTGTTTTGGAAGCGACTATTTGTACGGGTACTGGACAAATAAATTATATTTATTCGTACATTTATTAATTTTTTTTAATTAAACATGAATTGGATGATTAGCTTATGTTAGGTTAATTAAATTAATAACATTTATTCGATTTTATTTATTTAATTTTGGTTTCAATTAAATTCAAATTTAGTTTTAAAAAAATTAAATTTTGGGATTTTCGACTAGATTTATGTATCGGATACTGAAAGAACAAAACTGCCGAACATCACTATTGTAGCGGGTCACCCTTTTTGTATCAGTGACAGTTGCACTTGTCATTTCTCTGACTCGAATTATTAATCCGACTATAGATAGGTACTCGGTACGTTTTTTTAATTTTAATGACAAAAAAATGTTGGGAGTGTCTACTTTGTTTTACCATATTGATTTTTATTTGACATTCTCAATACCAAATAACTTATTTATAAACTACATAATTTAATAAGTTAGTAATGAAGCCTACATAATTGAAGTAATGATTACAAGCCAGTAATAGAGGCTGAACATAATTATATGTGTAAATTACAGGGCGGGTTATTAATAAAGAAATCACTGGCAGCCATCTTGGATGTCAGGGTAATGAATACGTGCTCTCGCCTAGTTTCAGACTGATGTTTTGATTGTATAAATTACAGCTAAACATAAAATAAACGCAGACAAACGCTATTTTAGCTGTGTTATTTGAATATCAAAATATTGATGTGACTTAAAAAATTATATTGTTATTAACATGGTATCACACTAATATGAAGGCAAAAGTTTGTGAGTGTAAGCATATGTTTGTTTACCGTTTATGTCTAAACGGCTGGAGTGCTTTTGATAAAATTTGGTATGGAATCAGCTGTCAACTTGGATCACATAATCTACTTTTATCCCGGGAAAATTGAAGATCATCCGGGTCATCAAGCGGGTGAAACCGTGGTGCAGAAGCTAGTTGTTTGTTATAAACACAGCGTTAGCTATTATAAGAACATTTTCATCCATTGACGTTATAGCATTATTTTTTTAATGTTGGCTACACCTCTTTATAACAATTGAATGGTAAGATTATAATATAAATGTTTTTGAAGACGATGGTAGGGCCTGTAGTCGCAAGCTCGCTGAAATCTGTCAAGTTTAATGTAGTTTTTTTGCTCATATAAAAGTTAATCCTTATTTTCATGAGTATTTAAGAAGTAGAGCTCTGAGTGAAGTCTTATAAAATATAATCTATTCTCGGAGTGACGTGTTTTACGTGCTACAAAACCTCTGGAGACTTACAAAATTCATGTCTTATGTACCTATACTGCTCATATTGTAAGTACTAGTGACTACAAACAATTAGATGGACTGGGTACCTATTTTATGTTCATCATTATCAGCTCATATACGTCTCCACCGAGGATCACGAGCCTCCCCTATCAACGAGGGGGTTTAGGCCATAGTTCACCACACGGGCTTAATGCGGATTGGCGGACTTCACATACCTTTAATCGTGACATCGGGCATGCATTCCTTCGCTGAAAGCCAGTGGTGTAAATCCGTACGTAAGTTTTTAAACTCTGAGGTATGTAGGTACTAGTGAGTCGGTGCGTTCCCAACTGAGCCACCACGGCTATATTTTATGGAAGTAAGGTAACTATTTACTATTCCTTTGGCAACGAATTTATAAAAATGTAGTTCAATTAGTAAGTTCCATACATCTGGGACAAACTGGCACCTGTTGGAATTGCGTAGTTTGCAAAGTTTTATTAGGATAGGTCCTCGACTTTAATTACTTTTGGGACCAGAACCCCCGGTCGGGCCTATTTTCAGTATAAGTATTTTATTAGGTAGGTAAGTAAATAGGTAGGCAGGCTATTTCCATAACTAACTTTTAACGTTGACATAAATTTTGTAGATTTTGAGAATTGAGTTTAAATGAATTTTTACTGCTGATTAAAAACTAAAACTTATTTAATAGATGAAAAATAAACTGAATCAAGAACTGTAATATAAATAGTAAATAACTTGAAACACTATGTTGATTATTAAAATGATTTTCATTCGAGTCTAAAATGTACTTCACAAAAAAAAATTACTATACTTTTATAGTTTTTTTAGGAACTGACATCGAATATCTCAATGTATGAATTTACAGAATACAATTAATTTCATCGAACTCTCATTATATTCTAGCCATGTTCCTTATTGATAGGCTGAATGACCTATCTATGCATAATATTTAGCCTACATACCACCAGGACCTTACCAGGTCCACCAGATAGTAGTTAGGCTGTACTACCTTAAATAAACCTATTTTTTTTTATTCTATTCAAATAGTATGCATAACGTTTGTGGCCAGCACCCAGCCTTTGAATGCAGGTAAGGTGCACTTCTCTTACGGCGCCACAGAGAGATGATGGGTACCTACATAAATAAATCTAATTTAGGACACACGTACAAATGGTGATCAATTCAAATTCCGATCGTCCTGAATAACGTCATCAATGGCGAAAGCCGAGATGTAGCTCTCGAAGACTGTCATACATGGTTTAATCTCCATCTAATGTATCGTTTGAACACCCTGTCACGTGTGGACTAGCCCGCTGGTTGCTTGTGCGCATAGCAAAGCCGATAGGATATAACCGTGGAAATCTAAACAAGTTTGTGTAGAAGTGGTATGTTATAGTCCATTCGTGTATAGATAATAAAAAAAATAAAAGACTGACATCACCCAGTGAAAAATATACTTTGCTAGCTTTGTTTGAAAACATTGGTAGATACATATATAGGTAGAACATAGGTACTAATAAAATCTTTTTGACTTTATTCAAAGTCGTTGAGTGGTTTGCCTATTATTCTATGAAATTATGTTCCTATTTTATCCTACTACATAGTTACTACTATACTAGATACCCAATATATAGCCTAGAACGACTTTATATTGGTCTACAATCTGACATGTTTTTTTTTCCACGTTAATAGCAACTCTCTGCTTTTGCCGCCAGACTCGTGGTATATATTAGCACCGTATTGTTTATACCAGTTCTAAGCCCGATTAGATTTCAACGCCACCAATAGTTATACAACAAACCATCACCGTGGAATCCAATTTGCAATGCATTATCAAACAAAAGCTCCCCATGACGTAACGTGCTCAATTCCACACTATTACGGTAAAAGTAGGTGTTATTCAAATTAGATTATGATTCGTTTTGTATACATTGTAACAGTTGGGTTATGTTATGTCACTTTTTTTTAAGTTAATAAACACATCACGTCCGCATTGAACCCATAAAGTTTAATAGCTTGAGTAGAACTATCAGGACTTTCAAGTAGTGAGTTCGATTTGATAGATATTTGTATACATGAAATGAGTAAGTGAGAGTCTATTTGTTGTGTGCATGGATGGAAATAATTCTATGGTAGCAAGTTTCTTTTGAAGTACGTTGTTAGGGGCGGCTCGTGCTTCTTTGTGACGTATATGAGCTGATAATAATGTTTTTTTTTGAACTAATTAATATATACGCTATTTGATTACCATAATACAAGCTATCCCATAAATATTACTATAAGATACATAAAGAAACTATTTATTCCGAATTCCTCTGCATAAAACTTCCGTACGTATTCAATTACTAGCTCTCGATGTAAAAAAACATCGTGAAGAAACCTGTATTCTCGAGATAAAAGATTCAAAGACAGTGTCTATGACATAACTCTCTATGATTTGCAGTGTAAATCCATTGGGAGCTTTATTTTAAAATAAATTAATTATAAATAGAATTCAGTGTTTATTTGATACTAAAAGTACTTAAAAGCAGTTCAACAGACAGCTGAAGTCCACCTAGCCCTCGCCTAGACCCTCGTGGTGGTCTATGGCCTAAACTCTTTTTGTTAATACTCTCTATAGTGTGTATATGAACATAAAGAGTCGTGCAAAAATCCGTTTAAATACAAGAAAATATGGTGTATATTAAAACAATATAGCAAATTGAATAACATTATTTAAATATGCCTAAACTAATCAATTCACACTAAGCGTACAGTCACGAAGAGAAGCGTTTTAAATAAAATAACCAAATGCTGCTTATATATATTGAAGAATGTCGACAACTATGTTAAAAGACGATTATCATTATGTACGTATGTAAATTTAATTTTATACGTTGCGGTTAAAAAGCGCAGGAAATTACAAAATTCAAGGATTATAAATTAATGTTTTTATCCCGTCTGTACTTATTAATACCTAAATGTTTGATTGATTAAACGAGACTTTCACAATCTAATTGGCAAGGATTACGTGTACTAAAACCTATATTTTTAATTAAAAAGTTATTATTTCATTAATTAACATAATTTTTAGGGGTAAATACTCTTTGGTCGTAAATAGGGCATTTCGTTAAAACGTTTTATGTGGAATGTGGAACAAGTTTTAAGTGTGTGTTTATGTGGAAATTTCCTCTTAATAGTTTTATTAATTCCCGTAGGATCCCTCTTATTTTGAACCTGTAATAATAAAAAAAAAATGTTTTCCCTAGGTAGACTACCATCTACCTATATCTGCGACATTGGTATATAAATAGGTCATATTATACGGAAATCGAACCAACTCTATCTGACTTGCAAGTCAGTCTTCCTAACCCGCCGATCCATCATGATAATCTATTTTAAATCTTATGCTTTCTCTCGTCGTTAACCTGTCCTATAGGTCCCTAAGTGGAACTTACTTTCAGACTAATTCATACTACTATCTACTACTATTCACAGATTTAAATTTCAAAACCATTTATTCAGTCTGAAACCTAATAAGGTACAAATAATGATCAATGCGTCTAAAGTTTCCGTTACGAAAGTCAGCCCTTTAACTTCGGGAAGGTAACCCGCACATTTTTATAAAAAATGCGACTATTATAAGCATTTTTTCCAGTAGGCACATTCAGAAAATTATTTATATTCAGCAATAATCGTCCCGATGCAGGCCTTCCATCCCTGTCTTTATAAAAAAAACTAGCTACCTCCGCGCGGTTCCACCCACGTAGTTCCCGTTCCCGTGGGAATACGGGAATAAAATATAGTCTATGTTACTTCCTAATAATGTAGCTTTTCAATGATAAAATAATTTTGAAAATCGGCAGACACAAAACTACATTTTTTTCCTCTTTATAATATTAGTGTAGAAATGTATTTAAATCAATCAAGCACAAGTGAACGCAAAAGCTCTGATCCAACGCGACCGCACGTAAGATGCGCATCAAAATGTCCGATAACTTTTACCTCACAACTATTTATACATTGTAAAAATTAAGCAAGATCATCCGTCATTGTGAATGTGCTAGCACAGTTAATTTATAGCCTTACCGTCTGTCTGTCTGTAATAATGATACATTCTATAATAGAGCATTACCGTTTCACAACTCGATATTAATTTTTGCATACAATTAATACGTTTTTTGTCTGGCCGAGATTAAGATATGATGTTGCACTTGAGAGCTGTTTATATACTTATGTTTGTTTGAAGATCATTTCACAAATGGTCTGCAAAGGTTTTGTCACCCTCTTAAGGTTAAAGCCTTAACTGAATAAGACATGGCTTTCGATTTTACACTTATTCGCTACGTAAAAGAGGATACGGCACAAATTCACGGCATTAACATTACTAATAAAAAAAAAATACATGTTACAACATAGTCAAAAATAAAATATATAATTTATTATAACATTAAGTGTAGGTATATTACATTCAGTTAGGTATACCCACTAAAAAGATTTAGACTTTTAGACTTATTTTTGACTAATGAATGGATTTGTTTTAAACACAACCCCTTTTAGTCAAGATAGTCTGTCCTTGTAGAACTATAAATATCCTGGGAGCAATATGTACACCTACCTACTAAAAAGAAATTTGTTTTTGACAAATTAATGTTTTTTTAAACATGTAATAATTTTTTTTTAATACATAATCGTCACGTTACTAACTCTGTTTAGTCAATATATCTACGTAGGTACAAGATAGTCTGTCCTTGTAGCACTACGGTAAAGTTTTTTGAAGTTTCTCTGGTTACAAAGATATTGTAACCCTAGGAAAAGTGTATGTAAGATATTATGTAGAAAATTATGCAATAAGACATTTTCCGCAGTTTCTGCGTTTGGTAAATGATAATTACGTGGTGCCGGTATGTGGACAATGACACTTGTAGCCTTTAGCACGCCTCTCGTGTTTTCTAATAATAGTTTTAATAATAAGCTGTAAAAACAATACTAATTTTAAGTAGCTCAATATTTTTTTTCTCAATTAATATTTTTCTACGATGAAATTTCATGGATACAAGGATTCCTTTTTATTTATATTTGCATCATATTTTTGTTTTGTGTATTAGAAATAGCAAAATGAAGTAAACACTATAAAACTTAAAGTTACTCTGGATAAACGAAAATAATTAAATATATTTGTCATAAAACATTATATGATATATTTTTTAAACCTACATTATATGGTTCTCACGTATGCCATTGTGTTATTTAAATCATTGGATTGTATATCGAAAATGACTCGTCAAAACACACCATCATTATCGTTTAGACACAGTTTATAAAATAGTGTACTTAATAACAACTTACAGTGCGACTACTCATCAACCTGGTGCTCTCAATGTATCTACTAATGTTTGTTTGCATACTTTGCAATGAAGTAAATAGCAAAAACATCTAATTTATAAGGAAGCCACAAAGTTCCGCAATCAAAAGTACACGGAAAAGAATCATCGCCAGATAAACCGCTCATGTCAAACAACGACTTAACACATGTCCGATAAAAAATTAAACAATAGCAAATGATCGTCGATAAGTTGACAATCCGATCATCGCTAGGTGTGACTGTGAAAGTGTCCATCGGTCATTCAAGATCCACATTGTTTTCACCGAAGAAGAATTGGACGGGTGTCATTAAAATCATAATTCTCATATGGCTCGAAGGCCGAATGTTTGGAAGAGCCCGGGAGAGAGGCGTCGACGATCCACCGGTATATAAACCAACCGTCGGTGGTACAGAGCATCACACAACAACGACACCTCCGTGAGACAACATGAAAGCGTTCTTGGTAGGTATCTTGTGCAGTGAAAGTGACTTGTGACCTGTGCGACCCGCGCCACTCCCGTGACCGCGACTACCACTCGCGCTTCCTACTGGGATTGCATCTCCGACAGTGCTCACTTTGCTCGGTTTTATTCATCATCCAGTGCTATCAATTAATAGATCGATAATACGTGATCGATAAAGCCAAGCAATCGAGTTTGTTTTATAGCAGTGTTGTAAATGTGTTTGTTTCTGCCGTAGGTATTAGCGGCCGTTGCGGCACTCGGCTCGGCGAGACCCGAGGCGGGATACAGTTACAACGCTCCCGGCGGCGGAGGCCTGGGCGGACACGGCCTCGGCGGCGGCATCGGCGGCGGCCACGGGGGCGGCCACGGTGGCGGCTTCTCCTCCGGAGGCCTGAGCTCCAGCAGCTTCGGTATCGGCAGCGGCCTCGGCGGCGGCGGCATCAGCGGTGGATTCTCATCCGGCGGTGGCTTCTCATCCGGCGGTGGATTCTCCTCCGGTGGTGGATTCTCCTCCGGCGGCGGATTCTCCTCGGGCGGCGGCGGCGGCGGCGGTTTCGGCGGCGGCTTCGGAGGCGCCCCCATCGTGCAGAAGCACATCTACGTCCATGTCCCACCCCCAGAACCCGAAGAACAGCGCCCTCAGGTGATCGGAGGAGGCGGCGTCCCCCAGAAGCACTACAAGATCATCTTCATTAAGGCACCCGCACCTCCCGCACCCGTCGCGCCCATCATCCCCGCCCAGGCCCAGAACGAAGAGAAGACCCTCGTCTACGTGCTGGTCAAGAAACCCGACGAACAACCCGACATCACCATCCCCACCGCCGCACCCACTCAACCCTCAAAGCCCGAAGTATACTTCATCAAGTACAAGACCCAGAAGGAGGGCGGCGGCATCGGTGGTGGAATCGGCGGTGGTATCGGCTCTATCGGCGGTGGTCTGTCTGGCGGCGGTATCGGTAGCGGCATCGGCGGAGGCATCTCCGGCGGTAGCATCGGCGGCGGCATCTCGGGTGGCAGCATCGGCGGCGGTCTGTCCGGCGGCAGCATCGGCGGCGGACACGGCAGCGGCATCGGCGGAGGCATCATCTCCGGCGGACACGGCTCCTCCTCCGGTGGAGTGAGCTCCTCCTACGGCCCTCCCGGACACTCCGCTGGCCCATACTAAACGGCCGCCCCGAGCGCGCCAACTTGTGATACCTGCTTAGCCGGCGACAAACCCTAGTTTTAAGTAGAGAAAAAATTACGGTGCCTAAATGTATTTATGTAAATAGTAATTTTAATGTATGATAATGTTTAGTTGTATTATAAAATTCATTTTTTTGCATAAAAACTGATAAACCAACTATATGAACTCTATTTATTGTCCAAACCAATAACGATCACAATCCGTTTAACACATAATTGAACGGTCAAGGTTCTTATAATTAAAATCTCATAAAGAAAATTGATGGCTTCCATAACGGCTCAGTATTGCGATCGTGCCCCCACGATTATTACAAAGCCACGAATCAAGTGTATAGTGTATAGGTAGAAAGTGGTGTTTTCTCTCTCGTGGCGTGGGCGACACACGGTTGCGCAACGCGCGGCCAGGCTGACCCCGCTTGCATAATGCAGCCAGAAAGAAGCTGCGTCGGTTGCAACATCTATATAGAAAATAACGATGGGTTTCGCTAAAATTCCATTGCGCAACACATATTGCGTTTCGACAATATCATTTCGTAACATTCGGTATATATTTTCCCTTTTATATTATGACCTTCAATAAAGATGATAATTTAATTCTAAATGTCGGAGTCGCACGAACAAAAGGAAAAAAGGCGTTTCGTATCAGTTCTTACATAAGTTTTGTGATGACACGGAACAAAAACTGGTTCTCAAATGAATATTTATGACGTGAAGTGGAACTTTCGCAACTTCCGCCTCGAACATGTTTGGGAATATCATTATTATGTTACTGTAATATATGGAAAGTGATGACGAGTTATAAAGGTAAATGTCCATTTTACATAAAAACCTTAAGCCGTTAAGTTGAAACAAACAAGATACTTACCTTCTAGACTTATGGTTAAATAATGCAAAAATATAGTCCATAATACAATTTTAATTCAGTGTTACGTCTTAAAGCACACAATAATGAATAATTTATCACACAACGCATTGTAAAGTTCATTCACTTATTGTTCATAACAAAAGGAAATAAAACAGAAAGTTTTAATTCAACAAGTATATACTTACATCCATTTTTAATTTAATTAATTCGGTCTAAGGTTAAAACGATCGTTAACAAAGTTGTATAGATCAATTCGAGATTCTTATGTAAATGTAACTATAAATGGCGCGGCCCTTGACATGACATGACTTGAGTAATCAAAGTGAATTATGTATAAAAAAAACGTCAAAGTAGGCAGTACAAAAAACTCCTCAGATATAGGTATATGTAGGTCATTGCTAATAACATGCTTATTCCCCGTGGTACGCACGTTACTGAAATAAAAATGATCTATATAAAATATATTCTGATCCTTAATAACCTCAATTTATATGGATTTGTGTAAACGTAACAAGCAGAAATACTTAATTTAAGAAAAGTAGATCATGCGATGTCAAAATAATTCCCCATTTTTTCCCTTTACTCTTATTTCATGCCAGTGCTTTTTGATGAATAAAAACTTCATAGAGCTGTAAAGCAAGGTATTAAAAGTATAAGTTTCCGTATTATTTTATGCCAGTCAAGATGATAATAAATCAATCATCAATCTACATGCATTTACTGCTGGTCATTATCCTTTCACAATAAACATCTCCTTTATAATTGACTAGCCGTCGCCCCGCGGTTTCACACCGTGAGAATGTCATTTTACAAACATTTTAAGACCAAAATTAACCAAATCGCGTAACCCTCTCGAGTTATGGCGAGATTAAAGGAAATAGAGTTTAATATTTATATAGGCAAGCGATGTCACAATTAAAGACATGTGAAGTCCGCCAATCCGCACTAGGCCCGCGTGGTGGACTATGGCCTAAAACCCCCTCGATGTTAGGGAAGGCTCGAGCTCCTCAGTGGAGACGTATATGAGCTGTTGATGATGATGATGATTTATATCGGTACATAACTATGTATATAAAAAAGGTAAATAATTAATATAAATAAATAAGTTTCATTATTTATTCCTAATTGAGGTGTAAATAATAAATAAATAAACCTGCGCAACCTAGATCAAGAAATCCTTCTAACACCAAACAGATGTTGTATGATGCAGTATGTGAAAGGCAGATAACACATTAAGTGCAGGTCGTTGTATAATCGACCGAAAATAAGCCGTTGCACTATACTATGTGTGCTAGTTACCCGACAGACTAGTTCTGCAATCCAACCTAGACCGGACGTCGCTCATTAATCACCACATCATATGTCTGCTGTCGATTATATCTAAACTAGCGATCCGTCTTACTTAACGTACTTATATTATGTCCATAAATTTTCAGAAACTTTCGCAAAAGTAGTCTACTTGTTTCAGCCTGACTTTAAATTAGATACTCTCCTAGTACGTGAGATTTTAGTAAGTTTTTAAGAGTATCATATCTGCAGAAAAGAGTAAACAAAATTTAAATATCTATACTAATATTATAGAGAGGAAAGATTTGTTTGTTTGTTTGTTTGTAATGAATAGGCTCCGAAACTACTGGACCGATTTCAAAAATTCTTTCACCTTTGGAAAGCTACATTATCCCCGAGTAACATAGGGTATATTTTATCCCTGTATTCCCACGGGAACGGGAACTACGCGGGTAAAACCGCGCGGAGGCAGCTAGTATTGTATAAAAGAAACTGAAATTATTTCTTTTACAGCACATCACTTGTCAAATTAACAATGTCCTTTCAATTACAGAACAGCAAGCCTGTAGTAGGTTTAACAACAATTTAGTTTGACCAGCGCCAGCACTCTGACCCACAGACTTATAATCGGGTTGTTCCCAAAGTACTCCATTATTTTGTTCTAAAAAGATAAGAATCTCATACATGGGTTCCCAAACTACTCCAACGAATTAAATATTAATTTAAAAATATTGCATTTAAGTTCCATTCTACTCCAAATGTAACTGGCGTTGTTCCCAAACTACTCCAGTCATTGTTCGTCGACAATTCTCAAACTGCTCCATTGAAAACATCGAAATATATTCAATCTTCATATTTAAGCACCATTCTACTCCATGAAATATTGAAAAGGTACAGTCAGGCACAATATGCAAAATTATATGTATTTTAAAATAATGTTTTCTCAAGTTTTTTTAATGTCGGTTTCATTTGTGGCCTATGTGAATGTGGCATGTGGCATGGAATAAAAATCATGATTTGATCTACTTACGCCAATTTTTCAGAATTCATGTATTTTTATCAGGTGGACAGCTCAGACCAGAAATAAGACTGATTTTTTTTTCTATATTTGTTTGTACTGTTGATTGTTGATTTTGTTTTAGCCATCATGCTTAATTAGAATATTCGTATTTAATAAGTATATTTTGTAAAAAAAAAAATTGTGAATGTTAAAATCCTCTCTAGATTTTAATCCTTATTTTGTTGTTTTAAATGATAAAAAAAAAAACAAATCAGTAACTGTGTTTTATTTCAGTTCTATCTCATATTAACATCTAGCTAATTAGCCCGTAATTACCCACATCTATAGTTGTATTGACATAGTTAAAAATATTAAATAACTTGAAGTTATGCACCTGACTGTACGTCTCATGTACTGGAGTAGGATGGGACAAACAATTTATCAATAATATTCTTTTTGGTGTTGTTTGTGAATAAATGTACCTACTATTTATTTTTTGAAATCAGAACCTTGGAGTACTTTGAGAACAACGTTCAAGTCTCTTGGAGTAAAATGGGACACATTTAATAAAGTAGTTTTTTATCATGGAGTAGTTTGGGAAGGAAACTTGGAGTACTTTGGGAACAACCCTATAATCTAACATATAGGTACTGTGCTTGTACCTAACAAAATGATTAATTACATTTTTTATCTATGATGCCATGTCATACAGTATCAATAACGTAATATTACAATGTATCGCTTAATTTAATAGTTTCCTCGACGTGCGTGTGTGAACTTTCTGAAAACAAAAGGTGTTAAAAAATGTCAATTAATCAATGTGCCGATTGGTATAACAAGATAGATAATATAATTATAGGGTACAGTACCATTTACTTAACGTTGATAAGTTATTACATTAACTTATATTTAGTGGCTTTCCGCGGTTTCACCCGTGTACCCGGAAGATCTTCCATTTTCCCAGGGCAAAGAGTAACCTATGTCCTCAGGTCTCAGGCTATACGGTTGAGAGCCCTCAGCGCTCACCTATTGCCCGCGTAAAGGTGTAACAGCAATCAGATATTCACACCTTCAAGTCCCTAAAAAAAAACATACATTTAAAATGCATTTAAAATATTATTTAGGATTGGTTGTCTAACGAAGGTTTTGAACGTCATTAGGAAACACAATATTAGCTTCATCTATAGGTATTTGTGACAGAATCTTGGTACGCGATTTTCACCCTCGTCAAAATGTCGGATTAATTTGAAATATTACACGCTTATCAAGGATCAATGACAATGAAATAATATAAACAGTTTTCGCTATTTTTATTTTTATTTCTTTCTGCTTTTAAAGTGTTACGAACAAAATATAACTAACTACAAATAGTCGAATACTCAAAATACCTATATCAAATATCTTGACGTACCTATGTGGTTATTTTTTCATATTTGCATATCGCCCAGAAGAATGCTTCCACCGTAAGGTTGCAAATGTTGCAATAACCCAAATCCCCGGGAATCTTATATTTTCCCAAAATAAAAAATATGTACCTAGTTATTTAAGTTAATTTGAATAAATATTGTAATGATGGGAAGATCTTTGTTCGTCTGAAATTCTCTAGTAAATGTCGACTACCCTGGTAATATTTTGATATCATATTTAATGTAAGTTCTTAGGAAAATTGTGAATATATTGATGTATTATATTGTACTTAGTTGTTCGAACCAATAACCTTTGTGACCTAAATAATTCATTCATTCGTTCACAATAACAGAAATCAGCAATAAATAGCCATAAAAATTATTATCAATGAAACTCTACCAGTTGCAAAGTTAACGAGCTTATTCAAAACATTGCCAATAATTATTTATTACATTTTTATATTTCGACCCTTCAGCGAAATTTCGATCTTAATCTTTGCAAGTGAAAGTTGATTTTAGCGTAATCTCAAGTTTGGCAGGTCTTCGGCCTCTGTCGACAGTGAGAGTGAAACGGCATATCTTCGCTTTCGCTCGGTTACTATATGTGTAGTGAGTGGATGCGTACGCCGTACACTATGGGATCGATCTCTCACGAATTGCAGACACGTTTTTCTTTAAAAGTGTTTAATGTAGGTAATTTATTTTATTATCTAATATTAGGGTAATGATAATTTAAATAACATTATCATTAGATATTTTCTGACAGTTGCTGATATTTATAAAATAAAGGTTTTTGATAGTAAGGTAATAAAATATGAGAATCTAAACATAGTACACAATTTAAAAAAATCGCAGTGTTTATGTATTGTTACTTGTTAATCCAATTAATTAATTTCGTATTAAATGCTTAAATTAAAGAATAAATAAGTGTCAAACATATCAATGCGGCAGTATATCTCAACTATATTAAAATTTTAATACAAACAAATTAACCAGTGTGTGAAACTGAGATGTAATGATGAAATGATACTTAGTCAACTCTTGCGCTTTTTGCCAGACGCCACAATGTTTCTGACATCACCCACTTACCTACATATTTTTTTTAGTTTCTACACAGCCTCATACAAAACATTCTTGGCACAATACTTTGTATTACTATCATTATCTAGATAGCTAAATAAAAAGACAAAGGTCTGTATTATTCTTCGTAAGACAGTTTTGAAATGTCAAAACATTTATTAAGGTGGCAACTTAGACACTAGATTTGTCTCGCGATATACCGGTGTTTTAGGCTATATTTCCCGATTATCTAGAAAGTCTTCAAAACTTACTTACTATGCTTTAATATATCCAGAATAAGTTTCACATGTGAGCAAATTTTAATCGAAAACTATTCAGTTGTTTGTGTTTGATAGAGTATTTGATAGAAGGTCCTACTTATTAATTTGTACCAAATAAGAATATTTAAGAAAAAATACAGTAATATTGTTTTTTTTTATTGTCTATATTAAACTCTTTGGAACATGTTAGACGACAAGGTTAACGACCTTGATATACGGTCGAACAGAACTAAGGAAAAGTAAACACACAGGTATCAGATTACATAGAAATAACAAATCCGATCGTTTTCTAAGTACAGTTTCATGTTACAGTAATCTAATATTATAAGTAAAGTATTAGGTATTTATAAAACTCGAGATGGCCTACGCAAAAAATATTGTCTAAAAATAAATAGCCTTGCGACTTCATTGACGGCTCAAATTCTATTTTGTCATTGAATATTTCCTAATGTCACTTTGCATTGTCAGCTTACTAATGACCATTCAGAGTTGTCAAAATATAATAATTAATTTGATGCAAGCGGCGAATGTTCTTTCAGACATGTTACATAACACCATCCTTTCAAAGTATCTTTTGATCTCATCGTTAAATAGTTAATGATGAAGACTCAGAGTTTACGATGCGAAATTTTAATATAATGGAATGTGTTGATATTATTTATAACTAGTGGTTCCTCGCTGTTTCGCCCGCGTTCTCAGAGGTTCAATTATACCGGGATAAAAAGTAGCCTATGTGTTATTCCAGAATATATTCAAACTCTTCCTAACATACAGCCATATATTCTCACAAATATTTGTAGGAATGTCGTTATTATTTTAGAACTAAGTAACTTTAGTTGTTTGTGCGACAAAAACATCAAAATTTTATGACTCAAAATATTTCTATGGGGAAATTTTACTACAAAGATGAACGATCGTTGCTTAGTCTCATCGCCTTTGCTTATTTGACTGACTGATAACAAATACAAAAAAATATGTTTTTTTTGCTAATAAATATGATAGAAAAATATGCAATTAGTTTTGTCGTAAGATATTGAAATTTATAGATTAACTACTATAATTATTATTTACACTAAAAAGGAGAGACATAGTTGAAATTTATTTACTGAAACACATAAGTATAACTTTCTTTCATTTATTTATTAACTTTTAGGTGTAGCAAATTCTAGTCTCCCAAAGAAATTCTAGTGTTCATCCCAAAGAACGGCATAATAAAGGCCCGGAAACTTTCTCTCTAGGCACGCAACTAATTACGGCAGCCAATGTGCTCGTGGCATCGACATAATACCCAGTAGACTCCTAATATAGAGCGAAGGCTTTCAGATGTCACAAGGGAAAATATATCTCATATAAACCGTGCCACTAATGATTGGTCGGTAATGGCCTGTAGGATTTGCCGCGACCATTAAATTGACCAGTTGCACACCTCAATAGGTATATTAGGTATATATTATTACATATAGTGTTATAATTGTGTTTACCTGCACACTACATATATAAGAAATATTTTGTATTGCTTTAGATAAAAAATAAGCTATTTAATCGACCTAAGCGTTACCATAAATATTGGCCTCAACCTACTTTTAATCAAAATATAAAGGACCATTACTTAGCAAGCAGCTGTCCTATAAGTATAAGGAGTCTACTAGCTACTATACCGTTGGCTCGTATTCTTGTCTTATATTCGAACGGGGAAGTGTGACGACCTCGGTTATGTCACGGCGCCATGTCCCGCAAAGGTCGCGGTGTCAATGACCTCTTCACTAGTGTAAATAAGTTTACACACTACACTATTGTGTGATACGGTCACAAACTGTGGTTGGATTTGAAGGCTGGATACGTTTGGTGGTCGATAGTCTTTGATGTTTAAAGGTCATACACTTTGTAGGTATGTAAAACGATTTGTACCTCGTTCTTTCAGCAACGTGAGGGATTATAGTTTCCTTTGGAACTGTGTTTGAAATGGAATTCCCTCATTACCAAGTTGAATGGACAAACAGTAGGTACCTACATATTTATCAAATAGTGTAGTTATTATTTGTTGCATAAAAAGAGAGCCGCCGCCGCGTATTCAATATAAAATATCTATGCAGTTTGTAATAGCTAGGACTCCGAAGTCCGACTATCATGATGTGGAAGTCAAGTCAGATGAAACTCCAACTTTGATCGACTTAAAAAAGATCTAATATGTTATTTTTTTTTTTTCCCATTATTGTTAAAATGAAATGGTCAACCGGTGTTCGCACCGGTTGACCTTTTATATCACCTTTTTAAAAAGTATGTCAAAATAAAAATTAAAATTTACTAAGTAAACCATTATACTTTTGTAACATAGTATACTTACATCTAGTCAACTGCTAAGACTAAGAAATACTGAATAGTATTTAGACTAAAAATAAGCATCCCTTATTCCTTTATTCTGCTTCCAATGACGAATATTGATCTATTTTTGTAAGATATTTTCCTATTGATTCTGCGTCTGGTTTTATATATAACTTGAGAGTTTACTTAAATTCTACCTCAATAGAACGTCGAATACTATAATATTTAGTTACCAATAGCTCAAGTAACAATAATGATGGAGATAAAATTGCCACAATTTCACCACAAGCTTTAGGGTACCTATTTCAATTGTTTTATAACGTGGTAAATGCCATTCTGTGGCCTTTGCGATTCAATTATTACTTATATTATTGTAATACAGATTCTCTTGTCGGATAATTTGAACAGAACTTAGTGAAATGTTTTTGTTACCTTTGAAAATATCCTAAATACTAATATTATAATTGCGAATGTTTGTGAGTGTGTATGTTTGTTACTATTTCACGTCTAAACGGCTGGAGCGATTTTAATAATATTTATCATGGAGTTAGCTGACACCCTAGATTAACAGATAGGGTACTTTTTTATTATAAAAAGTTTTCCAGTATCAAGTATTCCAGAGTTATTCCAGAACATATTCTATCTCTGTGCCAAATTTCAAGCTGATCTTTTCAGCCGTTTTAACAAGAAAGAGTAACAAACATTCGCATTTATAATATTAGGTGAATTATTTAATAGCGAAAATGCATTTCAAAATATCAAAACAGAAGAGACATTAGGTATCTATCATATTCAGAACATCAGCTACGGTTACAAAGGTAACCAGCAAATTTGATGTGATTACCTTAAAACATGCAATAGGATTCAACACATATTCCCACTAGATATAATTAATGAACTCAATTACATATTCAAAGAATAGACAATTAATTAAAGTCCATGTGAACATAACAATCGAAAGTTTGTTATGATATCAATGATCGATAAATCTGTTGCATTTTTTCATACAATTCACATTGCTAAAAGAAAATGAAACACTATATTATTATTATCTCATGCACATGCAAATTTGCGTGAAAAGGGTTCTCATAAGTCGACGAGATTAAGAAGCCCGTTTGGAATAGAGGATGTCTCTTTTTATCGCAATATCTGTGTCTCGTTTTGATACATGAATGTATAAGTGCAGTTAAAAAAGACCGATACGGTTTTGATAACTACATTTTAGTAATGGATACTCGTTAAAAATTGTATCGTTTTAGAAATAGTAACAATCTCTGCCCGAGTATCCGCGTCAAAAAATTTTTCATAAGTTCATCGGCTTATGAAAAACGCATGAAAATCGATTCGGTTTAAATATTAGCAGAAGTAAATAAGTACTTTTGTTCCTTTTTTTATAAGTATGACAAATATTTTGACGTTACAAGCATACACATATATATGACTAGCTGCCTCCCCGCGGTTTTACCCGCGTAGTTCCCGTTCCCGTGGGAATACAGGGATAAAATATAGCCTATGTTACTCGGGGATAATGTAGCTTTCCAAAGGTGAAAGAATTTTTGAAATCGGTCCAGTAGTTTCGGAGCCTATTCATTACAAACAAACAAACAAATCTTTCCTCTTTATAATATTAGTATAGATATCATGTTAGTAGGAACTTAAAATAGAGAAGGTAGGTATTAGGTCGTTAGCCTTAAGTATTCGTCATCTCAAGAGCCAGTGAAACTACAATGCAGTCTTCCGGAAAAGTTGAAGGTGTATTTTACTGAGACATCCGCGTATGTATAGAATATAGAATATATAGTATTTGTATAGATATTTTCATATTTAATTTGCAATAGGAAAGTTAGCTGTTCGGTTTATAAATATTTTTTATCAAAGAAGGCGAATGTCAACTAAAGAAAATGAAAGAAAATATATTTATTAACACTTATTTTATTGCCAAAAATTTCCACATATATTATTGTTAATCTAGTTAGAAGTAATTTAACCGTAGAAAAACGGATGAAGTCGCGAGTAGCCTATAAGTATAGATAAAGCTCATGAAAAACCACACCATAAGAACATCAATCAATGTTAGATGATTATGATAGGTTAGTCTAACAAGTTCTCAAGTCAACCGCACGGTGCTAAGTTATTGTAAACACAACCTATGGGGTTTGCGGTCCCATATATTATACATAATGTATGGTATCTGAAGTACATTAATCATGAACCTACGAGAGTTTTATGATCGTTGCGGAGACGTTCAACTGGGTATGCAAAAGTGGCTCTGACATACAGACGGACAGACAGACAGACAGACATGACGCATCTATAAGGGGTCCGGTTTTTGCCATTTGGCTACGGAACCCAAAAAACATGCTATAAAATATATATGTGTATTTGAAAATGTTTTGATCGGCATATTTATTCGGATTTTATTTATTTATTAATTACTAATAAATAAACACTTGTTATGGGATAAATATGTAATTTGACTAAAAGTTTGGTACCTACTTTATGATAAAATTTTGAGTGCAAAAGAATAGTATACAAAATTAATGCTAGTTGATAATTAGGCTATAGTCTATAGTTGAGATGGCCAGAAGGCTCCACTTTTGTCGTCAGCTTAGTGAGAAATGTACGTAAATAAAATATACCTGAATTGTATAAAATTTTTATTTATTTAAATTTAAGAAGTTTCTTTTTTTATTTTAAAGATAAATTTAATGGAAAATACAAGTAACAATTTAATGTTACCAACTCAATTCAGGTAAAAAAATATCTACCACAAAATAAATATTATTTAAAATTGTAAATATATGAATATGCAAACAGAATCATATACACAGTTTCTAAGAATGTCCGTATGTAAAGCGCTACAGTATTATCAGCATACCGCTTACCGAGATTTGTATGTGTATAATGAATTTGTTAATTTGTGCTAATTGGATTCCGTATAAATTAACTTTGTACCCGTATCGCATCGAGATGGTGTAATGTAGAGATAAACGTAATTCTATGTAAATTTGAGTTTCAACAATAGACGTGAAACTTATATTTTTGGAAACAAGATCTCAGATGTTATTTTCATTGAACAAATTTCTCCATATTCATTGTATCTATAATTAGAATAGGTAGCTTGTAGAATATTATGCTGTATTTTTAATTATAAAATGTTCTTGTTGCCATACCCTACCAGGGTCCTTGTAATTAATAATTGTTTTTTTTTCATCCAAATTCAATTCATCCAAATCCGTCCAATAATTTTAGCATGAGAGAGTAACAAATATCCATCCATCCATCGATACTCACAAACTTTCGCATTTATAATATTGGTAGGATAAACAAAACAAAATAGGTATACTATACTTAATAATTACTTCTACATTGCCTAAAAAAATCTTAAACGACAATAATAGAAATTACAGAGTTGTGGATATGTAAGTCTTGTTACTAACCCATATGGACAAATGTCTGACGTACATAAAATAATAAATAAATAAAATCTACGCAATTATATCTACATATATTTCAAAATAAACAGTGTTTAAAAGAATGATGACATAATGTGGAATCTCAATTTTCCCGGGATGTTAAACACTTATTTGGTCTACAAGTCTGTTGGTCGATAAACGGATATTGCCTACGCTGATGTACTCTTGGGCAATCATTTTTGCAATAAGATCAATGTAAAATAAGCAATGGTCTATATTCAATATTAAATCTTTGAATTAAATAGCATTAGACAATTTAAAATAGTAATGTAGTAGTCGCTCCCTGCAGTTTCAGCCGCTTTCCCAGGGGCTCTTAAATTACCCCGGAAAAAAGTAGATTATGTGTTAATCAAGTTTATAAAGTTTTTATGTTTTTCATACAAATCCGTTCGGCATTTAGGCCTAAAAGAGTAACAAACATACATCCGCACTCACAATCGTATTTAGGTGCATTTATTAATAGGATAATTCTACATGGTGGTATACCATCCATCTCATATAGGTACCAATACTACTATTACCGAATTAATTAATATTCTAGAGATTCCATACTAAACAAATACTGCTATGATATGGTAACTAGGGCTACAGGGTTATACCCTATTTTAGGAAGGAGATTCTCATTTATTTTTAATGTAGTTTTAAGGATTTCATGTAAAAATGGCTTCTATGTTAATTTTACTTTTTTGGTAATAAACCATTTGTTTTATTTGTATTTAACTAGATAACGCACACACTAAGTAAACCCACTATTTATTTAATACATACGTATATAGTTCAAACTTACTGAAATGAAACTTTTACCACTTATGACGCGTCGACTCTTACGCTTGATTAAATTAACATGTATATTGAAATATGTACATTTGTTTGTTTGTAGAAATTTTACCTCTGGCGTTTAATTTAATGCAGTTCGATTAAGTCATTTGACCTACGACCTCGCAGTGTTTCGAGTCTAGGCCGAATTTCAAAATATGACCCAAAATCAAGCATTTTCTCAATTTTGTGAATTGTGCAAATCAATCTAGCCTAAGAATTATAATGCATTGCAAATTTATGGTTCTTCGCTTGTTGTGTTTTATAACGTAACTAGGTGCCGTCCGGCGATTTCACTCGTTTTCCTAAGGGATTTAATGTGTCCCATAATAGAGCTAGGTAGGTATCTATTAGTTTCATTCAACAGACTAGTCTTTCTGTATTATATTTTAACAACTTTGCTCTCATTTACCATCAATGTTTATTTTCTTCTTAATGTAGACTTTTATTTTTATTGCAACAGAACTTATGTGCTAACCTATACATTTAAATTATAACAAACTTTATCATATTTTACATAACGAATAAGTAATGCAATATCAATATCCATAACATATCCATCAATTGTGTAAAATAATATTAAATTTACATCATTTAATATTCATCTCTAAGGATAACATTATAAGATCTAGTTTCGTTGTTTCTTGTTCCTTAGTTTTAGTAATGAAATAATAACATTTTCGTTCCTTTATAAAAAATAATATTATGATTGAACTTTGAAAAAATAAACATGAAAATTGTGAAATATTTCTCGGCGTCAACACGCTCCAGTAAGCTTATTAGCTCAAACTTTTGAAATTAAATTTTACGTAACTTACTTTGCTAGTCAAGTTAGTTTATTAAGTTATTTTAAGGCACGTAAGGAAAGTTTCAAATTTAGATTTATTCAGACCTTAATAAACTTCACATTGTAGGGAAAAAATTTAAATACCTAAACATTGACAAAACCTTTACATTTTCATTTTTATTATAAATTGCAATGATTTGTATTCATAAAAAAACATATATCTACCTTAATATTTTAATAACAAACATACACTGCTAAGACATAAAATTATAGCATAACAAAACACATTGAATAAAACGATAAAAACATTTCACTTCAATCTTTATTGGCTATTAGAAAAAAAGTGACCAAAACACTGTACTTATGTTAAGTAACAGGTAATATTATGTGGACAAGCGCTAAGTAAGTGGCTGTTACAGAGATTAATGGTCGTGGAAACATTCTTGTGACAAGATCAACGGAGTTTGAATGGCGTGCACGCGCACACTATTGTTGCACTACCGGATTTCCACACAATATTTGCCGCTTTAAAAATTGTCATAACAATAATTGTTAGGTTTATTTGTGTAGGATGTTGGTAGGATGTTTAATGTAACTGACGTTTAGAAATTTAGCCGCAAGTGAAAATGATATAATGTGAGTTGTTATTAAATGCGAAATACTCGTCTACTATTCAAAACATGACTATGGCTTCTTGTTTTGATGTTATTGACTATTTAACATTCTTGACCTACCTGTATTATAAGTAGATATTATTAGTATAGTAGGTATTATTAGTTAACAAAATAAATATCAAAAACAGGATCAAAATATAACTATTACTACCTATTACTAACTTCGATATTTCCTCTTCTACAACCACAGTCGGTGCAACATATTTTTTTATTCGGCACGAATCGAAGGGCAATTAACGCTATATAGTATTCGCATGAAACACACAAACAAGTTTTCAAACATGTGTGTACGTAACGTAAGATGAATTATAGAAACCACAATTGACGCAAGAACGGGCAACTGTAGAGAATGTACCGGCCATACTATTATTGAATTCACACGGAACATTAACATCGAATATACAAACAAAGGTCGACGGTAAATTACCATGATTGCCATCCCGATACGAGTACACTTTTCACTGATAGTTACGTAAACCGTGACTCATAAAGAAAGTGCAGACATGACCAGAACCATGTCACGCATACGTAGGTACGTCCAGTAGAGTCCAGTCCAGCCTTGTTCTCAGAACAGTGAGGTAACCGTTTTGAATATGCACATAGGTTGACTTGGTTTAATCATTGAATCTCATTAAGGTATCTCTGGGAGGAGTTAATGAATCTACATCTATAAAAAATATATAAAGCTAAAAAGTTTATGTTTGCAGGAACTAATGGTCCGATTAAAAAAAATATTTCAGTGTTAGATAGCCCATTTATCGAGGACGGCTATAGTTTAAATATCATCACGCTATGATGAATTAGAAGCGGAGTATCAATCAAAAATGTTGCAAATACAGGCAATTGACAATAATGAAGTTGCGCGGGTCAAGTAGTGTCTTAATATACCTACCTAATAACTTTTTAGGTTTATTGATTTAGGTAAAAGTCCTTACAAAGATATATTACACAGTTCAAATGATCTAAAAATATTTTGTCTTGACTTAATTTTAGTAAATAAAATACATACACTACATAAGAATACAGCAAAGCTTCTTTAGAAGGAAGGTTGATTCAAGTCAATTTATCTATGTATATGAGGTAATATAATAGATATCTTCTCATTTCACACTCCTAATATTTCCTAAAAGCTGTAACTTATATACGACGTGTATCAAAATCAGTAAAGTAACAAAACAATGGTTGCGTATTTCAACTGTAGATAAGTATCAGATTTTGTCGAATATTGATGTGGAAGCTTTCAACCAGTACGGTTTTATGGGTGTGGAAAGGTATTAAATACATCTCTTAAACTTAGTCACTACTTAGTCACTGTGTAAGGTTTGACTTTTCATTACCTTCAGTCACTAACAATTAATTTTTCACCAACCGCGTTCCTGGTAGATCTAGAATTTTCCCGGAATAAAAATAACCTTTCCGGGAATACATTCTAGCTTAGTGTCAAGTTTATTCAACCGAAATCCTAGCATTTATTAATAGCTTATTTAAGGCTTTAATTAAGTATTTTTTTAAGATATCAAAGATAGTTAAATCGCATTAATTCTCTGCAGGGACCACTAAAATGTTTTCCTTAGTAGGTATATGTCACCCATAAAATTTCTCTTGTTTTTAAAACCTTATTTGTAGAAAGCTTCAGTTGCATAATTTTGAAGGATACTGCACTTAAAGTCAATGCGAAAGTGGTCAATAAAATTCAGCACACGTACATATACATCTTCCACTTTTACATCTCAACTGTTTGTTTGCATCCGTAAATACTTCTTATGGATCTGAAAGTGAGTCATTAGTATATATACCTATAGCCCAGTCATTTTAGTAAGTGCACCTCGGAATTCGAGATACCCAGCTGTAAGTCTGCAAATACTTGTTTAATGACACCCTAAAAGTTGTCTCAAAACCTACATATGGTAGGGTGTAAGCAACTATAAAATTTCAAGGTCAAAGGTCACAAAAATCGGTTTTGCAAAAATCCGAAACTTTTAGGGTGTCAATATACAAGTATTTATAGACTTACAGCTGGGTATCTCGAATTCCGAGATGCTTTCCTAATTTAAGCTAAAATTACTGGACCACTAGTAATATTGTATATATAAAATGCTAAGAGACGCAACCTCCCTAGCCTTCCAAAGGGTTGTAACTACTTGTTAAAGTATATAATGACTTAGTATTGATTGATTTCTTTCTATCGGTGAAAACTGTATTAAAATCAGTAGGTTAGCCATAACAGATACTAAGTGCTGCGGGGATCTAATACATCATTATTATCTTTTTTTTATTAAATAGCTATTTTAATATGTTCCACAATTATGAATATTTTTAGGAAGTTTCCATAAAGTGAATTTAAGCGTTGCAGACCACAGTTGGAAAGTATTTTAACCGACTTCAAAACGGAAGAAGGCTCTATGTGTAAATATTTTTACCACAAAAGATTCCACATCATCACTAAGCATCTTAATGTATGCTATGAAGATTTTACCACTAGTAGTAATGGCTAAGGGCTTTCACAACCATGGTAAATATGTATTTAGTTAGCTTGTGGTCATACAAAACCGAGGTTTTGACAGTTTTTTTTTAAAGTAATACGGCAAATACAGTAGCTAACATGACACTGAATTAAATATTAGCTACTAGTGGTTCCCCGCGGTTTCACCCACGTACCCGGAAGATCGACCATTTTCCCAGGATATAAAGTAGCATCTGTCCTTTCTCAGGCTCTAGACCATCTGTGTACCAAATTCTGCAGTTCATCAGTTCTGCAGTTTTAGCGTGCACAGACAGAAAGGGCTACTTTCGCATTTATAATATCAAGTTAGGATCTCAAGTGTCATTTCACAGACAAGCGTGCAATCAACAAAGTCTTGGACACCATTATGCCGAACGTCTACTTCATTCATTTCGTACGTCTTTCAACAACGTTGAAACTAAATCATCCTTTATAAGAATTCTTTTGAGCTTTTGTTTATACATTTCACGGTTTTTAGGGGTCTATGGTTTTAACAGACAATGGATTATAGTCATTATATAGGTTGTATTAGTTGTTGCATTGCTTTCCCAACAAACATAGGTACGTTCCACTTTTTGAGGAAGACCCTCTCCTTACAATGAGGAAAAGTCTTTAGTACATGCTTCTCATTCCTCTGAATACCTATAACATCTCAGGTATCACATATGTGTCCTGAATCAAAAGGTAGTATGTCAGGGATTTGAGCTTACATCCACATGATGGTGAGCCGGTGCATTCATAACTGAGCCACCATTGTAGCATATTATTTATTATAGAAGGCTTAATAAATGCAATTCCAAAAAATCTTCTGTGTTTCCCGACGCCTACAATCTTGGAGTTCTCAAGGCTAGGGTGAATATGTTTCTTCTGGGCAAGCATGCTCCATCTTAGGTTTCGGCAGCGTCTTGTATGGATGGGTCAGAGACCAAATGCAAGCCCATCTTTAATTTAAAAAAAAAAAATCTTATCGTGACTTTACAAATTATTAAAATAATTTAGTCTCCGTTAAATGATAAACGTTAAGCTTGATAAGTGTAGGATTCTATTGCCAACAATTACGAAACGGTAGCGACATCTGTATATCCCCCGCGTAAGTAATCGGGTCAGACTGAAATGGTATAGAAGGTGCGCTGGCGCATCAGATTCTCGCATTCACGATTCGAATGCGTAATACTTACTGTCACTTACTTGGTCTAAGTTAGTGACTTAGTTTCTAACTATCTTATAAAAAAGACCTGATAGATAAGGATCATTTATCTAACTACGCCAGGACCAATTACTTTGGTTGCTCCAAGGGGACTTACAAGTATTAAAATTGTTATTAATACACTTTAGTATTTATCTTATGATAAATGTGTAACTATTTCCGTTTTGGTCATAACTTAGACAAATCTTTTAACCTTCTTCAGATGACAGAAGTTATCCTACTTTAGATACATTTAAGCTTACATATATACTGAAATAATGTGACAACTTTTGCTAACAAGTTACTGTATTGTGGGCGTAGATATACCTATCATATACATGTCCACTTTTTACGTCTGTGGTTGCATTCAATGGTTCTTTAACTCAATGGTTTACAAGATAAAGGCTATGAATTTTGAGTATATTCGACAGTAGTAGTTATAAAACCCAGCCTTCTCTTATGGGAATCTAGAAGTACCTATATATATGTTTTCGCTTCATCTCATCACTTGAACATAAGTTATTCTAAACCGAAGCGCAAAGTGAAGTAAAGTCAAAGGGCAAGTGAGTGGTGGATTGAGATCAGGTTAGATAGCTAGTTGTAAATGGAAATAGATTACAAGGATCCAGAATTAATGAGTGCAATACGGTTGTATGGTATTTCATGAGTGATAATTTATGAGGTAAGCCAGTTGTAGAGGATACAACTTGTATGGGTAATAAACTCCATTTATGGGTAGGGTAAAAAATTGATTAAAAAATAATCCTATTAATATTATATATGGGAGAGATAATTAGTGTTTTTACTCTTTCACGCCAGAACAGCTGAAGGGATCGCGATGAAATTTGACACATATTTAGACTAAGACAGGGGCTACTTTTTATCCCTGGAACGTTGAAGATCCCCCAGGAACGCGGGTAATACCTTGGAAAACCACTAGTTCTTTTTAATTATTGGTACAGTCGGGATCTCATTTATGTTTACTATATACGGTGATGCAGTCATACCTATACATATCTACCAACAAACGGACAAACAAAAGTCATTAAGTAAAACGCGGACGATATGCTCCTTTAGCTTAGTTAAAAACAAGAAAATATCGTTCGATCTTACGCTCGGACCTATTGCATAACCTCACCAAATTCCGTTCGACACATAAGGTCAAAAGTTAATGTTATAAAACCTTATTAAAAAGTATTTTATTATAAAAACCGTGAAGGAAAGTTGTTTATCAAGTTAAGCAAGCACTCCTAGCTCCTAGCGATTATATGTTGACGAAGAAAGTTGAAATTCCGCGTGTATTTGTACGCTAATTTGTGTCTTTATTTTATATTTTACTGCGATACGGGAATACAATTAATGATGCTAATATATTTATATCCTGGAGGGATTAACCTTTATCTTCTTGTTAAATTAAGTTATATATAGACTACCACTAAAGTTAAAATGTTAAAAAATATTTTTAGTTTGAAAAATGTCCGGAAATTGTTAATGCCTTTTTGTATTTTTTTGTAAGTAAAATGTCATGTAAACTCAAAAGTTTAGTCAAGTTTAAAAGCATGTTTTATCTGAAGGTTTATGAAAAAACACGATAGAGTGACATATAAATATATTTAGAAATATAATAAACCATGTTTTTATTTAAACGTAATTTAAACCATTCAATCATTCGATTAAAAAATAGCTTCCAAAACTTGGACCAAAAGGGACCCGTAAGCCGCAATTTTAATCAGTAGCTAATAAAAGCATTTATATAAAAACTAGCTGCCTCCGCGCGGTTTTACCCGCGTAGTTCCCGTTCCCGTGGGTATACAGGGATAAAATATATCCTATGTTACTCGGGGTTAATGTAGCTTTCCAAAAGTGAAAGAATTTTTGAAATCGGTCCCGTAGTTTCGGAGCCTATTCGTTACAAACAAACAAACAAACAAATCTTTCCTCTTTATAATATTAGTATAGATGTCTGTCAATCTAATAACTTTATTACAAGTTATTCAGTTACAACTTACACTTCAGCGGACTAGTCTACAACTAACTCCAAGTCTGTTCTAGACACTAGGTAATTTAATTATGATATTGTATTTTATTAGACCGAATTTAAAGTATAGACCTCTTTATTCTATGCTAGCTAACGTCCGCGGTTACAACTGCGTTTGGACGCTAGGTACCCAACAAACATTTTAGTGCTAGCGGCAGCCTTTTTTAGAGCTCTTACTGTTATTTAAGGTATATAAGAACTCCGATAGCAACCTTCGACTCTACAGTAGGGTTAGTTATGAATAATTAAACCTTCCAGAGGAATAAGAGTAATAAATAAAAAAAATATAAATCAAGGCGGTAGTATGGAGTTTATCGTAACCATTGTATAACTTATTCTTATAGCTTTTAGTTGCACAAACCTATTAAAGCAATTGTAAGGTGTCTACTAACACTTACTAACGGGTGATGTTCGACTACTGGGGTAGTGAAAGGTCTTGTAACACCTGAAGTCTTACTCTAATAGCTTCAAGAAGTATTAAACACTCTGAGTGATACTCAGGTGTCTACTAACACTTACTATCAACTGGTATTCTTAAAAAGAGTTAGACAAATACTTTATATCACCTAACGAGTTTTGTCGAGTCTTAAAAGTTACTAAGAAAGCTATAAGGATCTTAGAAGTGTTTATTATAAGTCCTATAGAGCTAGATTCTGCAATCCACCTTAGTATCAGTATTTAATCACTACGGGAGGAATAACAGAGATATCAGGATGCTTAAGTAATTAGAACTAAGACGCCATTTAATAAAGATATACCTACTATAAAATTGTGAAAGAAAAACCTTATTGCAATGTTCCTAGTCCAATTATTTACTTACGTTGTTCATAATTTTCAATTAAAATATCTTAAGGAGGCTCCAGGAATTGATAAATAAGATAAATAAAGAAAAAAAAATTCTGGCAGTATTTTTTTACATCATTTAATCATCAAAAGTAGTTTATTTTTAGGGCGCTTCAAAAATGAGATTAGAACTAGTATATATTGTTACCGTAAACTTACCGCCGCATGTGATTAAATCCCTATAACACCCAGTAATCTTAAACACTTTAGGTACTTACCTTAATTATTTTATTAAAACGCCATGACATGAATGCGTGCTATAAAATACTATCACTATTGACTCTAACAAGAACGTAAAACTCTGCGAAACAGTATAAATATTTAGCGCTTTCGGTGAAATTTATTGCTACCAAAAAAGTAATTTAAGTGGTTTCCATAACTTGTTTACTACTTTAGCTTGCAGTTATACCCTGTGTATAGCTTATAAAACACTTGAAGTGGTAGTCACTGCTACTGTAGCACTGTTCTAACTCTTAATAAACACTTATTTATCACTCTCTATAACCATTAAATAGCCTCAAGCTCTCGTACGAACAGGCCCAAATCAGGGTTATAAGAGAGTTACAGAACGCTTTATCACCTAGTTGTTAGTGCCTTTACAGAACCTTGGGTTACAAAAATCCTCTTAAGCAGCTCATGTAGCCCTTATTCTTATTACCAAAATGTTAGTTGGGTAATGTCTCTGGGTATCAAAACATAGCTTATATCACTCAAGGAGTAATGAAGCTTTCTAGCAGTGAAAGATTTTTTTATCAGATATATTGGTAGGTACTTTCGAAGAATATCTATCGATAACATCTAATAGTGTAATACAAAAGTAGTTTATTGCCGGCTTCTTAGCAAAACCAACCTTCCGAACCGAGCGTTTGAGTCTGACTATTCATAAGTGCTTGTGAAGGCCTATTTGAATAAAAATATTTTTATTTAATTACTCTAAATATTAGCTCACACACTACTTTCAACGACACTATTTTATAACTATCACTAAATCTGTTAGTATTTAGCACCTTCATAAAACATTTGTATAAGGAACTTCCTCATAGAAACTGTATGTTTGATCGGAAGTTGTCACTTTAAGTTAACAGACATCAAATACCATACAGTAGCAAGAAGCAACATAATCAAATATTTATATTGACAAATTGGAAAACAAGCTTAAACAGCGATGAATATAAATATCACCTGTTCACATAACAAATATCATAAACATATAAACAAAGATAACATAAATCTTATCATAAAGGGTTATGGCTTAAAATCCATTGGCAGAAAACCATCACAACTGAAAGCGCAGCGTTGTGACTTACCCATAATAACTTTGCCCTTAATCACCAAGGGAATGAACCCTATTTTGATACGAATAAGGTTCAGAATAGACTGCTTTTGAGGATTTTAGTAGTGGTTTGTATCTGCGAACAAGCGCCCGCAAGTAAATTCACATTTACGTAAAAGTTACGTCATTAAGCTAGGAGATACATCTACGCAACTGACCTGTGACATGACCCTCTAGTGATGTGATGACAAGTCAATCATCGATGTTTATAGTAACGGGAAACACGTCTAAGATTATTTTAATAACTAATTTCTGCCCTTTATTTTTTGCCGTCGTCGGTGGATCTTAAATGTTCCCGGAATAGAAATTAGGTTTTTTTAGGTATATGTGTTATTATTTACACTGTTTTTTTGTCGACGTTGTGAAAAGTGGTCCTTCATAAACTTGATTATATTAAAACAATTTATTCATGAGAATATTTGCTGCATTAAAATGATACTCAATACTCAATACTACACATATACATATATATATGCAATAAAGTATTGAGTATTGATATTGGTAAAACAATACCCGTATGAATAGTTAGGCTTAATTAGTTCTAGGCTCCAAAATTAGTTAGAAGCTTTTAAGCTAGACGGCTTTCAGTCGCAACTGAATGAAAGTTAGAATTAAACCATTCCTGAAAGATACAAACATAATACTTATAGTAGGTTAAGAAATGCTATTGATGGCGCGTAAACTTTTTTCAGATAAGTTTTTCCTGTATGTCTCTGGGAAAAAAGTTTCTAAATTACAGTACTTATTAACTAAGTATAATATAACTTTTCTCTTGGCTTTCGATATTGATCTTCTTACGAGTTTATTCCTTCGTACAAGACTCAATATTCTAGGTTAAAAATATGTTATAAGTAAGATAAATTTATTCGAATTAAAAACATACGTCTTTAAAAATAAGGTAGCCAATAAAATACATAACTTACTCCTTCGGATTTACATAAAAAAATATACTTAAGGTCATACGGATCGGATTACTTGTTGCACAAATGGGCTGAATAGTTTTTTTCCAAAACGAGCATACCAGTCAGACATTAAAATGGCCTCGGGTCATATAGGTATATCCCCACTGCAGGAGCACGAGCCTCCCCTAATAATGAGGGGGTTTAGGCCATAGTTCACCACGTGAGTCTAGTGCGGATTCCATATGCCTTTGATGCCATTTTTGGCACGCAGAAATATATGTTCCTTCACTGAAAGCCAGTTATGAATGCTTAATTTGATAAGAAGTTTTCCTTTTACGTTTTCACTTTGGAGGTTGGTCCGCTCTAGTTTGTTATTACTATTTTTCTAATCATTCACTTTATATAATTATTGCGTGTTGGACATTTCCCAATATTGTCAGTGTGATTGATTCCTTGAAAGAGTAATTGCTGAGTTTATGGCCGACTCTTCTCTGCAAGGCCAATTTTCCAAATCGAGGGTCAGAGTCTGACTATTCATATCTAAGTGCTTGTGAATGCCTATTTGAATAAATAAATTTATAGTTTTTTTATCGTAATAAAGTTTTTATTATAATATCGATATAAACATCGACATATCCCAGCGAGGGGGCCGGACAAATGTTGCGTACGGCAAGATACACCACGGCTTGCCCCATAATGTTGCAATAGTATAATCTACGCCGAATCAATTAAGATGGAACCTTTTTATAATGTACCCACAATTTTGTACAGTCAACGTCATGCTCATGTGAATGACCCCGTTTCTATTGTTTCACGTTAGATAATGACATGATTAAATCGTCTTCTTCGTTTGAATTTCAATATCTTAATTAGTTATTTCCGCTACACTGGTTCCCATGGTAACGAGAATTTACTTCTAAACACGCTGATAATAAAAGTGATAAAGATTTTTTTTTTATTTAAAATGGTCTGAATTCTTTCAACTAACGAGCAATGATAAAACCTCATACTTAAACCTGACTTTTCACATTGAGGTGTGAGATCACTCCCTACCACTGATATTGTGATTTCTTAATTTTGGGTCGTAATTTACTAGTGGTACAAATCTGACCATATATTTTACTTTTTATTTCCAAGGGTTTTGTTAAAAATGTTACTTAACTCTTTATTCAGACGATGATCCTTCCCTTTCTTTACAATACGACATTATATTACTAGTGGCTCCCCGCGGTTTCACCCGCGTACCTGGGATATCTTCTATTTTCCCGGGATAAAAAGTAGCCTATGTCCTTTTTCAAGCTCTGGACTATCGGTGTACCAAATTTCATTTAAATTGGTTCAGTACCTAGTTTTAGCGTGAAAACGAGACAGAGTTACTTTCGCATTTATAATATTAGTATAGATAGAAAGCCTTTATTGACCGTATTGTCTTGTCTACAGTCACACTGATCCTCCAATCAAGGGTCAAATGGAAGAGAGTCCGCTTTACGTCCAGAAACAATTCGAAGATATAGAGGTAATTTAAAAGCTTTTACGAAAATCACTCCACAGGTCTACCAAATTAATAACCACAGAGTATATTTACAGGGAGATGAAGCAGACTGTGATGAATGGGAAGTGGCGAGGTCTAGGGTACATATGGGAGCTCTGATCGGCAGCGGCGCCTTCGGCAGGGTCCACGCTGCACAGTTGGACATGCGAGGGGGGGAGAGTATTACGGTTGCTGCTAAAATGTTGACTGGTAAGATAGAATAGACTGGAACGCACCGACTCACGATCATAAGGGGTGCAGTTGGCCCCGGCCTGTAGGTACCTCTAAGTTAAAAAAAAAATACGCACGGATTCACACCACTGGCTTTCGGTAAAGGACACAATACTGAGGAAACCTGCATACCTGAGATGTCGATATGGGCAAGATGTAGGTACGGGCGCGGGGTGGACTATGGCCTATACCCCCTCGTTGTTAGGAGAGGCTCGAGCTTCTCGGTGGAGACGTATATGATCCGATGATGATAACTCGCCCTAAAAGTCATTTCTTGATAGTTTTTGAATTTTACTCTCTCTGATTATCACCTCTCAGATCAATGCTGGCAGGTAGATAAAAATAAACCGAATTGAAAAGTATTTTTGTAAACAGACACCTTTTTATAAAAGAACTAAAAACTTGTTCCTTGACACCATTCCAAACCCTGAATACCTATCTGTCGTCCGATTATTTCATTAAAATCAAATTTTCAACTTAGAATTTGATGAAAATTCCCGCATCTGTTTTCATGTCTGATATACCTACAAAGGACTTTTATTTAATAAGTTAGTTTGCCGACGTTTTGTTTCTATTATTTTGTATTTTTTTGTAACTACAGTTTACAATAGTTATGTGAGCAATTAAACCGAATTATCATTCAAGAATGGCATGACTCATAGTCATATTCGGCGGAACGACCGCGAGGCAAACATTTGTCTAATTTAGCGCATGCACATAATAATAATTGTCATTACATAAACCATTCAAGGAAATGAAAGTCCACCGTAATCTTCAAAGATTCTCTAGAACCGGATGAATTGTCTTACCTCTTAGATAATGCCAGTAGACTATCATTTTGATATTAAACTATTATAGTAAGGATTACTTTCAGTACTTCAATTCACTGTCTTTGCACTAGACTCCTGTTTTACTATAGAGTAATATTTTCAAATACATGCTTTGTAATATTTAAATGAACAACAAACAAACAAAGCAACCTTCCGAACCGAGCATTAGAATCGACGTTTCATAAGTGCTTGTGAAGGCCTATTTGAAATAATAAATATATTTCATTTCATTTCATAGATGTCCTCGGTTGGTCAGCGTCAACCCAGCTAACCATCAAGCAGAGTAAATAGTTATAAAACCAAATACCTATAGGTACATAATTAATTCAATATTAGTACAAAATACATATAAAAGAATTTATGTTTTGATAAACTAAGTTGAACCATACCGAAAGGTACCTACATAACATATAAAATGTAAATAACAGGTGTGTAAATAGATAGGTAAATCCCTAATTAACAACAAACTTTGTGTGACGTTTGAAATATTTAATGAGGAAGGTTGCTTCAGGTAAAAAAGCTTCATAATAAGGATTTTCTCCGTATGACTCAATATTGTAAATGCTAATTAATTATTTAGGAAGACTTGATGGTAAAGGTGCCCGTGGATTTACATAGATGTGAGTCTTTATAACTTCTTTACTATCCCATGATAGATAGTATGATTTTACATAATGCAATATATTAATAAATCATAAATGACAAAAACCTAACAGCTAAAAACTGTTTAATCAACAGAAAACGCCTCCGAAGAAGAAATCCAAGATTTCCTCCGTGAGATCGTGATGCTGAAGCACGTCGGCAACCATAGACACGTGATCAGGCTCATAGCTTGTTGCACAAAGCACACTCCCCTCATAGCTCTCCTAGAACATGCTCCTAGGGGAGATTTGCTGACTCTTCTCAGGGCGGCGAGGGGACGCAGGAGAGACCCTCAGTGCTCAGATGTGACGAGGAGAGTCGATAGCGACGTGAATGGGAGGCCTTCTGAAGCTGATTGTGAGTTCTTCTTTTGTTATATCCTACATAAAAGTCTTGGCTTTGTATAGAAGAAGTACCTTCAGAAATTTAAAATAAAGGTTTAAAATAATATATTTTAGAGGAATATTAATAAATTAAGCTTCTACTAAGGCAATAATACAGTGTAGATATAAAGACACGTCTTTATAACATTAAAATCTTTTCTTAAGTTACATTTCTTTCAAGACATAGTTACTTTCGCATTTATAATATTAAGTTAGAATAACCCCTAACAAAATTTAAAGAGCAACATCCTATCTCTCAACAATGCTATTTCAATTCCAGCGGAGTATACAAACATGAGCGACTCGGACCCAGGACTTTCTGATGGAAAGCTATATAGAGAAGATAGAAGAAGCGACCACTACGTAGCTGAACCAGCTCTTCACCTGGATAGTGGTACCATGAGGGACTATGCGCTGCAAGTTGCCCTGGGCATGAAGCATTTAGAAGACCGGGGAATAACGCACAGGTAAAACATTATATTTAAGAAGCTTTCAGCAGAAAGTATAAATTTCAGGACAAAAAGTCGCCTATATACTACTATCCCAGAACAAAAATCGAAGAAACTCACCTTCGAAAGTATAATATGAGCTAGATAATTTGATGAATAGCTATATAACCTTATAACCTACTCTTCAAAATAGTTAGGTACTTATGTACTTTGTTTGTAGTTAATAGGTAGGTATCTATTTGTCTTAGGCATTCGTATATTATACTAATTAAGATACAAAATCCAAAAAACTTTTAGCTTTAAACGTGCCTAAAAGAAAATTAAATAAATGTATTCAAAATGGCAACCTAGAAGATTATGATTATACCTACTATACAATTTCACAATGTACGGTCAACCACATAGGTATGAAGCACCTAACTAATTAGATCATTTTTGTAAGCACCTAGGATTTTCTGTCTTACTTAGCTTACTGGCAACGAATATCGAGTAAATTTTCTGTTTATATAGCAGATTAAGGACTTGTCCAATAAAAGTAACGTATAATGTACTTTTTGTACCCAAGTAGCTGTTCTTTTGATATTTTTATAATACAAGTAATCCTATAGTAGCAAAAGCTACGTATAGCAACTTACGTTGGTTACCGTACGACATCTCCCGCCGTGAGCTAAGGCGGGCGGTTACCGGGAAAATGCCGGGATTTTCCTGGAAACTCGGCCCGCCAACAGCCACGGTCCCGGGGCGAGCTCGGGAAATATTTAATTTAAACATCGAACCCAACCAGGTGCGTCGGTTACACGGTAAATAACCTTGTTTGTTGTTATTCTATTCCCCCCGACATCTTTTCACGTTGATTTTGTATTCACTATTTATTTTGTTTTGTTATACGTAGGTGGGTATTTGTTGAGGATGGAATGATACTGAATATTTGACGTTATTCCTAGATCTTTTGCTGACCATTTTTAAATTTAATTTTGGTGCCGTATATGATAGACAAAGATTAGATAACTTAACAAAGCGCCTGCTAAAAATGTTATAGAATTGACTCAGTCGTGCTTATAAAACGACAAATTAATATATTTCGAATTCTATCATCAAAGCGAAGCGTTATTTAGAATGCGATAGGTACCTACCTATAAATAATAAATTTGGTAGATATAGTAGCAACATTTTGTAAGCATATAGTAGGTAGGTACAGTAGACTTTAGCTGTGATTGTGTTTATATTGTGAGAAGATATCTAAAGTATATTTGTTTCAAAATCTTAAATAGTACATAGATATTTAGAAATATATCTGAATGTGATGTGAATTGTAAAGGTCGTATAAAAAATATTTTTGAGTTTAATAATTCGCCTGAATTGAACGTTTCATCCTTGATTCGCCGCTTACGCGTTGCTAGGCAACGGTTGCCAGGCGCAGACTAACCTCAAGGCTATATGAAAGCATCCGCAGAAATATTTTATCGTCTCCAATTTTATTAGAAAGTAATTAAGTTTGTTTTTCTTTAAACTTCAATACTCAAGGTCGATTTAAGCTCGATTCAAAAAGCCTTTTAAAAACTGTGGGATTTTGTTACAAAAGCTATCATGTTCTTGATAATTTAATCAATAACCTTTACAATGGATACCTTTTAGTTTCTTTAGTTAAGTTATGGAGGTTTTATTAAGGTTTTTGCCCCGTTAAGTAGAGGTAGCTTAGAAAGAAAATGTTACCATTTATTTCCGACCGGTTATTCAATCACTTGATACTTCAGTCGCATGAATATAGGGATCAATTCACTGAAACAACAGATAATTGCGAATATAATTGCGTAGTTACACGTGTTATTTGAGAAGAAACTACATTTAATGAATAAATAATACTTTCCTATAAAACTAGCTACCCCGCGGAACTTCGTCAGCGCACCATTCCCCATTTTTGCAACATTTCAATAATACTCCGTTCCTAATGGTCGTAGCATGATGTGGTAGATAACCTTAAGTCCTTTATTGATACATGGACCATCTAACAGTAAAATATTTTTACAATCTATAATTTCGCATGATTAAAGCGTTCAAACCAACTTTTTTTATTAGTATAGACTCACATAGCTACATTCAAAACAGTCGTTCAAAATATTACCCTTCCAAATTCCAGAGACCTAGCGGCTCGTAACATTCTCGTCGATGGCGCTGGTTTCCTCAAAGTGGCAGACTTCGGCCTCTCCCGGTCTGGAGTGTACGTCCACACTCGGTCGAGGCCTGTGCCCCTCAGGTGGCTGGCTCCGGAGTCCATACTGCATTCACAATACTGCAGCGCGAGCGATGTTTGGGCTTTCGCTGTCCTGTTATGGGAGATCGCTACTTTAGGTAAGTAAAGTTATGTTTACTAGAAACAATTGCTAATATTGAATTTTATCCTTAAATAAAGTATTCATAAGCCGTGGTGGCTCAGTTGGGAACGCACCGAATGACAAGAGGATGCAGGTTCAAAACCCCTGAACCGTACCTCTGAGCTTAAAAACTTACGTAGATATCAATTCACACGACTGGCTTTCGGTGACGGAAAACATCGTGATGTATCCGCACTCGGCCCGCGTGGTGGACTGTAACCTAGATCCCCTCATTGTTAGGGGAGGCTCGAGCAGGAGTGGATGATGAAGTCTATCCAAACTATATACACATAATACTATAAACACATAGCTACATTACCTAGATCAATTCTAACATTGACATGATATTAATTTTTTATTAAAATTCTGTGTTATTTTAATAAATTTTCGGATTTGTTAATACGCAGCATGGATAAGGAAACTTGTATTGTTTTATTCATGTGGCGCCATCTATACATTAGCAGTGTAGTCTTTGTAATGTAGCTACAATATTGAGGAAGTAAGATATATCGTAAGTATATAAATCGGTAAGTATATTATTAATAAATTCATTTTATTAATTTTCAGGAGGCTTTCCCTACGCGGAGCTAAGCAATCACCAAGTGCCGCCCTTCCTAGCCGGCGGGGGGCGGTTACCAAAGCCCGCACGAGCCTCCCCGAGACTGTACCAACTGATGGTCGAATGTTGGTCGGAAGAGACCCAAGATAGGCCAACGTTTGCCCAAATAGTTGACAAACTAACAGTACAGAATCAATTATATGTCGACTTGGAATGCGTTTTTCCACCGTCAGAAGACGAATTAGCACTAAGCGACTATGACTTCTCAATTACAAATGCCGGTTACGACAGGTGACCTATGTAAAGACTGAATATTTTTATTATTGTTGTTATTCCCTCACTATTGCACATAAATGTGTCAAAAATGGCTGGTCTTTTTCTTATCCTAGTTCGGTACGTTGTCGATAGATGGCGCTACGTGTACATAAACTTACTGTAACTGAATTATTGGTTATTTTTAATCGTAAAATACTCTTCACATACGTATTACTTATTTATTTGAGAATGCCACATATAAAACATAATAAAATATGAGTATACTAATAGTAATAACTACGTGGGATTTATGAAACTTTATGAAATAAAAGTTAATATACTTTATTGATATGATTTCAATAGTTTAATGTTATACATACTGTTACTTACACGATAACACAAGCATTTGAATGTTTCGATAAGAAAAATATAAAAATATTATTGCAAATTTTACTAAAACAGGAAGTCATGTTGCTGCAGAATGATTTAACGAAAATAACATATTATTTGTAGAAAAATCCCTAATCTTAATAAGTAAGTATTGAACATATCTATTATATCATCCTTTCCTCTCAAATTTCATAACAAATATGAAAATAACATACCTATATTCTTTTCAGTGCTATCAAATGTAATCAAAAAAACATCCATTGTTTTTTTAACAATAACATTGTCATTACAAGCAAAATGGCCTGATCCAGAAAATGACCCTTTGGTATTCATCGCAAATCCTGTGGAAGCTGAAATGCCTGGTCATTGGATACCACTCAGTGTCGTGAAAGTAATGCTAGAAGGTACCACGAGGAAAAACATGAATTTAAAGTACACTAAGGCTGTTCCAACGCGTCCATTAACAACCGTACCTACTACTATGGAACCCCGAACAACTTCTCAACCATTAGAAACACCCACTACTACAAAAACACCAACTACCACTAAAGTAGCTGAAACAACGACAAAAGCAACCACAGAGGAAACAACTGAAGCGACATCAGCAATGGCAACGGAAACGACAACTGAAGCGACAACACCAATGGCAACGGAAACGACAACTGAAGCCACAACAGAAGCAACGACTGCGACAACAACTGAAACCACGACTCAAACAACAACTGAAGCAACAACTGAAGCCACAACTCAAACAACAACTGAAGCGACAACTGAAGCAACAACTGAAGCAACAACTGAAGCAACAACTCAAACAACAACTGAAACAACAACTGAAGCAACAACTGAAGCAACAACTGAAGCAACAACTGAAGCAACAACTGAAGCAACTACTGAAGCAACAACTGAAGCGACAACTGAAGCGACAACTGTAGCAACCACTGAGGCTACACCTAATAAGCCATCTAGACCAAAGCGCCCAAAGAAACCGATGGATGGACATGAAGACGGAATTGCGTAGCGCAGTAAATAGTGTCAAAATCACTCCTTTGTTTGTTTATCATGGAAATAATGTTCATTATAAATAAAATCCAATTTATATCAAATAACAAAAACATATTTATGAAATTTAATTTAAAAAAAATGTTTTTTTATCCCGGGAAGTTGAAGTTACCCCGGGAACGAGGGTGAATGCGGCTGAAACTAGTTTCACAAATATGTCCACCTTCAGATCTAGGAGTTCTAAGTAATCCATATAAAATATATGGTACCTACCTACCTAACTACCTTCTATCGTGTCAGGCTGAACCTGTGTTCGCAGGGGACTAAATTTTTTTTTTCATGGGACTAGAAGGACTCCGATGGCTTTTACACCTTTACGAGGACAAAATAAATACATATTCCCATTTATACTTGTAGTGGGATACCTTCGTTGTGACATCCTACCTAGTATATATACTTACATCTTATATCTATGGTCTGGTAATCATAATGATAAAATCATAAAATAATGCCTTTAAATACACATCTCCTTTACCAGGTAAGGTTAAATAGTAAATAATAAAAATCCGGAAATACAATCTTATAAAATAAATAACTTTATGGTTTAAATCTCATAAAACGAACACTATAAAATATGTGATCGATTTGTTTGTATAGTTCTTTCTACCCATTGAGGTTGCAACTATTCCGCAAATGCAAGTTGATATGTGAATTTAAATAATATGTTGAGAACACCGTTTCGCGATCTTTATTTACAACAATAAATTTACAAAGTAAGTTTTAATATCTTTTCATGATGTTTCTATAGAATATTGTTCAAAAACGTTGTTCTAGACAGTTTTCTAAGAGATAAATAACAATTTAATTGTTTTTTAGTGTATATTGTGATAATCAAAACATTAGCTGTGATACTGTGTCATTCGGCATTAGCAAAAAGATGGCCGAACCCCGAACACGATGAGCTATTATTCATTGCGAACCCAGTGGAGGCCAACATGCCGGGACATTGGATGCCACTCAGTGTTGTAAAAGTAATTCTTAGTGGTATCACTAAACCTCAAAAACAATCGATGAAATTGATGTTACCGAAGGCAACCACGACAAAAACACCAAGTACAACAACGTTACCACCAACAACGACACCAAGCAGTACCACGACGATTCCTACGACAACGACAACGCCAACTACAACAACGCCTACCACTACCACATCAACGACTACCACACCAACCACTACAACACCAACAACCACAACGCCAACAACTACCACTCCAACGACTACCACACCCACAACTACTACACCAACGACTACTACACCCACAACTACTACACCAACAACTACTACACCCACAACTACTACACCAACAACTACCACACCCACAACAACAACAACACCCACAACTACCACACCAACAACAACAACTCCCACAACTACCACGCCTACAACTACAACACCAACTACAACAACGCCAACAACAACAACTCCCACAACTACCACGCCTACAACTACACCACCAACTACAACAACGCCAACAACAACAACTCCAACAACAACAACACCCACAACTACCACACCAACAACAACGACACCCACAACTACCACACCAACAACAACGACACCCACAACTACAACTCCAACGACAACAACAACTACTACGACAACGACAACTACAACGACAACACCAGCCCCAACTACAACAAAGAGGAGAGGACCACCACGGAAAGACAAAAAGTTTATTGACGGACATGAAAACTTAAATTCATAAGTGCAACATTATTTAATAAGTACCCTACATTAATTAATACCCAAAATAAACTTACACTTATTTTGTAACATTATTTAACCTATAAAACAACACAGAATTACAAGTTATTTACTTATTAGTAGGCCTTGTGTGAAAAATTACTTACAACATTTATTTATTTGTATATTTTATATGTATTTTTTTAAAAGGAGTTCATAATATTCATATCTCTATACCATAGTCTACTAGCCGAATCTTTACAAAGTTGCATTTAAGTTAAGTACCTAACTCGGAAACCTTCAAATACTTCACAGTGATTTAGGCTCCATTTTGGATCAGAGGCTCACCGTAATGACCTAACCATATACTAAAACTGGATAAACACAGGGTGCGTTCAATTCGGAGCGGAGAGCTGGCTTTTTGGTCCATTTTTAAAAGAGCCATGTTTGTTTTAACGTCGATTCTTTATAGTCCGGTCTATTTAAGCCTAAAATCAGGAGGAAGGTTACATAAATTCCCATAAAGCTGAATATTGGCATAGTTGTTCAAAACATCATTATAAAGAAAATCTCAAAAGTCCTCATCGTTCCGAGGTGTGCTAAAAATTTGGCACGGGGTCAAAGGTCAAAAAAATGAGTTTTTTGCGATTTTTAGCGAAACGGTGAGTTTTTTCGCAAAATTACCCCAGTACAAAATTGTAGATCACGAAATTCTCTACAAAAAATATATTAATAATTTTTTTCCTAAAAGCCACCATTTTGGAGATATAACGTTCCGAAAAGTTGGATCAGTCGTAATCCCTCTATTTTGCACACGTACGCCACATATGAAAGTCACTAAAGGTGTAATAGAACTAAAATAAGTTCGCTATTATTTATTGTAACTTGCTTATGTAAAATATAAGTTAAACTACGAGAATCTCAGGTATAATGAAACCCCGTTCCTAAATTTGTACGTCAGTATAACCTTGGGATAACATCTGTCTTTTATTCTATTGTCCGCGTGGCTAGGGTCGTATACCTGCTTTATGTTGGCATGCCCAATATATGAAATACATACCGTTAGTCTTGAGCGCCACTGCGTAGGGAAAACATGTGCTTATCTTAACCTATCTTTTAACCTATTTTGTGCGTTTTAGATTTTTATAAGAAAAATGTCAGAATATTGTTTTATTTGTACTCATCTTTTAACTGAAAGTGAAACTGTAACTGTTGATCGTGGTATGAAGACACTGATTAATGCAAGTGCTGAAAGAGATGATGGATACTCGGAATTTACAAAATTAGCAAAATTTACTGCTGAGAATATATCCGTTGAACAAGCTAATGATGATGCTGATGTATTGATTATTGAAACAGCGATAAAGAAATTCAGTGTGACAAATACAACTGTTGTTGTTGGTGAGGATGTTGATTTACTCGTCTTGCTTACTGCTCGAACTCCAACTGAAAAAATTATTTATTTTTTTAAACCCGGTAACTAACACATGGATCATTGTTGTCCGACAAATAAATAAATTATTATTATTATTATTATTAAAGCCCAAAATCAATCGGAAATATATTCATCAAACAGTTTATCCAATTTTCCTAAATGTCAAAATCATGTATTGTTTCTACACGCAATAACTGGCTGCGATACGACATCTGCTTTTTACAGGAGAGGAAAAACAACAGTTTTCAAAATGTTTGAAAAAAAAGATTTACTACAATGTGCTGAAGTTTTTAAAAATAGTAATTCAACTCAACAACATGTTATCACCAACGGAGTTCAATTTCTTCTTGCTATGTACGGAGCCCCCAAAAAAACCACTTGCTTAGATAAGTTGCGATACACATCTTTCGTGAAAAATACGCGTAATAAAAAACAAGTCAACTTAGCTTCTCTTCCTCCAACCTCAGTAGCTGCTCATCAACATCTGTTTCGGGTATATTACCAAGTTCAAGTGTGGCTTGGTAATCAGCTGGACCCTAAAGACTGGGGTTGGAAGTTGATCGACAATACACTAGAGCCAGTTCAAACTTTACTTCCACCAGCACCTGAGAAACTTCTCAACACAATATTTTGCAACTGCAAGAAAGGGTGTAGTGCAAAATGTGGTTGCAGAAAAGTTGGACTGTTTTGTTCCCTGGCATGCACACACTGTCAAGGCCGATCATGCTCGAATGTTGAGTCACCAACTCTTGAAGATTCGTTTGATACCGATCAGGAATCGCTATTGGGGCAGTTTACGTGTGAAATAGAACAAGAAGAAGAAGAAGAACAAGAGGATGAACAGGAAGAAGAAGGAGAAGAAGATCAAGAAGAAGAAGAAACAGAAATCTTGGACAGTTATGAATCAGACGACTAACTTTTTATTTTAAGTATTTTATTTAATTACACCGCCGTTGTTTTTGCCCACTATAATATATAATATTATTTTGCAATAGTTTTAAAACATATAAAATCTCAGCAGACCCGTGGAATAGGCCTACTGGGGAAACCACGTTAAAAAAAACGCGCTTTGTACACTACCTCATAGGTGGCGTGGAAACGTGTGCAAAATAGAGGGATTACGACTGATCCAACTTTTCGGAACGTTATATCTCCAAAATGGTGGCTTTTAGGAAAAAAATTATTGATATATTTTTTGTAGAGAATTTTGTGATCTACAATTTTGTACTGGGGTAATTTTGCGAAAAAACTCACCGTTTCGCTAAAAATCGCAAAAAACTCATTTTTTTGACCTTTGACCCCGTGCCAAATTTTTAGCACACCTCGGAACGATGAGGACTTTTGAGATTTTCTTTATAATGATGTTTTGAACAACTATGCCAATATTCAGCTTTATGGGAATTTATGTAAACTTGAATGTGTAAATAGACCGGACTATTAGTCGTTTTTTTCGGCTGTTGGTAGCTGGGTTTCTCAAAGTTTTATAATGCAAGAATAATATCTCGTTAACCTTTGTTAATATGTGGACAGTATTTGTATCAGTGGATATGATATACCTAACTAAGTACCTAGTTACTAGTAGTTTTTGTTATCGGAAATACTGATGAATCAAATATAAATACACTTAATGGGTCTTTCAATAATAGAGACTCCTTTTATATAATTAAAAAGCATCCATATTTTTCAAAACAAGATTCTAAATAATTTCAATCTTCAAACTAAAATCTTAAGGATATACTTATTGTTTATTTACTTTTTATGATCGAAAACTCAACACTTTTTGTACTAGTAGGTGGGTAGCTACTCATTCTAATAAAACCAACTTTTCAATACTGAGGTATTTTAAAAACTTATTCAAACAAGTTTGAAGTTAACAGTACCTTTTTAATATAAATTTGAAGAGTGGCCCGGGCCCCGAGGCGGCATGAAATTAACGTTTTTTCCTAACGATCTGCCGACGATCAATTCTTTGGAATTTAGCCGAATTAGCGATATAATGTCTACCTATATATATTGCAAATACAACTCTGCCTCTACATTTATTATGGTCTCTTTACTTAAGTATTTTACGCGATGATTAGTAGGTACCTTCTTGGATACATAATTGTAGCTGTGTCTGTCCATCTTTCTGCCAGCGACAAATTTGAAAACTACTGAAGATTCTTATCTAGTTATCATCATTAAAGGGATCCTTAATGATGGTTTATATATAGGATAAACTAGCTGCCGCCCCGCGGTTTCAACCGCGTAGTTCCCGTTCCCGTGATTACAGGGGTATCAAAATTAGATAATAGCGGATTCTAAGACCTACTGAATATGCATATAAAATTTCATAAAAATCGGTCCGTTACGGTGGAGTATGGTAACTAACATTCTGACACTTGAATTTTATATATAAGAAGATATCCTGATATTATAAATGAGATAGTTGGTGAATGTGGATGTATGGACGGATGTTTGTTACTGTTTCACGCAAATACCTACTACTGAAAGGATTTGAATGAAATATGGAACCGAGCTAGTTTTTAGCACTTGAGGCTATTGTTTATCTCGGGAAAATTGAAAGTCCCCGGGAACAATAAATAGGTAATAAGGATTAAATAAAGGTACTAAACCTAAGTACTTATCATTAGAGTTGACGTTCAAAAGTGTCTATGAAGGCCTATATGAATGACTTCATTCCATTACATCGAATTTGGGTAATTGATAAGCCCTCATTGCAATGACAAGTTAAAACATGTCCACAAAACTTATTAAAACTCCTGATAACACGACGTGACGCATACTTTACAAACAGGTTCAAACTTGAATAGGTGTCCCCTTGTCCCCATTTTATTATGAGTAACTTTAAAACTAAATCCCACCCAGTATTGTGAACAAATTCTCCGGGACTATTGTTTATGTAGCGGGAACATTTCACTGTTATCTGTCCTGCCTTGATCCCTGATAAGGCCTTTTTGAGTGCGGCGCCACGTAATTTTAGGGTTTGTGGCCATTAGAATGGAAGATAAGGATTTTAAAAGCACGGTAAAGCAAAGGTAATTACGACAGGCGGCTCTAGCAAAAGTCTTAGATACATATTTAATTTACAGGTACTTATATCGAAAGTTTATTTAAAATACGTAGGTATATATTGGTTTGTTGTGAACTAACTGCAAAAGGACTGCACTAATACTTAACCTTACCCTTAGGTTACCATGATGGTTTCCAGATTATAAATTAGCTATATACAGAACTTCGTAACAATAGCTAGTAGATATAGGTATAGATAGTAGGTAGGATTAAAAAATTTTTCAAAACTGAAAAAATAAAATTACGTAATAACTCTAGTATTTGTTAAAATTGCATTGATCAATGCGCCTTCTAATTTTAATTACTCTTACGTTAACATAAAGTTTAGTTTAAACAGCGATTTCTAAGCAGCGAGAACCCACAAGATGTCTGCCCCTATTTTTGTGGCCCTACTTAACTTTCTCGGAATTTCACTAACAGGTAGGTAATTAAACTTTACAATGAGAGCTTTGAAAAAAGCTCTTTTGTTTTCAAATTGTGTCTTCAAGTGGCTCTTACGAGTCTACTGTCTAGTCACTTAACGCCAGTTTTGAGGACATCATAAAAATAAATTGGTTTTCTAAATTACGCACTTGGGTTTTAAGTTTTTAATAGTACTTTTCTTCTGGTAATTATTTATTATGATTTTTGTATGTTAGATAGTTGTGTTAGATTAACTAGGGAGGTATTAAATTATGAATACCATTTTATTTTATTTTACAAAGTAGTACTTAGGCTTACTTAGGTAGGTACTTATTTATACATACGATACGAACGATTTAAATACCTTTTAAATATACATTACGTGAATATGAAGACTAGTAGATTAAAACTACTTACCTACAGTGAACTCTTACATAGATTCATAGAAAACATTTGTTATTTAAAAATTTTACCAAACGGTTGGCAATATTAGACAAATTTCTGTAAAATTTATTTTTATAATAAACCTAATAAACATCGTGTTTACGAGGTTACACAACTTAATATTGGTAATGCAATAAATCTTAATCTTTTACATATTTTAAAGTAAGTAAGCAAGTAGAAAGAGTCATTAAATGTATATTAATATTCATGGCCTGGGCCTTACAACGGGCCTTTAGTTCGGACGCATTCCGGACTCCATACAAAGGCAAATGAAATAGTGATGGCTGAAACAAAATTATCATCATATCGATATTTTAATCTATCGATAAGTCGATTCCACGATTTTTTGGTTGAAGTTTAAGGGTGGGTTATTTTGTAGATTTGTATTAAAATTATAGTAAGTGGTATAATAAGGTTATACCTACTTACGTTGTTTTTCAATCGACTTTAAACTGGTCACTAATTGTATCAAAGTCAAGGTTTGAGGAAAATAATAAAACAAAAACATGGTAAGGTAATTAGGTGCTTTAAGTATTTATTGATTGTAATACAACTGTATATTTTAATACCTATTTGATTCTGTTAAACAAAAATACCAAATAATTGGTACCTTTCATAATTAGGTATATTTTTCAAAAGCATATGAAAATATCGCTTGCTTTGTTGAATACTATTATTATGATGAATTAGAGCAGATCCTATAAATCCTAGAACAATGAGGATTATTTTCTACTGCATATATAAACTAAAATAAGAAAAAAAAAATATTTTTTCGTTAATGTAACAAGTATCCACATAGGTATACCTACCTATACTAGCTTTTTAAGTATGTACATAATTAAATTCTATCTCACTTAAGGTCACGAGTACCTTCTATCGATGTCACTTAATTACTTTATCGATAACTTTTATCAATCTTTTTCCATCACTAGTTCTATTCCCTTTTTTGTTGTTTTTTGTAACGTGCGGTGTATGCACGTCTGTTAAGTTTTGTTTCTTTATTGTTTCTTTATTTGTGCGTTCACCGTGGCCTTTATTTTGTTTTCGATAATGATTTGTAAATGATGTATCGTATCGATTCATCGATCTTGTAACATCATTCGATGTTTGATTTGGACGAACTTTCGACATCTGCCTTGATCTAAAAAAGTACCTATCTACTGATCTACTAGGACTTAGTGACTAAGCAATAGGTTTCTTAAAGATTCTTGAAGAATTTGTTCTATTTATTTCTTTTGCCATTTATATAAGTAATATTTCTACAAGCTTTTCTATACTTATAAGTACCTACCTAGTCAAGTTCAACTTCCTACTTTAACTTGTAAGATTTATTAGGAACAAGTAATTAAGTAATCAAATACGTACCTTGCTTAAAAACAGTAGGTGAGTGGTATCTATAGGCGTTGAACTTTTGAGATATAGGTAGGTAGGGTTGCCATCTCTAAAAATAGGAAATCAGGACAAGACGCGTGAAAGCCCCGGATTTTAGAGTGCAGAACCCGGACGGAGGGCAACTCTAGTTGTAGATACAAACCTTACCTAGATCAAATACCTATTTAAGTAGAGATTAATCCAAAGACTACTATAGAATACTAGCTAGATTAATCCCTCAATCCTCCATTCATCCACCCATAGCTAAACGCAACAAATAGTACTAACTACTTAATAAAGTATCACATAATCAAGGAAAGAAAGTTGCATTTCAGAACAAAAAAAAAGTCATTCCAAGCGACTTGAAAAGAATGTGCGATGCACCGCGTGGACGGCTACTAGCGCCGGCCGCCGCAAAAACTGGCGCCCCAAACGATTTTAAGCCTTATTCTATTCTATATGGAAACTCATACATAACCATTATTATACTTTAAACATGAAAACCGAAGGATTAAATTCGCTTGGAACTATTGTGTGCTTTGTATTCGAACGGTAGCCTTAATAGGGAAGCGTTCTATTGTCCAGTTTGGTAATGTCGACTATCGATAATTATTTTCATAAATATGGACTAAGTATTTAGGAGTTTATTTTCTTAATTTAATACCTAGTTATTATTTTTAGGAACTTTTATGGCACAAACATAATTTTAGGTGTACGCGTTATTTATTTACAGTGCCCATTGATTTTTTATTCACTTTGTTTTTTTTTACTTCACGTGTAAGATTTATACAAGGCATCGAAAATATTGTAAGATTATGAAATAAGTTAGTATAATTATTTAAAATACTCAAGTAGATAATTAAATTAAACGAATTGATATCGATACTCTATTATTCGAGTAGCTCAACTCTAACCACCCGCGGCAGCAGCATGCCGGCCGATTCGCCTACTCGCTCTTCACGCGTGTTTGTTTCTTTCTTTCATTCTGTCAGTCGAGTTTAGATTGTCAGCGAGTGGGCCGCGTCGATTCGTCCGCGTCACTCGTAAAAACGCGTGTTGTAATTTCATAAAATTCACGTGCACAAATAATAACAAACAAATTTTGTATGCCACAAACAAATGTTTAAGTTTATGTGATATTTCCTAAGTGTTTTGACGTTGAAACTGTGGATTTTCAAGTGATATTTTTAGCATAGATATTTTGTGATGGAGATGAGAGTGTGTGCCTAAAGGCATGGTTACTGAATAGTGTGTATATTGGTTATAATAATAATTGACACAGCAATGGCTTTAGTTAATTTTAGCGTGTGTTTAGTCCTTGTGTTTTACCAACTATCGGCTGCATACAGCGATGAAGCATCTTCGGAATCTACGGATCTCGGATTGACAGGTAGCTTTTTTTTTTACCACGCGCATGCTAGCGAGCGGGCAAGACTATGTAATATAAATTACTAAAATTGTCTTTTCTATTTTCTAGATAGTCATGTACCTACTTAGTTTTTTTGCAAATACCGACAAATTAATAAGCTATTTTACCGCTTTGCTTAGAGTATTTCTTACATGCTTTTTGCTCGTCACATTACCTTTAATCTCTCGTATGGTACAAACTAAAGGTTCCTTATATAATATAGGAAAATGTGTAATCATTATTCAGTAAGTTTGTGGTATGTAAGATAAAAATCTACCCTGAAATCTACCTGAGCCATAAGCCAATAATTCTCTTGGTCTCCTACCCTGATATGGTTCCCCGCAACGGGTTTTCAAATTTGATTTCTCTCATAGAACACCATAGGTAGTTAGGTACCTACTTGGGTACCTGATCATCAACATGTCAGATTCCTTTATAATAAGTAAGTTGGTAGGTAAGCAGACACTCTGTCTGACAGATAATCATGAAAGGAGGTCCTAAAATATTTTATTTTAAAAGTTAAATTTTATTACGTTGTTCGCATAAAAAAGGCAATCAAAAAACACGATGACTTCATTAAGAATAATAGAGATAAGGTTTTAGTTTATTTTTCACCAGTAATAATTGCGATTTTATACGCGTTTTTTATGAAAAAAAAAACAACAAAAACTACTTTTAATTGCTTACGCCCGTGGCAAATGAGAATGCTGAACGAATATCGATTATATCAATCAATAGTATCGAATTCGCGATTTTTTTATTATTTTTGTATTTAGAAGCTCACTAGCATAGACAATTATCCGTCACAAATTCTTATGATAGTCAATAAACAATCATTAAGGCATGGTGGCCTTAAGGAAACCCGGAATTTCTACAAAATATGTAAATAATATTTGTGAAGGCATAAGATATAGGTAGGTATAGTTTGCGTGTTAAAGTTTCACTAATTGTTGAGAATCATATGCTAGGTTTATACCTATTCCAGTAAACAAATTGACCTGAGAATCTGCGGCATTGTATTTATGTAAATAGGTATAACCTAAAATATCCGGGGACATTTTATAACATAAACGGCTAATCTCATTCCTGATTAATCGGCGCTGGTACTGTGGTAACCAAATAGCTGATACCTATAACGCGGTTTCACCCGCGTATTTCCCGTTCCTGTAGAAATACGGGAATAAAATACAACCTAGGTATATATTACCCCCTGATAATGTTGCTTTCCGTTGGTGAAAGAATAATTCAGACGGTCCAGTAGTTTTAAACTTACTTGTTACAAACAAAAACTCAAATCTTTTCTGTTTATAATACCTACCAGTGTAGAGTCATCAAAAACAAAATAAAAGAAGACCATGACTATATTCACACTAGGGTTTGATCAAACCTTTGACACTTTGAAAGACAGAATTGCTAACCACAAAGCCAGCCGGCCAGTCAAATATAGGTACCTACTACAACGATAGTTCTAAGTAGGTACATAAATAATTAAGATAAGTGTTTTTTTTTTACATATTATGACTTCATGTCAAATGGGATCACAAGGTTATCAAATGGCCAGAAATCTTTAGCGTTAATTAGGCACTTCAAATTTATTTTTTTGACGCTCAAATTTAAGTACTAATTGAGCAGCTAATTGTTGCTTATATTAATGAATAATAAAGCTTTTTTACTGATACTTTTAAAGGATTAAGTTAATTATAGTAACGAGTGATTACTTAACAATCCTAACTTATTTTATCATTACCTGAAGAAGTAATGTAGCTTATATTTTATCAGTTTCTATCCTACCTATAGTGTTTTCTAGAACATATTCATCTTCTGTGACACATCCAAATCCTTTCAGCCATCTTGTGATTGAGTAACAAACATCCATAGAAACTTTCGCATTAAATAAAGTATATTAAATCGGCGGTAGACATCTGCATCAAATGCTATGAGACTTAAACTCTTAAAAGTATCAAACCCAATCTGATATCGAGAGATTTCATTAATCCTCAATCGATTGTATTGTCTTTGGTATTTATAATATCGATATTGTAATCGATTACAGTAGATATGATCGGGTAAACAACTCTGGTTGCCATGGTGATAAGCCGCATGGCGCCGGCGGGCGGGCGCGGCCGGCGCGGCTCTGTCCTTCACTTAACTTAACTCCATTTTGTATGATATTTAATGAAAGCGGACTGAATAACGCATATATATAACGTTACTTAGTCGTAATAAGTTATGGATTAAGTTGGTGTCCGGGATTTGGAAACTTAAGCGAGCGGGATCAGGAACATGAAGTTAGGAATGGGTTTTCAAAATTGTTATATTCGATTGAGGTTTTACATTACTTACTCATTTCTAAGACTTAGTTTATACAATTAATTATGATTACCAAAAAACTTGTTAAAAACAGTCTTCAAGTCCATATAATAAAACAAATCGTTTTTTTCATTGTACTAATTATAACGCATATTTGAATAAAAATTATCACTTAATCATTTCACAATTACTTAATAAAATCATTACAAAAATCCCCTCATAGCCAAAAATACACGCACCAAAATTCTTTACAGGATTACAGCTTTCTTAGAAATTCCATATCTATTTGTTATCAATGAATAACTAAACTGTCCAATCAGTCTCGATAGATATTTAAAGTATCGAGTTAGTGACGTAACTACGAATCGATATCGTTATCGGAAATTCGGAATGATCAGATAATGCTGTAAGTTGGCGCCGTTTACACAATATTGTAAATAATGATAATCTCCTCGCGTCTCGTTCAAGTAGTTCCTAAGTTATTGGTCTTTGATTTCTACCAAATTTAAAATAGCTTTATTTGACCCTTATAAAAAAATCAACTCTAGGTATTTCATTTCATTCAATGTTTTGGAATTAGATGCATTTTTGACATCTTTTTTGCTTCAACTCAAAATTATTCCTTTTATCTAGCTTTCTTAAAACGGGCAAAAAATCAAGCATACTTTAAAATTAAGGAGAGATTATTAAATACTTCAAAGGAACATATATTTTTGTACCCACGTAGTTCCCGTAGGAATATGGGGATAAAAATCCTATGGTACCTTCTCCATGATAATGTAGGAACCTAGCTTTTCATTGCTGAAAGATGTTCAATTTTTTTTTAAATATGTTTTGGGTGTGAAACGTGTTTGACCCTATAAATAAGTAAGCATTCGCAATTACAATATTAAAGTTAGGATTTCATATTCATTACTGATTTTTACGATTACTGATTGATTGTCAATCAAATTACATAGTCACACCATACTGTAAGTAGTTAATATGACGCAACATCCGCCGATAGAACCTGAGCCTGTCTATTGTTATAAGAGGCACTATAGTTTTGAAAGAAGAGCCCCTTGGTACAGTCACGGAATAATTTATTGTAAACACTCATTATTTATGGATTTATAATCCCTCGAAGCTGGAAAAGTGCTAATAAATATTCTAACCGCTGTACCGATTTTCGATGACAGTTTTTAAACAGAATACAGCACCAAAATCTATTGATTATTTTTAGAGCAAACACGTCAAAATGCTACACTTCTTTCATTGTGTCAGGGGCTTCAAAACAGCGAAATAGATGCTAACATTTTTTAAACGAGATTAAATATTTTTTTGCACCTAACCTAAAATGACTTCGACCAACAGACAAAAACAGTTTGACACTGTCCTTTACTGTATGTGATAGTAATTAAAAGCTAGACAAGTCAACAGAGTTCGAGTCATTAGTGGGTTCCTGTGACGTCACCGGCGCCCGACCGCCCCGCTGTCCCGCCATGCCGGCCACATGTTGCTTGGGAGTTGGGGGCTGTCTGGCCTGATTTGTATGGGAATACTGGCGTTCGGAAATGTGAATTATTTCAAAGTGATTTTTGTTTTTAAAACCAGCTAGTTTATTACTGTGTCATGCGTCAAGTGGCTTGGCCATTTTGGTTTTGGATGGATGTTTGTCGCAGAATCAGCATAAAAGACAAGTTGGAATAAGTAGGTTTTGGAATAGCACAGTTACGTAACTACATTTTGTCCCGGGAAAAATAAAAAAGACCACGGATAAGTGAGCGGTTAAAAGAAGTTATGTGTTCAAAATCGCCGTCAAAGATGCTAAATAAATGGTATCTTTAGGTATCTAAAAGTAAAGCAAAGCTACTAAATTAGATTAGATCACCTCCCTACTTTATATAATAGCAAATCACTACAAATCTAATTAAAACAATTGTTTACATTAATTGCATCGTTGTAATCGTTTTTATTCGTTTCAAGTAGCGATAGTGACGTTTCGGGTGACACTGACAGATAGCACGGACCTGCACAGCTGTCAACGATAAGCTGTTGATAAAATTACCTACAACAAATTTCATATCTATAGTTGGACTTTGGATATATCAATTTGATAGGAAAAGTATTAGTTGAAAAACTCAAAACAAACAAGTTCCGTTGAACAAACACCTCAAAAGATGACCCGTGATAAAGTTGTTTTGATCTAAAATGTCAGATTTGACAGTTATCTATACATGTGCCGAAAAGAGACAAATGTAGCGCGCTAAAATGAGACAAACAATCTTAAATCGCGACAACTCGACGCCAAAATCTACTTGTGGTTTAAACGCGCTGGTTTTCCATTTTTTTTATTCGATCAAACTACTACCAATAGTATGTTGAAAGGTGACGTCACATAACAAATTCCCAATCGCATGTCAAACGTTAATTCCACCACGCTTCATGCTTCTAAATAACCAACTAACAAGGGTTGTCTGTCTCCATTTTAACCGTTGTCTGGCGCCAACACTAGACACCGGTGCTCGAAATCCCTACGCACCACCTCCAATGCAATCTGTACTTTAAGGCTTTGAAATTAAGTTTAATGTTCAATGTTGGTATTCGGAATAGTGAGGGGAAGATCGGTTTTTACGGCCGCGTGTCATTATGTAGCAATATGGGGTATTGAATTGCATTTAAGGGAGCGATCGCGATGTGTCGGAATAATCGACAGATGTTTTATTCACCTGTACTTGTTGGGGATTTCATTCATCTTGTTTGGTTCAATTTGTCTCTGATACAAATTTTCTGTTTGTTAAAATTGTCGATATGTCTGCTCTGTTTCCATTTGCTTGGTTTTCAATGTTTGATTCTTACCGTGAGACGCCTTTTTTCATTTTTGGTAATTTAAATTTGTAAAAAACCTTTTATAGATAGAATACCTATGAGTAAAATACTATTCCCAATATAGCCAAACATATATTATGTATAATTTTAGGTAATAATTACATATTAATGAGCATAATTGACTGACAACAAACTTCTCCAATCTTTAAATCAAAATGTCTGATAAATAAACAATTGTGGCTTTCCCCAAATGAATAACAAATCAAAAGGATAATACAGTAGATAAATAACGTAGTTACGTTTGGCGCCACCACTACCGGTTAAGTCAGACGGAGGATTAAATTGCACAATTGTCTTGATAGAGTTTATCAACCGGCGGCACAGCCTGTCATATGTACTTAACAACTCGAAATGCACTGAGACACAATGTGAAGTTAAGCTGCCGGTTTCTTGAGAGATTTATAAGCATAAAAGTCAGTAAGCGAATATCAGACCTATAAGGATGTGATATTTTCAGGGCGATATATCGTTATTATATTCAGAGAATCTGACGAAAGAAATGTAGTGTTTTTCCCAAAATTATAAAGTAAGTAATAAGATTATTTAGCTCTTCATTGGCTTTTCTTGGTTTCTCCACTTTGATTCCAATAATTCCGTGGCGTTTCCTTTCTTTCTCAACAACTGGGAGCAAGAAAATTCAATGGAGGGACTAAACTGATGAATGTTAAAACTGATATGGTTTTGAGTTCATTAGATACATTATGGAGGCCACAAGCCACGCATGAAAGAGTACTTAGGTACAACAACCAAGGCCAGGATGACAGAAATAGTACTGAAGCTAATGACAAAAGCACAAAGTACCTAAACCAGCACAAAAACATTGATAATCTCTTTGTTCAATAAACAATAAAAAATCCTTCTCGACCTCGGGGCGTTTGTTCGAGATTTAAACCACTAACTTTGCCTAGTGTGTTTACTGTTTATATGGGTTATTGTACGTACACGTACCTACTTACAAAATATCTACATGTGTTTAACCGCGAATGCGTCATGGTCGGCAAACAAAGAATTGCTTCTCGAAATTAAATGGGGCCAAGCTTTTATACCGATGTGCCTTTTAATCTCTCATTCTGCAATTATTCTGAATACCTAATTAAACATTCTTTTAACGAACCGTAGTCAGAACAAAGTATGATCAATTACCTATGTGAAACCAGTAGCCGTAAATTTAAACGGGTAAATTGATACTAGTTGAAATACAACAGGGTTGGTAGTGCATAACGAGCGACAGTTGCAGCTGACTTCCGCTACTTACCGGAAGTGTGGCGCCAGCGGCGCCTGCGCCGACAATCCGCGGTTTTCAGCCATTCACACAACAACCGCGAGAGGGGCCGGACGTCACACGTCGCTACACACGCAATTAAAACACCGCGCTATTACATTTAATTTGCATTTTAAATAAATAAAACAGGCACTTCATTCCACTCGTCATTGTTTGCTTTTTTTGCCTAATGACTCTTTTATCTTGGCGTACATTAATAGAATTACCGGGTTTTTCTTGATATATCATTGGATGTTTTAAAAATAAATTGTTTCATGTGGCTAGCAACATATGGTGGAATTAACATTGAGTCGTCAGGGCCGTGCAAATAGAGCATTAATCCAGCATATCACGGTACTGTTGCAATGCAAGTGCACTAAGCAGGCCATATGTATGCGTTAGACGCCTGCGCCGCTCGCTCGCCGAAGGTGACTGTATAACATACTATGATTGCTATATATGACTGAAGTGTCCCATATAAACGTATAACCTAAGATGTTTAAAATTTCTTAGAAGTAAAACACCAGTCTATTAAAAGAGAAGTTACGCATGACGCATCTCTGAAGCGTGCGCTCCAATCTCGTGCGCTTTGCTTTCTCTGACGTCAATATTTTCACACCCCACCCGGCCACAGTTTATGTTACAATCATGTTTGTTTGCTAAATATGTATCCATTATTAATTGTATTATTTTGTTGACTAATAAAACAGACTTTTGTACTGAGTCGCATGCAAATTAACGCTTATCTGGTGTCATTGTGTTAATCGTAGTTTCAAGAATCTTCAATGCGGCTTCTAGAAGCCACTTTAAATATGGTAAATTCTATGTCTTTGAATGTGCTGTTTAATAGTGTCCAGTCCACTTAATCGAAACTGTTCTGGGCTTGATCGACGTGTCGTCAAGTACACATACGGTAATGCAAAGTAGTTAGCAAGTCAACCAACGACGCGGCCTTTTCCTTGACTAGTGATTTATTATGGAGGTGCGACACCGGTGGTCTTTGATTATTGAATATCAATTAGGTAGACCTGAAATGAACCGCAATACCAGTCCAAAGGGGTGATATTTGCTTAGCTGTTGTTTCGTTAGATACTCGAACAAATTAAGTATTTATAGATACACGTACTTTACATGCTACTACTAGGCATCAGCTTAGCCTAAGGTTTTCTGCAAATCAGTAGGTATATTTTCCAGAGACTTCGCATGCTCTCTTCTAAAGTTTAACAGCAGCTCCTACGATTATGACACCTAACAGTACTTTCTAATCACCATGTTATTGTAGGTGAGTATGTTCAATTCACAGGAACATGTTTGGCTTGTTCGCACGGAAGTAAAGCATTCTTCGAAATGTTCTCAGTTATAAATATTTATTGCTCCAACTACCGTGGGTGGTCAGCCATTATTCAATGAAAGCATTTCTGAGGTGTGCACATTTATAACTGGAGCGAAAACTCCTATTGGTTTGGAAATTTATGTATCTATGTTGAGACTTGGCAGGTCATCTATCATTTTCCGATTGCACATAAAATTGTTTATGTCCCTAGCTAGCAAATACGCTTATTTATTGGAGTTTCTGTCGTTATTGCTAATTTATGACGTGCTTCTCTATTTTCATGACTATTTTGATGATCTTTGCAAAGTGAAGTTAACCATTTGCGTTCCCGTTATGGTTCAGAATTTGCAAAACTATTCAGACATTATGGTTGTTTGCGTTGATCCTCTAAAGTATCGACGATAATTATTGCGCTTTTAAAAGTCGGTAGGCGTTTTCAAATTCTAATTCCAATCAAATTCCCACTTATCGACTCGACACCTCTGATCTGTCCAAGAACTGTCGACTTCACACCTACATCGATCACGTATCAATGTAAAAACTCTTGTACCTTATACTTGTAATCCTTATTTGAAACTACATTTAATGAACCGACCTTATTCTGAAGATAATAAGGTGCATTCAATTAACTATGACATGATTTTGAAAGTATAATTCAACAAGTTGGTCTTATATCGGCGCCACAATTTACATAGACGTCTTACCATAAAGGGACCGGCTTATGGTGTCCAATATTAAAGATCCCTGTAAATGGTGTGTTAACATCGTCAGGGAGGTCGGATTTAATTGGTTGATTAATGGGCAGATCTTTATTTGGTAACTTGTTACTTGTTCGGGTTGATTTGTACGAACATTTCTCTCTGTAGTACGGTGTTCCCGTAATTGCGACATTGCGGAAACTCCTTGTTATATAGCTCCCAAGTTTTTGCCGGTTTTAATTTAAATTTTATTAAAGACGTAAGGTAGGTACCAACCTTGGAGATAAATGAGCAGATTGTGGATTTTTTTTAAGTTGTTATTTCAAGTTACCTTCAAAATTATAATATTTACAATAATAATATTTATTCATGTATTATTATGAGGTAATAAAAACATCACCGCTGTGTGTGGTGTATGTTTGCCTAATAACCATATTCCAATGTATTGTTATGTTACAAAATGCTATCATAAGTTATTTGGAATAGGACAATTGAAATATTTTTCCAAATTCCTTGCATATTGATGGAACGCGATGAGACAGTTTGATGGAACAAGTATGTAAATAAGGCGATTTGCCTAAAACCTTGAATCCAGTTTGTCAATAGACCGGCCAATAATCGCTCGATATCAAGAATCTTGTCTGATTCCGAAAAAAACAAGTACTTGTTACGATTATATAAAGTCACCTTATTGATTCAAGTTGTTTAGTTGTGAAAAATGTCCCAGGATATATTATATATTATTATTATTACCCATATTACCATGAGTAAAATGATAGAAGAATGGATTTAGGCGTTTTAGTAACTATGTAGGTAGGTATTAAGTGAAGTTCAAAATATAGCTTAATATTCAGAACTGCCAACAAAACCCTTTTAATTTATTGCGCATCCATTAAAATTGGCCAATATCTTACCTACCAATTCTTTGAACCAAGCGATGGCCAATACAAAGGTTTCTTTTAATTGGCACACTCTTAACTACATTAACTAAGCTAATAGTTTTAATGGACACGTCTAGATTTCTCCGTATACAATTACAAGACAACTGCAACACCCACGTATGTCATTATGTTTGTCTGTCTACATGCAGTAGCTACGGAACAGTGTGGAGGCGGGGCGCCATCTTTCAACCGGTGTGCGGTGATCTGATTTAATTTATCGAGTTTTGTATTGATAATAATATATTACATATTTCATTATATTGAGAATATAAACCAGTCATTTTGATTTAGAAATTAGCGTATAAATTTTTTTATTGCGAAAGTGGGTAGTACAATTTCTAGCTTGGTCATGCGGGAGTAAAGTGTTGCCACGTTAATAAAAATATTTTTGGTAAAATTTTAGTATTTAAATAAATATTTTCGAAAAATACTTTTGGATCATATTTTTGCTAAAGCTGGTTTAGTTAGTTGTTAGAATGATACATCGCTGTTAAATTATGCAACTATTTTTATTTCATTAATTTTATAGTTTGACGTCAAAGCTATAGGAATGCTGTATTATTTTATTTATTTAGTACTTTTACTTTTTTTAATCTTATCGCATGTGGCTTTTAACATAATTTATTTTAATTATGAATAAATTATCCAAGATAAGAATACTAGTGGCTCCCCGCGGTTTCACCCGCGTATCCGGGATATCATCCATTTTCCCGGGATAATATCCTTTCTCAGGGTTTAGACTATCTGTGTACCAAATGTCATTGAAATCGGTTCAGTAGTTTTAGCGTGAAAGCGAGCCAGACAGACAGTTACTTTCGCATTTATAATACTAGTTAGGATTTTGAATACCCTTTCATAACAAGCAACTAGGTAGGTACTTTGTAAATTTATTCAATCGAAATTCAAGTATTATTATGACAAAATGTAATTTGATTTGCCTTGCCATCAATTACAGGTATTTAAGCCAACGGAAATGCTTTAAAGGCACCGGTCATTTGAGTAAATTAAATACTAAGTCAATCATTTCACGTTTGCTATAAATGGGTGTCATGCGAACTACGAGCATGACAGATCGAATCGGTAACAGAAACGCAAATCGATTTTTAAATGTAATCGATATGTTCTGCAAAGTTTTGAGGTCGATAAACCAAACTATTTCGGAATTACAGTGATTCCTTTTAGGTATATGACCTTATGATACTTACCGTATATACCTTACCTTACGATACGTAAGATGGTATTTAAATAACACAATTATTTTGGTTCGAGTCTTAGCAAATTGTGTTTTCCTATTCACACTGGAGTATCTACATACAGTTAACACATATCTTTAAGTAGAAATTAAACCTCCGGCAATGCGCGTGAAACCGCGAGGCTGAAACTAGTATATAAATTATGTACTTGTGGATTTAATTTATTCAACTAGAAGCAACGAACACACTCTACCATTTTAATCGCAAGGATTTTAGATACATATAATTTCGCTTATCAATGTAAACAGACATTAACTTTTAATCGTTTGTCTGCAAACATCGGCGATAAGATTAATTCGTAAATCCTGATCAAATAACTAACAAAGGATCATTAGCTAACCGCTACCTAATTTAAAACCAAGGAGGCGGCCATGTTTGTCCACATTGGCTTCAGTTTAAACACTTGACTATGGCCACATGTCTTATGTAAATGCATTCGGCAGATGCCACTTGGACAAATAGACAACATTCCTTATACGACTAGGGACATATATGTGCTGTACCTATATGGTGGGTAGGTATGAATCGACAGACTGCATGCAAATCGTGGTTTGGAGACGCAAAAATATTGCATTTTTTAGTTACGTCATTTTTGTCGCGGCGCCGCCGGCGGTTTAAATATGGCGCCCTACGATTTTTGTGATTAAGTATTTTTATTGTTTTATGTAAATAGTAATTTTGTTGTTTTATGTTTTTTTGTATAAATACCATACCACAATGGTAAAGCAACCGACATACCTACGGTCTCACCTGATGAGAAGCGGAGCACATAAGGCGTCACTCACCATGTAAAAATCTCTTTACTGATTTCTTGAATACAACAAAATCGACTATACAAAATTACAGTTAAAGTTACTTACTTTTGATACAAAAATGTTGTAACTCCGCATATCATAGTAACTGATATTTTTGGCCGCGGCTCATTTCGAATGACCTTTAAAAATTAACATGTATAATTAAAACACATTTTTGATTTTATTTCAATGATTTTAATCCTACTAATATTATAAATGCGAAAGTTTGTATGTATGGATGTTTGTTACTCTTTCACGCTCCAACGGCTGAAGGGATCTGCTTGAAATTTGGCACAGAGCTAGAATATGTTCTGGAATAACACATAGGCTACTTTTTATCCCGGGAACGCGGGTGAAACCGCGGGGAGCCACTATTATCATTAATGGGACAAATACAACCATAAAGTTATTTTTTCGGTATTTTTATACCACATACCAGTAACGTTTCCTTTAAAATACTTTGCGTTAATTGATACATACGCGAAAACAATTTTATGAATAATTTATGTAAATATAAACGTAGCTAGGTTGAAAATGACTTGGTAAACTTGTATTTATATACCAATGAGGATAATAATATATTGAATAATATTATTAAATCGACATAATGTATATTGAACTATCAAACCTACTCGAGTAAGGTAAGCCACGTGTATAATGAAGCATAAGAATTATATGGCATTTATTTATAGTATAACTTCTATACACATATGTGCATTTCTTAATTATGGTATGTATGTATTTAATAACTTGCTACCCGGCGTAGTTCTCGGTTCCGTAGGAATGCGGAGATGAAATATAGCCTTAAATTGGTAAAGGAATTTTTGGTATCGTGTTTTAGGCGTAAAAGCGTAAATAAACGCACATTCGCATTTATAATAAAGTATTAGTTAAGTTGCGATTTCAGACGTCAATAAAGTGATTCTTCTTACTTACTTATGCTAGTAGAAGATAAAACACAGTTATTAAGAGAAAACCCACGGTGTAAAGTTTCACGAAATAAACATAGTAGGTACTTACACAATGTACAATAAATTAAATATAAGAAAACGCATTCCAAACTACTCATCTTATTTCATCATTACATGTAATTCCATTATACTCACATATAAGTTTGTAGTATATTTCACAGTTTCCACATAAGTTCACGTATTTTACACACATATGTAGGTATTTCATCTATCTTACGTACAAAATTTTGTACTTTTTCAACTTATGTTTTTCGGTCGATAAAGCAGCCATAGAAAACTGTACGCGTTTCTTTAGTTGAATTCCTATATCCCTTTGTTTCTTCTATGAACAAATAATATAAAACATGTATTGAAGAAAGGTGGGAGCGGTTGGGCCCTCATAAATATTTTAATACGTCAACGATGACTCAGCCCAATATAGCCTACTTCTAATACATTGTTTTGTTTCTCTATGTGTTCACTACAACATACAAATAATATAGGAATATAAGACTTAAATTATTTTTTTAATACCAATTAGAGATTAGTAATGTTAGCAATGATTTTGAAAGATAAAAACTAAACAGGTTTAATCATAAAAAATTGACATGAATTTTCAATTTGCTACTCTTATATTGGCTGTTATTTAAATGGAAAATATATGTCTAAACCATTTATTGAGTTTAGAATTATTATAAATAAATTCACGGGAAATTAGCTTTCAAACATTATGTTAAATTGATCATGTAGATTTTAGAGTATCAAACATTAATATATTTATTGCATTAGATAACTAATGCTTTAATATTATATATTTCATATGTAATGCTATTATAATAAAATTTAATAGAACCAGCTGTTCATATACATTGAGAACGGTTGCGTGCGCATGATCATTATAATAGTCGGAAACTACCGTTACTATGTATTAACGTCAAAATTATTATATATAATTGAAATAAATAATACACTGTATGAGTACCATTGAAATCATGGTAGAGTTTCTTTAATTTATGACTCTAATAAACTTATTATGCTACAACGTTTTGCTGACAAATTTGCGTTTAGAGAAAGTCCATTTCTCAGTTCAATACAAAATAATTAAAGCCATGCAAGCCCAATAGCTCCGGGTCAAATGCCAGTGACTGCGCAGATTGCATCTCCACCTGCAACAATACAGCTTCAAGAAGGTTTATTGCCATTTATAATTACTACATCACCGGTTATATTGCGTACGCCTTTAATAATCCTATCTACCAACTTAATCCGAACTGCGAAATACGTTTCCTACTTTACGACTACCATTAGAATTAACGCACCACTCGCCACCATTATTCGAGGTTTAATTTTAACAATTGTATAATCAAAGTACACTATTCGAATTAAAAATACTGATGCTCTTGAATGGGAGCCAAAAACATCAAATGATTTCAGTTCCAAAACAAGATCAAGCCGTGACTACTCAACGGTGGCATCTGGAATATCGGAATCAAAAAGAATAACGGATATGTGGTGAACACCACAATATACTGAACATAAAGGGATGTGATTCACGCGGCGAAAGCACTCGCACTTGTGAGTCAGAACGTTATCTTACTTTTACTGCAGCTACGCGCTCCTTGTCCAGAAGTCAATACTGAAACACAATTTGTTGTTTCATTTTATCAATTATCCAGCGGATGTTCTAACATCGACAGAAATATCAATGCATTTGAACACGGCATCGCTGGCTTTGATGACACGAATAGACGCGATACAGGAAACGATCTGAGAGAAAGCATAAAGCATAAAAGTTTATAATCACAACACGTTATTGCATGTAGCATCATAGAAATTTTATTGTTAAATTTATGATTACGCGAAACAACAATGTAACATGTCCAACAGATTTTTATTAAATTTACATTAAAATATTATCTACACGAGAGTAACTTCAATAATAAACTCCCCATCATGAGATTACGCGTACAGCTGTTAATTGTCACGATAAACTTAACTGCTCGTTGGCGGGCCACTAATGCGATTTGCTGATAAAGAATCTCGGAACACAGAAAATCAATTAAGAAAAGGTACTGTTATCAGAAACGGCGAAGGTAAGCCGAGGTAAAAAGGGCAAAAAGGACAGCGAGACGTTCTTGTCTTGTGTTCTTATCGTATCCACTCATTTGTCGGCGACATTCCGGGAATGGCGTCGGCGGATGCCCTAATTGACTTTAGTCGCCCACACTGTATCATACTGCCATTAACGGTCGACGCCTCTAGGAGCCCCTTTTGTTCTCGACGTGTCCCAACAGGTACGTCTACCTGTACATTATCATTTGCCAAACAAGGGATGCTATTTTTTTTCTCATAATTTCTCAATTCTCATCTACCTGCCCTCCTTTTTGCTTTTCTCGAGTGCCTTCGTTTCTGTTTGAAATATTGTTTCTGAATCAACGTCGCCGACTCTCGTGTGGTCACAAAGCTAATTACAGTGTATATGCCCGCCATTAGTGTGTCTGTGCGGGTGATTAATAACCAAGTCTCGAAAGCTCCGAACGAGATCTAGTAAATTATCTCCATTTTCCACTGATTTCTGTAATTTAGTTTGCATCTTTAAACGATCGTTGCCTTTTGAAATCAGCCTTAGTGTAGACCAATGGCTGAAGTCATATTAGTCCATGCTCATACTTTCCTTTGTTTCAATTGTCGGATATTGTGGGCTATGTTTGTCGCTGATTCATCGTGTACCTGTCAGCGACACTTCTGACGCCACTCCATCATACACTGTCACTTGACATTCTTTGGACACTCATTATGCGCTAATGGAACTCAAAACTCTCAAAACACTGTCCACAATGAAGCTAAGAGTTCTTAATTGCACTAGTTCTCGTGGAGTTCTAAAGAAAAGCTTTTTGGCTTATGTTTTCGTTTAATATAACCTAATTCGTATGAAGTATAGATAAAAGGGTAAAAGCTTTCAAGTTTTATCATTAATTTATTTGTTTTATTCCTCGTTTTAACAATATTTAGGGGAGTCGTTTGAACTGCTCTCGTTTCAATACACTTAAGCTTTTCGCCCTCCACTTCAATTATCTCAAAGAGCTTCTCGATTGCAGTGTCCCTTGGCTTTTATGGTCTAAAATTACCTATTGGGAGCACTCACAGGTTTCCGTTACCTAATGTAGACTTCCGCCGACCTGTAAATCGATCCAGACGGTTATAAATCTCACCGGAGCCGAGCCGCCGATATGGTTAAAAGCTTCGTCGAAGAAGTAAAAATAGGGACCACTTTAAGTTGAGGTTCGTGTACTTTGATAAGGTTTTGTAGTTTTTGTAGCATCGGGACCGCATCCGAAGATAGCGGGGCCTTGAGATAATAAAACACGTCCCGCAGGATGGCACTTAAGAGGTTTGGGTACCTTCCAGATTATGGGCGTGGGTTCTATTTAGATAACCAACACACGGTCGCTTATTTGTCTTACTACGGCATGTTTGTCACAGGTTTTTTGTTGATACGATAAAATTACTACATATATAGCGAACTCAGTTGGATTATTTCAGGTTACATAAAACGCTGTGCTCTATATAATATCGAACGTTTATTCAAGTATGGACGACGGCTGGCTAACATCTGTTATCGAATCGTAATTTATGTTTTTCGTCTTTCAAGCGCACCTGCTGCTGATTTAAATATAAACTGTACATCAGAAGTTACATACGATAACGTAACATTATTCCGTATGATTTTCTCAGGACCTCTTGTATTATCTGTTTGCTTAGTTGATTTATGTAAGCGTAGGTTATAAGTGCCCATTGTGTTCCTCTAGCGAGTTTTTCAAGTGGTTTGTCTACAGCATTCGGGTGCTTGAATCATTGTTCTCTCACGATTATTTTATGTCAGTATCTGAACCCAGAAGGCACTTCCGCGTTGTCGACCATAGAATATACGTACCAGCCAGGCCGTCTGTCCGAACTAAGATATTTATCACTTCGCCCGCCTCATGTAACGTGTCAAAATAAACGGGATCGCTGCCTTCGCGGATATATTTTTCTATCCACTTCTCCTTCCCTCCTCTGATCCAAGACAAGGATAGATTCAATTTCCTATATCGAAATATATTGCGTTGCCGACTTTATATCCCGCTATTAGAGTGCAGTTCAGGTTGCTTTTATGGAGTAACACTTTCAAAGTATCGTAATGACTCGCTACGGTCGCATGAGCGCATTCAGAATCCGTGGTTTCTATTTGAATGACTCAACTGGTATTAATTCGCAGTCTATTATGGGCTTTGGGTCATTGGAGTAAGGTGGAAAGTCGTTTGCGGTCAATTACCGGTTCGGAGCGAGGTGTGCGCGTGCTGGGATTATCCTTGCGCCCGCCGTTGGCGCCGGCGCCGCACTTAGAGCGCTATTTTTTCCCGCGGCACACCACGTTGTGCTCATAATTTATTCATTAAAACTGTAATTTATTCGCGTTTTATACGTATAGCCCGCGTAATTTTCTGTTTAGCAACTATTGTTGTACTTTTTATTGTATTTGTATTGTGATTGGCGGCCGGCGCCGGCGGCGGCGAGCGGCGTGGGCCGCGTCTTGCGTTTAGTTTAATTAAAAGGTCGCGTGTCAAAATTTTTACCGTGGGAAACCTCATCAATTATAGTCATCATGTTTAGCACATACTTGCGTGATAGTTAGCTGTTGAATATGTGTCGTGTGCAGACCGCTTAACCGCAACTTGCTACTGGCTACCCTCGACCCGCGCCACCCATATATTGCTTGTCTAACCTTGTGACCTAAATCGCTAGAACGAACTTAGTCTAGTATTTGCAGATGTTTGACCTAATGTTTTGACTATTTGTTTGACTAAACAATGACTACATTCTGTGAGCTGTACTGTACTCAAAAATAGTACATATTAGGTACTGATCTGGTTTCCATCCAATTACTTTAGTTTAGACAAAGATTCCTTGGTCTGAACGATCATAATAGAGTCTCTGTTTCAAATAGTGACATATTTATAGACGCAGTGTGGGATATGGGCTTCAAATAGAACATTTTAGGCGCGGGAAGAGCGCGGGGTATCACCAAAACGGGGGTCTTAAAAGACCAGTATTCGGTGACCTCCTGAATATCATACCGGCAGTCTTCGACAGTCATATGTTACGCATGAATGGGGAAGTGGGGTAGGTCTCGAATGACTGGTCACGGGCATGCGTAAGCGGCGCATGGCGACAGATGTGGATGTAAACTGAAAAAGTTCAGTAGCGTCGGCACGGTAGACAAAAAAATTAAAACAATATTTTTTTAAATAGACACTTTTGAGCCAATACGTCAACAACTTCTACAATACGTTACTTGTGTAGCTGTTTGAGATTGTATCTAAGGTATTGGAACGTGGCATGTAAAACGGGTTCAAAATGTCAAATATAATATGGCCTCTTATAAGGCCATTGCTTTTATATACTCTATTATCATTACAATCGGTAGGGACAATTTAAAGTCGTTTATATAATGACTTACGCCCCGCGGTTTCACCCGCGTATCTGGGAACTTTTCACTTTCCCTGGATAAAAGGTAGCCTTTGTCCTCATAGCTCAAATCTATCTCTATCGCATTTATAATATTAAATACTTGTATGGTTATATTATATTAAATGATGTTGTAGTAGTAACTACCAGCGATTTAGCTTTGAATCTGTAAGTAATTTCCTCATGGCGATTAAAACACTCGTTTTATCTTCAAAAGATCTAATAGCTTATAATTTAAGGTTATTGAACTTAACACTCCAATCCAAAATCCTTAGCAGAACCTACACAATATAGAAAATTGCGTCAAAATTCAACCAAATGTGCCGATATCATAAATTAACCTGTGACAGCTTTCATAGATAAATAACTGCCCGTTTCATTTTGCTGACCAACGTGGGATGATATTTGAATACTAATCTTAAATCAGTTTAATGAAATTAATCAAAACCTATGACAGTTATTTTGATATAAAATGAAGCTGTCGTTTGTTGGGAACTGTTGTAGGTACTAACACCTACTTCGTGGAATATAATAAACTTTGTATATAAACAGTTATTGTTATACTTAGTGTAATGACTAAATAATGGCTCCCCGCATTTTTACTCACGTTCCCAGTAAAATCTAGGGTGTCAGCTTAGGTATCAAATTTTATCAAAATAGCTCCACCCGGTTAGACGTGAAGAAGTAACAAACATACATACTCACAAACTTTCGCCTCTAAAATATTGGTGTGATATTTCATCCAGTTTAAGAGAATACCAACCTTCTTATTAAGTTTGATTGAAAGTCCTTTCTATACCACTAATTCTCGATGGATTCAAATGATATAACTTCAAGAGGTTTCATAACCATATTTTTCCGTCTGTCCGTACGTCCATATGTTTATTTATAACGTTCAGTACAGTGGCTTGTAAATCGGATGGTTGTTTATAAGTTTTATATTATGCCGGCTGCAACAATAAACACCACAGACACTTGCGTGTACGCAGACGGCAGCACTGTATACTGACAAAGGGATGGATTAACGTTAAAATAAATTTTTCGAATATGGAATACTGTTTTTAATTTTTTAATGTTTTTTTATGCGGTATCGAATTTGTATTTTTTTTTTATTTTTTTTTTATTTTTAGGAAAACCAACAGCATTAAAACTAAACAACATAACATACTTTTTGTAGTAAGATAATTAATTACTTTTTACAAAACCTCTTTATTGTTTGACACGCAAATTTGGTATGCGATTTTGGATTCTGTTTTTTTTGGACTCAAAGCAATCTTAAGTAAACACACGTCCATTCTCCTATCGAACACACAGATAAAGTATTAATACGTTAAATTAAAATTTTAATTAATCGATTAATTTACCAAAGTACGATTAATGTGAAATTGAAAACGATTAAATAGTAGGCATCTAATCCAATATATCTCGACGACATCATAATAATAGATGCGAGAATATTATTTTTAATTTCATTCAATAATGAGGTGGATACCTTATTAATTGACCAAGTCTAGTTTGTCCTAAGGCGTTGAAACCATGACAGATGACACTGATTGTAATTCATTATGGTTATTTTATTCATATAACGATCATTTTATTTATGATATTCATATTAATACATAGTGTAAATGAAAAGAGCCATTTAGGTCCAAAACATAACTAAACTCGTCTTTAACATTCTATAGCTTAGTCCTATTAGTTCTTGTTTTAGTTTTGGCTTAAGTGCTATTGCATATAGTACATACTAATCTGCCTATTCATAAAGAGATGACCCGTTTAATTTATTATCGACATCGATTAACGAAACTTTATTTTTTTTCAGGTAAACTACAACACATAAAACTGACTGAAAATGGAAAACGGGTATCGTTACATTGAACTATCACTACAGATAAACGTGAGACCTGAATACCTGGCTACATATAAATCAATCACGCGCACTCAACAATGTACGAAATTCAAAAAATGTACGATAAAAATCATTTATTTGCATAACAATTAACAATCGGCGTTTTTCCAAAGCGAGGCGACAGTGGAAAGGACACGGTGCCGCGGTGCATTGTTTGCGAAAGGACGGCGGCGCCACCGCGCGGGCGGCGCCCGACGCATCCGCTAGTGACGCGACATGTTTTGTCGATAAACCACCCAAGACAATACTCGATCAATTTCGACTGTACACAATAGCGTTGTTGCTACTTAACCGTTATGACGCTATTGATTTTACGATCATGTTTTGTTTGCAGATGACTCATTTAAGCTGCGAGGTTTTTGTCCCAAATAATTTGTGTAACTTTATATGCAGATATATAAAAGACAAGTGGCTTAGCGCCTCTAGTTATAAATAAGTCGTATAAATTACAGGGATTATAAGTTTATCGATACCGAGTGGGTACTTGGTAGCGTTTCGCTTGGCTTGTCGCCTGTCGACCTCATTCCACGGTTGCGGCGCGGCGCCTGTTCCGATCGACGATTAGCGCGACTACACGCCCATCACTATTGTCTTTTTTCAACAAGCGCGAAGATAATTGTTTCCCTCCATTAGCAGATCTCTAAAAAATGCGGCTATTTTTTACAACATACTTTAAAGATCGAACAGCGTGAGGCTTATGAATTATGGTGTCGAGTAATATAACATTCTACTGGCTAGACTGGTAAATAAGTTCACTAATTTTCCACAGTTAAGTTTTACGAGTGTGTAATGCACTGGCGACGTATTAATCATTACAATTTTATTTAACAGCTCGTATTACATGGCTCCTATATCTGTAATTGTCCGCAACGTTGGCGCCACAGTTCCTTGGCCGTCTGCCATTGCAACACTGTGTAACACGCGATTGATATTAAAATCCCAACATTGTTAATTTGAATGCCATAAAACCGAGACGCTAATCATCCGGACATATCAATATTGTCTCCAAAATGCGGAGGTGAAAAGCTATTCGCCGCCATGCTAATACTCCGGCGTGAGAATTTGTCTTGGAGCCGAGCCATTATTCCCGCAGAATTAAAATGAATAACGCCCCATTGAAATATGTTATGTTTACAATAACTCGTGCTACACACTTAAATCACTAACATTTCATTACACGCTATACGAAAATAAATTATTTAGTGCATTGCATTCCCGAATTTAATTTACGTTCGCTTTTATAATTGTAGTTATCAAAGTGCCGATAAAAACTTGAATGTTTGGCGTCGGTGAGGCGGGCCGTGATTCGTTTTATATGCACTTGGCTCGTCGCCACCGATGACCTCATTGCGCGTCCGTTTTTGGCGCCACTGTCGCTTGTAATGATCGCTATCGCATCGATGACATGCCAAAACTCGAATGCTAAGATCGTTATCGATGTTTTATTTGCAAATTACTGTGCAACACTAGCGGCTAACACGTTTATTTATTAGGGTTGTTTGTTATAGTAGTGATGTTTGATTGTCATTGAATTTTGATTGGTTTATTACAACCAATTATTTCTAATGGCGATTGCTTTATTTTAAGCTCGTTCCAGGGTATGCGTTCAGTTGTCGAGTCCGTGTCTAATCTTATGATGGCTCAGTACTTTAAATAGATGGTTACATGCAATAGTGAGTCACGGCTCGAGGTATTCGTATTATGTGCATATTGATTCTAATTTCCATTGTTTACGCATTTTATTTGAGTTTGTTCGAGGAACGTGACGTTTATGTTACCATGTGCTCTACCATAGAGAAAATTATATGTTTTAATCGAGAACCCACACCCTATTTCATATATAGGGCCTAAAAGTAAAATACGTCAGCGATGCAGTACGCTGGTTTTACAACTTATGCTGGGTCATTTTTAAACACGGTCAATCTGATTCAAAACTAAGCTTGTACTATGTTACCAGATAGCAGATATACTACTTTTACAAAAGTTTGTCTTGGGTGGGATTCGAACCCCCGACCAGCTTGGAAGTCACCAACCGGTCTATCAAACAACAACATCACTTAACTCTATTTCCTGCATCTTTACTGTAATTACAAAATAAGAGAGGCAATAGAACCTGCCGTCCAATTTCCACTTGAGAAGTTAAATTACATCGTATTATTTTATTATCGACGAAGTCCAACTATCAACATGTGTTCATTAGTACCGACGGACGGACGGACGGACGGACCAATTAGAGGCCTGTGAAATTGTTTTTATGGTCCTTTCTTTATATCTGACCAGTCGGCGCCCTTAATTGAATCGTATATAATAATAATAATATAAATAATAATAAATTTATTGTCACAAATATAGTACAGGAAACACCTTTTACATAATGCACAAAACAGAGTTAAATTTAACGAAAAATGTAGTGTTTTGTTGAACTCTGGTACCCAAAATAAGATTTAACTTGTGTTATGGGTACCAGCGCTCTCACATATGCATGACTTAAAAATAAATTTAAATTTATTTGTCACCAGGAGGTGGTATGATATAAACCAAGAAATAATGAACAATAGTAGGTACATTCTATTTGTTATTGAGTTATAATCAAAAGTAGCAATCTAATTATAATAATTTATGTATACAATTTTAATAAGAACGAAATAAGAAATAAAATAAAAAATAAAAATAAAAATAAAAAAAACTGTTAGTAATTAAAGTGAAGTTAGTCTAATCATATTTTCAGTCTCGTTATAATTTAGTGAAAAAAGCCAATTACATATTTTGGTTTTGCATTCTTTTTTGGAGAGTGGATATATATTACAGTATTTGTTTGCCAGGTTATACAGGTGAATTCCGATTATATTGTAGTGTCGCTGGGCAAGGCTTGTTCTATATGTTAGAGAGGGGCATATTCTGTAGTTACGTCTCTTATTTAAAAAAGTGGGATCATACTGTAATGAGGAATGTTTCCGAAGAATGATTTGTAGAACAAAGAGCTGTCGTACTGTGAGAACTTTGAGGTGAGCATATAATTCAGCAGTGGGATATCTGTGGGGCTTATAGTTCATCACTTTGAGTACAGCTCTTTGTGCTCGTTCTAATGTTAGAAGATGGGTCTTAGGCACCCCTCCCCATATAGAAATACAGTAGTTGATGATGGACTGACATAGAGAATAGTATATAGTCATTAGAGTGTCTAAATCTGCTGAAGATCTAAGTTTTTTAAATATATAGATTAATTTTCTAACCCGAGATGTAAGGTTCTCAAGATGGCTGTTAAAATTGAGAAGGTTGTCAATATGAACTCCTAGATATTTAATATATGTGGATGAAATTAGTGTGGCACATGAACAATTTGAATTTGGAGAATCTATGGGACAAGTATGGGCTTTAAGCGGGATGGATACTGGAGCTGAGGAGGATCTCAAGGAAAAGGTTAGGTAGGTAGTTTTATTTAAATTTAGAGTAAGACGATTATTAGAGAGCCAAACCATCACTGACCTAAGAGCGTGCTCAGCAGAAACAAACGTGTCGGTCCATTCCTCCCCATGTATAAGTAAAGCGGTATCGTCTGCGTACGCAAAGATGGAACAATTGGGAAGAGACAGATTGCACAGTGAGTTTATGTACATTAGAAACAGTGTTGGCCCTAGGATTGAGCCCTGAGGTACCCCAAAATTAATTTGCTGCCAATCACTAAGAGATGAACCAATTTTTACACATTGGAATCGGTCAGAGAGGTAATCAGAAAACACCCTGAGTGATTGGCCGCGGATTCCCATCTTTTCCAGCTTTGATAGGAGGTGGGGTACGGAGACAGTGTCGAATGCTTTAGTGAGGTCTAGAAATATACCCAGGCACTTCTTTTTATGATCGAGCATTTCAACAGTACTATCAATAAACGCTGAAATGGCGTTTTCAGTCGATTTTCCCCTTCTGAAGCCATACTGATTAGCTGCTAAAACGTTAAACTTTTCAAGGAAATTCACTAGTCTATTGTTAAGCACTTTTTCCAAGATTTTAGACATTACAGGGAGAACAGATATAGGACGATAATTATTTACACTGGCTCTGTCCCCCGCTTTATAAACGGGATAGACAATAGCCTTTTTAAAAACTTTGGGAAAGACACCTGCGGAAATCGAGCAGTTGCAAACATGCGTTATAGGCGGAACCAATGCAGGCAAGCACATTTTTAAAAGTTTTGACGATATACCGTCCCATCCAGCAGCAGCGTCAGTTCGCAGACCTAGAATAATATTTCTTATCTCCGGTTCGTCAGTTGGGAGGATAACAAATGAACTCGCTATGGTAGCCTCATTTTGATGTAGTACGTTAGGGAGTGGGCTACCGGAAAGTTGGTCAGCCAAACATTTACCAACATTAGCAAAAAAGTTGTTGACACGGTTTGTTGCAGATATGCTATCAGGGGCAATCTTTAAGAGTTCTGTAGGGACTGTGGCTGAACTTTGCTTGTTGATAATGTTTTTTATAACATTCCAAGTCGCTTTTGGATCACTTTTAGCTTTCTGAAATTCTGATCTTTCGTGAGCTATTTTAAGATTTTTTAATAGCTTATTACAGAAATTGCGATACCTAGTGTAGGTTACTTTAAGCACATAGTTCTCTGGATCAGTTTTTAGTTTCCCATGCATGCTATCTCTATTCCTAATACATTTTAAGAGACCTTTGGTTATCCAGGGTTTAAGAATAACACGCCTGGAGGATACAAAAATACAGTTTGAATGCTTTTTAATAATCTCAGCAATAGTTGTAATCAAAATTTCAGCAGCGTTATTGGCATTATGATTAGCATAGATAGCACTAAAGTCTGTATTTGAGATTTCTGAGATTAAAGCAGGATAATCTAATTTAATGCATTGCTTTTTTGGCTTATGCGATATAAATGAAGTCTTTATACTAAGCAGGACAGGACAATGGTCGGTGATGTAAGTGTCAAATACGAGGGTAGTAGTTGGTAGGTCAGACTTTACCATCACATGGTCAAGGCAGCTGGACTCACGAGTGGGGTATAGGTGTGAAGGTAAAAGCCCGTGAGAAGCGGTTAAGTTTAGATATTCATTAGCTTGTTGTGTTAGACTCGATGAAATGATGTTTATGTTGATATCACCCATAATAACGACATTTTTGAATATTGAAACAGATGTAATAATATCATTTAGACTATTTATAAAGCAGTCTACGTTACGTATAGATGGTGAGCGGTAAAGTGCTATTATGGCCATGTTATTACACTTTAAAGTGCAAACTAGGCAATTTGCATCAGAAAACTGTGGCTCAGATACTTCATGTGGGATATCCGATTTAATAAACATCATAACACCGTCGTTCTGATTTACACACTTTTTTGTGCAATACACTGAGTATCCCTGAATTGAAGGAAGACAAGAGGATTTGCCCAGCCAACACTCCGATAGTATAATGACATCGGGCGATGTCCTTATTCTAGTAAGAAACACAATAAAATTATCAAAATTGCAATTGACACTGCGAATATTCTGATGTAATATAATAAGGGATTTTGAGAAATTGCTTAGATAATTTGGGCATTGCTCTGGTTGGACAAAAAATGACTGTGAATCGCCAAAGGCATCTAGCTCATTTGAGAGTAAATTAAAATCAGGCATTTTGTAGACAGAAATATGCTATGCAATTGTTCGTATTGTTTATTTGATGACAACTGTAAACTATTATAGAATAATAAAGCTGTAGAAAGACCAGTATATCCGTTTGGGCTGATGCGAACAAATGATAAGGAGACCAAAGTGGAGACCGAAAAAATACAAATGCTATGCGTATAGCTTAGACTACAATATTTCGGAAGAACAAGGGATACTACTACAAAAAATATGATTAAAATACAAAGTTGATTGAATATATCAATAAAATCTCCCCTAAGTAGGAGGCAATGGTTAGTATTATTATTTCTAATTGAATCAAAATATGATAGATCTTGTTTACGTTGATGTTTTAAGATTTTTAAGACAAGACATTGAAAAAATTGTAATAGATTTAGAACCTTCGTTTTCGCGGAGAAAAATCCTCCCATTTTGGCACCAGCAAAATTTATACTTATGTGTTTTAGCGTAGTTTCTTGCGTCGAAAAACAGTTGCCTCAGACTCGAGGGGAGGTGTTCTGCAACATATACTGGAAGCCGAGGACCGCTTATCCCGATGAGCTCAGTGTTTAGCTTTTCAGAAGTTTGTCTTCCTTTGTTGAACGAGCGCGCCGCTTCAATGACCTTAATTTTTGACGGCACTGATTGAAACTCCGCTACAATCGGTCGGCTCATGCCTTTCTTGCCAGGGAGGCGATATATATCTCGCAAATCAGATTTATTTACATTGGCTTTTATCGTTTGGCAGGTCTCAAGTACAATGTGTTCAAGGTCGGAGGGATGTTCGTTGTCTCTGCAGGGAACGTTCCTTATTTCAATGGTGGATGGTCGGGAGCGGCGTTGGAGATCATCCACTTTTTTCTCTAGCTCAGTAATGTAGGTGCGTTGATCAGAACGTTCTTTGTCTAACTTCTCTATCAATTGTCTCATACATTCATATTCTTTGTTGATAAAATCAATTGATTTTTCTATTTCAGAGTTAGTTTTCTGGATTTTCCTATTTTGTTCCTTTACCACTGCGATGTCGGATGATAACCGATTTAGTTTTAGGTCTTGTTCTTCTTTCCAGGTCGTGAGCATGCTCATTATTTTGTCCTGAAACGTATGGCGCTCTTTTTCAGGAGTCGTATTTGCTCGTAAGCGTTTATTCCTGGACGTGACGTTGGCAGAATCAGGATTTTTATATACATCAGGCGAAGATAAAGATAATACCTGCTGCTTAGAAGTTGCCGCAGCGGGCTCAGGCACCGGTGTCGAGGGCGGCGAGCGTTGGACTTTAGGCATAGTGGTTGACTTCAAAATATAGACTCTAAGCCCCCGGAAAATAAGCTACAGTTTTGTTTGCTAGTCGTAGTTATAATAGCCTCGTAGCAAAGGCGGCGGCGCGCGGCGTAGCAGAGCGCTCGTAGTAAGCGTAGCAGCGATGACGTCACACGTAGCCGTAGCACTGTAGTTGATATGGTAGAGTAATTTCGCTGCGTGCGCCAACGCACCTTTAGTCTGTTGCTCGAACACTTCCGGGTAGGCGCCGAAGATCGCCGGTTCAAATCCCCACCAACTTTGTAAAGAGGCCAGTCACAAATATTGTTTGTAAGTACTGATAATCACTTCTTAACAAAAACAAGTCTATCCCTTTCTGTGGGCGCGGCCTAGCCGTATAAAGTCTTTAAGACAAAACGAGAATTTAAAATTTTAAAGTGGGCCAATAGGAATTTAGTAACACCGATTTATTCACAAAAAAATGTAAGCAACTGACACACGTCCACCTCCGGTAACAGATCACGATGACTCCCTATACCAGTATAGTACAGTTAGCAAAGGAAAATTTAATCATACCATTAAAAAGTTAAAATGTAGATAATTATATTATTTGATTAGGAACATATCTAAGTAAATTATTTACATTTGTGTTGCCTACCATACTTATAAAATACTAGTGTCTCCCCGCGGTTTCGAGAGATCTTCCATTTTCCCGTGATAAAAAGTAGCGTCCTTTCTCAGGTTCTAGAGTCTAGAATCTAGACTATCAGTGTACAAAATTTAATTTAAATCGGTAGTAGTTTTAGTGCTAATGCGAGACAGACAGAGTTAATTTCGCATTTTTAATATTAGTTAGGATAAGGATAGTTTCTTTTTACTCGTTAGGCCATTTTCCGTTTAACAACTAGAAACGAGCGCTCAAGCCTAATAGATTACTTTAATTTTCTACTACAACATATTTTCTTAATACCTACTTAAACCTTTGAAAGTAAAAAGTTCGAGGTATTCCACCAAGCGCACCCAAACGAAGCGCACCCAGACGAAGCGCACCTAAAGTATTCCACGAAGCGCCCCCGTAGGTGCGCTTCAAATGAAAAATTTAAAATAATTAATTTCCTATTCCACGAAGCGCACCTAAGAATATCACTCGCATAGTGTGGTGACAAGAAATAAAAATGTCGATAGAAAAAAATATATATTATTTAAAAGACTTACTTAATTTTCTATAATCGTTCAGTTTCATTAAGTGACACAATATTTGTCATTTTTGTAATCTTAGGTACTATTTAAAATCACAGATTGTTTCATAATTATGCAATGAAACGACAAGTATCAAAAACATTGTAAATATAGTTTTCCTTAGAGATCTATGTTGAAGTTTTCTTATAGATTAGCTACCTATTTAGTAAATAATAAAAATACTCTACTATAACATAAAAAATCACAGATTGTTTCATTATTACAATAAAAACTTGGACAAATATCAAAAACATTTTAATTATAGTTTTCTATAGAGATCTAGGTTAGTTGATGTTGATGACCTCTAGTTTTATATAAAATCACAGACTGCTTAAAATGACAAAACACAATATTTAAGATTCTTAAATAATCTTGAAAAAAATGGGCAATATATATCAATTGAATAAATTATTGATAATCAAAATCTTAATTTCTCTAGACAATGTCCAACTGAAATTGACTGAAACAGCCCGTGACGTCGCAATAGTGTAATGAGAACTAAGCATGTAAACAAGCTCCGGAAATGCTCGGCTAAATTCGGGTTGGCTAGGGAATTCAGTGCCGCGCGCATACGTTGACGGTTAGCCCGGTTAGACGGTTATGTATATGAACATTAAAAATTTAAAGAAAATTACAATTATTGTATCACATTATTACAATGAAATTGTTAGATGTTAGAAGTTTTAGTAAGTCTTTTAAATAATATATATTTTTTTCTATCGACATTTTTATTTCTTGTCACCACACTATGCGAGTGATATTCTTAGGTGCGCTTCGTGGAATAGGAAATTAATTATTTTAAATTTTTCATTTGAAGCGCACCTACGGGGGCGCTTCGTGGAATACTTTAGGTGCGCTTCGTCTGGGTGCGCTTCGTTTGGGTGCGCTTGGTGGAATACCTCAAAAGTTCCTATAGAATACCCCTTTATTTCTAAAACTCAAACTTTGACCACATGATCACGTTAAATCACTTAGTGTGGTGAGATTGTGGTCATTTCTTTACTGACGCACATTTCCCGATTTTGAAAAAAAATGGGTTTATGAACATGTCTGTTTGTTTTTGTAAGTGTACATCCTATACTATTTCCTAATAAAAAGTAGGTTCTATATGGGTATTTCCATATTATAATTACCTACTTATTAAGCATTGTTGCATATAACCTTTTTGATATTAATTTTATTGTTATCCCTTTCGAAATAATTATTCATATGCCTTTAAAATTTGTCAAAGATAATAATAGCTTCATATATCTAGATTGACTAAACGCTACTTAAGTAGGTGGTTGATAAATTGATCGACCTAGGCTACCTACACCCTTGTCACGAATGCTAGATTGCAGAACTAGGCCTTTCTCAGTCATTAATATATGTCCACCATGCAATGTAGTAAGCTATTTGTTCTAAGTGCACTTTAGGTCCGTTTTGGAACATAATTCCTAATTAAATTTAAAATAACTTTATAATAATGCTAGCTTTCGTACCCGTAGGAGTACTGGGATAAAATATAGCCTATGTTACCTACTCAAGAATACTAAATCGGTCTAGTAGTTTCGGAGCTTATTCAATACAAACAAAACAATGTTTCCTCTTTATAACTAGGTATAGAACGAGTATAGATTTTGTTAATTGATGCGCTATGCCTAGATTGTTATGAATCTAAGACTTACCTACGTTTTCCACCTATTTAAATAAATGTAAATTACTAAAAAAATATCGCCGTCTCTTTTCCTCTTAGGTAGGTACCCTTTAATGATACGGCTGAGTCTATTTAGATAAATTTTATTTAGAAGTTACTTCAGGTCAAGGGTTTTATTTATACTGGCAATAATTTATATGTATGCAATATTAATCCGTTGATATTTAAATCCCCTTTCAATTGATTATTTTATTGAATTAAGTACTTTTATATTAATATAATAAATACCCCTTTATTCTGTCGATTAGATAATTCTCTTACAAAACGCTTATTTAATAGGTATTTATTGTTTTCGATAATTTATAGATGATTTACGCATTGCTTATGTTGACTGATACTAAAACAATTATTTATCAAAACTGTTAAGTAATATGTGGCTTTATGTTATTGAATGTTAATTGATGAAGTAGATTATTGATTTGTTACTAAACTAACTTCCGCCGCTCGGATTCACCCTGTAGTTTCCGTAAGAATAGGACGATAAAATAAAATATATGTATACATATAAATACGCCCAGATAAGGTAGCTTTTCTTTGTTGAAGGTATTAAGCAAACACACAATTAAATATTTCATATAATAAAAATAATAAATTCTTTTCCCAAACTATAATACTAGGGAAAGAAAGGTAATTTCAAAATAAAGTAGTCAATTCTAAAACATACCTACTATCATCAAATTGCTTCATAAGTTCTTACTTACTCACTCACTCAGTTACCGAGAAACCACGCTTTCTATTTTCCATTCAATTCTACCACTTTTTTGTTCACATACATAATCATCATTATTTACTTGTTATAGCTAAGTACTTTGTTTCTTTGTGGCACACAAGTTGAAAAAAAAAACTTAATCCCTAGTAATAAAGTGGTAAACTCTTGAAACCCCTAAAATAGTTAATCCGCTTTTATGAAGAAGTATCTAATTATCCTGGGAAATATTCCCCGGGAATTCAAGTAAAACCCAGTGACGGTAGCTAGTTAACTAAGAACAATTGAAATCGGAGAAAAACAGGTGCTTTATTAGGTACTCTTTGGTGAGAATAGAACTATGATGATGTTTTTATACAATAGCTATTCATATTGAGACTTGATTTCACGTAACTTGAAAATGACTTTAGTGAAGATTTTTGCCATTTCTTTAGGATAAAGGCTGCGTCAAAAAACACATATCTACCTAAGGTATTATTTGCAAATTATTTAAGGCTAATGTAATTATTAAAATTATAAAGGTACCTACCACACATTATGATTAACCTTAAAATAACAGAGCAAAACAACTGTCATTAGTAATTCCGTAAAACGTATAGGACATATTACCCAACTGCCCTAATTTTCCGCCTCAAAAAATGATATAAACGTCATATTTAAATTGAACATATGTCTCAGAAATAACCATTTCTCGACTACGAATTATGTGGTCCCACATCCGTCGATTAAAAGCCAATTTTATATCGAAAATTGTTCTATAATCGCGTGGTTAGTTCTACAGGTAGAATAGACCCCGACTTCAAATTGGCCCAAAATTATACCTTCGACATTTTTGGGTTGAGTTGTTGGAGTCATTCCGTTTTGTTATTCCATGAGTTTTTATGGCTAGTAGGCTGAGAAATAGGAAGACTACGTGATGGTAAGTGGTCACCATAGACAGACATTGGTATGACCAAAAGCCGCGCCATGTTATTCATATATATTTTCATTCAAATAGGCCTTCTGGGGCATTTGTAAAACGTCGACTCTAATGCTCGGTTGAGAATAAGTGCATAAATACATTCAGGTAGTGTTTTATAGAATAAAAATAAATATACTAAACAGATCAAATGCATTTATCTAGGTTCTGCCTTCAACTTTCCGTGCAAACAGTATTATTTACTTTATGAGAATTATGGAGACATAAATATAAACCTAGGTCCTTGGCTATCTCGCAATCTTATCTTGCAATCCATAGCTTGTCAACTGTGTATATCTTAAAAAATATTTATTATTTATTTTAAACCAAAAAGTGTTTAAATCCAAGTAAAAAATTATCACATCTGTGTTTTTATTATAGTTTTTTACTTCTAAAGGCCGGTAAAAAAACTATACTAAAGCTTAACTATACGTCCAGTCTACGTGAAAAATTGCGGTACGATCTTAGTCTTTCATCGTGAGGTAACAAACAAAATATTATGCCCCCTATAAGGAAAAGCGCGAAACTAAAAAGGCGAGTTTTTAATCAGCAGCTACGCGAAGACTCCGACACTAGTACACGAATGACAAACGACCAACGTTTAATGTCAATTAGCGAGCCGTTCCGGGGGAAATGTCTGTTATCTATAAATAATGCCCGTATACTGGCAACACTAATATACGCTACTATTTTATGCCTAACGATATTGCCATGTTATTTATTTCCTAATTAAATACCTTCACTTGAGAAAAATGCTGTAAGTTCGAACATTGAAATTTTGGCTCATTATTTTAATATCAATTTTCTGTACTCGTGAGATCGGATAGTTGGTATTTAACAAATAATTACTTGCTTCTTCGATGTATAGAATAAATACAAAGAAACGGCAATGAATCAAGGTAAATAATGAATTGTACCAACAAAAAGTTAGCACGCAACAATGTTGCACGCAATCATCAAATTGTTCCGTGTCCTTACAATTATGGAGCTAAGCGAAATCGTGGTTAGATCCTCCTCTCTAGCATCAAAAGCGAAATGGAGGTAGGTATCTTATTAAAAATATATATAAAATATCTCTCTTTCTCATAAACGGCTTTAATGTTTAATGTTGTTTTAAGGCATTTCGTATTTGGTTCTGGTCGGATTCCCTCGTCTGTCGGTGGGCGGCTACCCTGTAATCACGCCCCCCCCTCCTGCCCCTCTTCGCCGCGTAGAACCACTCTTTGGGAGCGGTCCGCGGTGATTATAGGAAGAATTTTACGGCTCCTTCGTTAGTCCATCAAATCATAGGTCCGTGTACTTAATAGCTTAGAAGATGGGCATGTGAAACGATTTTGTGTCATTTCTGTAAGTGGATCGGGGAAAAATTACAACTTTAAACCGTCGGTCGCGTCGTGTTTTTGGAATGTAATTGTCTGTGAATTGAAACACGATGAAAATGGTGTGAGACGTTTATGAAAGCATTGGAGCGTTCAGACGGTATAAGTGCACTTGTAATTGACATCAGCTGCCTCATGGCGCCTTGTCTCAATGATTAAAGATCACCTGCCGTTTTATTTTCAAGTTAATTCGTCGTGAAATGATGCATAATTTATTCGATACCGCAGCTGCATACTGGTTACTATAAAAATAGTTTAATACAAGTAAATTAATAGTCCGCCACGGCTAGCTAGACTGGAGATGGCATGCTATCAGTTGCATGCCATCTCCTCCATGAAAGCTTCATTAGGGACCCGTCTTAAAGAATCTTAATTAAGTAGATAATTTAATGGATTACTAATTATTCTGTACTCAATTTTTGCTGAAAAATAGCATATAAACTGAATCAAAAAATAATATGTATAAAACCTTAACTATATTTAGCAATTATTGTCGAAAGAAAAAACTCGGCCTTATTAAGCCAAGACATTAACAAGCGCGACTGAAGAATTTAAAACAGTAAATGGTACAAAAAACGTGACATATAGGTACCTTGAAAAACTTGCTTTAGCAGAGTTAAGTCTTCAAAAGTGGGTCAATTTAATTAAATACGTTTTGACCGTAAGGACTGCCAAATTTAAATTATTTTATTTTTCCGAACAGAGTTGTTTTGGTAATCGCCACAAAATTAATTAAAAAAAACACCATGGTTTTATTTTCATTAAAATTTTCCGTATGTTTCGATAACGTGTTTATTAAGCGCAATCGATAAATTGCATTTTATTATTACTTGTACTTGTTTTTGAAGTAATAATTTGATGTGAGGTTTAACCACATTAGGGTTGCCTTTCGGGTTTCCCCGGATTTGTCCTAGTTTTCATTTGTAGTCCGGATTAAAAAATAAAAAGGGGATTTATGGCATTTTTTATCACAATGACTTTTGTTTAAAAAACCCTGCTGACATGAAAATGTGGGGTTTTCAGGCATCTTGTCCTGGTTATAAAATTGTATAGATGGCAACCCTACACCAGATACATTTTTACTGATGAATTCTATTACAATTTTTTTATAAAGCTTGATATACGATGACGTTAGAAAAGCAATAGAAACATTGAAATATTACACCTAACACGTTACGCTGGAGATTGTTTTAGAAATTTATGCGTTTGGAAACCAACTAGCATATAATACTACTTTTGCATTGCGTGTGATGGGGTAGTAACAAATTGTAAGTCGACATGGGAACGGATATAAGAACTTCATGTACCGACGTGAATTATTGTAATTGTTTAAAGCAATTGCTATTTGTGTGCCATTTGGCGATGGCGCCGTTCGTTGCAGCTTGAAAAACTAGATAGGTCAGTAATCGTATTTTATACAAGTTATTGCTTATTGATATGTCTGCAGTGTACCAATGATATTTATTATGTCGATTTGAAGTTTGCTTTAATAAGTTGAAAGCTTATGTTCGCTATTTGCGAGGTAGCTACCTACCTATCATGTTGTATCCGCGTTTCCGGGGATCTTCGATTTTCTCGGGATAAAAAGTAGCCTATATGTTAATCCCAAATACCTATAAACAATTTGTGTATGTAATGTCATCCAAATCCGTTCATAAGTTTTTGCGTGAAAGATGACCAAACATCCGTACATACAAACTTTCCCGATTATAAAATTTGTAGGATTTTATTTAGTTACTAATTTAATGTAATTTAAAATTACCCTTATTCTTACTAAAGCCTATATCGCATCACTCACATGTAACAAATGCATAAAACACTAAAAAACACACACTTAAGGTCTTTCGCCTTCCCGGAAACCATTGAACTATAAATCGAATGATTTGTGTACGAAACCCCATGTTACTATGATTTTTCCAACAATTACACTTTTTACGCATTCATATAATAAATGTTCATTTAACACGCAATTTTTACAGTGTTATGTACCTCATACCTACGTTACTTAATTAATACTTGTAACGATAAATCGTTGGTGTTTTGTATTTGTTTTTATAAGCAATTAATACCTATTTTGTGGTACGAGGAAAAAAACAATTATTGTTAAGTTGTGTTATACAATTAAAAGTGCAAATACCTATATTTAGAGTTGATTGTGTTGTTTAAGTTATACATTTATTTATTAATATGTTGCTGTAATTAGCCTTTTTGGTAGAGGAAAACATCGTGAGGAAACCTGCATGCCCGAGATGTGAAGTCTGGCCAATCCGCACTTGGCCCGCGTGGTGGACTATGGCCTAAATCCCGAGGCTCGAGCTCCTCGGTGGAGACGTATATGAGCTGATTCAATTAGCCTTTCCGTACCTTCTTGTAACTTAATGTTAACTCATCTGTAACTCCCAAATTGAATGCTAAAGTTATCATAAATAAAATCCTCGAAAATTGTTTGCGATAATTCGTTAAGTATTGTAGTTAAGTTTAACATAACCCTTCAATGCCCGAGGCAGGACCGTGTCGGCAAAACACGACACGGTCGATCGTGGTCGTCGGCAAATAATCGGCCGGGTCGATAATTGCCGATTTCATTCGCCGGCCGAAGCGGCCGCGGCGTGCGTACAAACCCGATGATTGCATAAGATTGCACTACAATTTTCTGCGAGCAAACACTTTGTTACTTATGCATCTTCAATATTGCCGACCGAATTCTTTTTACTTGTCAAACATGTTGTGAAGTTGCAATTTGAGCTTTTGCAGCTCGCTTTATGTTTGAATTGAGGATGTTTTTGTTCATTTTTATACATCAACAATTTCCCGTTTGTTTTATAATATTAAAGTTAGAGGAGATTAATAATAGAAACTAATTCAAGTTACCTATGCATAGCTCATTAAAATATAATTTTCTATCTCGAATACATTACATCCGACTAACACGAGTGTGGTAATAAACGATATTTACTTAACCGTAAAAAAATTCGGTAACTAAGTTCGGGAACCCTGCCGCGTCCGGTGCTCGGTACTTTGGACCACACATCGGCTCGCTTCGGCATCTTTGTATGATGTACATTTGCCCGTTTACACTGTTGCAATGGTGTATGCCATAAGCTGAAGCGAGCGTGGCAAAATTATGCGTCTACTAGTTGCTCCCTGCGTTCCCGGCTGCCTTAAATTTTCCGGGGATAAAAGTGCTCTATGTATTAATCCAGGTTACAAGCTGTGTTCTAAATTTCGTCCAAATCCGTTCAGTAGTTTTTGCGTGAACGAGTTATAACCATACATCCAAACATAGAAACTCTATCATATTTCGCATTTATAATATTAAGGGAATTTAGCTTCAAGAAAAGCATATTTTTGTTTTAAATTTATGTTCAATTAAAAATTATATAAATCACCAACTTATTGTATTCTAATCAGACATACTTATTTAATTAAATAATAAAACTGCATGAACAAAAAAATTTAAGCTCCCGCTTGCACTTCCAACTTGAATGGACACTCACGCACTATCGTCTGTTTAAATATTTGTTGTAAATGAACGAGAACCGCTTGTTTCTACCGAAGTGAGTGGCTGGTTACGCGTTTATATTTGTACGTCTACTTATAACCGCTTTTAAGTAAGGTCGATGGGACCGAGCTATTATCACTCTGTCCGTTTTGACGTCCGGAAAAATGCCGAGTGTCGAGAACGTCTTGTTAGACCGCCCATAGGTTGTGGAGGGTTGAAATTCAAACTTTCTAATGCTTAACTAGTAGCTTATTGACTTGTCTCTTTAGGAATCATAGTTTCCTGAGTTTCCGAAGTATATAACGTATGCATTTAGTAATTACATCGTACTAATATTATAATAGCGAAAGTAAGTAGGTAGGGGAGATTAGTCCAAAACCGGGTATGGGGGTAAAACCGGGACATTGATTTTTAGCCTTCTTTTCGATTCAAACTTCGCGCGCTTTTGTTTCCTGCAGTTGGCCATCTTGATTAGTTTGTCAACAAAAGTTGAGTGGTGTCGGTGCGTGCTCGTTAAAAATATTCGGAAAAAAAGATTTTCTGCTGTGTTTATCTAAGATTCCACGAGATTTACAAGTGCTACAGATTATTGAAATGTTAAGGTAAGTAAAATTTGTTTTTTAATATCGAATAAGCATATGTCGAAGTATAAATCAACATTTGTAAATTAAAGGATTTAATAATATTTTAAGGTTATATCTGTTATTGTTTCTGATAAGTGCCTATGGGGCAAAACCGTACGGGGTAATATCGGGACGTACCCGGTTTTGTACAAGTGTTCAACCTATTTTTTTTAATATTATTTTGTATCGCTTTATACAGTTTTTCAATTGTAATTGTTACAGAAAACAACAATTATGCCGCGAAATTATGTAAGAACATCGAACCGTCAAACGTGGAGCGAAGAACAAATGAAAAATGCTATTATGGAAGTCATAGAAGGTAGAAGTGGATACCGTCTCGCTTCTCGGACGTTTTCGGTGCCACAGTCGACGCTAGAAGATAGAGTAAAAAAGTACAGAATTAATAACGATATCACAGCTGCCTCAAAAAAAGGATTAGGTCGTTTTAAGACCATTTTTACGGATGAGCAAGAGAATTCTATGTGCCAACACATTAAAGACCTTGAAGCTCAATTATTTGGACTAACATATAGGGATTTTCGATATCTAGCTTTTCAAATGGCAGAAAAAAATGGTATAGATCATAACTTTAACAAAAACACCGAATTAGCTGGAATGGATTGGCTCTATGGGTTTCTACGTCGCCATCCAGAATTATCACTGCGGCTGCCAGAGCCAACGTCCGTGGCACGTGCAATGGGATTCAATAGAGTCAATGTCGCTAAATTTTTCTCTCTATTGGTTGAATTGCAAACTAAACACCAATTTGAGGCAACCAAGATATTTAATGTAGATGAGACTGGGATCACTACGGTCCCCAAAAAGAAATCTAAAGTTCTTTCATTGAAAGGGAAAAAACAAGTGGGCATTATCTCTTCTGCTGAAAGGGGCCAGTTGACTACTGCTGTTTTATGTGTATCAGCAGCAGGTCATTACGTACCACCACTTTTGATATTTCCAAGAGTCCGAATGAAAGCTGAATTATTAGACGGGGCGCCACCTGGAACCATTGCAATGTGCCATCCCAGTGGGTGGATTCAAAGTGAAATATTCGTTCATTGGTTGGAACATTTCATCTCAAATGTTAAACCTACAAGAGAAAATCCCGTGCTGCTTCTATTAGACGGTCACTCGACCCATACCAAGAATCTTCAACTGATAGAAAAAGCACGTGAAAATGGTGTCATCATCGTCAGTTTCCCTCCCCATTGCACACATCGCCTTCAACCACTTGACGTTAGCATCATGGGACCAATCAGCACGTTTTATAGTCAAGAAGTGATGACATGGTTGCGTAATAATCCAGGACGTGTAGTTACCCAATTTCAACTTGCCAAATTATTTGGTATTGCATATGCTAAAGCAGCAACACTTCAGAATGCTATAAGTGCATTCACAAAAACAGGCATTTGTCCGTTGAATCCTAATATCTTCTCTGATCATGATTTTATATCTTCTACTACAACGGACAATGAAATCCCAGCCTCTGAACCTACTCCAAGCACATCTGAATCCGTTACAGCTGTGATTAGAGACAAAAATACTGTTAATAACACGATTGTTGACAAGAATGTGCCTGTGCACAACGCAAAAGTGATAAACTCGCATTCATCCTCTGCCGAGCAACTAGGAGTTAGCCCACGTCCAAACATTGCATTGCCATCAGCATCAACTTCTGCAGCAGTTTCGCCGGCTGATATTTTACCAAAACCTCATGTCGTCAGAAAAATCAATTCAAATTCTCGAAGAGGCAAAACTGCTATAATTACATCATCACCCTATAAAGCAGAATTAGAAGAGAGCGCCAAAAAGACAAACAAGAAGAAAGTTCCTAAACTAGATGCTAAAATTGCAAATCCTAAAAAGAAAAAGTTTTCAGATAATATGTGTGTGTACTGTTCGGAAATCTATGGAAATACACGAAGGAGTGATGATTGGGTGCAATGTTTAAAGTGTAAGAAATGGGCTCATGTGGGTTGCACAGGTTGGGAAGAAGAAGAACTTGATGATTTCCTTTGCTTCCGTTGTTAAGGGGCAAAATCGGGTACAAGATATTGGTATACCCGGTTTTGGACAAGGGTAGGGGCAAAACCGGAAAAACATAACTTTTATAAGTTGATTTATTTTTGTTACTTACAGTTAAGAGAAAAGTGATCTCTATACCAAATTATATAACTTATAAACTAAGCCAAATGGTCATTATTAAAGTTGATTATTATTTTGAAAATCTTATATTTTATTTGAAATTTCCCTTAGCGTCCCGGCTTTACCCTACTTTCCCCTATGTTGTTTGTTACTCTTTCGCGCGACAACGAGTGAAGGTATCTGGATGAAATTTAGAACTGAGTAAGAATATGTTTTGGAATATTATAAAAATTTTAGTCTGATAGTACTTAGTCTCTAGTTAGAGTACAATATATATTACTAGTTCAAAATCCGAGCAGTATTTTAAGCAAACAACCAACTACGAAATCTCTACTACTTGTTGATCGACAAAATGTCTTCTTTTTCACAAACATGTTAACAAAAGACAAAAAGATAACAAAGATTTACATGTCATTAAAATAGTGTATGAGAGACTCAAAATATTTTTCCTTAATTCCTATTAATTGGTATAGAATACGTGTCGTTTCATTAATTTTATTGTTTAACGGGAAATTCGGTAGCTTTAATTTACTGAATTAATGAGTTACTCGGTATGTTGATGTAATATATGGAATTTAGATAAGAAAGTAGCTTTATTGATGTTCTCAGAATATAAAATAAAAGCTGCGTCTTTTATTGTTATAAATAACAAATGTTTTTCTAAATTCGAACTGTTTTGGTGACCCGTTATTATTTAAATTAGCTATTCAAGTTATATTACTGTTTTGAGGGAAATATATGTGTTTTTTATGGTTTGTTGTTTGACAACTCAATTCACTCAAGAATCTGATCTGTTTCGAAATAGTAACATTTGGGGTATAATATAACGGAAAGTGAAAATATAATGTTATCTATTTTATTGTTTTTAAGCGTGGCAACACAGCCGTTTAGCATATATTTAATAACAAATGTCGCCATTGTATTAAAATAACACAGATCTACAAAAAACATAATTATTTTTTCTTAGCATATCTTATATTAAAATGAAGTGTTTTCATAAAGATTTAAAAATAAACAAGAGAAAATCTTACGAAATCAATGATAGTTTAATAAATTGTCAGCATTAATATACACCATTAATTTAATCTCAAAGGCAAAACAACTGTTGACCAGTGATAATCTTCATCAATAACAAAAGTAACTGTAAAATTAATTAAAACCATTAAATAATATTAAAATAATAATTCAACACAATGGCCGTAAGCATATATATCGATATTAATAAACGTATTAGTCGATTGTCATAACTCTAACAAAGCTCTTACAGAACTCATATAGCAATAACCTCTTCAGATGATAAATATGTTTGAAAACTGGTACGTCACAAGTACATCGAACTCCAACCTCTATCATTAACACATCATCGTATACAATAATATAATCTGTATCTTTTTATAACCTGTATAAGGTTCAAAATCCAATGAACATGTTTAGAAAAACAGCATAACAAATTTGGTAATTTTTAATCCGCTAATAAATAAATTTAAAATCCCAACATAATATTGTAATATTTAGGCAACATTAATCGAATTGAAAAACTATTATGAATGATTATTCGTTTATTGATTTATAACGGAATCGATATTCGATTTTTAATACATAAACGGTGATGTAAGAAGTTATCTATGGATACTAGGCTGTATGGCTTATTACCTTTGCCTATCCCATACAGATAAAAAATACTCTTTCATCAAAGACTAGGTATATATTTTAAAATTATTTTATTTAAACGTTTCATAAACTATGCCAGTGCAAACAAAATTGAATTTTTTGTCGGGACCTCAAATAAGGTTAGTTCCATTTTCATAACATCAATAATAGTCTTACTTGTAAGTTCTACTTACAGTTACTTATAACTTGATTGTGAAAGAGATAATTCTTTTAAAACAGCTCCCATTGTTGTGAAAGCTATTTGAAATGCACTTAGGACGTATTAAAACTAAATTATAGTTTCTCTGTATCTGTGTCATAATATCCTGGCGTATTTTATTTAGATTAGTAGACATGAGGCTCTGATTCAGTATTCTTTCGATATTTTCTTTTAAATAGTACTTCAGAGCAAATAAGAAGCTATAATTAAATAGTACTTACCTAATTAAAAGTCAAGCAAATTTTAAACTGAAAATGTGGCTTTCTACGTATCTTTCCATTGCTGAAACAATTTAAATCGGTTTAGCGACTTATGTGTGAAAACGTAACATGCAATCTCACATACGCATTTATAAAATTAGTTAGGATAGAATTGTTGATATTAGGAATGTTCAACTCATTGATTGGTAATTGGAATACCTCTTTTATCACTATCTTCTGCCGCGCGGTTTCACCTGCGTTCCCGGGGATCTTAAATTTTCCTGGGATAAAAAGTGGCTTGTTTTAATCCAGGGTGTCAGCTCAGCTATCTCTATATTTAATTTATAATTAGACGTGAAGAAGTGACAAACATACACACAAACTTTCGTCCTTATAATATTAGTGTAATATAGTATAGTGTTTCGACTTTAATCAAAATTTGTTGATATTTATTTTTAACAAATCGATACCTACATAAAGTAACACAATCCATCATGTAACTTATATGTAACTGTTAACAGGCCTCTGTTACACTGAAGATGAACTACCGTAAACCCCCTACCATTGTATACCAACCAACATTCTACTAATAGGTATTAATGCGAAAGCTTGTATCGATGTTTGTTACTCTTTCACGTTAGAACACCTGAAGGGATTTGTAAAAAAATTGGTACAGATTTTGAGTATTTTCTGCAATAACAAACCGCAGGATGCAACTAGTATATTATGCTTTTATACTTGTTTATATGATTCAATGATTTCTATACGAGTAGTCTACAATATTTGTTTTATTAAAATGAGAGCACGAAACATTGTATTATTATGTTCATAAATACAAAAAATCCTGTGCCCATTAATATATAAGTAACTTGATAAACCATTATTTTTGTTATGATCACATATCGTACATTCATTAAAAATAAATAAAATAGATTCTCGCGATTATCAATCGAGTACAAATAGTGATGTGCCATCGAATTCCGCGTGTCCCGGACGAAGCGGACGACCGCATTCCGGACGGCCTCTTCTTTCACCGGCAGCCGCGGCCCGGCGCACATCTAGAGAAATTCTCTAAGTGCATTCCGTAAAAATGGCATAATATGATTCTAGATTTTGTATCGATAACTGTACATCGATAGATTGGAGAGTTTCTACGTTAGAGGTTTTTTTATGGAGTGTATTACCACAATATTACCACGGTGATGACCTCCCAGAAAGCAACATAGTCTTATTAGATTTTGGTAATTTTAGAATGGTTATATAGCGTTTATGAAGATCTATGCATACCTATAGAGATTGTTATGTTTTATTGAGTCGTGTTAAACGTCTAGAAAAAAACTAAGTCTGACGTGCAGCTACCGTAACAAATACGCCTTAAGATTTTAAAGCTAAGCGTTTTATTCCTAACTCATTCATTCCTTACATAACACAGAAAATAATGCAATTTACACCCAAATCTGTTGCTCATCCAACTTACCATATTCTAAACTTTCTAAAGATAGATAAATATGACGCAGCATTACTTTTCCACCATTTAATTAAAGCTTAACAACGCTCGGATAAGAACGGAATGCGGTCGATCGTACACAGAATGAGCTTACATTTCAATCTGGCTTTATAAATGTGCGGCCGAGTCAATGAACCAACTGGCTAACTAATGCAACTTTCTCAAAACAAACGCCGCACACAACATATTACACACGTGTTGCTAAAACGTGTCGCAACAAAACACATCACAAAACTAACACCTCACCTCACTCGCTAAACATCCAGTGACATGTGACACTAGACGTTCCATATTTACACAATATATTAACGGTAAATCTCAAATGAGAACAACACTAGTGAACGGGACGGGACGCACAAAGGGTAAATGTTTATGGAAAGTCGGCACGCGTCGCCATACACTGCCGCATGATTGAGAGCTGTTATGATTAAAGCGACAATCAAGTAGAGAGCGTTAAACGACGGCCATTGTCGATGTGACATTAAATGTCGCCTACACAATCGAAGGGGTTCGATAGAGGTCCATTCGAAGCGGATAATACTCGGCGCTCGTGAGGAGAAAAAAAACACTCGGGCAGGTAGTCGGCCTCCTGTCCATTGTTACCTAACGAGCCGATGAATAATCCGATTCAGTATTGAACAGGTGGCATCGGCGCTAGCACCATTTTGCACTTTTAGGAGTTCGACGAACGCATTTCGACACCAGCTATTTATACTACGCTAAGTCCGAAATGTGTACTTTACAGGAGAGGCTTATAAAGGAAAAAACGTGATAACTTTTACATTAATTAAGATATTCATTTGAAATTTGGAACCCTTCAAGGTTATTTTTTTCTTTATAATATCTCATATTTATTTTTCCATAATTATTTCTATTTTTCGATTTAGCGCTAGTTAGCCGAATATAGACGTAATTCTTCAAATTAATTTTACAAGTTACACACGTCTATCTTACGTTAGCGTTGTGTATTACGGGATGTCATAGTGATAAAGATGTGTTATTTTTATTGTGTTGCGATGATAATTTTTAAATAAATCATGCATTATTTGTAACCTTAGGGTAATATATATATCCGTAAAATATATTATTATAAATTCACTGGCTAAATAACTAGTTATTAAAGTTAGCTTTTTGTTAACCCGTATATACGTCTCTGGCGGATATCGTGTTAAAAGCCGCCAAATTATACATAGCGTACTATACATCGACCTGTGCCACAAGTTAACGCCTCATTTATCTTTCCGTGGAGCAAAAATTATATTATTTTTTATAGATTCTAGATAGAATAGAGCAGATAATATTATATTCTGTAATTTTGATACATAATTTAAACTAATAACGTATAAAACTAGTAAGAAATCAACAGTTAATTAAATATCAATTAAGTGCTTACTTATGATTAATTGAAGATCAGATCAATCACAGTTCGATTTTGTACCTTATAATTATTTAAATCAATAAAGTACTTAATATTATTATTCTTAAAAGAAAATGAACTCTCCTCATTATGTTCAGTGAATAAAATAATAATATTTATGAGGAAAGCAAGATGGGAGGCATTTGCCCTGCAGTGGGATACCCATAGACCCAGGCCTTAAATAAAATAGATAACAATAACGATAATACATTTCCGGAATAATATTGTTATTACAATAATATTTAAGGTTTTTGTATTTTGCTGGATTGATTTAACCAAGTTTCGTGTCTTTTTCGGGAATAAGCTCTAAAAGTGGGATAATCTAGTATTTTTAAAATATACTACATGTTTGCTTACGTTATCAATCAAAAGATAAACGATACTTATTTTCCAACAAGCCGTAGTTACCATTATAAACTATTTTCATTAACTTTGTTCTAGATAATTTTGTCATTAATAAAAATTAAGCTAATATTGTTTCAAGAATCAAAATAAAGGAGTTCCATTCCCTATCGCACTGGTGTATACCATTCAACTGGAGAATACACTTCTCTGTCTCTTGCAGTCTTTTCTATTAAAGCCATATGTCTTTTTTCCATAAAATGTTTGCTTTTTCATCTTCTCTAGCTTCATTTGAAAGAAATGAGCGGATAATAAGTATCTTCATAATATAGTAAACGATATGGTTACTGTTTCATCCCTCACGCAGTTATTTGATTATAGGTTGACTTTGTGAACTCCATAAGATGTTAATTTGTCAAATATATTGTTTAAGCAACTGGCAGCATAGCAAACAAGCAGCCTTTTTAACCGTTCGGTAATCACAGTATATAAGCGGGGGCTTATATACTCAGCTTCGAGCTTAAGATGTTAGAGACCGACATCAGCCTTTTTAGAACGATGGCATTTACTAGTTCGATATCACAGAATAGAAACTATCATTGAAAACAGGCGAAAGTTTTAAAATTACTGGGGGTGGATATTGCCGTTACTAAATCTGTATTACTACAGGGGCTGTCATTCATGTGCAAACCTGAAAGACTTTCCTGGGCAGACGTATCGATTTGATGTAGGATTGTTGTATTTTCGGTTTTTTGGTAAGAACTCGGCTACACCGTTTGAAGATAAGGGACTATATTAGCTGTGCTGTCAGAAGGATCATCAGATACGACAAAATGTCGATGCTTGTTGGACTTTATATCGAACGGAGAAGGCTTTTGGACCGAAGTCAATACCTTTGGTAAATAAATATTAAGTGGAGTATAAAGAGCCCCCAAGTCGTTTAAGTTTGTATCTTGTAGGTCTGCACATAATTTTCATAATTGACTGAACTGGATAGGTATATGATAATTATTATTTTAAAATTATCTCATTAGACATAACGTGCTCATAAAAAATCCCGAAGTCAGGATTATTAACTTCAGCTGGTAATTTATTTGGCTACGATTCTTCAAAAAAGGGTAAAATATTGTATTAAAATTATGTTTTTTATTATCATAAAAACATGCCGATACATTAAAAATATGATTGGTGAAATTACCGTCGAAAACTAATAAATATAATTGTATTTTGACATAAGTATTTAGCTAGTAAAAGTCGCTAAGTAGCGCATTTTACAAATGTACAAATATACCTGATCGTTCTAAACTACGCTAACTAGTGTTTGCTTAGTATACACGGACTTTTATAAAAGCGCTTAAATTTAAGAAATACGTAGCGTAGGTATTACTATAATATATATTTAAATACTTTGTAATACATAATATAATCTATGCGTCCCCTCCCCGTGGACACTCCGCTAACACTAGTTGGCGTGGTTTAAATCGAGTGATTTCAAAAAGTACCTGCACTTAGCGTTTTATAAAATTTGTAACTTCGTTATTTTTGTATATTTCTTCACAATTTTTTTTTTACATATAAAAAACCTAATTCTAAGAAGCATGGCACAAAAAAACGTTTTTGCCAAATTTCGAGTTAGCGTAGTATAAATAGCTGGTGTCGATTTCATTATTCAAATGTTATTCGAGTGGCGTGAAAGCGCCTCGATAACCTCGACGCGGCGGGACGTGGCTTGAATGACTGATAAACGAACTATACTTAGATCCACATTAAACCTATCAATTGTAGTCTTAACGCAGTCGTAATAAGGGCTAGAGGCGTACTCTGTCCGAAATCCCAGCCGGAGCCAAACTCATTACCATTATCGATGCGAAAGCAACGCGGACCTAGAGAATTATTCTTGGCTAATGTTAATCAAACTACTCCAACGAATTACATAACAATGTGGGCTATGAACGAGGAACTCGTTTCAATAATACACGGTTGTCAAGTGATTTCTATTAGTCGTAAACATATGTACGGATCGGGCTTAAAGTGCGAATGAGCAATTTTCCGGGGAAATGATCTTGATCGGCAACAGATAAGTCTTATGTGTGTGCCGCTCTCTATAATGGCGTTCACATTTTGTTAGGGGTTCGCCGACACCGTTCGACATGTCGACTTGCGAAGTACCGCTACGCGCATCGTTTTCTCGTAGAAAATTGTTCCGAAAATCTCGTGGAGATGTTTGATGTAGAACACGAGATTATCGGTGCGATTTGTCGAGGTGCAGCAACATAGAGTATTACTTAAGCCGCTTTAGAGACTCGATCTTCAATCGCGATAGCTGCAGAAACGCTACTCGACCCACAGACAGGCCTCTCTTGGCTCGCATTCCGATGGAAATTGCCCGCGGCTCGGCCAGATTACTGGCGCCGCATTGGATAATTACGCACCGGCGAGGACATCCATTACGGAAGATAATTCAGCGAGTGCAATTAGAGGATGAGTCGTGATTCTATCGGCGGCGGCGTTGCAAGCCGATAACGCTAGCTCCAATATAAATTAACTATCCCCATAGTAGTTATTAAACTTCGCCTCCAGCGCCTGCTTAACATTCCACGACACCGCACCGACGATACTTAACACGCTGACGGCGTTTCGCATATTGAGCATAGTAATATTCAAGTTGCCGAGAACTCGTTAACTTTGATGCTCGCTTAGCTTTGATTGAATACAGAAGTCACAAATCAAACTGTCAAAATTGACGGCCAATAAATAGCTACGAATTGCGGACGTCGGAATGCGACAACAAGGCCGTAACGCAGCCTTGCTTTTTCCGCATCATCCAATCAGCATAAAGCCTGTTATGGTGGCTCCAATCTGAATAGTAGAGAAACCGGCTGCGGCGCGCGCCACAATCATTATTAACGTAATAAAGTACTAGATAAAACGAACTCAGACAGCGTGTGAACGCTAAGAGAAAGCCGTTGTCGCAACATTAGCTGCTCGCTTATTACCATCAGATAGTCGTTCGGATGTTTTTGACCGATTCCGTAAGTTTGATTGCGTCGCGTCCCTACTGAGTCGTGGCTATAAACGATTAATGCCTACTAATGATCATAATCTTCCAACGGAAAGCTTGTAAACTTTTGTGTTGTGGTAATTATTTCCAAAATGTTATCTTTTATAGATACAATTCTAATCAATACAAGCGTATATTTTATTGGACGAACATGACTGCTATAAAACTGGAAAACCACTCCGTTCAGACCTTCGCAGACAATCTGACAGGAATAGTAAAGTATTTCTGTGTGTACTGTTTGTATTATCACCGTGCTGCATCTAAATTGAATCTCTGAGCTGAAATGAGCGAAATGTACTGAAGAAATAAGCTTGGAACTTGATATCCATAGACGTCTCATTGCGGTGATCTGTAATGGAATTGAAGGGACGCAGCAAACGAACCGGTGTTATAGTTATCTTATTAAAAAGATCAGCTCGAATGCGACGCGGCTTAGCATCGTGGCGGGAACGTTTCAATCGCGATATACCGCAACCGGCTCCCGCGTCGATCGGATCGGCTGCTAAATATTTGCTCTTTTAATATATCTTTATTGGGTACAAATTCAACGACATTCACGAAATGTATATATTATCTTTAACTCCCCTTCTAACAAATACAACTAGAAAAATGTTTTTTAACATACCTATTCACTTTCATGTTCAGACAATTAGTGACGGAAACAGAATGGGTAGGAAATTAACACCTCATTTACCTCGGCACGCGACGGAGGGTGACCGCTGGCCCGAAATCACCGGATTATGCGGAGCGCGAGTCCAAACAGATGAATTGCCTCAACATCCGTGAAACCACGCTTCACGAGCAAATGTACCGTGACTACAACATTTACAAAACATCCGCAAGAAAGCAAACAACTCCTAATTCGACATAATAAATCTGAATACAGAATCAAATGTTCGGGTAAAGATAAGAAGCACTTCCCTTTATCTTATTGTATACCATCCCATACTTAAGAATCCCGTCTTCAACTCATTAGTTATCCGTCTCTGTCTGGTCTCGCTTCATCCTTTTCTCTCTCGTCTCCGGAGGGCCATTTATCAATTCCAAATAACATGCCAGGACCTTTTCTCTTGTGATTATTTGTTTTTTATTTACCTTATCCTTCGGTGCTCCGTTTGTGGGCTCGTTTTTGAGTTGAAATTGATTGTAAAGTTGCCCTAATGTTATCCATCGACTATTATGTACGATGCATTGATAACGCTAATTGTGCGCCTAATGAGAGAATTTATAATAATAGAGTATTTTCGGTATTTTAGATTGAAGTTTAAATCTTGGACTTGTTATAACAATTGAACGATAAAATTAGTCGTAAAGCCGGAACAATAAGTTAAACAGCATAAAATTAACGACCGTAATAGAATCTTGGTTTCATGATAAACTCACGGGGCGCTGCAATTAATGGATGCAATTTTGCGTGCAAAAGCTATTAAAGTTCAGTTCGCCATTAAAAGTTTCCAATTTCCCAGAGTCGAGGTTCAGTTATTAACAGAGACTTGTGTGGTGCTCTTTTAATTTGTCTGAGTTGACTTTTTGTTCTGCTTTAATTATTTATTTATTGCAAGTCGGGTCGCCCTTCCTTCGCTCGCGACTTCATCGGTCGCCTTTTAAGCACGAGAGAAATTCTTAAATTTCTTGCCAGTATACGAAGCTACTTGAGTCATTAGTTTTTTTATTTCAAATCGAAATTGCTCGAGCTTTGAAGTTCTCTCATTAATTTCAATAACGTCTCTAATGGACCTTAAAAATTTGATTACTTTAAACTCGTCAGTTTGATGTTGAGCGTTTTTATCGGGATTCTCGATCGATGTCCCGCCGAATACCGCCGCACATCAGCGGACAACTCCACTAATCATTAAAAAAATTATACACGAAAAAACACGATTCCGTGAACGAAAAAGATATCTTAAAGATGCCGGACATCAAGGGGAGACCCCCCTTGATGTCCGGCATCTTTATCCTTAAGCTTTCCTCCGGTCCCGAGAGCAAATAAAGCCGCGTCCCTCTAAAATTAATTTGGTTTTGTTTCATCGTCTGGAGCCGAAGCATTTACATTGAATGCGGTCGGAGGCTGGCCGCTTGTGAGGATATTTATGTAAGGGCCCGCGGAGTATGACGTGCGCATTATTCATACACGATACGTAGCACGGACCAGCTGTATGTTATTTTTACCGGTTCATCGGCTTTGTCGCCGATGGGTTCCATGTAACAGGTAAGGTTTTTGCTATCGATGCACTTTTGCGGTGCTCCACAAAGTCGCTACTGGAGTTATTATTTTTAATAACAAGATATTTTACGTTGTCTTGTCTAGAAGAAGCGAAGAAGATTTAATAGTTTTTCATGCTATAAACAGCAATTGAGATAAGCTAGGAAAGTTTACAATGCCCATTCTGGTACCGGTTCAACGACAGGATATTGTTGCTAAATTTCTATTAGGTTCACGGTTACTTTACGGTTAAGTGGTGGTGGGCGTTGATAGTTATACTGAAAACTGTTAACACATGTACCTTTACGGTTCGCAGGTTGTGTAAATGCAATGCTATCAAATTTTACGACACCGCAAGGCGCCACAGCGTCGATGTTCATGATTGGATTCACAAGTTACACTGCATTTCCTTTTCCATTTGCAATGGCTACTTCCTGTTTGTTAGATATACAATAATATAATTCAGCGTCGACTGCATTGCTAATGCTATTTACAACCTTGTGTAGGGTTTTACGATCTTAGAAATTGATTAAGGAAAGTGTATCTCAAATGTATTCTTTGATACCGTTTATTTCCTATAACAGTCCGTTATGTATGTAAGAGGCAATTAAGTATTTGTGGAATATATATCTAAGGTTCAATTTTCTCCATTGCAGAGTCAAGACCGGACACAGACGGCGTGAGATGCTACTGCAACACAGCACAGTGCGTCAGCACAGGGTATATGTGCAGATCACCCCAGAGCGGGGGTTGTTATAGCGAGGTACCAGCACCAAGACGCACCCATCATGCAAGACATGGGTGTTTGCATCACTTAGCTGACACGTAAGTTTGCTGACATTCAAAAATATATCTAAAAATCATAGAAATAGCGATTACATTTATACTGGCAGATATTATTGCAAATGATATAAATGCGGTGAAAGTTAAAGACTGAAATATTTAGTATACTAATTGAATCCACAACGTTTACAAGATTCCTCCCTGTTTCTGTTCAACAAAAAAGAGCACATAAACTGAATCTATTAAGTTGTTCCGAAAATGTCTTATTCGCTTCTTGAAATCTTTTTGCTTTGTGAATTTGATAAAATACAGTACAATAGGTTGCTTGAAGTGTAATAACAAGGAATTAAATAATCTAAATAAAGTATTGCAAAGACTAGTTTTCTAAATGTTATAATAATATGAAGAAATCAACAAAAAGATTCTGTTAGTCACGAATAAAATTCAAATTCTGAAATTATTTCAATACTTTCGTAGTAATCCAGTCACGAATGTGATATATAAACGAAATTATTTTATAAAGTATAATGAGAGAAGAGGAGAACATGAGACATTAATTAGTCTGTTTAATGGTGCATTTAAATCGTTTAAATCATACCAATTACAAGTTTTTGTGAGGTATCAGAGATCAGAACACGACCCGACAAGATTCCTTAAATTAGGTGCACTTAAAGATTGTATCATTCCTAATTGCGACCCTAATTAGGGTATTTGACAGTTGACATTGCTTAAATGTCAACCCTTTACAAAAAGGTATAAAGTACCACTTTGCAAGATGATCCGTTAGTCACATCTTAAATTAATAACCCGGCATTGGCTTGTTATAAATACCGTTAAAGATGCAGTTTATTCAAATCAAAATTCCTTGTCTCTCTAATCCCCATTGCTTGTCAATTTTACAGCTTCGTAATTATGATTTGTTTTCGTTGTTAGAACAGACGGTTTCCTGTGTTCCATTTTGATTTTCATCATGGAATTAATTAAATATTCTTTTGTTGGACGCGGTACACGTAAGGTGCACTGTCATCCATCAATTCTGCTTATCATGCTTGTAACCGCGGCTCCACTAATATCTATATGCTGCGTTTCGTGTGTCTTCAATCAATTTGTCTTCGTTCATTTCTAAATTATTCCGAGGCTCTTTCATCATCGGTGATGGTAAAAAGATACGAATACTACTTTGATTGAATACGTCGACAATTATTTACTCGACGTCTTCGCTAATGTGTTTGTTTACCTTCAACTAGCTACCTACCTCGATACAACGTTGAGTAATCACATAAATTTTATATAACTCGTAGTGTGTTCACCTCGGTTAATATTAATTATTCCGTCGAAGGCACGGCGGAGTCGAGTCTGTTTTTATACTCTGAAATTACCCGCTCAGTTGATTATCTTATTCGGATCGGCCCGGGCCCTGTTCAAAGAACAGGTTCCACTCTCGGGCGCATGCCCGCTTTTATTTGCTTTATGTAATTTTTGCTCTTTTTTGGCAATCTCCGCTCGTCCATTATCTTCGCTAACGATCGTCGGGTTCGCTTCGTTAAGATTTCCATCGGCATCAAATTGAAATTGTACGCTTTTATCGGTAATTAATTCTGCTTTGAGTTGTTTATTGACTTATATAAAGTGCGTTTGAGTGATGTCGGTGTGATGTCCTCGTTTGTTGCGATAAGGGTGACTGTGAGCCTTGGGGTTGAGGCGCAGGTCAGGATCCTAGATAACGGCGCAGCTGTACGGCCGCCGACCCGCACTATACGCCATGTTTAAATCTTCCACCAGATAAACTATACACTGTTGCAGACAAATAAATCTCTAAATCCTGTATCTTTAGCGTGTCCTTTTAACGAAGGCGATTGTGAACCTTATTGTCGTATTTTATCGTATATTTTCTATAGATTTATCAGTTATCTCGGTAAATTTTCTAGATGGATCAATTGCACGTACTGACTGACTGATGCAGGTCCTCGTACTGTGGGTACTATCGTAAAGATCTCTGTGTCCATTGTTTTTATTTGCACATGCATTATTCCGATAGATTATCTATATGGAAGTATTTTATTGAACAATAAAATACTTCCATATAGATAATCTGAATGAATATATTGATAGAAGATAGAAATAACATTATTTCTATCTTCTATCAATATATTCATTGTCAGGTGTCAGATGGACAAAGATTTGTTTATTCTTGATTCGATTTCGTTATTACACACTGTGTGTCCTTTTTAAAACTGGTTATCTTATTTAATGCTGTTAATTGACATTATCTGAAATCGTTATATATAAATTATTTATTACTTCTTATAGATCCTGATTACCTTCTGTCTGTTTTAATTACATAACTTTCGTTATTGTATTTAAGCATTTCTTCTCATTAGCGATGTTTGCTTACTATCTTATCGAATGAGCTTCTTTTACGTTGTTTTACTTTTACGGATACCATCTTGGTCTGGACTCTTAATGAGCATTGGTTTTTACACATGTTAATTTTTTTGTTATTTTGGTTTTAAATTGAATTCATGCTCTACATTGCCAGAGTATCTTAATACCCTATTATTAGTAAGTAAATAAGATATTAAATTATTTTTATGTCATGTGATACTTTTAAAAAAGTTAAAAAGATGTACTTAGGATTATCGTTACACGCTTCAAAATATTTTGACCGAAATTCACGGTTTCAAGGCTAGATTGATAAATAAAAAGTTGTGTTAATATTTTCTCATATAATTATAGTAACGGCAAGACCAACCTACGTTTATTGACTTTAGTTATCAGGTTCTGATTGTGTCCAGCTAGCGCCCATTAGTTATAATTGAAATAGATATAATTAAGCATAATTATTATGAAACTGTTTATTTATGGTATCGGAAATATGCGAGAGGAGGCGTGTCGACCTGTCATGAGACTTGCTTTATATACCAGAGAATACTTGTAATATACCAGTCTTAGAATATTCTAGATAATTATAGAATGTTCTAGAACCAATTATTGAAAATATATCCCTTTAAGACCCATCACATGTTCAAGATAATCTGTGGTGATTTGAGGGGGGATTAGAAAAATATATCATTAATTTATTTATTATTATTTAAACGACAGAAATTCGTCGGTTAATATTTAAAATGATACATCAATTTACTTTCCCAAATCACTATAATATAATGTCCTAGGATATTAATTTAATACGGCAAAATAACTCTTCAATTTCTCAGGTATTCAAAAACAAAATAGCTTGTCCACTAACGAAATACCTCAAACATCTTCAATGCCATTCGACATAACAAAACAACGGTATTACAAAGCCAATCAGTATTCAAATAAAATTGATTGGAATTCTTACTAGATGCCGCCAAACTTCGGTTCCCATGAGAAAATCATTCGAATATGCTAATAATCTTACGGATTTGTTATATGAGGAGACGTTTAATTGGCTATTCGTGATATGTAAAGTGTGCCATGCACTATACAATATTGTGAAAAGTCATCGTTCGTGATTCGATAGCGTTATTTGGAACTAGTGGCTCCCCGCGGTTTTACCCGCGTAATCGGAAGATCTTCCATTTTCCCGCAATAAAAAATTGCCTATGTCCTTTCTCAGTCTCTAGACTATATGTGTTCCAAGTTTTATTTAAATCGGTTCAGTTGTTTTAGCGTGAAAGCGAGACAGAGTTACTTTTTCATTTAGGTATAGTATTAGTTAGAATATTTACGAGTGGCTTTTTGTAATAGTCTTTGATTTCACTGCGAAATATTGCGTGGGAATAAGTACTTAGTTATGAGCTTTCATCTCAATAATTTTGATTATTATGATTGATCTGAGGATTTGGATAAGGTGAGCATAAATTCTATAAGCTTGACCTTTTGCTGAAGACTTTATAGTGAGACAATAAATAAATAACAAGAAATATAAAGGATAACCGTCAATAAGTTTCTGTCATCACGCATCTAATTATACAGTAGCGGATTCGGGATTTTGATTAGCAAAGGGTTATCAAGATGTATACACAATAAATGTATGAGTGGTATACCTCGATTTTTAAAAAGATCAGGTGTTTTTTAAGACTTGTGCCTAGATCCGCTACTGTAGGTTCAAAAGTGTCAAATACTGTAAAGACACTAAAAGCATAAAAACCCCTATCTACACATCGCTCTTCCCATCATAGACTCTATAAATCTATTGCTTTCTAATATCATTAATGTACCAATAACAGCTTAATTAAGCGTCATTAATAAGGGATAGTACGTCCAATAAACATTTATATAAACAACTTAATATAATAATCCAAGTTATTCCGTGAGAACATCATTCGTGAGAGGTTTTTGAATAAAATGTGTATACAGTATTCAAAAGGCGTAGTAATATTATCTGGCTGCGAAGTCCACTGGACATTAGGCTTGTTAAACGCATAAATCTAAAGCTATTATTATTATATACGAGTACATTACTGAGAACTTGACTCACTGTTTTAATATAATCCAATATGGCATTTTATTTATTCATAGTAAGTACATAAACTGTGCTATTATAAATGTAGGAAGCCTTGCCGGTATAATTTGTATTAAATTTAGAATAGATACTTAGAAAAGAGGTATTCAAATTAAATGACTACATATCGCTAGAGGCGTATTAAACGGCACTGGATAATTGCACAGAGGAAACCTTTAATATCTTCTATTATTTTGACTTTTCGTAGTAGGTTTACCTATACTTTATTTCAGACTTATTTTTTGTGATGATGTGTGATATGTAACAGCGCTAAAAGGTATTTAATACTTAATCAAATATCATCCATGAAGAAAAACATAGCATGTGAAGTCTGCCAATCCGCAATAGACCCGCGTGGCGCACTATGGCCTAAACTAAACCTCCTTGTTAGGTCGAACCTGCAGTGATACCATATATAATCTAAGAATAATGCATAAATTAAAAAAGTATTTATTCTATAACAAGCTCCCGCACAAAACCCGGAACATCAAAGTACAGTGCCAAACAAAAAATATGTCTAATTATAACAAAACAAATGGACACTTCAATAGTGATCGCTCCGCGTTGAGTGGTTGGCATTTGGTGCGCTCGCGCAACTCGAATAATCTGTGAGCCGCGTGTAATGTGGTAATAGCCCTCAATGGATACTGTATGGGACGAGCGACAAGCGAAAGGCTTTAGAATAAATAATAAAAATCTATGGATATAAAAGTAATAATTTAAAAGAAGCATTATGAAGCAAAAGAAAATTATAATAAGCATGATAAAGTTTAGTAATAATCATAATAGGAAATTCACATAAATCTTTCTTTTTGATCGTAATATTTTTAACTTGGTTCAGCAGCTTAAAAAAGGTAAAAATAATATACCTTAGTACCTATTTATTATTGGTTTCAGCTTTTCTAAAACATTACTATTCTTAATTATAAAACTTATTATCCGTTGGAATAAATTAGAGCTTATACCCACGTTAATGACTTAAGTAAATAAACGTCAAAAATCACTTATCGATTTCTAATACTTTAAAAACGAAGGTAGGATTATACAAACAATACTTCGGTTAAAAACCTTAATACGTAAAACATAAGAAACGTCAACATACTTGATATGTTTGCTCACAATTCAGTAGCTTATTTGATCAAGTCTTCGGAATTCTTAAGTAAATATACCTCTAAAACTGTGTGTAGATATTTAAAGAGTTTTTAAATAATAACAAAAGAGATTTCAACTTAAAATTTAGAACTTTTTATCAATTACTCTGTAATACATCGTCTAAATGACATGAGACCTATTTGAGCAATCTCCTTTTGAATTTTGATCAGTTTTTTTTAACAAAATTAAAATTGATTCTTCTGTACTCTCATAACTTGCACTAAACCCAAACAAAAGGACACAAATATATGTTTTTTCTACTTATGAAGTAGCATGCGTGCCGCGGATCGAGGCAGTACAAAGATGTTTTTATTGGGACTCGTTGAAATTATCTAAACAAGAGTTAATAGAAAAAAAACCGTACGATATATTATTTTAAAGTCTCATTTATAATATCAATATTAACTACGTGGTAATAGAGTAGCTCTAGAAGCGTTTAGTAGATACTTATTTAACATAATCCCCAAGATATAATTATTTATAGGCAAACATACACAAAATAAATATTAAGTCTTTAGAATGCAACATTATAATTAATAAATAAATAATTATTTTGGTACATTTTTCATACACGGCCAATCTGATTCAAAATTGAGCACAGCTTGTGATATGGCTAAATACCTATACAAATTTTAAATATACATATACATTTTTGGTTTTGTAAATAAATATGTATCCATTTAATCTGTGATAAAGTAACTTAATACATAGATACTTATATATAGATGATACGTACATTATTAACAAATATTTAAATTAAACCACCAAAACACACCTACTGTTCTAACATGATCAACCAATATTTTCAGGGAGAAAGTGGCGTTGTCCCGTTGCCAGAACTCACCAGGGTCAGGAGGTCCGCCGCCCTCGGGGCACTCCTTGCTGCTGTGCTGCTTCAAGGACCTCTGCAATCATGAGGACAGTCCTCTAGCGAAGGCCCGGCTGAACTTAACAGCACATGATTTAGGTAAGTTTCAATTATTTTAAACTATCGGTGCCAAATTTCATTTAAATCGGTTCAGTAGTTTTAGCGTGAAAGCGAGACGTAACGACGAGAAGTAACTCTTACTTTCTATAATACATATTAGTATAGATATTAGCTTCCCCTGCACTTTTACCCGTGTTCCCGGGATAAAAGGTAGCCTTTTCCAAGCTCTAGCCTATCTCTTAACGGTAAAAGGTAGCCTTTTCCAAGCTCTAGCCTATCTCTTAACCTACCATATTTTTATAAAATCAGGTCAGTGGTGAAAACGTGAAAGCGTAACAGACAGAGTTACTTTCGCATTTATAATAAGTAGGGATTATGAATTTGAATGGCCTATTGGTTATTATATTTTCCTTGATTTTAATGGTTGTGATTTTAATAAAGGACAAACATGAAATATAAATACGTATTAAAGAAGTCTTATGTTTGCTATCTAAAATACTGTAAACTTTACTTAGTTTGGAATCGGTTTGCAACTTAATAAGTTGGTCCTATACAAAGTAAATGGCTTTGAAAGCGGATCGTTTTCACTTTTCATACCTTGGGAACGACGTATGAATGAATGCCAATTTTCCTGTCATATCATTTATTGAATTGCTGGTCTTTCTTTTATTCCTACTTCACGGTTCGAACCATTTAACTAGCACCTGTCTATACAATTACCATGGCTCATACAAAATGTTACACCACCATTCATTACTGTGTGGCCTTAATTCAATGTGCTGCACGTAAATATATGTTCAGTGTCGCAGTGAGTTATCAATTATATTCTTATTATTGCAATGTGATCCAGTTTTGTGTCGGGCCGTTTAATAAATAAATTGTATGCGAATAGAATGTCGTAGTTGTAATTTGATGGTGGAAAATTGACTTATAACCGATATACCAATTAGTTTACACATTTATAGTATTAGTAGGTCTACCTATAATATGATGACTAAGTTTCGTCAAATATGCCGGGATAAATAGTATCCTAAGTTTTCAGACGTTGTTGCGTGAAACTGTCGGCATTCATACGTCCATCTTCATAAACATTCCAGCTTATAATAAGTATGTGGAATTAATTTTATTTAGGCTTTTGTAAGCACTTATGAAAATAGTCAAACTTAACGCTAAGTACGGAAGATTACTTTTGCAAAAGTCGGCCATAAAGTCAGTAGTAAGACTCTCTATAAAAGTTTGCTTAAAAAAATGGTACTAATTTAAACAAACACCGCAATCAGATGACTGTTTTGGTGATGTCATGATTTCGATAAAACTAGGTTTGGTGACTGTATGTTTATTTTCCGATTTAGATTCTGGGTCGTTGATACATACCTACCTATTTACCGGCAGTTTTTCTTTGATCCACTTCAGAGTTTTGATAAAATTGACAGTTGACATAATGACAATAAACGTCAAGCGAATGATTACGTCAATCGATGTCAAAAAAATCGGACCGTTGCCATAGGGAACTAGTTTTATACCTAGTATATAGCCTTATATACATAGACGTATCTCGTTTGATTTTATTTTTAAACATGCCAATTCTCTCCTGAATAGATTTATATCGTAGGTATTGCGCGTGCATATCAAAGCATTTAGATTTTAGTACAACTTTGTAATAAGATCGAATTTCTAACCTGATTTGGGTGTTTCGACTATCTAGGCCGATCCAAAATATTTACATTGTTATTTCAGTCTTTTTAATAGATACTGTAAAAAAATCTGAACCCAATGATTTTGGATCGGAATTGAAGCGACAGTGCTAAGGGCACCATTTAATAAAAAGAAACCTTATCTTACCCAATTTAAAGCCCTAAATCCAACGTTTCTACGTATTGCATATTACAATTCATGCTAAAGATTATTCTAGAGTAATAATTCACTTTGAACTGAGTGTTTCAATAAAATTGCGAAGGCAGAGCCGTTTCCACGAACAAAGATATTATTCCACGTCCCTGCCTGTATCTAATGTAAACAACTCGAGCCCGTGACTCAGCCTGTAAAGTACATATAATTATATAGGTACTGAATTGCATCACTATTTCATGCTTCTTCGGTTGTAGGTTACTGAATATTTTTTTAGCAATGATGTCATTAATTAATGGGCTGTAAGTAGGCTTGGTCAGACTCGAATCCCAATTGGGACAAATAAAACAGAAACCGTAATAAATGGTTCAAAACTTACCTACTTTATATGAGAATGTTTGGATGTATATTTGAAATATGTTTTGCATAAAGCCTACTTTTTACTTTGTTATGATATTACATCGTAATTTGAGTTTTAAATAAAAAAGGTTACAGACATTTAGCAGAATATAAAGAATCTTTAACAAAGTAATCATAGAGCTCTAGTACCTACTTGGATTAGGTCTTGATGAAAATTATAAGTACATAACAGATATTTGACCCATCCTACTCAATATTAAAAATGCGACAGTTTGTTTATCTTTCACGCAAAATCTACTGAACGGATTTGTATGAAATTTGAAACACATAGTTTATTTATTGAACATATAGGTTAGTTTTTATCCCGAAAAAAATTAAGAGACCGAGAACGCGGGTGAAACGGGGAGCCTGCATGTAAATAATATAAGTATTTCTTCATCTCGTATCTAGAACGATCCTTAAGGCCCCTTCACTATCCAACTGAGATGCTACAGCGGATATAACTTATCCAGATGTGTTCGAGATAATGGATTAACCCCGAGGCCCCTTTTGCACTTTATTGCGATTTGCGATGCGCAATTGTTTTAGCATAGCTCCCATTTCCCTTTGTTTGAAATTAATAACAACCGTCAAAGTTCAAATGAAACTTATGTATAGAGAGATAGAGATTTAATTTGATTGGCTCAATTATAGACAAAGGAGTTTGTTTCAGTCAGCCGAGATTTTGATTGATTTCGAAATTTTAATAAAACTTGTAATTCAAAAAGGAATTTCGTTCTGTTATTTTCAGCCAGTTTCGAAGTAAATAACATCTGCGATAAAAACAAAAATGGTAGATAGTATGAACTAGCCAATTTTTTTAACTGGCAAGTTACTTGTTAAGATATGAAGTAGATATTCTATATGACAGCTATACTTGTCCAAATTCAAATTAGTCAAGTCCTTTAGAATATCAATTCCCATACACTTCAGCAAGCAACGTCGTGAAATCTAAATAGTTTTATGCGTATAAAAAATTGGTTATCACCTTTGAATATGATATAAATAATTAAATGTAGCTTTTACTTAAATTTGATAAAAAGTACTTAGCAGAACATAGAACCTCCCTTTTAGACGTCATTTAAAACTATACCTTGTTGTCGTGATTTTGTATGACAAACAAACCTACTACCTAACGCTACATTCACAATTAGTTTGTTTTGACATCCAAACTGTTTCTCCAGATCAATATAAGTGGATCAATTGTCCATAGGAATGCGCATGAGACACTTAGTATAGTTTATATAGCCGTCAACAATTCGATCTAATGTAATAAAACGGGCATAATGCCTTCCTGGGACTCTCACATTTGATGCCCATCGAAATAATCACAGTACACGTGTGAGCAACGTTAGTAGATCAGTTGCAAAGTTATTTAGAAGTGTAGAATCGTCTGTGAATACTTATCAACGTATTAAAAGATAAAGACTTTGGAAATTAGAACAATAATGCCAAAAAATATGTTTGCTTAATCTTAGATATATATACTTACTATAATAACGATATTTTAATACACTTTGCTATAATCTACTCGTATATTATACACATTATTACAGTATACGTATGTTTATTATTTTTATCAATAACAATTATAGTTTCTACATTATTTTTGCACTTAGGTATATTTGTGTAACTGGTTTATAAGTCGTTTTTTCTGAGTCGCAGGCGACCAAACACATTATTTAGGTACCTACTGTCTTTGAAAGCTCACATACTGTATGTAGGGTGCATTTTCTAAGAAATGTGATACAACAGCATATAAAATTCGCAGCATAATGTCCATTATCAATTCTAGTTAGTTGATAACGCTACCGTTCGGTAGTGAGATGGCTGGGTCATACATTTTTGTATGACTATAGAAAGTTGATACGTAACTGATAATAGATTGCTGATGCATGTCTGTAGATTGTGTTCAGACGGTATAGGGTAGCTAAAAATAATAGGTATTTAAAAATGTGCATTTATATGAAGTACTAACTACCGAGCAAAGTGAAAAATTAATAATAAAATTACATCAAGTGTGACTGGACTGCATTATTTTGGTATTTTTTACTGTTTTATTATAAAGAATAGGTAAAGCAAAGTAACAATGTCGACCTAATAACAAACTGATAAAATGCCTTAAACAACCAAAATTGCAATTTCTAGTAACTAACTCTCCACCTAATATAATCTTTTTTAATTTAATTAATTAAAGTTGAACTAGATTAAAACATTATGTTTTAGAGTAACAAACAGACATTTTAGCCTACATAAGTGGTCACTATAAAATATAGTTAAATAAATGAATTCTTGTGGACTCAATCTGATTCCTAAATAAGCAGAACTTCAATTTTAAGATACACACTGCATACATGGCTTGCAAGCCCTGGTGGCTCAGTTTGGAACGCACCGACTTACGATCATGAGGGTGCAGGTTCAAATCCCTGGCCCGTACCTCTGAGTTTATAATAACTTACGTACGGATTCATACCACTGGCTTTCGGTGAAGGAAAACATCGTGAGGAAACTGCATGCCTGAGATGTCACAATTAAAGGCATGCGAAGTCCGCCAATCCGCACTAGGCCCGCGTGGTGGACGCGTTGTTAGGGGAGGCTCGAGCTTATCGGTGGAGACGTATATGAGCTGATGATGATGAAAAGAAAAGATATAATATATGTTTGTTAATTCCAGAAGGAGCAGCCGTGGCGAGCGACGGTGGCGCCAACTACAACGGCGAGGTGTGGTTCAAAGCGGCAACAATCGCGGTGCCGGTGTGCGGCGCGCTCATACTGTTCCTTCTAGTCGCCGTCGCGGTGCGGCTACTGAAGGCAGATGCACTGTTGCATGCTGATAGGAAGCTTAGGTAATATATTAACAAAAAAATATTTGAAAGCCTACTATAAACTACAATATGGTAGGTGCTAGGCTAAGAATAACCTAGCCTATGGACATCTTCTTTTTAAACGCGCTGTTGACACGCGTTTGTTCGATACGAGGTTTTATACCTGAAAGTCCTGGGTCCTGGGTACCTATAGATGGCAAAATTTTAAAGTGTTAACCGTAAGTAGTGACACAGAGGCTAATTCAACGTTATCATGACTGTGGGTACAGTACAGTACAGGATCAAGTCCCTGGCTCTTAATTTATGTCCGAATTCACACCACTGACTTTCCGCGAAGGAAAACATCGATGCGCGAGATGTTTTCCAAAGGCATATTCCACCGCACTGCACTAGGTCTGCGTCTATAGCCTAAAACCCCTCTATGATGTTTGCCACCCTTGTGGTATAAAAAAAAAAACCTTAAAAATAATCATCTAATAATATTCTCCCTCAATTTCAGAGGCGGCTACATGTCACCATTAGCTCAGCATGCGTCTGAGGACGTGAAGAAAGTGTGGGTTGGGACCCCATCTGCCCCCCTCCTAGTAACCCCTGGGGGTTGCCTAGTGGCCGTGGAACGAGCCCAACTGGTCGACATACCCCCCTGCCAACAAATCTGTGATATCCAACGGTAGAATGGTAGTTGTGAACGCGAAATCTCTTTGGCGGGCTGTACCGTGATTGACATGTGACTGAGTTACGTAGGCTTTGCTCTATGACACTTATAGTAGACTAGCTGCCTCCCCGCGGTTTTACCCGCGTAGTTCCCGTTCCCGTGGAAATACAGGGATAAAATATAGCCTATGTTACTCGGGGATAATGTAGCTTTCCAAAGGTGAAAGAATTTTTGAAATCGGTCCAGTAGTTTCGGAGCCTATTCATTACAAACAAACAAACAAACAAATCTTTCCTCTTTATAATATTAGTATAGATTGGAAAATAAAGGTCATATTCAATTTCATTATAAGTTTTATTTTTCAGTAGTAACTTCATCACAATTTAGTTTATAAATGCATCACACAGTAAATATTATCTAAGCAACGCTATAAAAACTATTCATAATTTTAATAATTGTGTAATCCATAAGTGTCATAGTGTAAATAATATAATATTCTAATGTCAACATGTCAGGTGTAAAGTACATAAAAAACAAGATTTTCCAATAACTTTCTATGACTGAATTATTTTATTTTAAATCTTATATTGTATCACAAAAGGTTGTATTTTGAACGAACCATCAGTTTTCGAAACTAAATCAATGGTAATCTCAAATTAAAACTATATTTGTTTCTGTCATTCACATATAAAACGACAGAGACGGCAGATAATCATTGTTTTTCGTTCAGAAACTGGTGATATGTTTACCTTCTTTTTTCTCGAAATGTATTTCTTTTAAATCTATTTGAATGACTGTCAACTGAGTATGTATGTTGTAAATTAGTTTTATTTAAATAAACGACTGAAAGCCGTTCGCCACATATATAACAATATGACAAAAAGGGTGATATTTATAGACTTATTATTACTAGTGGCGAGAACGGTGCAAATGTGAATCTTCTTAAATTGATCTCAGATTGTTTTTTTTTTCACACCGTTTCTTTTCACGTACAGCCTGCGGGTATACCAAATCTACCACAGTGTATAAATAGTGTTTATTATAATAAATTAGTTACTTTTTTATAAGCGCTTCGTGTTCCTCTATCCATAATCTTTGTAAATGTACATCATTTATTGTTAGTTTTAAGGCGACGAACAATTTATGGATGCGTAACGTTTTACAGTTACCAATATGAGTGAATACCTATAGATGATTTTTTTACACAATTTACCAAGCAAGTGATTTATACAGTTTGTTTATGGACTTTTATAAGGATTACCAACATAATGGTAAAAAAACAAAATGTCAATTATGTTATTATCGTGTTGGTAATACTGTTAGGTAGATAGATAAATGAAATTGTGAAATGGAGGTAGTTAAATGAGACCCATGAGCTGTTTGAATGTTAAATAGTTAGGTATAAAAAATTGTATAAATATCATTTTATATTATTTCTATTCTTATTACTTCCCTATTTATATACTGTATCGACATTATAAATTTCTGCATGCATTTCCTTCACTTCCATAATGTTAAAACAATTGTAATTTTGTAAATATAGCTTAAATTAGTTTTTAAGTTTGTTACCTGTTGTTTTTCAGTGTAGTGTCGTATGTTGAGGCGATTTCTGAGAGTTAAATCCATTGAGGGCGACATCCTAGTCTTATTTTATCTGATTTTTTGTAGCATACTGTATCGCGTACGTTTTATGACTACATTTTTATTTTTTTTTACTTTCAATGGATTTTACTTGTGGTCGAATATAAAATTAAACTTCTTAATTTAAAAGATTAGAATAGGAATTATATTTTGGGGAGTTTTGATACAGTTTTATAATAAATATTTAAATTATAGTACAAGAGGCTCTTTTAAGTACTGCAGAATTTTATTAATACTGTCATTGGATTGTAAACTTTGTTCGCTTTATATTTGAGTACATATTCCCTTGTGTAATATTTCGACCATTTTACAGAGATTGGCCTTACAATGAAAGCTTCCTTATAGGTGCCTTACCTACGGATATAATAAATAAATAGGACATTTAGGTCACGATAATAGGTGCAAGTCAATAATACTCCATAATGTTATGAATTATGATATATCTGCGATCTTTTATGTAAATATTAAATGTAATGTTTAAAATAAATGAAATAAAAAGAAATTATTTTATTACTGGAATTGTGTTGTTTTTGTTCTACAATAGTGTGATGATATATTTATTTAATAGAATTCAAAATAGACAAATGATGGAATTAATTTGTCTGCTTATACTATACTAGCTGCCTCCGCACGGTTTTACCCGCGTAGTTCCCGTTTCCGTGGGAATACAGGGATAAAATATAGCCTATGTTACTCGGGGATAATGTAGCTTTCCAAAGGTGAAAGAATTTTTGAAATCGGTCCAGTAGTTTCGGAGCCTATTCGTTACAAACAAACAAACAAATCTTTCCTCTTTATAATATTAGTATAGACTATGTACCTACTATTTATCCTTTAAATTTTACTTAATGAATGAGGGACACCTATTACTCAGGAGTAGGATTATTCAGGCTGATTAGATAGACAGATAGAACGAGTAAGTGACGTGGTAAGGGTGAAGTTCAAGTTCCATCATTAAATCGTGAGCTTTAGAAGATAACTACTCAGTATATACAAATTCTCTCGCTTTAGATGATGGTAAACATCGTGAGGAAACCGAAAGGTATGCCTGAGAAGTCCCTAAAATTCGGTTTTCATAGAGATTTCACGTTTTATTTAAACTACGTTGAATAGAAGCAATATAAAAGTAAATATGATTCATCATCAGTTCATATATACGTCGCCACCGAGGAGCATGAGCCTCCCCTAACCACGAGGGTGCTTAGGCCATAGTCCACCACTCGGGCCTAGTGCAGATTAGGGACTGCACATATTTTTTTTAAACAACTGAGTTGGTAAATAGGCGGTCCCATCTGTTGGGAAGCGGTTACAGTAGCCTATGGACGGTTGCAACACTAGGGGCGTCACTCACGCGTTGCCGACCTTGTAAAAATCAAGCCTTAAATTGTGACATCTCGGACTTCCAGGCTTTTCCACGATGTTTTCCTTTACCGAATGCCAGCGGTGTGAATCCGTACGTAAGTTTTTTTATATTATTTTATAGCTTGAACCAGCATTCTCAGATCGTGAGTCGGTTACCACGGCTAAACATGATTATGACCTATCGATTACAAAATGACGTTTGTTTATATCGACCATTTAATAACATAATTAATTTATGTCAACCTTGGAATGAAAATTTATACTAAAGTCATTATTTAACGGAAATATAACAACATTACCCGATATTTGATACAGATATCATCTTTAATCTATCATCTAGAACACACATATTTGCCATTAAATTTTGAGTCTTATACAATTGAAATAGGATCTATAAGTTTTCCTTAAAAGTTGATAAATGACATTAATTAATAGTATTGGTAAATATTAATTTGTTGTTATAAAATTAAGATCAAAGTAAAAGATAATTAGTTCTTATAAATAGTAGTGAGCGTTTTAAAAAAATTTAGTGCCTTCTGTGGATTTAAAACGTACAAGTGTAAAAGGTAAGTTATATTCAATTCTTGAGTTAGTAATTAAAAGTTACATTATTCGTCCTTAAGATCGTAGAATCTAATATATAAAATTCTCGTGACGCGGTGTTTGTGATTAAACTCCTCCGATACGGCTTGACCGTTTTTACGAAATTTTATATGCAATTCAGTAAGTCTGAAAATCGGTACCCTACTATCTATTTTTCATACTCCTAAGTGATCACGGGAACGGGAACTACGCGGGTGAAACCGCGGGGCGGCAGCTAGTGTAGGTATATATTTTATTTACTTTGTTCTAATGTCGATCACTGCGTAATAAATTTGAGTAGGTACCTACCGAGATTGTAAACAGACCTTGGTTTGTACCTATAGCTCAAGTAGGCGCAATTTTACCTGCTTTAGTTGGTACCTAATTCAATGTTAAATAAAATATTCAAATACAATACGAGACATTATGTAGTAGGTACTCATATATTTTAAGACTAAAAGCTAAACTCGAAACTCTTGTTAAACCCACATTCTATGATGTGTTCCCGCCATACCTCTGATGGTTAGGCAGCCAATATTTAGGTACCTACCATTATTTATCAAAATATGTACTTAAAACAAATGGAGAAGGATTTTAATTCGACAAAATCATTTTATGTTTGCCAGTTTGATTGTCTTCAAATGAAAACCTTCATATCGTGAACTAGGTATCCTTTGATCAGTAAAACCGTAAGAAACCGCAATGAGTAGGTATAGATGTATTTGCCGTACCACCACGCGGGCGTAGTGCAGATTGGCGAACTTCACAGGCCTAGTTCAAAACACATGCCAATAAATAATAATCATAGATTTATTATGCGAGTCAGGTAGTCCCTTGAGATCTTAGTTGATAATTATTGTTTATTATAGTTTTAATACAGAACTCACGACCAAGACTTATTCGGTAGCCTGGAATCTCTTGTCAATACATGTATTTAGCCTCTATTTCCAAAAAAATGCATTTTAGTTAAATACTTTAATATTTTGTCAGTAATATTGTAAACAAAAACTTCAATGAATTAAATCTTAGTTTGGTTTTTGAGGGGTCGTCAACGCACCCGTGATGCCTCTGGTGTTGCAGGTGTCCATAGGCTGCGGTAATCGCTTTCCATCAGATGAGCCGCATGCCTGTTTGCTACCGCCGTAGTATAAAAAAAATATTTTATAATGTACCACCTTAGATATTTTCCTTATTTTAAATGAACACTCGATACTTACATGTAATTTCAAACTAAACAGACTGCATTATTTTTGTAGCAAGAAAGTTTATAGATAAAGGTCTATACCTAAGATAAAATCTGAGGAGTCTGTCGATATTCCTACCTAGTTGGACGGATAAACAGACATACAGAAATATGTTACATTCGTAAATAAAAGGTTATTGAGTTAGTGCTGCTCTACTTACAACTACTTAATGATTTGTCTGCAACGTACCTATAAAATAAAATTGTAATCGAATATTCATGCCATTCTGTCTGTATCAATACATTTTAAATACCATATATTGGCAGGTTGATAAAAAATTATCGATTTATAAATTAAATTTCTTTAAATTCAAATCACATATTTGTAAAAAAATACATAAAGTATCAAGACTGATTGTAAAATAGTTTGTGTACACGGTAGTGAATTTTAACCAAGTTTCAATAAAATAATATAATCTATTTTTTGAATAATTATTTTGGGATTATTTTCCTCAATTTCAGATAAAGATGACTAAAGGCAAAAATAATAAACGTGTGGAAGGAAAAGTCGTTAATTTTGATCATCTCGTTTTCTGGGTCGCTAATGCGAAAACGGTGAGTTCATTCGAATATCAGTTTTTTATAAAGATTATACAACATATGTGTTAGGAAATAGTTAATACGGCTTAGGTAGAATCTTTATATACACTTACATATCTATTTACTTTTATATTTCTTAATTATTTTTTGTATAATTTTGTGATTCTTGATGAGTTGGCTTGGGACCCTATACAATAATATTCTATGAATTATACTCAGTAATAGATATTTCTAGCTTCGTGGAACGCAAATTTCTTATCATTATATTTATTCTTCCGTTTAAGGCTAAATATCAACATTTCCGTGATTTATTTGTATTTCAGGCATCTAGTTACTTTGTAGCAAGATTTGGTTTTAAGCCTCTTGCTGTGCGTCAATCTACGGAAAGCAAGCCAGTGGTTTCACATGCCGTCAGACTTAACAAGGTAACAAAAGCAATATGATTACGATAAGACCTTCTTCGCTGTAAAATATCGCTTACAATAATTAAATATTACGAAATTGCATTTAGTGGAAACTTTGCTTTGAAACATCTAAATGGTATCAAATAGATCTAAATACTATCTTTTTGGAGATCTAGACAAAAAAGACTTTAAGGTCTATACGGTTCAGCTAAAGACGTATCGACCTGTACTTCAGATTTATTAAAGTAGTGGAAGTATACTATTTTAAATTACTTACAGATAACAATAGTATTCGAGTCCCCTACAACAAGCAGCGGTGAGATATCCAAGGATTTGGCAGCACATGGAGACTTCGTGAAAGACGTGGCATTTGAAGTGCAGAATTTGGATGAACTGGTTCGAAGAGCAAGAGATGCTGGTGCAGAAATAATTAAAGTAACCACTGAAGAGAAGGACAGTGATGGTGTTGTGAGATATGCTGTGTTGAAAACTGTAAGAATTTATGCTTAAGCTTGTGTTTTAGTAAATAAACAGAATAAGGACTGTATTTTTGTAACAGCCTCTAAGTGTGTATTGTTAAGTCACCTCTAAGTTAAAAGGGATTATAGTAGAGATTACTCCAATATCTCTTTCTGGGATGAAAAGGGATGATGTCGGTTTATGCAAATCATCACACTAATTAATTAGGATCACTAAAGAACCTCAATACAACGATAAGAACTTCAATACATGCTATTGAAGAACACGACAAGGACATACTTTAGGACTCAGTTTTGTTTTATCTTGTGTTTCAGTATGGAGATAATACACATACTTTAATAGACCGCAGTAAATATAACGGAATATTCTTACCAGGATACGAAACAACGGAGGATGATGTACTCAATAAACTGCTGTAAGTTTCACTACACTATAAACAATGACTTTATAACAAATCATTGCTATAAATTACTGGCAGGGGTTTTCGTTATTGAAAATTTGTACAAATATATAATAGTAGTAGCAACGGATATAATTAAAATGTTAATCGAAAATATGCAAGCTTCCGTAAGTAAACAAAAGACTAGCGAAGTAAATTGTGCAGTTATAACCGCAAATAAGTCTAGGAATTGTTTGTTTCTTTGCGAAAATTTGGTCATTTTTGCTTTCATCCGTTGAAACTAGATGGCGCTGGTGGCAATAATATTTTCATTACTAAATGCAAAAGCTATAAAAACAACTAACCGTACTTTAGTTATTGAAGTGACACAAATTCTTTCAATGTAACTAAAATAAGACTAAATAATTTATCCTGTTTGATAATGCTATTGATAAGGTTACCTGGTAAAGGAAACAAAATAGATCATTGCTTTAAACTTCCAGACCAGACACCAATCTAATGTTCATAGATCATGTTGAAGGGAATATGACCGATGGGACCCTCGAAGATTCTGTAACGTGGTATGAGAAGAACCTTAACATGCACAGGTTTGTTATTTAGTGTTTCTTGTGCCCACTCCCTCTGTAATGTAGTGGGTCAAAAAGCAAAATTACATCCTGTCTGGAAAAACTTGTATTGTTGCTCCCTATTTTAGATTATTTAAAGTGAATAACATAACATTTGACTCGCATTTAGTTGGATTTTCTCTTTATACGTTAATTACTGCATCATATCCTGCAAGTTTTCTTTTATAAATTTTGTTTCTTTTACTTTTAGGTTCTGGTGCGTTGATTATAAACATGATTTGGTGCCCTATTCTTGCATTAATTCTGCATCGGTGATAAATCCTGAGGAAACCGTGCTTGTAAGTATTATAAACAGAATAAACAATGTTGCAATAAGTTCAACCATATTCCGACAGATGGCGCTGTACGTGTGACGTAATATTCTGTATGGCACTGTTAAGAGTCTCCTCGATTTAATGACCCCCCTCGAGAACTTGTACACGGTATCGCTTCTCGGCCTTTTGGCTAAGATCAAAGTGTAGTATCTGTTCTTTTCAGCTTAATATCTGAAAGTTCCCTCACTGAGGGACCAGTATATTAAACTGATTTTTGTAACCAGACGGGATGTTCGGGGCTCGCTCCACTCCCGTCGCGGGTCGGCCCGGCATTGCAGTGCCGCCGGGATCGGCCCACATAATACCCTAATAAAAACTCGTAGTTGTAAGCGGGTCGGTCCACGGTTGTATTCCGATGGATTCTGGCGAAATTCATCGGAATCTGGAATCTGAACTGACAACTCTTAACAATTTGTTAATGTAATTCGGTAGTTATCCATGAATGAAGCTGCCAAAGGGCTGCGCCCGTCGAGCAAAGCCAGCGAGTTTGTCAAAGCGCATGGTACCTCAGGTGTCGAGCATGTCGCGCTGTACTCCGATGACATCGTCTCAACTGTAAGATTTAATTAATTCCACTCAAAATGCTTAAAACTGAGTCTTAAATAATTTGATCCAGCAAAAGTATAATAATAATAGAACTATACATACTTTTTGATTAGACTTTTCTTTAAGCCTACTTATTTTATTTTACGTTAAAAATGAAAAAAAAAACGTTTATAGTCTGTTGGTATTTAAAAATGCTTAAAATAATAATACATAAGTCTATCATATTAAAAATGTCTTCATTTATCATTGAATTTAAATCAGAGAAAATACTACTTAACAGAACCAAATGGACTTGGCCAACTTTTAGCACGTTTTGTTAACAAGTGATTTTTATAACGCCTTGTTTAATATTTAATAATATATTTTCAGATGCGCAACCTAAAATCTAGGGGAGCCGAAATCATAACATGGCCATCAACATACTACGAATTAATTAGAGAGAAACTCAAGGATAGTTCAGTGAATGTTGCTGAAAGTATAGACGAGTTGCAGGAGAACAACATACTGATCGATTTCGATGAGCGTGGTTATATGCTGCAGGCGTTTACTAAGCATGTCCAAACTAGACCTACGCTTTTCATGGAAGTGCTGCAGAGAAGAAACCATAGGGTATAATCCTCACTTCCCTACTAATATTATTGACAGCCAGTTGGCTTTATGGTTAGTGACCCGGACTTTCAAGCCACCGGTCGTGGGCTCGAATGCCAACCAGGACAAACATTATGCATGAATATGTCTGTTTGTTCTGTGTCTGGATGTAATTATCTATGTAAGGTTGTATTTAAATGTAGGTAGTTTACGTAGTGTATCAGCTATTTGGGTACCATATTACAAGCACTGCTTAGTCTATACTAATATTATAAAGAGGAAAGATTTGTTTGTTTGTTTGTTTGTAATGAATAGGCTCCGAAACTACTGGACCGATTTCAAAAATTCTTTCACCTTTGGAAAGCTACGTTATCCCCGAGTAACATAGGCTATATTTTATCCCTGTATTCCCACGGGAACGGGAACTACGCGGGTAAAACCGCGCGGAGGCAGCTAGTCTGGAATAAGATTGTTCGTATGTGAAAAATGTCCTACAATATTTATTATTTATTGTAAATGCGAAAGTAATTTTGTTTGTTACGATTTCAAGCCTTCACCATTGAATGGATTTTGGTGAAATTTGGTAGAGATAAAGACTAAAGATTGGGAAAGGACATAGGCTACCTATATCCCCCTGGGTGAAACAGCGGAGCTGAAACCAGTGATCATTATAATGACAAATCACAAGAGTTTTGATGTTTAATTTAGTCCGTTAATTGATGAGGTTTCTGATTTTAATTTCAGGGATTCGGTGCTATGAACTACAAATGGGTATTTGAAGCAATTGAGCGTCTGGAGGTCAAAAGTGAAGTGACAGAAGCAAAAGAAGAAGACAAAAAAATAAATGCTGCGTAACAGAATGTAACATGGACACATGTCCGCCGGTGGTGACCACTAACCATCAAATGGACCGTCGTATATCCTGTCTTAAAAATAATCTTGATCCTTGACTTATATTTGTTAATACTTCATGTTACATTCATAATTATTAAAATAATTGTTTTGTAAAAAAATCTATGGGATGATGGATTAAGTTACTAACTCTCTATAGTTAAACTATATGTATAAGTATACTCTATATAGTTAAATAAAAACTATATTAATGTTATTTAAAAAAAAAGTTTTATTAAATGATAGCTTTACTCGACTTCAAAAAATTATAAATATGTTCCGAGGTTTATATTTTCATATATACATCTACCTAGCTACCTAGGGTGAAAAGAAAGGGTGTAAAAAAATCCTACAATAGACAACAGTTTTTATTAACATTTATTTAATTTTTCATTTACCCTCTAAAAACACTTGTAACCTTAATTTTTATTTTATTTAACATCTCTTATATATAATACCTAAGTATTAGAAGTCAGGGTTCAGTAGATGTAACGATGTATTGTATTGGAATAAAATCTGTTTAAGTATCTTTTTAAATTGTATATTAATTTATCTATTTGGCTAGCATGGAATCAGATCTGAGCATAAACAATGTCCTGAGATATTTATTTTATTTACCGGTTTTCGCAACGTTTCATTGATGCTTCGCTCCTATTAACCGCAGCGTTATGTATATAGCCTACACCCTTCCTCGATAAATGGGCTATCGAACACTAAAACCATTTTAAAATTCGAACCTGTAGTTCTTGAAATTTTGCTTCAGCTTTATGATATTAATATGGATATGTAGCTTATAGATCTACCTAGCGCGTTCAGACAAACAAACTTTAGTTTAAGAATATTAAGTATAGACACAGATAAACACCTTCCTTTCAATAATAGAATGTCATGGAAAAGTTATATATTGCGCAACATTTTGAAATACCAGCGCAATAAGTCGCAACCGACCGGTACCGGATTCGAATCGAGACTGACGTGGGGTAGAGACTACCACTACTCATAATGGTGTAAATTTATTTGAAAGCGATAGCCGGTATGAAGTTAGATGTTCGTGGTTTTTGATGAAATCGCGTTTTGATATGACTTGACTATATAAAGACATTTCATTGTGTAAATAGTACGAACTAATAGTGAATTAAAATATGTTGGTATTTGATGTTAACACGACATACACAAATTAGTATGTACCTAGGTCTGTTATTGAAATGCAAAAAAAACGATGTTGTTGTACAGTAATTTCATCGTAAATTTACAAGGACAACTTTTTAAAATACAGAAATGATATGGATGCCTGAAAAAAATTAAAGAAACATAAAATATTTTTATTTTCTAAAGTACCTAAGTAGGTATGTTAATTGTAGACAGTCAAAAACTATATCTATAATAAGACCACAAAATACCTTCGCACCACAATCCAAAATAACGACACTTTAATGCTTATTACAGATCTTAATTAATTGATCACTATATTCGTCCTAACTAAATTGACTTCGAGTTTGACTTAGAATCGAAAGGCTTCGAAGTCTATCTGGAATAGCAACGGCATCGCCACCCCGCCTCTGTGCTTCATTTGTAGAATAAATCCAGTTTACTAAATGGAATCCCATTTGCATTTCATTTGCCGAGAGTTGGACAGTGGTCCGACCTGTTCACTCGATCAGACTAAATCTTGTACGAGGCCAAAACATGTGGATAAAGAATTAAAACCGATTATAAGCTTTATTCTCAATTATTTTTGGTCGGCAGTATGTACAGTACGTAAGGTTACTTTTTCTGAGAACCGCCAACAACCCCCTACCACTTATTTTAATAAGTTTCATTCCTACTACCTAAACTTATTCAAATTTTAATATTAGATCTCAAGCACTGTAATCATTGTGCCACATAATTTGAGGCGGTTTTTATTTAGAATACTTCCTATATATAAACTTTAACAGCCCTTTCCATATGAGGAAAATATTAATGAAAATCACTTATTAATAGGCTGTAATATTACATAGGTAGGTACTTAAAGTCCAAAACAAAAGTGAATCAATCACTGTGCGACTCACGACGGGACAAGTTGGACACCTTGATAGTTGTTCAACAACAACGCGCCATCACTTGTACTGAACTAAAGGCAAATGCACAACGGAACTATGAAAACAATACTGTGTCGGGGTGAAAATATCCAAATTTAGCAACTTATTAGGAAGATAATAAAATGTTTTAATTCGTAATTATGTCCTTATATTTAAGCGCATCTTTTTTTATTGATAGAAATTAAATTTTATTGGTACCTATGTATAGTATTAGCTAGGTAAGGTATCTCCATTTTAAGGATGAAATCACCATTAACCGATATTTTTAAATAATTTATAAGTTATAAGTAAATGCCCTTTAGAAATAAGGTCTATCTAAGACAACAGCCAAAGCAATTCACATAGTAACGCGTGATTTAAACTAGATATAAACTTAGGAAACTTTGTCGCGTGTGTGCAGAGCTTTACAAAAAGCTTGTTTTCTTATAAATAACTAATTTTAAAACAGACTTGGTGTTTTCTGTCTCCGATATATAACCGTTCGAGATCATTTACGTATCAGTTTCCTAAGACTATTTGAAAGATACTGTACAACTTTTATACATTTTTGAAAACATTTTTCATGAGAGTGATAAGTGAGTGACCATAATATCAGGATTCCTATTCAGACATAACTATGGTAGGTACAATTTTTATAATACAATAGAAATAAGCAAAAAGAGGTATAAAAATATTACATTATTAGAAACATATGCTTATATACTAGTAGGTATAGTAATAATTGGCTAAATGCGTTGCTACCCGCAAAAACTAGAGAACAGCTGAACCTATTTCGGTTTATTTTTGGTCTTAAAATGTTCCCCATAGTACAAATTAGGTTTTTATAAGGCTTTCAGTTGATCCTCCGGAAAACCGCTAGGGAGTATGTAGCTAGATGTAAACATTATATGAAAATAAGTGCGTATGTCCATTTTAATATTGTTTTTATTATTAACCTATGAAAATACACCTATAAAATAAAATTAATGATTTTGTTAAATGGTGAAAATGAGTAAATAGTTCTCATCCTATTTAGAAAACACATTCGCTTCGCTTCGATTTTACCATAAATTATTGTTACCTATGCCTAAAAACTCATGGCTAAAATACTTATTTTCCAAGTAATTATTAATGACTCACACTTTTTACAGACGACTTATACAGATAAAGGACGGAAACCCGAAAGTGGTAGATTTCTCGCATTCGACCATCTAACATACTGGGTTTCCAATGCGAAACAGGTGAGTACCTACTGTCTATACCTACACTTGATTATGTACCTTTTTGCTATGATTTTAAGATACATTATGATATTTAATTTTAGGCGGCCAGTTACTATGTGACGAGATTTGGATTCGAACCTCTTGCCTACAGCGGCTTAGAAACGGGTTCACGGAAAATAGCTTCACATGCTGTCAAACTTAATAAGGTAAGGTCACCTACTTACTATTGTCTATATTTTAAAGGTCTGTTGTGATTTTACATACTTATCATATGCCAAAAAGAGATAATAATATTGCGATAGAGAGAGACACACTCTTGTCGAAACAGGTCACATATAAGTCTCGACAATTTTATGATGGACATTTTTATTGTTGTTAAGCGTGAAAATCTAACATAGCAATGAAATGAGCGAGTGATTTAAGCAATTTCGCAGATGAAATTGAAGAGATGAGATAATGTTATAAAGGAGGAGAAATTATCTAAAGAGACATACACTAAATAGGATACACTCAATAGGTCCTAATGATGTCCATTACTATCACATATAAGTAGATAGTCCCAATTTTGATCAAAAATATTTGGATGATGAATAATAGACAAAAATCAATATTTTCAGATAATCTTCGTGTTCCAAAGCCAGTATGACCCGGTAGAAACCGACTTGACCAACGAAGTGGCTTCGCACGGCGACTTCGTCAAAGATGTGGCTTTCCAAGTAGAAAACCTGGACTATATCCTGGAGTACGCCAGGACACAAGGAGCCAGGGTCGTGAAGGACTTGTGGGAAGAAAAAGACGAGTACGGAGTGATCAGGATGGCAGTTCTGAAGACTGTAAGTGAATCTTAAAGTAAACCTTTATTTTAAGTTTGGACGTACCTACAGGTAAACATACTCTGTAGGTAATCTTAATATATATAAATCTCGTGTCACAATGTTTGTCCTCAATGGACTCCTAAACCACTTAACCGATTATAATAAAATTCGCACACCATGTGCAGTTCGATCCAACTTGAGAGATAGGATAGCTTATATATACTTGGACCCGGTAGGTGGCGCTGGTGGGCAGAACGAAGTCTGCCTGGTCCACTAGTATAGTCTATAATTCTATATAATAGTCTGTAATCATATATTCCCGAGTGACTTGGACTTTGTTTCAAACACGGGAAATCTATACTAATATTATAAAGAGGAAAGATTTGTTTGTTTGTTTGTTTGTAATGAATAGGCTCCGAAACTACTGGACCGATTTCAAAAATTCTTTCACCTTTGGAAAGCTACATTATCCCCGAGTAACATAGGCTATATTTTATCCCTGTATTCCCACGGGAACGGGAACTACGCGGGTAAAACCGCGGGGAGGCAGCTAGTGTTAAATAAATACCCCGGGAAAGCAGGTAAACTGTGTGACAGTAGGTAGTATAATAATAGTGTAAGTAACTAAGCTTCTTGTTTCTTTATATTAGGTTTAATTATCTACTTTTAGTTTATTGACCAGTTAAGTTGTTCTAGATGAAATAAGGTTATAGAGTATCTTTTCTTTAAAGCAATCAATTTTTTATTTTATTTTATTAATAGTGTTTTAAAAAATAGATGTATATTCGATTAATATTGCAGCTTTATTTCATAGGAACCTAGTTTTAGGTACATAACATCGATGGTACGTAATAACCGTTTTGATAAAAATCATCTTATATTTTGATTACATAGTACCTACATTCATACTATGTAAATAATGTATGTATAATTGTGTTTATGTTATTGTTTATTACAGCATTATATATTTTGTTATTTTGTGACGCAATGTTTGTTTGTTTACTTGGTAGGAAACACGTATACAAATTATACAGCAAAATTGAAAACATCATTAGCATTATTGCATGTCATGATAAATTTATGAATAACTTAATGTTGTTATTATTGGTTATAACTCTGAAGAATTAAAATGAATAGTGGAATTGCGCATCCTTTCTTTAAGATTGTCTGGCTCGAAGGACCAAATTTATTTAAACTTGTTTTTAAATGACTCCAAAAAGGAAGGCTTTTTAAACGAATGCATTAGATCATAATAATATGTTATACCTATTTACTTACTAAAATTTGTTTTTTTTTTAGTACGGAGACAACACACATACCCTAGTGGACAGGACAAATTATACAGGACCATTCCTTCCGGGATATCAGCTTTTGAAAAATGATCCGATTAACACATTTTTGTAAGTTACACATATATTTTTATCTTTATATAGTCATCACCCAATATGCTGGAGATTTGGAGGTTCTAGCAGTAAGGTTCCAACAATTTCTTTTTACTTATATCATTGAAAAATATACTCAAGCAATTACACTTTAAAGCTCTAACTTAAATAGCCAACTGTAAGCCGTCTCTGCCTACTTATGTAGTGATGGGATGACCATAGCAAATGTTAGTACCTAATATTAATTGTAATTAATATAAAACACCAAAAAGTGTTAGGTACCTACCTACATACGTTTTCTATGATTTCAGGCCAAAAATAGAGATCAATTTCATAGACCACGTGGTGGGAAACCAGCCGGACCATGCTATGGAGGTAACTGCTTCATGGTATGAGCGCTGCCTGCAGTTCCACAGGTTAGAACAAACATTTTTATCTGGTATTTAAACAATTTTCCTGGTACATTTTGACTGAAAGCTTTTCATCTTCCAATTGCATTTGTGACTCAAATTATGTTGCAATTTTATTTGTATATTAGAAGTTTAAGTATATTTTAAATGTGATACATAGTTAGATATAAATTTATAAAGCACCTATTAAGTAGGAGTAGTAGGACAACAATTTATAAAGTAGGTATTAAATAGGTATATAACTAGATATACATATTTTATTCAATATCCACGTCTCCAAACTTCCCATAGTAGTTTAATTTTTAACCATACCTAGGTAAGGTAGGTATCCTATATGTAACAGAGACCACATAAGGTATGATATGATATAAACTGGTAGGTAATATGAACATTATTTTCAATTCAATAGCATTAAGTTAACTCTTCCATGACAATAATTCACAGATTCTGGTCGGTCGACGACAAGCAAGTCTGCACGGAATATTCAGCCTTACGGTCTATTGTGATGGCCAATTGGGAGGAGACAGTGAAGATGCCGATCAACGAGCCAGCACCTGGCAAGAAGAAGAGCCAGATCCAGGAGTACGTGGAGTACCATGGAGGCGCTGGAGTGCAGCACATCGCTTTGAACACAGAAGACATTATAACTGCAGTATGTAGAAGTGTTTATGATTAGCTAGTTATTGTTCAGGTTAATTTAGAAGAGAGCAATAGAATGACATTATTATTTATGTAAGATTGAACAAAAATACCTGGTACATATTGTAACCAAATTAAAAATAGGTACCTACTTCACACATCCATCTTTCCCCAATCCATGGCGCTGAGATGGTAAATAAATAATAGATACCTATACTGACGAAGTGATTATACTTTTATGGATATACCATTTTTGATTGTAAGAAACATCGATAATAACACATTAAATAAACAAAAATGTAATAATCTAGCCTCCATCGCGCGCCATTTCTCGCGTAAACAAAATGGCGGCAGTTTTTTTAATGTCACCTTTATACCATTGTTAATTTCTCGATTACAGATTGAAAACCTCCGAGCTCGTGGAGTGGAATTCCTTTCCATACCATCAAAGTACTACACGTTAATAAGGGAACAGTTGCAACATAGCAAAGTTAGAGTGGCAGAGAGCATAGACATTCTAGAACGTCTCAACATTCTCATAGACTATGATGACGATGGATACCTGCTGCAGATCTTCACGAAGAACACACAGGACAGACCGACACTGTTCTTGGAAGTTATACAGAGAAGAAATCATAATGTGAGTACGTTAGTGTGAAAGAGATAGCAGATAGAAGCTTATAATGTAAGAAAATAGTTGACATACTACTTTGTAATACATTTTTAACTTGAAGCTAACCAGAAAGACTACCTTCCTACTGTAAGAAATGAAGTTATTCACTTTGTTCTGTGTATTATTATAGTAGAGTGGTAATAAGTATTATACTTTTATATAAAACTAGCTTCTACCGTACGGTTTTACCCGCGTAGTTCCCGTTTCAATAAGAATACGGGGATAAAAAATCCATTGGTAAAAGAACTTCAAATCGGCTCAGTAGTCTCGGAGCCAATTCATATAAATAAAATAAATAAATATATATAAATGATTAATCGTGTTTTTTTCACAGGGATTTGGCGCCGGTAACTTCAAGACACTCTTTGAATCCATCGAGTTAGAACAAGAGAAGCGAGGAAATTTATAAATCCATGTTTATTTTATTGTTTATTCTCATTTAACGTTACTATAAGTAAGATTGTACTCTAGTTGTTAAAATAAAAACAGTTATGAAAAGTGTATCTTTTTATTGAATTACATTTGATTAACATTATTACACGTCATTTATGTAACACCAATAAGATCTTATACGATTATTAATGTATTTACAAAAACACAGATATGTTTGTGAGAAAAAAAAATGCACATAAATCCATAATGTACGTAAAAGCCCACATTTGATTTCACAATGATAAAGACAGCACCAAAATATTTAAAAGATCCCAATGGTATTAGATTGTAATAAACACCTTATTCACTGACTCTGAAGAATCATTATTGCTTGTGAAACGAACTACTTATATTGCCATACAAATTGAACATTATTGCATTGAGATAAGGGTGACCTTATTACAATCGATTACCTTTCGGATCGGCCCGAAATAAAATATCTTACTTCCAAAGATCTTTGACCACAATCGGAAGTTTCATTAAGTAGTAGACGATAAATTCCGATTGTTACAAAAAGGGCCCAAAAAAGTTATCAAAATATAGACATAACAAACAATTAAATACGCAAAGCAACGTAATTGCATTAAATAGATTATAAATTGTCTAAGAATTACTTAGTTGTTGCGTCATAAGGTTTTTCAACATAATTTGTTAATAGTTTTTTTACACAATAGTAACACAATTTATAAGAAAACTTCACTAACCAAATAGTTCTATCAGTTGATAGTGGAAAACAGACCGCACAAATCATTTAAAAAATAAATGAAAATATCGGATCGAGAAATACTTCGCAATTTAATCTAGATTTAGTAACCTAATGTCTACAGTCTCTGATAAATTAATTTATGGACGCACCGGGAGGTTAGGCAAGATATTTTAACTTTTTAAGCTTTACTGGCTCTGTAAAGGCCAGATTACAATACTAGGAAAAATATGGTAAGTATTTATTATTATTATGAATATTATGTATTGTCGAAAATGTGAGATTTTTTGCGTAAAATATATAACAGTTTTTCAATTATACTATTAAATTTTAAATGTAGATATCGGATAAAATGTATATAGTATGAAATATCACATACGATTAAATGCATTAAAATCATAATTATAAGTCGACATTTTGAATAAGAAAAACGAGATTAAATATTACTTTAACTCACATAATTATAGTGCATTATTATTACCATGAAAATGTATGTATGTAAAAAGATTACAAATATGAATTCTGGGATTCTACTGCATGTAATATTAGGCATATATTACGTCACAGCCAAAAAATATCTTCACGCCCATCATCCTACCCTTTAATATACAATATTTTGACATAAAGTGTATACTTGTGAAAGAGCACCAAATAAAAACTACCCTTAAAGGGTAGGAGTAGGTCAAATTTATCACCAAAAAAAAAAAAAAATATGCATTAATATTTTTAAACCATTTGTTGTCCAACAAAAACTATATATTTAAACTATATTCAATCAATATGTAGAAGTATAAATTGATTGATATTATTGCAATAATATTAAAATTTCTCAGAATATTAAAATAGGAATAAATTGTATAATATACATATAATTAATTAATTCTGATTTTACACAATATAATAAGGGCTAATCTATATAATATCTATTGTAATTTAAATTCAAAGCCAATTCAGCTAGGTAGGCCCAATTAGGGCACTTATGATCATCGAGGCAACTAAAATAATCTCAGAAAATTCTACCTATCAAGCTATCCGTCGTTATCACTTCTTCAGTCAATGAGCGTGACAAATGGATGCTGTTAAGTCATAATGTGTCAACCCACAATACGTCAAATTCAAAGGTTTTGATATATTTTTATAATGCATCACGTATTTTATTTTTTACATTACACATTTTAAACAAAAATGGGTTTATATTATAATATAAATCGTAAATTACATATACAATGTTATCTTAAGACGCCATTTTCTCAAAACTAAGTTTATGGGGGTTGACACATTATTACTTATCAGCATGCAAATATACTTTTTTAATTTGGGATACTGTGACGTAATACTTTAAGTGAATGTTACCTAAATCCGGTGCGTTCCAGTTATAAGCGGTTTATCTAAGTGGTGTGATCGTCTCTGACATCCGGGTCTATATCCCCGGGTTCAACGATTTCGAAGTCTCTATCTGTCGACGATCGCTGGCTGTTCTCGGATTCAGACTCTGAGAGCTTGTCTGTTGGCTGAGCCGTCTGCTCTGCATCTGCATCTGGATCTGATCTGAGAACGAATGATGGAATTAAATTACTTAACTGTTTTAATATTGTGTATCAAAAAATATTGGAAATAATGTATACTTGGAGACGAGCTGGAGCAATTTTTGAATCAAAATATTATAGTCAGCTGAAGTTCATTTTAAAATCAATGAAAATGTTAAAGGGGCTACCGCGTTAGTGGAATCTAGTAACTTATATTTGGGTGCTGATAAGCAGTAATGTGTTAACCCTCATAAACTTGGTTTTTGAGAAAATGGTGTCTTAAAATACCATTTTCTCAAAACTGACTGTCTTGACTTTTTGTGGGTTGACAAATTATTGCTTATCAGCATCCATATGTCAATAGTTTTTTTATCAATAAGGTAAGAGAACACTTACTTAGCCTCCTCAATGGGTTCCTCTACTTCAGCAGGCGGTGCCTTATCCTCAGTCGCGACCGGCTCCACTAGAGGCACCTTCTCAGCTTCATCGTCGGAGAGCTTGTCTTTCTTGCGCTTCTTCTTATTCTTCGACGATTTATCGCTGTCCGAGCCAGGTCCGCGGTATTCGTACTGTAAGTTATATATTTTGGATTTAATATAACTTTGTTAGTTGATTTATCAGATAAGTTGAATTTTATTTATTGGGTGAGCGCCCACACGGCGCAGAACTATCTAATTTCACTGCACTGATATAGAGACCGACCTTATAGAGTGGCCAGAAGGAGGCGAAGAAGCCGACGTCCTCGGTGAGGTTGGGCAGCAGCCACACGTGGTGGCGCGCCAGGGTGAGCGCCCACACGGCGCAGAACTATCTAATGTCACTGCACTGATATAGAGACCGACCTTATAGAGTGGCCAGAAGGAGGCGAAGAAGCCGACGTCCTCGGTGAGGTTGGGCAGCAGCCACACGTGGTGGCGCGCCAGGGTGAGCGCCCACACGGCGCAGAACTATCTAATGTCACTGCACTGATATAGAGACCGACCTTATAGAGTGGCCAGAAGGAGGCGAAGAAGCCGACGTCCTCGGTGAGGTTGGGCAGCAGCCACACGTGGTGGCGCGCCAGGGTGAGCGCCCACACGGCGCAGAACTATCTAATGTCACTGCACTGATATAGAGACCGACCTTATAGAGTGGCCAGAAGGAGGCGAAGAAGCCGACGTCCTCGGTGAGGTTGGGCAGCAGCCACACGTGGTGGCGCGCCAGGGTGAGCGCCCACACGGCGCAGAACTATCTAATGTCACTGCACTGATATAGAGACCGACCTTATAGAGTGGCCAGAAGGAGGCGAAGAAGCCGACGTCCTCGGTGAGGTTGGGCAGCAGCCACACGTGGTGGCGCGCCAGGGTGAGCGCCCACACGGCGCAGAACTATCTAATGTCACTGCACTGATATAGAGACCGACCTTATAGAGTGGCCAGAAGGAGGCGAAGAAGCCGACGTCCTCGGTGAGGTTGGGCAGCAGCCACACGTGGTGGCGCGCCAGGGTGAGCGCCCACACGGCGCAGAACTATCTAATGTCACTGCACTGATATAGAGACCGACCTTATAGAGTGGCCAGAAGGAGGCGAAGAAGCCGACGTCCTCGGTGAGGTTGGGCAGCAGCCACACGTGGTGGCGCGCCAGGGTGAGCGCCCACACGGCGCAGAACTATCTAATGTCACTGCACTGATATAGAGACCGACCTTATAGAGTGGCCAGAAGGAGGCGAAGAAGCCGACGTCCTCGGTGAGGTTGGGCAGCAGCCACACGTGGTGGCGCGCCAGGGTGAGCGCCCACACGGCGCAGAACTATCTAATGTCACTGCACTGATATAGAGACCGACCTTATAGAGTGGCCAGAAGGAGGCGAAGAAGCCGACGTCCTCGGTGAGGTTGGGCAGCAGCCACACGTGGTGGCGCGCCAGGGTGAGCGCCCACACGGCGCAGAACTATCTAATGTCACTGCACTGATATAGAGACCGACCTTATAGAGTGGCCAGAAGGAGGCGAAGAAGCCGACGTCCTCGGTGAGGTTGGGCAGCAGCCACACGTGGTGGCGCGCCAGGGTGAGCGCCCACACGGCGCAGAACTATCTAATGTCACTGCACTGATATAGAGACCGACCTTATAGAGTGGCCAGAAGGAGGCGAAGAAGCCGACGTCCTCGGTGAGGTTGGGCAGCAGCCACACGTGGTGGCGCGCCAGGGTGAGCGCCCACACGGCGCAGAACTATCTAATGTCACTGCACTGATATAGAGACCGACCTTATAGAGTGGCCAGAAGGAGGCGAAGAAGCCGACGTCCTCGGTGAGGTTGGGCAGCAGCCACACGTGGTGGCGCGCCAGGGTGAGCGCCCACACGGCGCAGAACTATCTAATGTCACTGCACTGATATAGAGACCGACCTTATAGAGTGGCCAGAAGGAGGCGAAGAAGCCGACGTCCTCGGTGAGGTTGGGCAGCAGCCACACGTGGTGGCGCGCCAGGGTGAGCGCCCACACGGCGCAGAACTATCTAATGTCACTGCACTGATATAGAGACCGACCTTATAGAGTGGCCAGAAGGAGGCGAAGAAGCCGACGTCCTCGGTGAGGTTGGGCAGCAGCCACACGTGGTGGCGCGCCAGGGTGAGCGCCCACACGGCGCAGAACTATCTAATGTCACTGCACTGATATAGAGACCGACCTTATAGAGTGGCCAGAAGGAGGCGAAGAAGCCGACGTCCTCGGTGAGGTTGGGCAGCAGCCACACGTGGTGGCGCGCCAGGGTGAGCGCCCACACGGCGCAGAACTATCTAATGTCACTGCACTGATATAGAGACCGACCTTATAGAGTGGCCAGAAGGAGGCGAAGAAGCCGACGTCCTCGGTGAGGTTGGGCAGCAGCCACACGTGGTGGCGCGCCAGGGTGAGCGCCCACACGGCGCAGAACTATCTAATGTCACTGCACTGATATAGAGACCGACCTTATAGAGTGGCCAGAAGGAGGCGAAGAAGCCGACGTCCTCGGTGAGGTTGGGCAGCAGCCACACGTGGTGGCGCGCCAGGGTGAGCGCCCACACGGCGCAGAACTATCTAATGTCACTGCACTGATATAGAGACCGACCTTATAGAGTGGCCAGAAGGAGGCGAAGAAGCCGACGTCCTCGGTGAGGTTGGGCAGCAGCCACACGTGGTGGCGCGCCAGGGTGAGCGCCCACACGGCGCAGAACTATCTAATGTCACTGCACTGATATAGAGACCGACCTTATAGAGTGGCCAGAAGGAGGCGAAGAAGCCGACGTCCTCGGTGAGGTTGGGCAGCAGCCACACGTGGTGGCGCGCCAGGGTGAGCGCCCACACGGCGCAGAACTATCTAATGTCACTGCACTGATATAGAGACCGACCTTATAGAGTGGCCAGAAGGAGGCGAAGAAGCCGACGTCCTCGGTGAGGTTGGGCAGCAGCCACACGTGGTGGCGCGCCAGGGTGAGCGCCCACACGGCGCAGAACTATCTAATGTCACTGCACTGATATAGAGACCGACCTTATAGAGTGGCCAGAAGGAGGCGAAGAAGCCGACGTCCTCGGTGAGGTTGGGCAGCAGCCACACGTGGTGGCGCGCCAGGGTGAGCGCCCACACGGCGCAGAACACCACCACGCGCACCGCCGTCAGCGCGATGATCAGCACCAGGAACCCGGCCGCCGCGATGCTCAAGTAGTATACGCCCTTCCTGCACATATAACCAGAAGGACATGTTAGTGGACGTATCTATACCAACATATAAAGCTGAAGAGTTTGTTTGTTTCGTCGTCGTCGTTCTTGTCGGCCTAATTAGTCCACAGCTGAACGTAAACTTTCCCTAATTCGCACCACTTATCCCGGTCCTCCACCCTCCTCATCCAGCCCGTCCCGGCAACCATTCGCAGGTCGTCGGACCACCGGGCTGAAGGGAGGCTTGTTTGTATACTTACACTAAATCTAGTCATAAGATACAGAGGTGGTTAATGACTTTAGGTAAATTGTTAATGTATACTAAGAATAATAGTGGACCTAATATACCACCTTGTGGAACACCAATATCTGATCTCTCTAAAGGTGATTGAACTTGTTCCATAGTTATAGAAGATTTATTAAAATGAGTCAGCACTGTAGATTGATATCTATTAGGTAGATAGGTAAGAATAAAATATGGGCATTAGCTCTTACTCCAATGCTATAAAGTTTATCTAGCAAAATGGAATGAACATCGCAATCAAAAGCCTTGGACATATCAAGAAATAGGGCTTTTTGTTATTAATATAGTCCCTCTTTCAAGAATCTTGTATATTTCCATCGCCGTAGATAGACCCCTACGTAATCCAAACTGGTTTTCAGTTAGAACATTATAATAAAAAAACTAACTATGCAGATATAAATGATCATTTTAAAAACCTTTGCTATACACATTACTATGGGTCTCTAATTACATGGATCATTTTTGGGTATTTTTGGGTTTTTTAACCCCCGACACAAAAACGACGGGGTGTTATAAGTTTGACGTGTATATGTAAATGTGTATGTGTGTCTGTGGCATCGTAGCTTCCAAACGGATGATCCGATTTTAATGCGGTTTTTTTAATGACATTTTTTAAACTATTGGGAAATTTACTGTTTTTAAGCATAAGATTCGTTATGTAAGCTCCTTAGCTTGGTAATGCTTTTAATACAGACTTTAAGGACCTGAGTTGGAACACCATCATAACCAGATATGTCATGTTGGTTGGTAATTGTCCTACCATTAGCGTTTATATTATTATATATACAAAATTGATTCAGATTTTACTGAAATACATAGCTATATATAGCTCCATAGCACTAGCACTAAATGAAGAAAAAAGTTAATAACATACCTAACAGTAGCTGGCCATAGTGGGAACATACAGACAGTGATTGTTCCAATAACCACGAGGGCACCGCACACCCAATAGTACCAGGGCATAGGGTCGTAGATCCACACGTATGCATCCGCAGTATCCAAAAAGATTTGATCTAGGTGCATCTCTAGACGTATCTTGCGTTTCTTCTTCTCTTTTTCCTTCTCTTTCTCCTTGTCCTTTGTATCTTTTGTGTCCTGAAATGTTATATACAATTGTAAATATAATATATTAGATTGCTGGGCTGGCTGGGTTTGTGACTTTTCTGCCGACAGTTGTGGGTTCTATATTGTTTTAAGAATGAATTTAAAAGTAGTTTGTATTTATGGTTACCAATAGCACAAAAATGTCCTAGGATATTTGTATGCTGATAAGCAATAATGTGTCAACCCACAAAAATTTATGTATTTTTATAATGCATCGCGTATTTAACATTCTACAAAAGTGTTTCAAGTCATCTAAAACAAAAAATAAAATAAAAATGGATTTATATCATACAAAAAGTCATAAATCACATAGACATTATTATCTTTAAACGCCATTTTCTCAAAACCAAGTTTATGAGGGTTAACGCATTATTGCTTATCAGCATCCATTTATATGGTGGCAAATACTCTTTAGAACTAAGCAGATATTTTTTATGTAACCAGATAGCAGAAGGATATACATACAATATAAATTTTTTAAGCATGTTAAATATTTATACTTATTATCTTAATTTCTGAAAAGCTGATAACTATTCTAAAAAAAAATTTTATTTATTCATTGGTTCAAATCTCAAGTTTAAATAACTTGAAGTTTGTAATGCGGTACAAAGAATAAAGTATCAAGCATTCCATTGATTATGATAATGAATAAGCCCAATTCTGCAGTAGAATTTGTACAAAAGAAACCTTTTTTATTACCTTGCCCTCACAGGCGCTCGCTTGACTCTTGTCACCATCCTTTTCATCGCCACTTTTACTTTTCTCCAACTCCTTCTTTTTGGACTTTCCTTTCAATTCTTGTTCGGTGACCGGCACCTAATAACAAAATTAATAAAATTATTAATTTATAATAAAATGTAGTAAGCTGAGGTCCAACTGATTTGTAGACAAATAGCTGTATGTATAATACTCCTACTACCTTGTATACAAATGTATCATATTATGTCCAATTTATCCTTATGTAATTTATCAATATCGGCTCAGTAGTTAAGCTTAGTAAAAATAAACATAGTCTAAGGAAAAACTTCTTTTTGAATAAATTGTTAAGCCATTATTTAGTTAATTGTAAGTAACAGAGATAGTTTACGTACGTATATATTTGATTTGATTAATATTTTCTCAATATTTCTATATATATATATATTATTTAACATTTTAAAACGTACATAAATTGAAACAATATGAGAGGTGTGATTTATTAAACATCAAATTAATTTCATTATACCTTTTACATGTAACCTACAGTCCGCAATAAAGATTATTATAATCATATCTAATCTTTATGTATTACTAACTGTCATTGACCTACACTTGCCATGCAAATCTATTTTTTTTTCCTCTCACCCCAAGGTGCCTGGAAGAGAATGCTTTTGCAATAAGGCCGCCTATATTGTAATCACTTTGTTTTTGTGTGTATTTAATTTGTAATTTTATTTTTCTTGGTGGATGCAATAAAGTATATTCTATTCTATCTTTATAAAATAGCATTAGTATTTTCCTCGGACCGTCAACCCTAGTACTTTAATCTGATTGTCATTAGTACAATGCCTTCAAAGAACCATTGTTTATATTATTGTTTAGAAATCTATTTGTTTACGCAATAAATTCCACAGTTAATAATGAATCGTAATAATTAACGTAATTGAAATAATATCCAATTGAGTAACGGTCATTAAAATTATTTCCTGCTAATTAGGAAACGCCAATAAATTCTATGTTATACAAGTGTAAATTAATAAAAATAAATCATACTATATTTAGTCATTTATCATAGTAACTTCCTATATTTTTTTTTATTTTTATTTTTTATGTTTGTCACAAATAAAATAGTTTTCTTTCTTTCTTCTTTCTTTCTTTCTTTCTTTCTTAACTTGAAGTCCTTAAGTTATACAAAATAATATTTTTTTAAATGTGCTTACTTGGGAAGTCCAAATTAAGACACTAAGTTAGAAAAATATCCTAGTATATTTATTTATCCTAATCTTATCAGCTTTCCCAGAGTAGATAGGATTCTAAATTTCCAGAACTGTGTTCCAAAATTCTTCACAACACCAAGTCACCAACAAAATCAATAGAATATTTAATTACCTTCTTAGCCCTGTGAAACAGTTTATGCAACAGCATCTTGTGTAAGTATTCTGTGACGTCCAATCTCGTGGTGAACGCTGGACTCTTGCCCGTCGCCCATTTGGATGTGAGGAGTGCATCCACAGCCTTAGTGCCTGAAAAAAAAATTAAAAAAAAATCATTGAGGGCGCCACTTGCCCATTGTTTATAGCAGCTACAAAAAGCCATATAATATTATAGTTCCGATTTTTTCCGCAAAATGGCGGAATGTATTAGACATTTGACGGCTTTTATGTAGTGGACTCGTGTGCGATTTTACATGGTAATTCGTCTTGGCACATAAATCAAGTGATAAGGCAATGTTTAATATTGACTAAAAATCATGTGCTCTTATAATTGGATAAACATAGGTTTAATAAAAATGCTTAGTTTTAACGAAAATATGGTTTAGTGCAAAATCCATTAAAATTACACTTTTTTACTAAATTGAATTTGGTACAGAGATAGACCTAAGACTAGGAAAGGACATAGACTACTCATCCTATAAAAGTTGAAGGTGAAACCGCGGAGCGGAAGCCAGTAAGTAGTATATAATTAATAGGTTGTAATATTCTTATTTAGTCGAGAATCAATATTAATCTATACATTCAACAATTCCACGCGAATTAATGATAACCTATATTAAAGTGGGTCATTGGAGCTAAGTTAAACATGATCTGGGTACTATGTTGAAATCGCATAAAACAATTCGTTTTGTTTACATGAAACATTGTGAGTTTATAAAATAAAGCTTGTAGGCATTACTTAGATAAGGTATGGATAAATAGAATTTGTAAGAAACTAGCTTTTACGCCGCGGTTTGACCCGCGTTCTCGGAGGACCTTTAACTTGACGGGATAAAAGGTAGCCTTTCCCAAAGCGTGAACGCTTAACATACAGAAATATATGTTACTTTCGTATTTATAATACTAAGTAGGGGCTATATACTGCGCCGCGCTATTATTCCGGCAAAAATTTTTTGGACATATTCGAGCATCTATTTCTACCAAGAAAATTTTTTTATAATACAAATTTGTTGAATTAAAACGTGCAAGAATTTTGAGTTTGTTGTGTCACTTACCAGTGAAATATTCGACATGGTGATTCAGGAATTTTGTCTTCTTTGTGGGTACGTTGGACTTCAACCACTTAGCTACTGCGTACTCCTCGCTAGTGGGCTTCTCCGACTCAGCCGGTTCACCAAACTCCTGAAAAAAAAAAAATTATCAATACAACATTTTTCGAGGTTATAAATTCGATTGTACCCGCGGAAAAAAACTAACCCATAAATTAGTCATCAACTAAAGAAGGCTATGAAGTACACACAGTAAGGTTTTTAGTATATAATTTAGGTGAGAGTATATAAGTAATGTTAATAAATTAAAGCTAAATATTTGAAATTATGTAATAAATCGAAGTTTATTTTGAGAAGAACATTTGCTGAGCTTGAAAGCAATCTTCCGACCCAAGCCTTACAGTCAGACCTAAATGCTTATAAAGGCCTGGCTGAAAAAAATCATTTATCTATATCGCACACAGAACAACACTGTATTGCGTCAAAATCAAAATCGACTTTGGGTATATATCGATGAATAGCCAAAAAATTTCCAAAAACTTAATAAAATACTCAAAAAGTTAATCTTGGGTGGAGGTGGGCCAATTTGGATTCGCGGGGCCCGTAGCATTTGCTACTCCTGCTACGTGGTAAATCCGGTACTGGTTCAGCTACTTATTCCGCCGACTGTAGATGCGTACCAAAATATAGCAAAAATTTTTGTAACCAACATGAAGAGAATACAAACTACGTATATAATGAAAGAGCGAACAAAGAACTTTTCATACATTAAATCTACTTATAGAAGAGACCTTGACTCGACTGACACACAAAACCGAGCACTGACCTACCACAATGCAACGAATTTGTATCCAAATCAATGGTAATGTTGCTTCAATGTCAACTACGATGTCAGATTGATTGAAGATCAGTCACTGGTCTAACTAAAATACCTATACCTACTAAATTCACAACACAAATGGTTCTTTAAATTCTACTAATATTATGAATGCGGAAGTTTGGGAGTATGCACACCAAAACCGATCTGCTTGAAGATCAGTCTCAGATCTTAGATTATGTTCTGAAATGACACATAGGCTACTGTTGAAGAGTCCCAGGGAACGCGGGTGAAACCACGGGGAGTCACTAGTATTATAAAATGAGAAAATTTTGTTGGATGAATGTTTGTTACTCAATTACGTTAGAACGACTTATGATGAAATTTGGCACAGTTAGAATTCTGGAATAGAACTTTTGATTCTGAGAATGTTTACGATCACCGGGTGGGACCGCGAGGCGGAAGATAGTTTATATTTGTCGATTGTCAGATTGTTAAGCCAGACCGTAGTTTATTTGGTTAAACGCGTAAATCTCTGGAACTATTGGTATGAATTGAAAAATTATTATAGTGTAAGATAGCCCATTTAAAGGCTATATCATCACGCTACAACCAATAGAAGCAGAGCATCAATGAAAAATGTTGCAAAAACGGGGAAGTGATGCTAACGAAGTTGCGCGGGTCAGCTAGCTTCTTATAAATCGTGGGAATACCTATCCACCGATCCACTCGCATCTTTCGTATAAGTAGTGTGTAGCTTTAGCCCTACAGCATAACATATGAAGCAACAAAACAAAATTTCCCTTTCAATAAAGATAATCTTCCTACCAACATACAATAGAAACTACTCTCTAAATTATCGACCGAATGCTTAAATGAAACTATATTTACCGTAGTTTCCATTGGTTTGTAAACAAATGCCAAACGATCAAGGCTGCAGCTAGTTATGTAAGCGACCCTGACTTTGAAACTTGGTTTTGTTAATGAACTTGCACATGCTAATTGTCTGACTGTCTTAGCGTGTTGTGAAAGGATTTTAACTGAGAGATACATTCTACAGATTATTAGAAATGACGACTTTAAGTGACGTGGGATATAGAAAAGGTAATTGAATATACCTACCTAGGTATCTATACTAATATTATAAAGAGGAAAGATTTGTTTGTTTGTTTGTTTGTAATGAATAGGCTCCGAAACTACTGGACCGATTTCAAAAATTCTTTCACCTTTGGAAAGCTACATTATCCCCGAGTAACATAGGCTATATTTTATCCCTGTATTTCCACGGGAACGGGAACTACGCGGGTAAAACCGCGGGGAGGCAGCTAGTCTTAACTAAAATTATGGATGTTCGTATCCATAATTTTAGTTAGGAGGTAGGTGTGTTGTTCTTCTTCACGTATAAACGATCGGAGCGATTTTAATATAAAATTTGGTATGGAGTTACCTGACACCCTGGATAAGTACATAGGCTACTTTTTATCCCGAGAAGATTACGGATTCCCCGGGAACGCGGGTAAAACCAAGGGGCCGAAGCTAGTTGAAAATAAAAATTACGAATATAAAGAACCCAAAAGACTTAATTCATATAAAAGCTATAACCTAGATAAAAGCGGACAGAGTATCAACCAAGATTACAAACTATTACACCAGCCTATAGAATTTCACTGCTATATTATTTCTATCACAAATTTGATAAAATCCGGGAATAATCTTCACAAAATACTCACAAATTCCCTCATATTCAATCACAGACACTAAACACAACCGCATTGATGAAGTATTGTGACGATTCTGAGCGTTCATAAGTAAGCCGGTGAAAGTGTGCCACTCTACTATAGGAGTATACTAATGGGGGACATGACTTTATAGTAAAACAAGCAACACATCACGATCGCGTTCGGTAGTTGATTGAACTGTAAAATTAATAAATTAGATCATCTCCTCTTAGCAAAATGTATCAGATAGAAGATCGACATATACCTACTTCACTACATAGTATAAAACAAAGTCGCTATCCGCCGTCTGTCTGTCCCTATGTATGTTTAGATCTTTAAAACTACGCAACGGATTTTGATGCGGTTTTTTTTAATAGATAGTGATTCTTAAGGAAGGTTTTATGTATAAATCATTACGCTATGACGAATAGGAGCGGAGCATCAATCAAAACTGTTAAAAAAACGGGCAAGTGACGCTAGCGGGTCAACTAGTAAGTATATTATAAATGCGAAAGTAACTATCTGTCTGTTACCCTTCCACGCCTAAACAGCAGAGCCGATTTTAATGAAATTTGGTACAGAGATTGGGGAAGGTCTCGGGTAAATTGAAGGTATCCCGAAAACGCGGGTGGAACCGTGGGGCAGAAACTAGTGTTATATTTTAAGGAGGTAGGGCGCAACGGATTCGTCCGTTCGAAATTGGAGCAGCCCGACTGGGGTAGTACCCCCACCTTACAGAAGACCGCAGCCAAATAACACTACATGTAGTGTTGTGTTCCTGCGGTGAGTAAGGTAGCCAGAGCTCCATGAGGAGACCCTGTAGCGGCAGTGGGGGGACCAGGGATGGAGTAGCGTCGTAGGGGTGTGCAGGAGTGATGCCTGTTTGGCCCTTCGACGAGAAGTGCATTGCGCTTTGTCCCTTTCACTGCCTCTATAGTTGCTCCCTTTTTTATAGGGTCGGCAACGCGTGAGTGACGCCTCTGGTGTTGCAAGCGTCCACAGGCTACGGTAACCGCTTCCCATCAGGTGGGACCGTATGCCTGTTTGCCACCCTTGTGGTATAAAAAAAAAAATATATATATATATGTATTGTCAGCGATGTTCTAACCTATATGAAGGTGGCTCGGTTAACATGGTGGTTAGCTACCGAATTTTAGACCCTGGTTGTGAGTTCGATTCCCATCTGACAAAGGGGTTTAGTTATGTAGGAAATAACTGCTGTCTACCCTTCTTAAAACGATTCATATCAATAAAATAGTCAACACATTAATCCAAGCGACAGACAACTACGAGTATGTTTATTTTTCGTTTTTACAGATGTAAAAGGTACTCTAGATATAACTCCCTACTAGATAGTAGGGAGTTATATCTAGAGTACCTACTACATATATAATATATAACTAGGTACTAATTGATCTAACAGCTAACTGTACTTCGTCGTATTATTGTATTTTAATGGTGTTTAGGTTATCGCTATATTATACGTTTTAGATCGTCGAAATGGCATAAATATAATATACATTTGCATTAACAATCGAAGCAAAACCGGTTGGTATACGGTAAAATTCCAGCGAGAGACATCTTATCAAATCCATGAAAGACCAAAAGGTACGTGTATTAGCGATACTCATCATTATATCAGCTCTCGGTATGTTCGTTTGTCATTCAATTAATATCAATCAAGTACATATGGGCTCTTGAGACCACGAATCGGTAAATGTAAAGTAGGTCGCTTTAAGGCAAGGTGGAGAGACGGACGGCGCAAGGGAACAGAAACTAAATGAAACGGGCCTGGCTTGGGGAAGCCTACATCCAGTAGTAGACTAATCCTACTATCTTACTAATATTATAAATGCGTAAGTTTGTAAGTAAAGATGTTTCACGCAAGAACTACTGAACGGATTTGAACGAAATTTGGAACACAGATAGTTTATAACCTGCATTGATGAAAATATGGACAACTTTTATCCTGGGAAAATTGAAGATCCCCGAAGTCGCGGGGAGCCACTAGTACAGGTTAATGACGAAGATAAGATATCAAAGTGGAAATTGAATTCAATAGTGTGAGATTCAATGTTATTTTATTTAAAGAAACTACTAAGTTCCCACCGATTTTAAAGTCTGTTTTTAACATAGCAAAACTTAAACACTTCACTCATGTGTGGTTTAACTAAATTAGTATTATTATATGTTTCGTCTCGCGCCTTTCACATAGTAATATGCAGGCGTCTATCACGTCATCACGTGAATAGATCTTTAGGACTTTAGGCATTACGTAGTATACTTTTTTATGAACACGGCAAATATTTAAATAACAGTTAACCAATTCAATAGTGGCGTTCGGCAACGTTCGTATGCCGAACAAAATAAATACCACGCTGTTGTTAAGAGCGAAAGAGAGAGAACGCATCAAACCAAATCAACCGGTTTTAATAAAAAAAAATCTCCTATGTTAGGGTATTATTAAAGACCTAAAAGTAAATAAAATATTAATAGTCAATTAGTTATTCACACACTTGTGCTATAAAATTTTTTGTGCAAAGAAAACACACTTGTGTAAATAAGCTGTGAATATTGGATATTATTTTCAAGATAACTGGTTAACTCATTAAATTATAAGTTTAAATGAGTTTTGTCAAAGTAACTTGTTCTTTGACCGTTGGTTATATTTTTTAAATGAAATCCCAAATAATTAGTTAGATACCTCAATTTGTGTGCAAGAAAATTATGTATAAAAAGGTATATGTGCTAATTAATCTTAAATGCAAAATAATTATAAACAAGTGTAAAATAATTTATAATTATAAGCCATACCTTCTTTCGCTGTGAACAAATAAAAATAAATTAATGAAAGCATGCATTGTGTTTTAAAGGAATTGTAAATTATACATATTTTATGGCAATGCAAAATTTAAATGATGACTGTGAAAAAAATATGTTTTAATGAATGTGAATTGCTAATTAATATATGATAGTTAAATCTCGATGGCATCAACCTGTAATGAGTAAAATCATTCAAATACCTTTAAATAGTAATTACATTAGCTATTTCTTAAAACTTGAAATTTATCTGAGTTTGTTTTCATAATAGTCATTGGTGGATCTTTTTAGCAAAAGTAACCTAGTGTTATAGTCTGATTAATTTTATGTGCAAGTGGTATTTGATTTATTTTGTCATTTAATGCAAATCTTCTTATTGAATTATTCATTGTGTCATGTCATGATGTCAAGTTGTTAAAATTATTATGATGCATACGAAGATTTTGGCAATAATATTGATAATATTGTTTCCACTAAATTCAAAAGCTGTAATTTAAAGGTTAAATGCTCAAAAGTGTACAACATTATGTTTAACCAACAATTAAATATTTTTAATAACTTTTTAATGATATAATATATGAAATAATGATGTACTCCTAGCTGTTTTAATTATGTTTTGATGTATTATTGTTTAAATGCTATATTATATAAACATACTATGCAATATAACTACACAGGTTTATTAAGTATAATGTAATTAAATTAACTATCCAACTTGCAATAACTTGGCAACAAAAAAGCTGTGGCATGGTATTTAAATGTGAGTACATATAGATACAAGTAGGTAGCTAATATAAGGTGATGATAAACAAAGGATATACAAAAATAACTGACTTCAGTTTGTAGCAATGACGCTGAAGGAGAACTACGCATAAAACACGTTGGTTTTCAGCCAGATGATGAACAAAAACATAAAATTGAAATGAATGCGTCACTATGAAAATACCACGCAAACATGATCGTGTGACGTAAAAGTAATTTACAACGAGATTCTACACCTTATATAGTAGAAAATGTAATTCTCCAAACGGAAAATTAAGGCTTATCCTTTGGGAGCGGGGAAATCCATACGCCGTGTCCACATTTATAGAAACGTCGACAAAATTGCAATTATAATTGTGGTATTTTAATTTGACGCTAAGGACTACCTCTAAAGATAATTACAAGGATCTTACCTCTTTACGTTTCTTAATTTTCCTTTTCTCAGCCATAGTAACAAATTTTTGCCGACGTAGATATTTCTTGACTGAAATTCACTTTTCTTTCTTGTGTCTGACGCTGCCTGCTGGATGGATGACACTTTTCTATTGACTTGATTGACATATGTCAGAATTGTCAGATATTCTCAACGCATAGACAAGACTTACTGAACCGAATGAAAATAATCTTACTCACTCACTCACTCCATAAAATTTCATAGACAAAACTACTACATTTTATATTTATTTGCGTGCGATAAACGGCTATGCGATTTAAATATGGCGGGCGGGTATTCTCAACGCCTTCAAAGAGATTATTATATGGTTAATGTGATATTTCTAGTTGCACAGATAACTTAATAGCAGGTACCAATCAAAAATATTTATGTTATATAGTCCAGTCAAGTCAACTCCAGTCAGTCAGTGTGCTATCTATGGTCCAAACAGTCAGTGTGACAACATTGACATAAAGATTTCGTCATTTTACTAAATTTTGCTGGAGCTTGAGGTAAAAATCAATCGTGGAAATGCTGTATTATAGTTTCGTAACACTGCGGTAAATCAGTCGTGTTTAGTAGGTAATATATTAACCTGTGAACTGTGCAGCGGTCACCTTCGTTAACACGTTGTGAAATATAATGATCAAACTCTAATAGCTTACGTGATAATTAGTATTATTTAATTGTATATTTGTGATAATATTACGCGTGATCTAACAATAAAAATAATCAGGATGGCTGAGCCGCAAGTCAATGGACATCAAGTTCAAGAAGGTAAATAATATATAAATTTTACATCATCTAAGAACTTATATTTATGAAATTACTTTATTTATATTTTAAGTAAAAAAACATGCGCAGTTTTTTTTTATTTTAAATTAGGTTGAATGCTTATATTGCGTTTGAAACAAAGACTTATCTATCATCAAATCATGGGCAGTGCTTTCTGTAGTTTAAACCTTATACTTAACGAATAATATTTTGGAAATATTAAAAAGTTATGTGACATGAAAATATGACACCATTTAAAACTTTTAAGTCATAATATTTCAGTGATATTCGAATTAAATTAAAAACTCAACTGTAAACTGGCTGGCTAATTTAATTATTAACTTTTTTTTCTGATAAATAACACAAGTCTGCAAAAATAATAAAATTGAGAGCTGTTTTGGTTTTTTTGTGTAATTCTTATGTTTTAAGGTGTGCTGAATTCGAAAATAACTTTCATTTTGTCCTAGAACGTCACGTTTTCTGACAATGTAGGTGTTTATGTTAAACAAGTCTTCATCTTATATAAAACATAAAAATTAAAAAAAAATATAATTATTTATAATTGCGTAACAAAACTTATAATTTTATCTAAAATACATTAATTAGTAAGCACTAAACACATTTCTTTTTCCCAGTGAGACTTTTTTTGCTATATTTTCGCTTGTGGGAAGCATCTGGAAGGTCTCTTTGAAGCGTCCAACAGTAGCCTGCCATCATTGAGACGCTCCATCTTCCCTGGTATCTTTTTTCCATCTCCTTAATATCTTGGTGAAATTCTTCACCTTGCTCTTCACTCACGTCTCCTAATTTTTCTGGGAAGTAGTCGAGGTGGGAATTTCAGAAAATGTACTTTTAAACTCTATAATCTTGAATCTTGAATATATCTTGAAGCTTGAAATGCTTTTAACTCTTTATTATATTGCACTATATTGAACCAAGAACTATAAGAAAAAAAAAAAAATACCGGCCGAATTGAGAACCTCCTCCTTCTTTTTGGGAAGTCTGTTAAAAACAATGACGAGTTAACACGTAATTGTACCGCGCCACTTTTTAAACTATGGGATCGCGCACTTTCAGGTTAAAATATGTTTATATTTGTTAATGTTGCTCAAACCTATTCCTAATTTAGAAATAAATGATTGTTATGTCCTGTAAACATTTAAAAACAGCAATGAAAATAAATGATACCTATCATTTATGACTACAAGTTAGGCGAAAAATCCCTTTTTTGTAATAAAATTTTGCATTTTGTAATATAACCTTACGTTCTGGAATTTTTTGAGTATTTTCTTAGTTTTCAGAACACCCTAATACATATAAATCAGTTAGAAATATCCAGACAGCATTTTTGTTGCAGACCTGTGTAATTCATGCAGTGAAGGTTATTAACCTGAACAGTACCTAGTTTAATGCATTGTTTTCGTTTTTATGAATAAAAGGTCTTGCATTTTTGTCATTTTGACCTACCTATTTATTTAACATCAGTTTGTTTTTGGTTGTGAAGTACCTAAAAGGTAAAAATAAAGTACCTACCATAACTTTTTAGGTTTTTTTCGTAAAGATTTTATCAGATTTCTTACTGTATGCAGATATTTTTTATATTGTTTTGACTTGACACTTTTATTGCATTTTTGTTTATAGAAAAATTTTATTACAATTTTCTATAAACAAAAATTGGCAGTAATGATAGTAATTTTACAATCATATTCAAATGGCTTATAAAATTAATTCTAATTAAGTCATGATAATATCCAACTACACAAAAAAAATTGTCAAGTATTATTTAAGGAATAGCAATTCCATCTTTTTTATTTTGTCTAAAAAGGTTTTCAATCAATTCTGATATTATTATTCCTAGATTATTTATTAGGTAGGTACTATTAAATTAATATTTTTATTCAATGACATTTGTGTGAATAGTCATGTTTTTATTTTTCTGAGTATATACTTAGTAGGTACCTACTAACATAAAAAAATGTGTTAAAGTAAAGTCATCATTCATTAGTATACCTTAGTTAGATACTATATTTTGCATGCAATTTATATGCCATTGTATGTATATGTTGTATCAAGAGAATAAACAATAACATCATATTTTTTTTGGTTTTCAGTACCTTCTTAATTATACATATGACTTTGAGACTTGAGACCAAATCGTAAAATTATAATTAACATATTCATGCAAACTCCATTTTTGTGCCGGTTCAGAATCAAACTCAAAGTCAAGGGTAGTTATCCACCTACTGTCTCATCTGACGAGTAGGATAGGAATGTCGAAAGTAAATATTTTTAATAATTATAATATAAATTACTGTATTTATATTAAGTTTGAAACATTTGTTTCTCATTTAAGTAATCTTTGAGAAATACATTTAGAATGGTCAATAATGAGAATCATGGCACACTGGCAGTTATCTTTACACCTATATAAGTACCATAGACACCTTTGCACTTTGCCCCTTGTGTCACCATGATTCATATGGCGTGATACAATACAAACTGTAATAGTCTTGGACTAGTGCTGGCACGCGTGTAAAAATATAATATTTATCTAATCATGCCTAGATAAGATATGTGTATATAAATTATTTTATATTGACTTCCGTACAGCCGTTTTGTACGCGTACTTAGTATGTTGTAGGATTATAAACAAACACATATTTCGCATTTAAAGGATATTAGACAAATTTTAGGATAGTCAATTTACTTAGTAGGTACCTTATAATCTATCTGACTCGCTCAAATTCGTCTGCTTCAAAGCTTGCACGGATTCGCAAATTGTTTCATTGATGCTCCCTGCCTTTTATTCGTATATATGTAAATAATAATAAATATCCTGGGACATTTTTCACACACGGCCAATCTGATTCCAAACTAAGCAGAGCTTGTGTTATGGTAACCAGATAGCTATATACTACATATACTACTTTTAAATACATACTTATATAGATATTTTACATCCAGACACAGGACAAACAGACATATTCATGCATACAAATGTTTGTCCTGGGTGGGATTCGAACCCACGACCCGCGGCTTGATGTAGGTATATGGTATATAAATTTCCTCGATAAATGGGCTATCGAAGTCTAAAATGTTTCTCAATTCGAACTAGTAGTCTTAGTCAGCTTTATAATATCAGTGTAAATTAACTACCGTGAGGTTTTACTCGCAATCCCGGAATGTATAAAGTATGCCGAATGTCCACGTGCGTATACCACCTGTGGCTTACATAAAAAAAAAATATCTCTAATTTTGAATATGACTAAAACCTTAATGAGGTTGATTCTATAAAACATCTAGTTCTGTCTGGTACCTCAACTACCGGTTAACATGATTGCCACTTTCTGAGAATCCAACCATGATCTTTGGACTTTGAACTAAACCAGGGGTGGCCAACTTTTGTGGAGAAGAGATAGACTTTTCATTTTAAAACTGTGTCGCGATCGACCCATTTCCTAGATAGTGGGGGTGTTTATGTAATGTGCTTTTATACAAACATTGATTCTTGTAAGTTCTATGATTAGGGTCATCCCATGACAAACGCTACTGAGGGTAAAAAAAATAATATGTTCTTTTTGAATTTTATCTGATGAATTTAGAAAGAAAACATTCCAAATTGTAATATGTGTAAAAAAAACCCAGAAAAAAACACGTGATTTTTATGTTAATTAGTCCTCAAAGTCTGCCAATAAAGTGAACTGACTTAATGGCTCTTATGCCTTTGACTATTGAAAATTCAAAAACAAAAGAACTGTCCATATGACAACCGTTTTGCCACCTTGGGATTTGAGATTATTATTCATATTATTGGTGGAATACGTTACATTCCCGAATAAAATGATAATTATCAAGTAAAAAGTGTGTTTTCTTGATACATTGACAATGTAACACCCGAAACGAAAAATCAGGTAATTGTTTTATTATTATAACTTACAGATTGATTACTTTAATAATATTTTGTAAAAGTAAGGTTATTATGGTAATGATTTAAAATACTAACTAAAAATTCAACTAGAGACTAATTTGATGGCTTTTTTTAATGATTAAAAACTGTAACACCCGAAACGTTTCGAGGTGTTACAAATTTTTTATACATCGTATTTCCTTGTATCTTCAATGCCTGGTTTGTGTGTGGATGAGGTGATTCTTTAGAAAGATCAACATGCCGTCGACGACAAAAAATAGAATAGCGAAAATGTGGGAAAGACGAAAACTGATGAACCAAGCTGTTCGACGGATACAGAACATCCATACTAATATTATAAATGCGAAAGTAACTCTGTCCGTTACGCTTTGACGCTAAAACTACTGAACCGATTTTAATGATATTTGGTACACAGATAATCCAGAGCTTGAGAAAGGACATAGGCTACTTTTTATCCTGGGAAAATTGAAGATCCCCCAGGAACGCGGGCGAACCCGCGGGGAGCCACGAGTAACATATAAAAATAAGTTAAAAAGTGCTTTAAAATTAATTTCAAAGAAACAGTTATAAAATAATTATTTTAGTTTACTTAATTTTATTTGTTTTAAAGAAGCTCATAATTAAGCTGTGTTAGAGAAGAATTTATTGTAGTTATGTTTGTTTGTCAATAGATTTTTTTTTAAGAAACTGCTAATTTGTGTTAAAGGAGAGTTCATTATATTCATGTTAATTTGTTCCCTACTTAGTTTATAGTACCTAAAGTAATAAAACACCGATTTTGTTTATATAATGTGTCAAATTTTTGTACTCGTAACGCCCGAAACAAAACCATGGTAACGCCCGAAACAAAGTAAAAATTTATAAAAAAATAGTAGAACCTTATTTGTGACTGTAATTATGTGGTAGCTGGATAGTAAATATTATACTTTTGGAGCCCTGTGATTTTTAGAAAAGGTTACCTGAGAAAATTCGCTGAATTTCATATAAATGTAACAGTGGTCAGGTGATAGAGGCAAAATCGTGAAACGCCCGAAACGCACACTTTTCGACTTATAAAATTGTTAATTCGTATGCTAAACTCTACAAATTTTATAATTAAGATAAAACAAGTAAAAACGCTGAGAATAAGACATTTTAATCGATAAAATATAATTTCAAAGTACATTAAAATGTACACTTTGGTTGTACAAACGTAACGCCCGAAACGATGGAATGACCCTTTACTAGAAACGTAACTAGATACTAGAACGTACTAGAAACGTAAGGCAGTAAATGATTATTATCGAACTTGGAAGTGATCGACTAAAAGTGGTTCGCGATCGACCAAAATTAGTCTCGATCGATCAACTTGTTGGCTACCCCTGAACTAAACTACTCAAAGAAATAATGTTTATCTAGTTTCATAATACCTTGTTGTCTTAATGCTTGGTCATGCTCGCTTAGCAAGTTTTTTTATACAAACTAAATTATATCTTGAGTCATAAATGTTTCAAAATCAACGGTGAAGTTGTGAGAATGACGCAGTGAAACAAAGTTAATTAGATATTCGGGTTAAAAACTACTTATGATATGAAGGATTATAATATATATTTATAATTCATTTTACCTACATGTTTCTCTTATAAGACTAATTTTATTGAGTAAGTAACGTAAACGTCGTCGTATCAGCGTGGTATGTAAGATCAAGAATTTAATATCGTCGTTTTCCTAGCGCTTATTTCTATTTACTAGCTGATGCACGTAACTTCGTCCGCATCACGTTTCTGCAACATTTTTCATCGATGCTCCACTCCTTTTAGACGTAGCGTGATGTTCTATAGCCTGTATTTATTGATAAATGAACCCTTATATTTTTTCAATTTCATCTAAGGTAAATGACCCAATGGTGGCCAGTTTAAGAAAAAAAAAACTGGTTTTTGTGAAATATTACCAAAATTGTGAAAGTTTGAGCACTGAATATAGGGAAACTGTAAAGTCCAGTCCTTATTTAATATTTGTAATGTGTTACGCGTGAGATACGGCAAAGCTGGATCCAATTAATTTAACAAATAAAAGTTGTAGTTTTGTGACCCAGTCTTGGCCAGGGAAAATCAATTAATGGATACCCCAGTCTTAGTCTTAGTTTATCTTTATTTTATGGCTAACACATCAAACAAAACCAATTTTGATTTTAATTAAGCAATACTATTTTACAAGTGAAACTTTCTGCTCACCGCCTTAACGATTTCCTTAAGAAAAGCCGTCGTTGTCAATTTCAAATCACTTTACACTTTGTATTCTCGCAAAATTTGTATTCTCGCAAAACATATAACTGACTGAATTGAATAAAACGTTAAACTTAGATAGTTCGATGTCTAAAGTCTATGTCACAGTGATCCCATTGTAAAAACATTCGCTCATGTCCGAATTCTAGATGTTTCTTTCAATTTTTGGCCATTACTGGTACCGTGGCCACCACTGGTACACTTACGATAGTAGTTTACCGTATTACCGTACCTTGACTAGTATACCTACCTTTATACTTGTAATGTCGTTTTACGGAATTTAAACATGAATAACATCAGAATACCATACGATCCATTCAGGATTTTATTGATCAGCTTCCGCTTATTATCATTATTGGTATGTATAGGGTTTATCCATTGCGATAAACGGTAACAATCCAATGAGGAAGCAAGCATCATGAAGGAATTACTTATGTCAAACTAAGCTATACAAAATAATAAATAAAACAAATATTATGGAGGCCCTCTATGGTTAGGCTCCCGTGGCCTGAAAGTACAAGATTGGTCTGTCTCTCTGTGTTAAATAATAATTCTATAAATTAACACAGAATAATATTCGACTTTATACCTACGCGTTTTCCACCAGTTTTAAATCAATCTCTTCACTATCGATTGATGAAAAACGTCTGTAAATCGATTTCGTAGCTTAAAAGATCTAAGCGTGTAGGTTAGAGGGAGACGGTAGGGACAGATGGAGGGAAGCGATTGTTATATAGTTTTATAAAAAGAAAAATGAATTGTTGCCAAAGTACCTCATTACTTTAAATATCCTGGGACATATTTCACACACGGCCAATCGGATTCTAAAGTAAGCTTCAAAGTGAGCTTGTGTTATGGTAACCAGATAGCTGATATACTACATATACTATTTTTAAATGGAAATAGTTTGAAATCAAATAGGTCGTATGTAAGTATCTGGATATTTATTTATACCTACGTATACGAATGAATTAAGTGACGTCATTTATGTACCTAAGTTATTAGCATTTATTCAAAGTGTGCAAGCAATCTACTCTACGTCATCCTACTATCCAACTAATATATAAAGTTTGTGAAAATGTATGGTTGTATGTTTATTACTCTTGACGCTTAAACGACTGAAGAGATCGCGATAAAATGTTGCACAGAGTTAGATTATGTTCTAGTTTAATTTTATCTCGGGAAAATTGAAGAACGCGGGTAAAATCGCGGATAGCTACTAGTGTATATATAATGGCTTTGCCGCCTTCCTCAAACTATTCGACCATAGAGCAATCATACTATTTACCGTTGTATTATATCATCTGTGGACTTTGCACTAGTGAATAGCATGCTATAAATGTTATCTTTCGCGATTATTATGTGATAGGTAATTGTGCGGTTTTCCTCTAACACTCGATTTTTAGAATAATTTCGTTTATCAAGTAGATTTATGACGATTGTAATACTTACCTATCCTAAGGATAGAGCATTTTCGTTACAAAATGAAATGATAGGGGATTTTTTTAAGCTATTGCATAGCTTTTATCGCGGGCTCTGAGCGCGGCGACCGAATCAAGAAATTCCGTAACGAAAAAAACCTAACACATCGTCTAACATCGTTTCAGTTCGGCAGACTTCGGCACGGTGTTTGTTTGCTATCTTCTTAACTCTTTGACGTTTTGAAAAAATGGCGTTTGACATTTAAAAAAAACAAAACTCAATTTCCGTATTCGCGCGTAATTATTTTGTTTCTATTTCGTGGCAAGGGTACCACGTCATAAAGCCTAAGTATTCAAATACGTATGCACATCAGAATGCATATTATTAAAAAAAATATATGCTCAAGTATTTTTACAATGTACAAGGCGTCCTTTCTAACCTAACCTTTGTTTAAATCCAAATGTATCATTTATTTAGTACATGTAGCGGCCATTTGCATTTCTAAGCACGCGATGTTGGCGTATTGGTACAAATGTTTGTACGTTGGGCCAACATGGCAATGAAATTAGACCTTTTCTCTAAGATTTATATGAGCTAGTACTTATATATTTTTAAGCTATTGCATAGCTTTTATCGCGGGCTCTGAGCGCGGCGACCGAATCAAGAAATTCCGTAACGAAAAAAACCTAACACCCCCCACTCCGACGGGCAAGGAGGTGTGGCTTGAAGGCCGTGCATCGTCTAACGTCGTTTCAGTTCGGCAGTCTTCGACGGCGTTGTGTGCGATTAGACGTATTGTACGACTCTACGAAACTCGCACGAATCGAGACGAGCTGCTCCGAAATCGGACGAATACATAAGCTGCTTATGAGAAAGTATATAGGTGTATATGTATTTATGTACAACAGTGAATAGCTGTACTTGTAAAATTTGTGTATGAAGTGTTTTGAATATGAATGAACAAAGTGCATTTATTATTAAAATAAATAAATAAAATTATAATTGCATAAGTTGATACAAAATGCTATGCAATGCAATAGCTTTACCGCGGCAGTCCCCGAGTGCCTCACGTAATTTTTTTAATAGTTAGCCTATTACGTAATAAAGGACATAATAAATAATTATAAATATTCAGCACAAAGTAGTTAGGTATAGTATACACTATTAGGTATGCATGCAATCATGAATATTTAATGTTACTGATATATGTTAGTGTATAATAAGGTAGATTAAAAACAATACACGCAAAAAGAGTCATGCATCGCGGGCACGCTTAAAGATACTCATAGAAAAAAAAATTGTTTATTTTATAAAAAAAAGTCATTCATTGTAAACTTACCTTTTATTAAAAACAAAATTTTGTTTCAGTGATACCAGCCGGTTATAAAGTCGAAGAGATCGAGATACCGGTACCATGGGGCCACGTAGCCGGCAGATGGTGGGGATCCAGGGACCAACAACCAATCATCGCCATCCACGGCTGGCAAGATAACGCTGGCACTTGGGACAACTTAGCCCCACTACTACCCGTAACAACCTCCTTACTCTGCATAGACCTACCAGGCCATGGCCTCTCATCTTTCTACCCCAAAGGTATGATATACTACGTGTTCTGGGACGGCATAATTCTTCTCAGGCGGATCATCAAGCATTTCAAATGGAGCAACGTCATCCTTATGGGACATTCCCTAGGCGGTGCTCTAAGTTTCATGTACGCAGCATCATTTCCCGAAGACGTTGACAAAATTATCTGCATCGATATAGCCAGTCCGGCTGTAAGGGAGCCGTCTAATATGGTACAGACCACGGGTTGGGGTATCGACAAACTCCTAGAGTACGAGAATTTGAACGAAAACAAAATACCATGTTACGAGTACAACGAGATGATCGATATAGTATGTGACGCTTACAAAGGTTCAGTTTCGAGGGAGAATTGCAGGATTCTCATGAAGAGAGGAATGTCGCCGTCACCAGCCCATACGAAGAAGCATGGTTATTTCTTCAAACGCGATCCAAGATTGAAAGTGTCCGGTTTGGCGATGATGTCTATTGAAACTGCATTGGAGTACGCGAGTAAAGTCAAGTGCAAAGTCTTAAACATAAGAGCACTGCCCGGTCAGAGATGGGAAAGGCTCGATTATTATCTAAGAGTTATAGACAAGCTAAGAGAATCTACCGACGTTCATTATGTAGAGGTCGAAGGAACCCATCACGTGCAACTAGAAGCACCAGAAAATATACTAGGGTTGATAGAAGATTTTCTAGAAGTATACTAATTGATTAGCGAATTAGGCTTAATAGTTGCTATTGTGATACGAAATGTGATGAACGTGTTCGATTCAAATGATGATATAGCTGTTTCACTCTAAACATATTCCCTATTCAGTCTCGCATCGTTTGAATCGGATATTTTAATTTAAAGAATGGTAAGGAATGTCCAATATTCATAAGCGCATATTTATGTAATACCAAAGTATTATTTGTTGCAAAGTGTACTCTATGTGCGAGGACTTAAAGTCCATTGGTATATTAGTTCGTGATGTACCTGAAGGTATATTTCATTCATAGTTTATACAGTTCCATTTTGCTTTGAGTAAATATATTGTCGCTTTACTGACCTCGTTTAACAAACGTTTCCTGACTAGTGATTTTAATGCTTAGCGACAACCCGACTTTGCACGGACATCAAAGCATTGATTTTTGAATGTCTCTTACAATATTACCTATACCATATCACCAACCTGTACGATATTTCTGGCAATAAAATAAATAAATCATTGTCATATTTTGACAAATTAACACAACACTATAAACATTCCATATGACTTAGGTAATATCAATTAATGAAAACGGCATTATAATCCGTTGCGTAGTTTAAAAGATCCACGCGTACAGAGGGCGGAAAGCGACTTTTATACAATTAAGAGCAATAATCAGCTTGCAGGTTCTACTGCTGAACAATTTATATGTTTAATAGTAACCCGCCCCACCTTCTACATCACATTAAAAACCTCCAAAATTGACAGTGTTTCTCTGGCACGTATTGTATATAAAAACAAGAAAGTAAAATGCATTGTGAATACAAGTCTAAGTAAAATGGGATTGTATTAATATGAGTACAATATTCATTATGTTAATGTTAGTGCATAGTAATCACAATGAAGTCTCCTTGTCTCTTTCTAATGTGCATGAGAGAACGGGACAGAGGGCTTAATACTCATTGTTAACAAATATGAGCGTAAAGTGAACAAAAAAATCCAAATAATTTAATTATATCAGTCTGCATTATTTGTAATAACTTAAAATGTTTTAAATATGCACATAATTGAAATAATAATTGTTATATTATGGAGGTCTGGCTGGGTCAGACCTATTTATCTTTACACTCGACTTTTAATTCGATTTAGTACGAAATAATGTTTACCAAAAATAAAAAATAATTTCATATACTATCAGTTCTAGTTGGTAATTATTTTGAATATGGAAACAATATTTAAAAGGTAAAAAAATACTCCTTAATATTGCCAGATAAATAAATCGAATTAAAAATCAGTCTAAAAGTGTATTGTCTATTTATTTTTTACTTTTTTTTATACCACAAAGGTGGCAAACAGGCATACAGTCCGCCTGATGGGAAGCGGTTACCGCAGCCTATGGACGCTTGCAACACTAGGGGCGTTACTCACGCGTTGCCGACCCTGTAGAAATCTATTGTTATATAAATTTTCTCTTAATTTATTGTTTTATACCATGATTATAATTTGACCTTTAATTTAATTAGCCATTATGTTTAGGCTAGTAACTAACAATATGAAGGAGAATAGTAAATCACTGTAGCGTCACAAATTATTTAAGAAGTTTAATTTTAAAACGCGTTTGAATATTTTTTTTATTTTTATCTGTTGAATACAATAAATAATGAGCGTAACGTACAATTTTGACAACTTTTATTTAAAAAAATATTGTATAGAAATTATGAATTTGTTTTATGGTGCAAATGATGTAACAAAGTCTTTGTTTAAAACAATAATAACGTTTTTAACATACTGAACCGTGACTAACGATCGGATTTTTTTGCGTTATGTGCCTAAATAAATAAAAATATCACATTTCGCTCATGTAAATTCAACTTTGCCTCTATTGAAATAAAGTTGTAATTTCTTTGCGGTCTGCATTCATGGGTTGAATATGTATGTATTACTTTGTTAATCACGTAATAAAAGCATGACCAAATAAACGTGTATTAGGCAGTTGTCCCACCAACGACGAGAAAACGACTAATTTATCGGCTATTTTCTCGCTCAAGAAACGTACAGTAGATATACTTTCTGTGTGAACAAAAGAGATGCATATACAAACAGTTAATCGCTGACTGTTCACACTGCCGGCGAGCACTCGCTTCACTAGTTTGTCGCTACTTTTACACAAATATCGGAACTACGCACTCGCTCCCCGCGTCTCGCTAACTCGTTTCTAGTTCTAGCTCTACTCGTTACTCGTTGCCGGTGAGACAAGTGCCTTAAGTTATATTTTTACTTTGGTTACGTAGAAAAATCCATATTTTTCCATAGATAAGTAGATATTTAAAAAAAAATGCACTACATTATGAAATAAGCGACACGGGTTGTAAGCACCACAATTTATTTTGATAAATTATATAGTAATACATAATTATCTTTTATATTATAAAAAATATTAATTTCGGCCTTCAATAAATCATAGATCCTGGATTGTTGCTATTTTTTTTCGCAAGTCCTTAAACAGGTACCAGAGAGGCAGTTTTCAAAGTCTTGTATATATTCGATCTGAAACAAAAACAGGTTTTGATAAGTTACTAATATTAAAACGTGAATGGTATGAATGTTTGTTAATCTTTCACGTCAGAATTGCTGAAGGGATCTGGATAAAGTTTGGCACAGAGTTAGAATATGTACTGGATACGCAGACTACTTTTAAAGACCCAAAATACATAAACAGATGCCTCCATGCGCACAGATATTGTTCCTGGGTAGGAATTGAATCCAGACAGCTGGATTTAATGTCAGGGTAACAAGACAACTGATCAGTCCAATTCGCTATGGCGCCTAATATGTTTAACATTTTAAAGGCTAATTCAGAAAAACGACAAATTTCACACATAAATACGAAAATAAAAACCAAATGGTTGTTCAATTAACGGTTTTTACATGACAATGACAAGCTGAATGTTTAACAAACGATATGAATAAGCGAATAATATTGTTAAAGTATATACAGAAACATAAAGACTCGAATTGAGGGCGCCACTTGTACAATGTATAATTTCTTAATGAAATGCTTGTAATATTTTAGTTCCTAATTCTGCCGCAATATGGGCTTTTTGTATATTTCTGGTTGGGCTATTATAAAGGTTCTAGTGTGAATTGTTGCGAGAAGAAAACGCGTAGGTACTATTCGATTGCTGTCCCATGTTTCTTGTTAATCCTTTCAACGTCATGTGGAAAAAACCATTTCATCTATTCTAACAAACTGTATCTGTATAATATGAGGAGAATATATCTGGTAAGTGTTTATATTTCTGTGTTTGGAAGGAAATTTAGGGATTTTCTAGGCTGGAGTGAATAGCTTTCTTCTGGGCAAGCTTGCTTCATCCAGTTTTGGCAACGTCTTGTATAGACGGGTTAGAGACCAAATGCAAGCCCATCAGTAATAAAAAAAAGTATCATAGATATTTCTAGCAGATCTTTTTTAGTTATTGTATTTAGTGCATCAATTTAAATACACGCAAAAACATTCACCGAAATTCTAACCGAATAAATTAATTTCGGTCTGCATTTTAGTTCTACATTACCATGTTTACATACATTGTTTTATTCAAATACCTCGTGAGTTTGTTCACATTGTTTATTGCAAATTAGGCCTTATGGTTTGTTAATATTCTAACCGACTTCCCTACTTTCCATAATTGAATTTATTTACTTCAATATATTGCTATAAATATTTTTAACTCGAGGTTACATAAATATAAATATCCTGGGACATTTATCACACACGGCCAATCTGATTCCAAACTAAGCAGAGCTTGTGATATGGTAACCAGATAGCTGTTATACTATACTACATAATTATACTACTTTTAAATACATTCTTATATAGACATCCAGACACAGGACTAATAGACATATTCATGCAAACAAATATTTGTCCTGGGTGGGATTCGAACCCACGACCCACGGCTTGAGAGTCAGGGTCACTAACCACAAAGCCAACCGGGCTGTCTCTAAACATGACTCTAAGCATAGCAGAATTTGTACTACGGTGGGTTTCATTATCAGCTCATATAAGTCTCCATTGGAGGACCACGAGCTTCTCCTAACTTCCGGGAGGGCTAGGGTATAGTCCACCACGAGATTCCAGACAGACACCTTCCTTCACCGAAAGCCATTGATAATACATACACAAACTCAGAGGGATCAGTTGCTTCTGCTCCTAAAATGTTCGTAACAGTCTAAATGAGGTCCAAAAAGTAATATAAAAGAAAGTGGATACCTCTGAAAGGTGTGTGAAACCGCGGGCGATAGCTATTTGATTTATATAGTACCAAATTTCATTTAAATCGGTTAAGTAGTTTTAGCGTGAAAGCGAGACAGACAGACAGAGTTACTTTTACATTTATAATATTAGTATAGATACTCACATTTAAGGTATTCTCCTTATGCGTCCTACAGGAAACCGTTAGCTGCTTTCCAATTGCATTCTGAGTAACCAGCTTATCGTTTATGCCTCGCCATATAGTACTTGCTGATTTCAGGATATTCATATTGCCGAATATGTAGAAACCTGAAAAAACATATTTTTTAGGGACCGATCAAGTATAACATAAGCACTATGGGGGGCGGAGGAGTCTTTGCTTTGTTTATTTTTAATGACAGGGGGGGTAAGGGGTCCTAGACGATGATTACGTCATCGGTAGTCATTTACTTTTTTACACATATGGCAACCCACACATTGTCTTTGCTTGAAAACGAATCACATTTTCGAGACTTCCCACAAATAATGCATACGTTTAGGCACTAGCTTAGAACATTAAATTGAAAAATGTTTATGTAAGCATGGGGGAGGGGGGTAAGAGCTTTGCTTACTTTTGCTGACAACCGGGATGGGGAAGTAAATTATTGTAATAAATCTGTTTACGGAATAGCTTTAGCGGGGGTTTAAGTCATAGTCCACCACGCGGGCCTATTTCGCACTTCACCGAGGAGTTCGAGCCTCCCCTAACATCGAGGGGGTTTAGGCCATAGTCCACCACGCGGGCTTAGTGCGGATTGGCGGACTTCACATGATTTTAATTGTGACATCTTGGGCATGGAGGTTACGATGTTTTCTTTCACCGAAAGCCTGTGGTACAAATCTGTAAGTAAGGGAACCTCCACAAAAGAAGTAGGGTTATGTATTTTGTAAGTTTTACCGCTGATATAGATAATATACATACCTTCCTTAGCACGCGACAAAGCCACGCATATTCTGTTGGGGGCAGCCAAGAAACCAATTCTTCCATCTCTGTTACTCCTCACAAGTGATAATATAACTATCCTGCTCTCCTCGCCTTGATAATTATCTACTGCGGTGATTTTTATATCGCGCAACGAATCATATTTTTTGCTTAACTGGAAATAAGTATAGAAGAAATAAATATCCTGGGACATTTTACAGACAAAGATAATTTGATTTTAAATTAAGCAGAGCTTGTGCTATAGTAACCAGGTAGCTGATATACTACATATATTACTTTTTAAATACCTACATACTTATAAATATTTATATTCAGACACAGAACAAATAGTCATATCCATACAAATGCATACAAATGTTTGTCCTGGATAGGATTCAAACCCACGACTGACGGCTTGAAAGTCAAATACAAAAAAAAAACTGTTTTATGAAATTTTAGTTTTGTTGGTAACTGAATGATAATATCTGTGTTCTAGCTCCCTGCGTTTTCACCCGCGTCCCCGAGGACTTAATTTACCAGGATAAAAAGTAGCCTATGTGTTATGTTATTCCAGAACATATTCCCAGTGCCAAATTTCAAGCAGATCCCTTCAGCCGTTTAAGCGTGAAAGAGTGACAAATATCCTTACAAACTTTCACATTAAATTTATAATATTTGTAGGATATAGAATAAAACACCGGACTTTTGTACAAAATTGAGAGTCGCGTACGGAAAGCAACAGTACGTTGAAAGTGCAAAGGGCGACTGACTCGTCTTAAAAAATTATAAAACAACCGACATAAAAATTAAGTTACTTGCCGTACGTACCCACAAATAATATTATTTATTTTGTTCTAATTATTTTCGATAGATGGCGTTACACGTTCTCGTAAAAATAACCAAAATGCATTTATTCCTAATTAAACGTGTAAAATAAACATATGTATAAAAAACAAAAATACATAATTAAATTCATGAAAGAAAAAAAAATACCCGCCGAATTGAGAACCTCCTCCTTCTTTTTGGGAAGTCGGTTAATAAATGTGTCGCCTACAATATTAATAAAGTGTACCTGTTTAATCAGAGAAACTTGTCCATTATAAGTTGATAGTATGGTCACTTCCTCACTTGTATAGTCCATTTGTCGCAAGTAATTAGCGAGGGCAACACACCACTTCGCCTCCAGTGTGTTCTTGTGACTCCAACTGTCTTCTAGACCCTGGAAATTATAATTACATATTTTAGTAATTATATTGATTATGTATCAAGAGATATATAATAGCCTATATAGGACATGAAATAAATTTAATTTAAGAACATTCTCATTACTAAATCAAACACAATAAATAAGTTAAGTTTTCAATGTTTATAGTTTTTGATTAATATCATTTGTAATTAATAGATATGTTTATAAGTTACAATTCAGATCTAAATATCGTTGGTCATATTATGTTTATGTATTTTAATAAATAATTTAAGTTACGCATATCGGAGTATCTTTGAGCATCTTAGTGTACTTTCTCTAAATGTTTAAAAATGCTAAAAAATCTATTCCTGTTTGTACATAAAGCTATTAGTTTTGGTAAGAAATTTATTTTTATCTTTTTTACTTACAATGTAAACCCTTTTGTTCTTAAAAAAAAAAAACAAAATTCTGGTGTTGCCAGCGTTCATAGGCTACGGTAACCGCTGGCCATCAGATACCTTAGGACAGATTGTGATACAAAAAAAACCAAACCAACCTCAGAATCCTCCAAAACATCGTGGGCAAAAAAATACAGATTATCCTTCATTCCCCTAACATCCTGGTATCCGTATACACTAGGGTGACAATCTAACTTGTCGTATATAGTTGGGACTATTAATTGTAAGAATTGCTTGCGCATGCGCCTCTGGATTGTGAGAGTGTGTGCGTGAACACCGTTGTTTAACATGCGCTCGAATAGAGACACCTCTAGGTTATAGTCTCTGGCTAGTCTGTAGTGAGCGGCTGTGGGTCGGAGTTGTCTATGGTCACCTGTCAAAAATAAGTTTATAAGTAGCTCCACGCAATTAAATCTTCAAAAATGACTTAAATCTAGAATTCATCCGGGAATTTATACACACTAGTGGCTTTTCGAATCGGTTTTAAGATTTATTCAAGGATAAAAGTAGCCTTAGTGTTATTATAGGTTTAAAACTATCTGAGATTTGAATATTTTCTAAATCAGTTCTGTAGTATTTGCGTTAAATAGAAGGTAACAAACATAGCCCAAAAACTTTCGCAACTATAATATTCGGCCGGATCTAGGGGGGGGGGGGCAAGCCGGGGCCCAAGCCCCGGGCGGCAAGGTCAGAGGGGCGGCAAATTCACAGTTTACAGACATATGGACAACTTTAACCATAGAAAAAATTATAGTACAAGTACAGGGGGCGGCATTATTCAGTTTTTGCCCCGCCTAAAAAAAATTGAAGATTCGGGGCTGCTCCTTAGTACATGCATAGTTTTTGTTTCATAATAATTGAATTGAATAATGGTTAATAACCGCGATCAGAATACTAATTAGTAATAGATATATCTAGGTAATCATAGTTTTTGAGTTTATTCATTACTAAAATACAAATTTTTCCTCATTATGAAGTTCATACTGGATTATTTACGTATAATATGACAAAAATCGAAAAGTTAATAAATAATATTACCAATAAGTATGAGATGTTGACAGCGATGCGTTAAAGAGGCAACTATATGAGCTTCCAATACTTCCGCCGCTTCTTCCACGATCACTGAAACGGTATAAAATAATAATTACATGCATAATTTACTATAATAACTATATAGTCTGTGAAATTAATTCCATTTAATTTGAATAAAAAACATTTTTCATTTACATACTATCATTTTTAATAAAAATCTTATTATTTGATATTAGTGGGCGATAAAGGGCAGCTCAATAAATAGCTTTAACCAGTAGTACAGTACATATTCCCAAATTAATAATGCACATGCAGATCTATCGCTATCCTCTTCCGACGCTCGTATGTCCCCATTATTAATTTGGGAATACTGTACTAGCTTCAGCAGCGGCCTTCATAAGTTCCCTTTTAAACTTAACAAATTTTATTAAATTTTGAATCTCATTCTTTAGTTAAAATACCTATAGGTGATAGCAGTTTGTTCATAAGGTCATGTCTCCGCGCCGCCGCGCTGGTGGTAACACCGACCACCCGCACCGTCCTCATCACTTCACCGTCTATCAGTGTTGCCACTTCATTCAACTCTTCACTCACTTTATTGTGTTGCTCCTGTTAAATATTCAATTTTTATCTGTAGATTGTAATTATGATAACTTAGTTATAAAAATAGGTATGGTGTTTGTTATAAGTAAATATAAATAAGTAAAAGAAAAATGTTTCATTAAATAAAAAAATATATCAATATATCAATGATCAATATGGAACTCAAAGACAACTAGATAACTGGCATTCCTTTCAACCTAATCTAATCCCAAATTACCTCCTAATATTATAAATGCTATGCAATTATGAAAAAAAATTGGTTTACACATTTATTTAATACTAGCTGCCTCCGCGCGGTTTTACCCGCGTAGTTCCCGTTCCCGTGGGAATACAGGGATAAAATATAGTCTATGTTACTCGGGGATAATGTAGCTTTCCAAAGGTGAAAGAATTTTTGAAATCGGTCCAGTAGTTTCGGAGCCTATTCATTACAAACAAACAAACAAACAAATCTTTCCTCTTTATAATATTAGTATAGAAATCTTCGAGATCTATCATATACCTACATCTAACAATCAGTGAACTCAAATTGCACATTGTGCAACGGGCTGTATAAAATTCACTTACCAGTAACTTATTCATTTTCTTCATCAGTTCATTCTTAATAGCACCAACAGCTGAATTGTATACTAACCATCTTTGTTCAGGAGTTAAATTATATAGGTTTTTAACCATTTGTAGGTCTATTGGGTTTTCATTTAGACATAAAGCCATATTTCTCTGAAATTTTAACAACATACATATTTTCATCTTCATAAAGATTAATTATACTGAGTACTACTCTCTAGGTATATATATAACTTATCCTAATAATAATACGTAAATAAATATCCTGGGTCATTTTTCACACACGGCAAATATGATTCCAAACTTAGCAGAGCTTGTGCTTTGTTACCAGATAGCACAACCAACAACAGACACAGAACAAACAGACATATTCATGCATACAAATGTTGGTATTTGGTGGAATGCGAACCCACGACCGCTTGAAAGTCAGGATCACCAACCACAAACCCAACCGGTCTGTCAAAATGGAGTTACCAATGTTCTTATTAATATCAATAAATACTATAGGAATAAAATTCTGTACATTTAAACAAACAATAAATTTGTCAAACATTGTCTTACCTTAAAGCATTTCAACCTCTGCCTAACCTTATTTATCTGAAGCTCAAATTTATCCGTCATTTTCTGTCCTTCTAAATGATCATCATTAATGTCTTTAACATACTTTAAACTATTTATCATAGAATCTATTTCTTTTTGCGCCCATTGTTCAGAGAAACAAGACTCTAATTCTGTTTCATTACAGTCGTCTAATTGTTTCTCCCAATCATCTTCTTCTTCTCCCTCCTTCTCAATTTCAGAATTCCCCAATTCTTCTAGATGACCAAAAAGCCATTTCAATATTGGATCTTCATTTGAAGTTGCCAGTTCAAAATTTTTGTCCCCAATTTTAAGATGGGGCTTAATATTTTTGTAGGATAGCAACTCCTTTTCACTCTTCTCAATCTCGCTTTGAACTTCTGTCATTTCTTTGAAAATCTTCTCCAACTCTGATCTCTTACTCGCGTACAAGTAAGAATACTTACATTTGATCTTCATTCTCATATTATTTAGGCTATACGGTTCTAAAACTTCACTTTTACTTTGACTACCCAACCTTATAACACTGTTTGTTACACCTAAAACTCCTTCTAAGAATTGATCTAAGGCGTGATTCGTGTAACATATTACCAGCATAGGAGTACCTTCTAGGGATAGATTTTTAAGTAATGTTGAAGCGATTTTGACACCCATAAACGTTTTACCAGTGCCAGGTGGGCCTTGTATTACGGCGAATTCTCTAGTTAGTGCAAATTTAAATGCTTCCATTTGTGAATGATCGAAACCGAAGGTATTTATGGGCCATTGTTGGGTGTCTAAAACAGGAAATGGTATTTCCTCATCTGTTTCGGTTTCAGTGATAGTGTATATTGTTTCTGATGATAAGTATGCTGGTGGGCGAGTTTCAGGCTGAAATATTTGATGGCAAAGATGTTAAAGGTTGGATGATAAAAGGGTTGATTATTGCTTGATACAAATCTCGACAATCATTTAATGTAATAAGTAAAGCATGGTAGTCATAACATAAAAGTATTAATGAGTGAAAATATGAAAACATATAGGTACATAGTGATATATAGAATGAAATAGATGTATATTATAAGAATAAAGGTTCATTTTTCTGTAGCAATTTGATTTGCAAATGTTTTATGTATTTATTATTAAACTAGCTGCCTCCCCGCGGTTTTACCCGCGTAGTTCCCGTTCCCGTGGGAATACAGGGATAAAATATAGCCTATGTTACTCGGGGATAATGTAGCTTTCCAAAGGTGAAAGAATTTTTGAAATCGGTCCGGTAGTTTCGGAGCCTATTCATTACAAACAAACAAACAAATCTTTCCTCTTTATAATATTAGTATAGATTACACAAAAATATTGTAAGGTACCTGAACATCAACTATGTACTTCCTCATCGGTAAATCATCAATATTGGAGTTCTGTAAAACCTTTAACACTCTATGATAAGGTTCAAAGAACACCTCACTTTCCACCATTAGGTAGGGTTCAGAGAATATATTATTCGAGACCGGATTTTGGAATGACACTGCTACCTGTAAAATGTAAAAAAACACATTATTTTAAAAGTATACTAATATTATTAAGTGGTTAAGTTCGGATAATGCTTATAATCGGATCAAAAAAGAAACTAAGACAAAGGCACAGCAATACTTATTATAAGTAAATAACTTTTATTTAATTTAAATATTAAATCATGATAAAATAGTTGAGCTTTACACTTTCATCCTAAAATTCTTATCATACATAAGTACCTACCTACTTACTTATACAAGACAATATTTAGAGCTTTTCAAGCACACAATAGGCCGAAATCAGTTAAGTTAATCACGCTGTATGAAGCAACATTTTGAACCGAGCATTGAGTGACTATTCTTAAGTGCTTGCAAGAGCCTATTTGAATACAAAAATATTGCATATTACTCCTTCTGGGGTAATCGGGTAAAATATGTACTTACATAGCCTTCATTAAGTAAATGCATATTAGAATCCAGTACAGTAGCGCACAAAATTGTCTCAAAGTTATCACTTGTGAACAGCAGAAGAGATCCAAACATGAGTTGATTGTTGTATGCATATTTCATGGAGTCAATGAGACCGTGGTTTATGCGTTCCTTCCACGCTATATCGACGAGGTATCCCACCTTATTATTGCTCACATATGTACGGATTATGCGCACTTTTGGATAGACCCTGTAGAAATTAATAGTAGCAGTTAACTTTCATAATATTCGTTGTCAAATATTTAGAGAAATAATTAGGAAATTATAACAGTAGGTAGGTAGGTATATGTAATTTATTATGCTCTACAAAATTGGTTTAAATAACAATTAAGTTAGAATTTTTCTAAGATATTTAGGACAGCAGTTATTTTGTCTTTAATCTAGGGTAGAAATATAAAGTATACAATTGTATGAAAGTATGATCATAAATTAAAGTACAGCCAAACATACCTGATGTTTTCATGTCTTCTCTTAGAGGGATTTTGCATATATTTGCCTGTAATGATAAATTAAAATTAATAACACTTAATCATTTGTATCAGTAAAATAGTGTTGATTGCTGCAGTTATTCAATGTAGTGACGATACCGTTTAAAATTTACTGAATAATGTTTATTGCAGTATACATGATATTATCAGATATATTTAAATTTCCTTGCCGAGAAAAACTGGTTGCCCACCCCTGATTGGTACTTACTATGTTATGCATGTCGATAAAGCTAATTTTAAAGTAAAAAAATATACTTAAATTAAACATGTAAAAACACTGTGGAAGTGAAAGCCAAATAATATAAATGTTTACCAACATATTCCTTCACGCAATGGCCCAAAGCAGTCTTCTCGCAGCAACTTAAATTGTATGTCTAAATAGTGTTCCACACTTGGGTAAGCACCATTGATAATGTTAGGTTTGATATCAAGCATAGCCTTGCCGAGTAGATCATCTCTTGTCGGGAAGATATGGAGATTCTTGAAGTTGTTAGGATCTGTGTTATGTGACATTTTCATTGCCTGGCCTTCAGTAATGTCCTGTAATTTTAAATATACATTTTGATTAATGTATTTGCACTCAAATACATAAATATTAGAAGGATTAGTAGGAATTTGTGAGACGTCATTCAGGAAATAAATGGCTTGGAGAGTATTTATGAATGAGTGTAAGAGATAGATGAATCAAATATTTTATACAAACCATTATTTCCCTATAGAAGTAATGAATATTGGTACTTCTATCCTGATAGATATAACTATATATTAATTGATTTATACTTAATAAGCCAACAAACAGTTAGTTTATCACTGCTCTAAATTAATTATCTAGTTGTCATTATTTATGAATAAAAATTAAAGTAAATAAACAAAACCAACCTCTTTATTCATCAACTTCTCTACCTTTGACTTCAATTCAATAGTTCTCTCAAAGAAACAATCACTAAAAGTTTCAGTATGTTCCTCGCGGACACCCAAGGCACTCACTTCTACTATATCCAACAAATCACACAAATCTTTTAAATTATCTGAGCTATTATCTCCAAATATAATAATACCTTCACAAAGGTCCAATACTTTCATATAAAAAGATTCAACGTCATCCCATAAATACGAATTCATTCTTTTTTCAACTATTTTGACAGAGGGCAACTCACTTAAATAGTTTTTTAATGTTATCAAAAAGTTCGAATTTGGAATTCGTGTTCTCAAAAGAGATCCAATTTTGGACTTTTCACCAGGCTCTATAGTTTGGTATATAGCTGCCAATATTTTCACGATCAAGACAATGTAGTCTCCTTTTAATTCCACGTCGAAGAGATTCCAAAATCCTGGTCTGTGAGAAACTTCTAGGGTAAGGATCGGAGGTTTTAAATGAGAAATATCGAGGAGTCTCTTAAAACCGATTGGTTTCTTTTCTGTATATACCGGTTTTGGTGTTTCTTGAGGTTCTGGCTGGTCTTCGTCAGCGAATTGTGAGGATGAGGCTGGGCGCGTGTCCTCAATCAGAGTGCCATCAAACCAATCTATTCTTAGTGATGACATTGTGCCGTCGCTCATTTTTAAAACGCTTTGTAAAATCCTTATTAAAACAATCTTTTTCTGTTATAGAATTGTTAAATTCACTAAAACTACAAGAACGAAAAAATACAAGATGTTTACGCCGATCAGCTGTTCTGCTTGTTTGTCGCTGTCAATGTCAATCTTAGCAATGTCAAAAAAAAACACAGGTACATAATTTCCGACATATACGATTCATTCGAAACGCGCTTTACATATTTTTACCTATTTCAATTCGATTAAACCCTCTTTTTTCTATTTGTTTGTGGTCATACCCTCAAGCTCTATTGCATGTTAGGCGGGAATTTCAAAGCGAAGAAGTCAGAATTTTTGTTACGATACTTTTCTGTCTTAAGATTTAGTTAATTTGTGATAGTTTTATTTATTTTACAAATTCATTGCGGAGAAATTATTTATTATAGTAGACGACGTACTTGAACTACATAAACATAGTTACCGTTAACCGTGAGTGAAAAATGTCGCAGGAAATTTATATTTTAGTAATCACTTATGTTATTATTATTGCTGTCTTGAAATTGAAAAATAATTAAGTAAATCACCATCGAAAAAATAAAAATGTCTAATCATCATAATGCTCATATGACATTCCCTGTATGGAAATGTATATTTCTTTAAAAAATAAGCTAACGTAGTCTACATATAGTGTAGACACCTAGGTATGTAGGCGTAAAATTTCTTTATTAGGCGTCGTTAAAAAACTCCTTGTTGCTTAAGAGGGGTTTTTACGCCTAGAGCCTGTACAAGTGCTCTTATTTATCGTTTACTGCCGAATAAACAGTAAAATGTGTGTAAAAATTAAGGTAAATAGGAATCTTAACCTAGTTATTTTTTTTCATGAAATTGCGGAGGCTGGCTATTTTTTTGCTTGCTGCCGTCACCCGGTTTTACCCAAATTTCTGAGCGATATACAAGTCAGTCAGGAATATAACATCCAAATTTTAATATTGAGATTCGGTTAAGTTTTCCTAGCATTAAAAACATTTTTAAGTAAGTATTTGATAGATTAGTTCCATTGAAAAAACTCATCTATTAATGTGGCTAGATTGATTGTAAGTTAATATTTCAAAAAATATAATTAATATACATATATTGAACTACGATGAATGAAAAAAAATGGCTAATGCCTACCTTGTATCAATCGATTCCCAAATGCTTTAAGTAAGTTGGTAAATGAAAAAGTAAATAAATACATCCAGTTTCCGATATAAAAGCAGAAGTGATAGCAACAATGGCTCTACCTACTTGGCAAACCTCCAATGCTATTGAAAAGCCTACATTTTCAAGCAATCGGGGTAAAATATATGGTGACATCAAAAAATGCCGCGGCTCGGCAATATATTTTTCAACTGGTAATTTTTTGGCGAAATACCCCTGACTCCTTGACCCATATATGGAATTTATCACTGCAATATGTTTTATTGATGAAGGTGTCGAAAAACAGTCGTGGAGTCGTTGTTATACTAATGATGCCTATCTTTCATGTATAACTTATCAATAGCAAGTAAATAAAATAAATTAAAAATCTACACTAATATTATAAAGAGGAAAATCTTGTATTTTTGTGTGTTCATTTGTAATAAAAAAACTCAAAAAATAATGTGCCGATTTAAATAAAAACCATAATTGGAAAGCTACATTATCAGAGAGTAACATAGGCTATATTTTATGCCTGTATTCCCACGGGACGGGAACTACGCGAATGATACCGCGCCGAGGCAGCTAATATTAGGTATATAAATGAAATCGATGGGGGAGGCCAATATTCTGCAGTGGACGTCCTATGGCTGATATGATGATGATCATGATATAATATAGCTAACCTAGCTCGTCTTTAGATTGCGGTAGAAATAGAAAGGAGCTGCAATGGTGACACTTGACGAATACGGTATCTACCAATATGACATGAAATATCTAGGACTTATTTTCATTTTTTTGTGAACGAGTCTTCAAACTCTTAACATCTTCTACCTTAAACTATTACTTACCGTTTAAATTTGATACTTTATGAGTCATTTTGTTAGTTTTCATAGTACTAGATATACTTTATTATTTACATTTAAAAGCATTGACGGATTTCCCGAGGCGGTATATATGGAACAGGGGATATAAAATGCATCCTTAAGACCCAAGTTTATAGCCTAGATATTGGTTTACTATAGCTTTTACCGGTTTATTGGATATGGAAGATGCATTACGGTTACTTGTCTGAAGTTACTTGAAGTCTTCAAACTTATGTTGTTCGTGAGTAAGATATCTTCAGATATTTATTTAGATAGCTACCTAAGTGTTTCTCGAAGACTTAGGAATAACAACAATACTTTATTTATAACTAATTAAGTATAAAATAAAGTAATCCTATTAAAAATAGAATGGGTTACTACCTATAGGCACCTATAGTACGCAAGTATTAACACCACTGTAATCTATCATGGTAGAACCGCAGAATAAAATAGTTACTATGTTATCAATCAGGGTGAAAAAAATAGAAAAAATAGAAGAATTGAAAATACTAATGATCTCCGGAAAGTTGATATTAAGTACCTACATATTATTTAAATATGGAACCATAAACAAAATAGGGTTTAAATAGAGTAACGTATAATATGTATTAGTAGAAAATAGATTGTTCATCTACCATACAATAGGGTGCGCCTGTCTCTACAGATACAAAACAATGGCGGCTTTGCCATGCTATTGGCACTTCTATTTATTGTTCCCACGCGACGTGACATGTGTGCTTCCTTCAATCACGTGTGGTGTTGCGCGTCACGTGATTTATTTTAGGGATGGCAACCCCAAGGAACCAGATGGCAACCAATATTTTAAGTGTCATGCACATCGTGGTCATTTTTGACAGTTGAAAAAGATGGTCACGGTTTTATCGACGGTATTTTGATGCGAGGACTTAATTTACCGAGATAATAAGTATCATATTTGTTAATTGGTAACATATTCTAACTCTTTGCCAAATTTTATCCATATCCCTTCAGGCTTTCTCGCAGACTTTCGCATTTAGTTTAGTAGGATTATGCTTTAACAATCTAGGTTTTTAACTATTTTAGACTAGCCGCCGTCGGGCGGTTTTACCCGCGTAGTTCCGGTTTCCGTAGGAATAGGTACGGGGATGAAATATAGCCTATGTTATTTATGAATAACGTAGCTTTCTATTAATGAAAGAATTGTGTAGATCGGTTCTGTAGTTTCGGAGCCTATTCGTTACAAACAAACACACCTTTCCTCTTTATAATATTAGTAGGTATAGATTACCTAGGTGCAAAGCCTAATCAAGGCATTATCACCTTCGGGTAACCTAAATGTCAACTGTTCATTGTATAGTTAGGAGCTTAGTTTCTTGATTCCCTGGGATAATCCTGGGAAATTCGACCTAATAAGTTAGGGAAAGTTCTCACGGGAAATAATGGGTTGGCTGAGACACGGGTTGATGGAAGCAAGTTAATGTATCGATTTCCCTGATTAATCTAGCCGTGAGTTAGGTATTATGGGGTGACCATAATATTATAAAAATGTAGGACAACATTTCTTAATGTTTAAATTTAACAAGATTAATTTTATTTAAAACTTTGCTATGTGTTTTTGTCGAAATACTTAATAGCCACACATAAACTGCTTAATATATTATTTCTTTTGGTGTCATTCGATGTCCTGAATTGCGCATTTTTTTTTGAGTTTAATTCCCATCCAGCAAAATATTTGATTACTTTGACATATTTGATTGAATTCTTGTTGTAACAAAATAAACAGACCGAGATATTGTCTGTAATTTCAGGAGTCATTATTGAATATATTATATGGTTTTATAGCACAAGTCCTATATAACGATTGTGTACCTAGATATGTAATTTGTAGGTACCTATAGCTAAAAAAAAAACAAAACAAAACACAAATTGTCTTGAAAGACAAAGTCTCCGAAAACCTAATAATAAATTAAATAACGCAATAATCACACAAAACAAAATATTCTGTGGAATTCTTTATTAAATTAAAATAGAATTTCAAACAAAAGATTGTGTCCTATTAAAAATACACAGCGTTCTTTGTCTTTCAGTCCCAGAATTCCGAGATTAGCATATTATGTAATATGGACATAAGGTTGGACCTTTTGGGGCCTCTGGTCTTACATAATTTAGGCCGGGTTGTTTGCAAAATTGTCCCCTAACTATAATTACGATTTAATCTCGCAAATTAGTAATAAGTGCTTACGTAGGTAATAACTTTGTAGCAGAGGCAAACATTTTTATTTTGAGGTTTTGTTCGAGTCTCATATTTCGATAAAAAATAGAATCATATATTTTAAATTCAAATCACGATTTTATTAAAAAAAAATCTCAGTTGGACTCAATTTTGATCAACACTGGGTGGATAGTCATCCGTCAATGTCGGCCACTCGACAGCGGATTCGATATTCAATTTTTTTTTTTTTCATTTACGTTTCGTTTATGCTAATTAATAAAAACAGTATCCAGTGATCCATCAATAAATTCAACAGACATTTAAAATGTATGCAACGGGTAATTGATCAATATTTTTAATGACAATGATAAAAATAAACTACCATAGATATCTAAATATAAATTGAAAATTTAATCACCCCCAAATTCGTCAATATAATAAAATACAAGTGATGTTCAACGGCTGAAACGTTTTTCTTGACAGCTTTCCAACAGAGAATACCGCGCCAAATGGTCCATTAATTTGAGAGCTAGGCATTAGCTGACTCAGACAGATAGACAGACACGTCAAACTTCCGACTTATACTAACCAGATACTCTTTATGGGTTATATATGTACTCATAATCAATCACACGTATTACGCCTGCTAAATATCAACAAAATAATAAGCATAATAAAAAAGCACACATTAGCTTATAAAATAAAGCAGGAAATATTAAGTGTTGTGTCCACAAAGCTTGTTTTTGCATCGGACGGTACGTAAACGTGGAGCTACGTACTGAGTGTGCACAAGAGGCTTTTAGAGGCCATTGTGTTACTAGCGCATATGAATAGAGTTGTGAATTTATAGCTTATTCCTTTGTTGTTGTATTAAACTTAATTTTGTTCGCGTTCCGCATGGAATTTTTGGTGAATTTTCCAATTTGATCTGTTCAGTTTGAGATACTAAATATGTTTGTTCTTATTTTAAAGGTATATTTCAAATGGTATATATCCTTTATTTATTTATTATGATTTTATACGAATGCTTAATAAGTAACTTATGTAAAGGCCTCGCTCACTTAAATGATCTAGCTGACAGGTATATAAATAAAATCGTCAGCGAATAGTATTTGAAACTCCAATTTTTTTTAAAACACATAAGTCTATCTATGCTTCGACGAAAAGTCAATCTAAAGTGATTTTTTATAAAAGTCATGTCATGTTTGATAGACCGTAAAACTTATAAATATGTTCAAAGGTCACGAGACTTTTTATGTTACTTTCTTGGAAACTACTTTGGTTAAGTTAATATGAACAGTTACTAATATACTAAAGTTTAATACTACCTTTATGCAACGAGCGACTAAAACTCATAAGTTATCAATAACTGAATTTTTTCATCCAAATCTATAGGTATATATAAAACTAAGTCTGTCTGAATGCGATGAACACAAACACTACTGAATAGATTTTCAAGCGGTTTTCACCAAATTACGGAGTATTTCATTGGGGGTTGGCGCTGGCGGGCAGAACGAAGTCTGCCGGGTACGTTAGTATGTTAAGTATATGTTGTAATTTATACAATAGTAAACCGCTTTTAGCAGCGTATGATTAAATTATTTATTTGTATAAATGCCCAAAGAAAAAAAAAACTCCTGCACTATTTGTTGCGGCCTATAACCCCAATTTACACACACGTCGTTGGAAACTTGAATGCTATTAATTTTTTAAATACAAACATATTTTCTGTCTTTTCAAAATTAAGTTTGCCTTATCTAAAAAAAAAGAAGAGTCTTTGGTTGCTCAAACTCTGCATTTTTTTCAATACAGAGTAAATATTAACTGTGCTTAGTTTTAAAACACCTTCATTGCATAAAATTTTCAGTCACAAAAAAATTAATTTGCCTTTCTAGAAAAAGGATAATGTAAATATGCACGTGGTTTAACTTTGTGTTGAAAAAGTGTAGTCGGCTATTATTCGTTTTGCATTAAAATGTTAATATATCTCCACCCTCGGTGCTGCCTTTTGAAAATTCAAAAAACATACCAAAAAGAGAAAGTTTTGCAAATAACTGATTTAAATTAAATTACTTTAAATACACCATCTTTTTGTTTTATTTTGCACTTAGTGTTGGCTCAGATAATTCAGTAAAACTAGTCGCTCCCCTCGGTTTCGCCCGCCTTCCCGAGGGACCTTAAGTTTTCCCGGGATTAAAAGTATGTTACATCATGTTTTAAACTATCTGTGTTCCAAATTTAATCTAAATCCGTTCTAATCTAAATCGCGGTTTTTGCCATACCTACCTCCATACCTACTCACAAACTTTTACAGTTTTGGCAGCTTTTTACTGCAGGAAAATAGAGCTTTCTGAATAAGAGGGGATTTTCTGCTATATAGCTACCTATATCTTTCTGCACCTTGTATTTAACTAAGCTAAAAGGGACCCAACCTAATACTTTTCTTCCACTGTCATATACAAATAGCTATGACTTTCATATTTCCGTGTAAATACCTACCTTTACAAGCCCTCGACTCCATTCCACATACGTGTTTGGGTTCTATAAATAAGTCCTTCATCCCTTTACCGACATACCGACGAAGTTCCTACCTATCTTGTTAGTATTTCATACATTCGTTCTATTAATAAACTGTCACTCCTTTTATAACTATATAGCTGCCTCCCCGCGGTTTTACCCGCGTAGTTTTCGTTCCCGTGGGAATACAGGGATAAAATATAGCCTATGTTACTCGGGGATAATGTAGCTTTCCAAAGGTGAAAGAATTTTTGAAATCGGTCGAGTAGTTTCGGAGCCTATTCATTACAAACAAACAAACAAACAAACAAACAAATCTTTCCTCTTTATAATATTAGTATAGAAGTATAGATAGTATAGATATGTAATATTCCCTACTGTTTGTAAATCGTTTATTTTTTATATTGTAAAGAATAGCCCAACTAGATTATACGTACATACTCCTTTATGACACCTACGGAAGAGCGAAACCTCCTTTCACATGTATTCCATACATAAAAGGAGGTTTCAAAATAATTATGAAGCTGTGTATGTATTTTCTTAATTTAATAAATGATTTTAATTTTTTTGTATTGTTTATTTTAATTGGTTATTATTATTTTATTCTCTGTTATTTGCCTTGGTGGGTCAGTCATTAACATACGTATCGAGGTCGTCTTTCGTGAAGAACGCGTCGGACGGGATGGGAATCCTTTGCCCTGCAGTGCAGTGGGCCAGTGTCCAGGCTTTAAATAAATTCTATACTATATTGCTTTAGTGTTACCAATTAAATATATGTAAGGTAGATTGGTAGATATATTAAAATTCCGATCACTTGTCACCACTAAGTACGTATAATAAAAGAAACGCGTTATTTACTACTAGAAACGTTTACACAGATAGTTTAATACTTTTTTTACTACTTTCCTTTTGTAACCAACCATCAACAATAGTAAAAAGGGAAAAACAAATAAACACTGTTCAATGGAAAACAATATAGCCTCCAATGACCCTTCCTTGGGTCATAATGGGCCCCTTAGGGTCACCCTTACCCCAAACGATAAGTCCGGAAGAATGATTTCAAAGACGTAACTTTAATGAGAATCCTATGTTCCTACTGCAGTAATTTGAGCAGATCGGTCAATTAGGGAAATGTCCGGGTATTTAGTTAAGCGATGCCAATTGGCAATTAGCTTTGATTGGGGATTTTAAAATGGCTGCAGCGATTGGTTATTTCACTATTTTACCTAATTATAGAGCGGTAACAAACATTAATATTTATGATGGAAAATAACCATTTTGGTACCGTCAAAGTAATAGTGGTGTTATATAATAATGGGGGAATTATCTCATGTGTTCATCCAGGTAATATTAGAATTTCGATCACTTTACCTATGCGCCAAATGCATCCAAAATCTATATTAATATATGTAGTAGGAATAAAAACACAATTACAATAATCTATTTATTTTCATAAAAGATCGATTTTCTTGTTCGTGTATTAAAAAAACCCTGATAAATTAGAACCCTGTTGGTATTAAACACTTTTTTAACTGGCAGTCTTAGGTTAAATTTCCACCCAAGACAGACATTTGAGTACATGTACATGTCAGTTTGTTCTGAGTATCAAAATCAAAATCAAATATTTTTTATTCAAATAGGCCTCAATAAAGCACTTATGAATAGTCACTATTAATGCTCGGTTCTGAAAGTTGTTTTTTACTGAGAAGAGCCGGCAATAAACTCAGTAATTACTCTTTTAAAAAAAAACCAGCTTAGATCTAATACAATAGTGATTTTTACAAAATGTGTGAAATAGCCTGTAGCGAGCATTTCACTGCCAAGGGTCTTTTTCTAACAAGTAATCTGATACACTATAAAAGCCCTTTTGATATAAAGTTTTCTTCACTACCTGCTTAAATTTATAAATTGGTAAATCCTGAATATTTTTAGGTAGTTTATTGAAGAAACGTATACATTGCCCCTTAAATGAATTTTTGACTTTAGTAAGTCTAGTTACAGGTATAGCGAGTTTGTGCTTATTTCTGGTGTTGATACTATGAGTGTCGCTATTTTTCGGAAAAACATCTAAATTTTTACGTACATACAACAAATTTTCATAGATGTATTGTGAAGGTACAGTCAAAATATTAATATTTTTGAATTCATCTCGTAGAGAGTCCCTAGGACTCATATTGTATATAGCACGAACAGCCCTCTTCTGCAGAACAAAAATAGTGTTAATGTCGGCACCACTGCCCCAAAGGAGAATGCCATAAGACATTATACTATGAAAATAACTAAAATAAACTAATCGCTATCATATATATACATACCGGTATCTACGTCAGTAAGTGCACGTATTTTCTTTACTGCATATGCTGCAGAAGCAAGTCTGTTCGCCAACCGAGAAATATCGATGTAAATATCTACCTATACAAGTATGCATTTGAAAGTACTATAAATATATCAGAATTCTGGTTATCATAGTACAAGCTCTGCTTAGTTTGGAAGCAGATTGGCCGTGTGTGAAAAAAGTTCCAGCATAGTTATTTAAGTAAAACTAAGTTATAAAAAATTACTCTTGTTCCTAGAACAAGGTCTGAAGACATTTGCGATGATATATTAATGTTCATGTTTTATTCTAGGATTTAGTGTTTCCTTAAAGTGCTCAGGATATTTGTATGCTGCAAGAGAAATAAATTATGAGAAATTTTAAGTTCACGTACAATACTCTGCAAGCAAGATGAAGTCTTTGTATAAAATTTTTCAAGGAATTCTCTTTGCTTTGTCTAAAGTGACGTACCTAGTTTAAACTTTTCAAGAAATACATTTTAGAGAAAATTATTTTTATATACTCATTCATTTTTCTTCCATTTATCATGTATAATATTTTCATTTAGATAGATAGTTATCATTAAAGTGAGTTTCCATTAAATACAGTGCAGTCGGCACTTGGGTATCCATGTAGGTTTTCTTGGTAGTTGTAATATAACCATATACGCCATATACATAAACAAGAAAATACAGGGTTTAAAAATTTATTATCGTATTCTTAATCTTTGGCTAGTTTATGAAACTATAACAGTGCGTTTCGATTCTATGTGGATCACTTCAAGGATATTGTCACCCGTTTTATCGGAAGATTTTCAATTTTCCCCGAATAAAAAGTAGCCCATTTGTTAATCAAGGTTATAAACAATCTGTGTTCCAAATTTAATTCAAATCCATTCTGTAGTTTTTGGGTGGAAGAGTACAAACACCTATCTAGCCATCCATACTCACATTCGCATTTATAATATTAGTTTTCTATATAGGTACCTACTTACCTAATTAATTCACTTACGCATCTATTACAAAACATTTAAAGATGTATTCGTTACGTTCTCAATTCGAAAGCATCTATTTGTAAAGCGTTCATTAAATTTTCAAGTGGCTCGAACGGTTTTCAAGACTGTGAAGGGTTCCCAATGAAGTATCTGCAGTGGAAGGGTTACTTGAATAAAATATGATGGGTCGAACACCGGCATCGTCGTATAATAGCATTCTTGATGTTATTCACGACATTTGTAGGGTTATTGGACATTCTTTTTTGTATATACGAGTATGCTTTGTTTCACCAGCATTTCACAATGATATTAAGGTAGTGTCGTAAGGTAGTGGTCGAATGTGGTGAGCATTTGGCGGTTAAGCTAAGCAGGGTTAGGCACTAAAGTTGTTTTTTTTATTTTTGTCTTAATTAAGGTTTAACCTTATAAAGTTCATTTTTTTTCTTGAAAGTTTACCAAGTTTAGAAAAGGTTCCATCGGATTGAGAAAGAAGACGATGTTACTTAGGCAACTTTTTATCCTGGAAAAAATGGAGATCTCTGGGAACTAGTGTGAAACCGCGGGGGGTACTAGTATATAATAATCATCGTACAACAACCTTTAGCACGCTTCCGTTGAATATTTAATTACGATTTTATCGATGAATTTATAACATGGAGGCCCAGGTGCTCGCGAAGGCACCGTTAATTTAGGGGACAATTATATCGAAGTATGGTTATGATTTCTATAAATATAGCTTTTAGGTTATGTATGTGGAATTTTGTATCACAATATTATTATTATGTAAACCTATTAATAAATCATTTATTTATTAAATATGAGGCGAGTCATACTTTAGTTTTCCGTAACGTTGATTTTAATTATTGGGTCATTCGTGGTTGTTATTGATGAATCCTAAAAAATATTTCAAGGACCAAAACACTTAGCTATATGTTAGCTGTATGACTACCTAAAGTTATTTAACAATAAACTTAAAACACAAGACTATAAAAACGAATATCCAGCAACTAACCTTTTCCGCAACAAATCCGAAGCTGGAAAAATACAAACGTAAAGAAAGCAAGTACCTACCGACTATAATGAAATCGTTGTAGGAAACCGATACTTTTACATCCGCGATTATTGCGTACGTACATGCATTTACCCAGACAAATGTGTTTACTACGGAAAATTCAAGGATATTAGATTATTCGCCTTTTAGAATGCTGGTAAAATGTTACTATACCATACGTTGCATTTAATGCTTAGTTGCTTGAAATATCAAAAACGACTAAGCGAAGTTGGATTATGTATCTTGAGTTTAGGAGTATAAAGTTCGTTTTCATTTACCATAATATGTAACTCTAGCCTACCATTTACTTAACAGCCAGTGTTATACACCTAGTTTGAGTGGAAAGCGCGTATATTTGAATTTCGATCTAAGCTCTTATTGGTGGAGAGCTGGAAGCGGACCAATCAGAACGTTTAATCCTATTTTATAAGTACCCACATACTTTCCGAAAAGAAAAACTAATTTATGTACGTGTTTGACTATAAATGGTGTTGAAAAGAAAATACAGAAAGATATTCTTATGTTTTTATGAAGTAACTGAGACATCACTGACAACTATTTATTTTAATGTCAATATCACAGTAGATATCATATTATGTTAGTTACATTGGTATCTCTTAGTACAAAATCTATACTAATATTATAAAGGAGTAGAGTTTGTTTGTTTGTTTGTTTGTTTGTTTGTTTGCTTGAACGCGCTAATCTCAGAAAGTACTGGTCCGATTTGAAAAATTCTTTCGCCATTAGATAGTCCATTTATCGAGGAAGGCTATAGGCTATTTATCATCACGCTAAGACTAATAGGAGCGGAGCACCAATGAAGAATATTTCAAAATCGGGAGTTTCTATTTCCTTTTGAGAGCTTCCGCTGCGTACGCTGCGTAAACGGTTAAAGTTTCGATAAAATGATGTATTACAAAATTGTTCCCCTTTAAAAGGTCTAAAAAAAAGTCCGCGATAGCATATGTCTATCTGTTAAGGTTGGCTCACTGTGACCATTATTATACTAACCAAATTTGTTCGAAAATTAAGCATTATTTGTGAAGGTGTTTTTATAAAGATGATATTAATCCTTATCCAAATAAATACCTTATTCATCACAAGTACTTAATTTAAAACAAATTTGTCTTTTACATCATTCGATTTCAGTGAATATCTTAGGAGATATCGCAAATTTAAAATAACATTGCAGCAAAATAATTATATTAAGTACTGCGCGCGCCTTATGTGCCGGACCGGCGCGTGCAGTCATCAGTTAGCTCTGCGAGACCATCCGTCTACGTAAACGAAGGGAGTTGAAAGTTAGCGTTAGCCCAAAGAAACTATTCCACGCGTACGGAGTCGCGGGCAGAAGCTAGTTGAATATAACGTTAACAGTTTCGTAATGAAAATCAAGGCAGAATTTGAACACGATCCAAACTGTGCATAAAACTTGTAGCTATAATGATGGTGCATGTCGTATCCAGCTAAATCTATTCTACGATTTTTGTCCGTAATGCGTAAAAGATATCTTTCGGGTCGTGTTTCCAAAACATTTGGCACAAATCACTCGTGATGTTTGGATTCTTACATTAAACAAACGCAGAAATATGAAATACATTTTGTATTATTTTCTTTATTTTAATACTGTATTAAGATCAGTCTCTTGAATCTCTCAGTATTTTGAGAAAATGCAGTACCTAAATGTTTTAATAACTTATGACGTAAGATTCACTTTGCTAATCCTACAGTTTACTTGTATACTGATGGATATATGTGTGTTCTTAAGAAAAAAAATATCCTATTGCCTGTGTCCAGAGTATGTAAAAATGTGGACCTACGTAATTAAATCACGTTAATTACTTATAGACAAGCTAAGTACAGCTGTTCAAATTAAAACTTAAGTCCAATGAAACAAAACATAACCCCTTTTCGGGCACAGTCGGGTAAAAACAAGTAACAAATTACAGACAATTTGGTAATACCCATACCATTTCTAACTACTCCTTGATCTCAAATATAGCATATACTATGTTAACATATAGCAGCAAAAACCAGTATGATTTTTTGATAGAATAAATTTTATAAGAAGTGACCCATGTGATATGAGGATCATTTTTCACAGCATAAAATTTATGAGGCGGCAAAATTTTCTTATCTGACCATTGTTCAGGCTTGGCTGAGCAAGATTGTACTCTAACGTTCTGTTGTCTAAGGGCGTTTTAACAACGAATTTATGAATTAAGAAAAATTATGTTGCATCTCAATTTTGTATTTGGAATTTACACCTGTGTGCTTAGTCCCCGGTAGCTTAGAAAACTAACTAAAAAAACGTGTTTTCAAATCCTAGTTGATCAATAAATAAATAAATCGATTTTATCAAAAATAGGTATACTTAAACATATTTGGTACATATTATATTAAAACTTAGGTACAATGAGACGACCGACATTTTCTCACAAATCTGATAATTCAAACATACCCTCAAAACGGTAAAATTTACATACAGTCAGCAACATGTCTAAGCAGATAACCTTTAAATTACAAACATATTTTCTATCTTAATAAGCTTAAAACAGATACTTTGTTAGCTTGTATATTTTTGCACTGTGTCATTTAATTTGTTACGGCCCTTACGCTCTATCTCTTTTCTTATCACATAATTACGTGAGAGGTGAGATCCAAGACCTTATTGTGCTGTTTGCCGTTTTCCATTAAAAAAATGTAGGGTTTGTTCAACTGACGCTAATAACAGTAAAAGTATAATGCGACAAAAATAAGTAAAACACCAACACACTGCGTACAGTACTCACATCGAGCAATGTATTTGAGGCTCATAGTAATGACGTCACAAATCCTCACATGCCCAAGGATTTTCCAGGGAAGTTGGGATGAGCGGGTACTTAGGAAATTTCCCCAATACTTTATCCGGATGAAAAAAAAAAGGTTTTTTACCACACGTTTCTACGCAGATGGGACGTCTATTTACAACGATATGTCTTCAATGAATATTTTCAGCAAGTGTTTTTTTGGGAGTGGAATTTACATAAACTAAAAGATAAGTGATGAGATGGTAAGCGAAGCATAGATATCTAATACTATTTTGGTTACTATAGTAAGTATATTGAGGTCACGACCTTATGTAGGTAGTTTTATACACGTATACATACATGTATTTTAAGTTTTTTTTTCATGTAAGTAAGTTGGTAGGTTAGAAATTAAAGCATCACAGTCAGCGATGTTAGCTTTCTACAGAAAATAACGAAGAACAATCTTAGAACTTACATTTTTGATAACTTTTAAAATATTTTGTTTTAGTTCAATTTTAGAACAATGTTAACAGAAACAAGACTACCTGACCTTTAAACTACGCAGGTAAATAAACAATATGCTCACCTAAATAAAAGAACCTCCAGAATTACATGGCCTCGCTTGCTTCTTATAAATATAAACATTTTTAATTCCACGCAGAAAAAACCGCAAAGTTTTTAGAAGCCACTCAAGGTTATAATGGTTTACTTCGAATGTATACGAAAATAAGTTGAAATACTTTTTAGGAGTTCATTGTAAGTTGTATAGTTATTTTATATTTAGAGGTAAATAAATCTATGAACCACAATTAATTTATTTTACCTAGATAGGATTAAATTTGCGCGCAAAAACAGTCCAACGGATTTGGATCAAATTTCGCACACAGAGTTAACAGTAATATATTAATTATGACATAATATGTAAAAGTGTAACATGTTGAGGTATATAGGACACTAGCAACCCGCCCCTGATTCGCACGGGTGCAATGCTTATACATCACATTAGAAACCTCCAAAATTGACAGTGTTTCTCTTACATATTATGCATGCATTGTACATAAACACCTTCCTGTTCAATCACTCTATCTAATAAAAAAAACCGCATCAAAATCCGATGCGTAGTTTTGAAGACTTAAGAAGATATAGGGACAGACAGCGGAAAGCGATTTTGTTTTATAATGTGTAGTGATGATGAACTCTCACCGTCCCCTTACAGCTCTATTGCAGCCGCATCCAGGAACTCTTCAGCTGTATTTATCTGACACGGTCTTATAGTCTTAGTCTGCATCTAGTAGTTGTAGAGAAAAGTTGTGCGCAATTGTTAGCAAAATATTAATTCTACCCACAATGGTACTCAAAAAGTGTGCTAAGTGTAGTAAAAGCGTTACAAAGAAAGTGCCTGGACTAGAGTGTAGCAGATGCAATAAAGTGGTCCACGCTGATGCAACGTGTGCCAAGCTTTCCAACAAACAACTGAATACACTCAAGAACTCCTCTGGGATTGAGTGGAGTTGTGAGAAATGCTTGTCAAATCTCTCTCGAAGGTCCTCTTTTATAATTCCTGAAGACGATGAAAACGATGGTGAATCTGAATCGGGATACGTATGTAATGCCCAGACTATCGATACCCGTAAATTAGTCCAAGATATCAGCCGAGAGTTAAAAAAAACCTTTAAAGAAGAGATAGGTAGTCTTGAAGCTTCACTTGAGTTTCTGAGTGAACAAATAAGTACGATGGAGATGTCTATCAAGAAACAAAATAGTGTTATTAAGGATTTAGAAAATAAAAATGAAGATCTTCAAAATAAAAATAAAAATCTGGAGTTAAGAATGGCAGTATTAGAACAAGGGCTACAAACTTCGGAGCAAAACTATCTTCAATCCTCCCTGGAAATAGCTGGCTTACCGGATATTCAACCTAAAGATATCAACAACATGATTGAAAATATCGCCTCAAAATTAAACCTGAATAAGAACGACGTCCAGTCCTCAACCAAACTACCCGGCACAAAGGAGAAACCAGGTCCCATACTCATCGAAATGAAAACGAAAGTTATTCGCAGCCAATGGATCACTGCTGGTAAAGAAAAATGCCTTACCATAGGATCTCTGATTCCAGATGTTTCCCAGGAAAAAGCTGGTAATCGTGTGTATGTTCGAGAAGCTTTAACTAAATATATAAAAACATTGTTATACTCCGCTAAAAGTCAGTTAAATAAGTCATATCAATTTGTATGGTGTAAAGATGGGAAAGTTTGTGCTAGAAAAACCAATAATAGTAAAATCTATTATATTCGATCGCTTCAAGACGTTAGTCGCTTGCAAAATCAATCAGCTGCTTAGCTATATTGCATATTTATTGGTGTTGTTTTTGGTTTATTTCGTATCATCACTTTCTAAATTATGAGTACTAGCATAAAGGAAATAACTAATTGTACATCTACAAATACTTTTTTTCAACAACTCCCAAATAATTCTCATTTAACCATGTCATGTATGCATATCAATATTAGATCTATGATAAAAAACTACACAAAATTACTGCAAGTTGTCCATAACTGTACATACCCGCTTGATGTTATAGTTATTTCGGAGGCGGGTATATCAAATAGCATAGCTCAACTGTATAACATACCCGGCTATAATATGTACACACAATTGCGTTATAATAAAAGGGGGGGTGGTATAATAATTTACATTAAAAACCATTTTAAATTCACTGTTATCCAACATCAAACTAAAACATTTGAAAGCCTCACTGGATTACTAAAATTAAACACAAACTTAGATGTAGTCGTCTGTGCTGTCTACAGACCTCCTAATTCCAATAAGCACATTTTTGTTAAGGAACTTGATAAGTATGTTTCGACTTTTGTATCAAAACAGAATATAATCTTGATCGGCGACACGAATATTGACCTAAAAAGCATATCATCTTGTAAAGATTCGTACTTGGAAACACTTAGCGAGCACGGACTTATGTGCGGAATATCGGACTATACCCGAATTGAACAAAAGCGTGACATAGTCACAAAGTCTTGTATTGATCATGTCTTTGCGCGATTTCCCGCGCTACATCCGTACTCGGCAGTGTTAGATATTGTACTGGCTGACCATCGAGCTATTATACTCACTTGCATAAACGACGTAACACCCGACTGTATACAGGCTGTTACTAAACCAGTAATTAACTACGACGTTTTACTTAATGAAATTAAAAACGTTAAATGGTTTCAAACAAGTGAAATGAATTCACCCACTGATATATTTAATTTTATTAATAACTCCTTCCAAAATGCCCGAAAAATTGCAACGACATATAATGCTTATAAAATTAAGAATAAGAATACTGTTTTAAGATTACCATGGATTGACAACAATATCACTCGACTAAGCGAGATGCGTGACAATTTATTTAAATCCTGGAAACGTAATCCTCATGATTTTAAATTGAGGTTACAATATAATAAAACACGAAATAAATTACACAAAGTTTTAGAAAAAAATAGAAACCAATATTATTTAAAAAAAATACAGGATAATTTTAAAGACCCAAAAAAAGTTTATCGCATAATTAATCAAATACTTGGCCGAGTATCCTTATCAGTTGATGCAGCGGTGTCAAAAGCATTTGAAGGTCAGGAAACTAAACATATAGTTGAAAATTTTGCCAATGGTTTCGATAAAGCGGTGAAAAACATAACACCCAACTGTAATATTAAGATATTAGACCCGAATCTGTATTGTGAGACAACTGGCTGTAGTATGTTATTCCAAAAAGCAACTAGTGATAAGATACATAATATTATAAAAAAATTAAATCCCAGGAAAGCACCAGGACCTGACAATATTCGAGTAGCCGATATAAAAAGCGTAGGAGAAGAGGTTTCATCTGCTATTGCTAACCTTATTAACTGCAGCGTCAAAACTGGGTCTTATCCAGACGAATTAAAGTTAGGTTGCGTTAGACCAGTTCATAAAAAAGGTAGGCGAGATGCTTATGAAAATTACCGTCCTATTACTCTATTATCCGCGATAGATAAAATCGTAGAAAAATATATTTGCGAACAGATTCATACCTTTTACAATAAGCACGAAGTAATTTATCGGAACCAATTCGGTTTCCAGGCTGGGAAGGGTACTAACGATCTTTTACTGAATTTTACTGATGAGATTAATGAACAACTTAACCTCAAAAACCATGTTCTAGTTTTGTTTATTGATTTCTCGCGGGCTTTTGATACCTTGCAACATAATCAGCTCATCCAAAAACTAGACAAGTGCGGTATCCGTGGTCCTCTTCTTAACTGGTGTGACAACTACTTAAATAACCGATCATACAAAGTTAGGATAAATAATGAGGACAGTGCACCCGTAACGGTAACAGAAGGAACGGCTCAGGGATCAGTATTAGGACCATTGCATTTTTTATCTTATGTCAATAACATGAATAAGTGCGTTAATAACTGTACGTGTTACCAGTTTGCCGATGACACATGTCTCGTAGCTTATGATAAGGACCCTAATAAAGCACATAGTTACTTACAGTCTGATTTTAATATCCTTGCCAAATGGTGCCATGATGCGGGTTTAGTCCTTAATGCAAAAAAAACTAAAATGTTAGTCATAAAATCCCCATATGCTAAGTATCAACCTATAAAACGTATAGTATCTCACGAACATCAATGTCTTCATATAAACAATGCTATGTGTAACTGTCCATGCATTGATATAGTAGATTGTCTGACGTATCTTGGACTTCAAATAGATAACAGATTCAATTGGAATAATCACATAGAACATGTTTGCACTAAACTTAGACAATTTCTGGCCAATATTACAATTCTAAAAGATAGATTACCTCATAATGTGAAATTAATGTTATACAATTCCCTGGCTGACTCGCATATCCAGTATGGACTTTGTAGCTACGGCTGCACTTACAACACTTATTTAAATAATATTTATAAATTACAAGTTAAAATTCTTCAAAATATAGTATCGAAAAAAATTAAATACCAATTACACAATAATGATAATGCCCTCTTTAAACATTGTAAAGTTTTACCTATTCAAATACAGTTAAAACATATGTTGCTTAAAAAAAATTTTTTTAAAAGTGAATTATTAAAGGTAATTAAACATCCTGTACACACGAGAGCTGTCGTTCAAAACCGGCTTTGTACGACCCGAGCGAATAATACGTATGGCGAACGAACTGCTGCCTATCTTATTCCTCGGCTAATCAACAGCCTACCCTCCGATTTACGTGATAATTTAACACCAACAAATATCAAACGCAAACTCAAATCATATTTTCTTAATAACTTACAGAATGAGTAATGTACCTAAATATACACGTATGTTGTCACCTGTATTGTCTCCTTGAAAAATTGTTGATATTGTAAATAGTATATGTATATATCGGAACATGAGCCTGAAGGGTATCTGACATGGTCCTACGGCGCGGGTATAGCGGGCGAGGAGAATAAGACATCACTTTTTCACAAAATCACACTTTAATTCGCTATTACAAAAAAACTAACTAATTAGTACAAAACTAGCGTGGGGACAATGTGTTCCGCCGGTAACGCACGCTGCAACTCTCTGTATAAAACTGCGCCTGCCACTCGCCTCGGTTTGCGTCCACGCGGCACGCGCCCCACCACTCGCGCCGCGACGGACGGTGCGCGTCACGCCACTCTGTACCGAGCGCCGATTGGCTAACTAAACAACACGCCACCCGACCAGTGACCAATCACCGAGCAGCACACGTTACCAGCGTTACAGCAGAGATGGCGCCACACACATCTCTAGTCCACCAAAATAATACTAGATGGCGCAATTATTTAAATAAAACTAGGCGCCGTCACGGCCAGACTGACGTTCGCACGTCCTCGGGCGGTCTCCTTGATTATCTGAAACAAAAGATCATACTAAGTTTTTTTTCTTCATTTTTTTTTTTTTTTTTTTATTTTAAACGCTCGTTCATTCTGACATAATATCAAACACATCTTTTAAAATGATTTGGCGTTCTCAACCTCGGATAAGAACGCTCAACCACACAAAACTATGAGGCTGCCAGGGCAGTGCAGACCGGATAACAGCGTCCCTTCGATCTACAACCCAGAGTACGACCCGGACAGCTGCACTCCCCCCGGCTGACTCCCTGGCCTAAGTCCATTCATAGCCCGGATAACAGCGTCCCTTCGATCTACAACCCAGAGTACGACCCGGACAACTGCATCCCTTCGACTATATCTCCACGCACAATACCACCTCGTCTCTTAACTAAAATTGAACCCGCCATACACCTCGAGCAACTTTTTGGAACAATACAATTTACTAAAATTTGTGACTACGTTACACACAACCATGTACAAAATTTGGTTTCTTACCTCGGGTTCGGGCTAAGACATGTCCGAAGAGGCAGTTAAAGTATTACTGCAAGCTGACAAAGTGTCGCTGCAAACTGACAGAGTGTCACTTAAAGCTGACAGGTATCACTCCCAACATCATCGTTATTATTGCCCGCCGTCATGAGCTCATCATCATGTTCGTAATTTGACAAAATTTCAGATATTTCAGCTAAGCCCGCATAGCCTCTCGGTACCACGCGCAAGTTTTCGTGAGAATATTTGTACAGACGGTTAGAGCCGACGATGCTTTTCAATTCATAGCGATCATTTTCTAAAACGCTAGTAATAATAAAGGGACCTCTAAATTTCCTATCTAATTTGGTCTGGTTACGCTCACTACATTTAATGAACACGAAGTCACCTATCTGAAATGGGTTTACTTTTGCTTTTCGCTTGTTAAAGCGTACAGTATCCAAATTAGCAGCTTTCTGAATACTTTCAGAAGCAGCACTTCGAATGACTTCTAGATCTAATTGTTTGTTGGAATCTACTCGCGGAGAGATTCGCACTTCGCCAAGGGATAAAGCTGTAATACCGAACATAAGCTCTGTTGGTGAGTAACCGGTTATACGAGATCGCGTGCTGTTTAAAGCGAGTTGTACGTTTCCTAATTCGTCACGCCAGGCTTTGTGAGGGTCATTTTCTATTATAGTAAGTATACTCTTGAGGGTACGCATGACGCGTTCAACTTGACCGTTAGCCCTACTCGAACCAGTTGCGATAAAATGCAGTTCTATTCCGTTTTCGTTACAAAATTGCTTAAAGTCATGGCTAGCGTAACTTCTACCCTGATCTGCTATGACACGTTTAGGGGCCCCAAAAAGGGATACGGCCTTTTTTAAAGCACTTACTGCACTACTAGCGTCTAGGGAGGTCGTACTCTCAAGAAGCACGTATTTGGTGAACCCATCAATAATAACTGATACGTATTCTTTTCTATCACTTTTGCCGGTCAGTTTGCCTGATAAGTCAATGTGAACAGTGTGCCAAGGTATACTTGGTTTGGGGATCGGGTGAAGTTCGATTTGTTGAGCTCCTGAGGGCCCTTTAGATGCTTTACATACAATGCATGAGTCTACAAATTTACGGACGTTTTTGGACATTTGAGGAAACCAATATTGGTCATATAACTTATCTAAAGTTTTCTCATAGCCAAGATGCTGAATTTCAGTATGGACATGATTGGTAAGAGTCCAAATAAGGGACCGGGGTACTACAGGTAACCAAGAAGTACGCTTATTTCTTTCAACTTTTCTATACAGAACATTATCTCTAACATCATATGTACGAGCTAAAGATTCAGGGAGCTCATTTTCACAAAGTTTTTGGATAATGTCCTGTATCTCATGATCCCTTTGTTGTTCGACCGAAAGCCAACCTTTATGTAACTCAACAAAGTTCACATTTTTCTTAGAGGGTACTTGTTCGTCACTTTTTGAGGGATGATTTCGGGAAAGAAAATCCGCATGCTCCATATTACGACCTTCGCGATAGATAATATCAAAGGAGTATGCCTGCAAATAGGCCCACCAACGGTGTACTCGTGGGGTTAAATCAGTTTTTGATTTAGAAGTTTTTAGGGAGTTGCAATCAGTGAAAACAGTGAAATGTTGTCCATAAAGATAGTGACGAAAATGTTCAACCGCACGCACGACCGCCAGTGTCTCTAGTTCGTAAGAATGATATCTAGACTCCACCTCGGCCGTACGGCGACTGAAATACTCGACAACGTGCGGCACGTTGTCCTTTTTTTGGATCAGTATGGCACCGTACCCATCAGAACACGCATCCGTATGCAGCTCTACCGGTAAATCGGGGTTAAAAATGGTGAGAACCGGTTCTGAGGTCAGTATTTTGATAATGTTTTTGTGAACCTCATCATGTCGGTCGTCCCACTTTATGGGACCCTTCAATTTAGTTAACGGATACAAAGGACCGGCCACTTTGGAGAAATTTGGTATAAAGCGTCGAAAATATGAAGCTAGGCCTAAAAACTGGCGAACTTGAGAAGCAGTTTTAGGCTTTGGGGCCTCAATTAAAGCTTGTATCTTTTTAGTGTTCGGCCTTACTTTACCGGCTTGAATAGAATAACCCAGGTAATTCACCTCCATTTTCATGAATTTACACTTGTGAATATTAAGAGAAAACCCGGCTTCGGACAATGATTTTAAAACTAAGTCTAAACGATGTAATCCGTCAGATATTTCTGACGAATAGCAGAGGACATCGTCCATATAAGCCGTAGCGAAGGCCTTAACGGGTTTTAGGGCATTATTGATACACCTTTGGTACACAGACGGTGCATTTCGTAAACCAAAAGGCATGGCAAGATATTCACACTGCCCGTCCGGTGTCACAAAGGCCGTACGCTCAACAGAATCGGGATGGACCAAGATCTGGTGGAAACCAGATGCCATATCGAGGGTTGAGAAGAAACAAGAGCCATTTAAGCGGTCAATCTGTTCGTCAATACGTGGAAGCGGGTAGTGTTCAGGTTCCGTGTTAGCATTAAGCTCCCTATAGTCGACACACATTCTGTCAGTCCCGTCACGCTTTTTGATTAATAAAATTGGACTAGCGAATGGTGACCTACTTTCTCGGATAACGCCAGCATCTAAAAGAGATTGTACCTTTTCCCGTACAATCTCCTTTTCAGAAGCCGATAGCCTATAGGGGTGCCTCTGTACCTTTTTTTTCGGATCTATTAAATTAATGTTAATTTCCCCTGTATTCACACGACGAACAGGAATACCATCAATAAAAAAATCTTTATACTTGGAAAGAATCCGGAACAGTTCACTTTTATGTTCTCCCTCGAGATCAGTATCAAGGTTTAGGAAATCAAGGTTATCGCATAAGTTACAGTCTTTCGTTATTTCGAAATGAATTTTGTTATCGCTAATTTGAACCTTTACCCCTTGTTGAAGAATATCCCTACCTAGGATAACGGATTCCGAAATACTGTCAAATGGGACAATATGAAACAGAACTGTAAGTTTAATGCCCTCGACCGTTATATCGCAAAGTATTTGAGATTCGCATAAAATGTTTCCGCGACCTACCCCCGAGAGGAATATTTTATCATAGCGCGCAGTACCGGGAAACATAGCTATTAAATTTGATTTAATTAAAGAGCATGCAGAACCACTATCGAATAAAAATTGGACGAGCTCACCCGATGATGTTGCCAGAGAACTCCTCGCAGTTTGATGGTTGCAGACATGAACCTCTTTGACCACCTTATCTGGACAGGCAGGGGCGATGTGGCCCGGCTTGCCACACACGAAGCAGGATCTCTTGTCAGCACCTTCCTTGGATGTTGATGGAGTATTCTGGTCAACACGAGGCTTCTTGCAATCCGCTTGTTTGTGTCCCGAAGTACCGCAGCGATGGCAACTACCCTTGAATCGCGTGTCGTTGCTTTTGTCATTAGTTTTGAATCGCTTTGGTTCAAAATCGTGCTCACTGCCATCTTGCCTTCTTTTATTTGAAATCCCGTTCAGTTTCCGAAATAATTGCGCTCTTGTGGTTATGTCTTGTCCATTCAGTTCTCTTTTAATCATATTATCCTTGAAGCACAGGACAGACATGATGAAACCAGTTAAAATGTCTTCTGGCATTGTCACGCGGGGAATACGTTCCACCATACTCCACAATCGTGTTGCTGCCTGACACGCTGTCTCCTTATTAGTGACTTGAAACTTCAGTATGTCATCAAAATAATCCTGAGGCAGCATGGGCCGCGCAAATTTAGTCATTAGTAGTTCTTTGACACGTGGCCATGTCATTTCTACGAGACTAAGTGAGGTTAATGCGGTGGCCGCACGCCCTTTCAATGACTGTGTCAAAACTAGTAGTAGTTCAATGCCTTCTAGCTTTCTGCTTGTAACAATTATTTCGGTAAGCTTGCACCAACCTTCAATATCAGCATCTTCGTCGGCGGGATCAAACTTGATGAACTTGGTGGAGTTATGGCTCACCGGAGCATGGGCAGTAGTCAGCAATCGAGAAAGCAGCGCCTCCATACCAGAGAGAACGTTTGACGCGGTCGTTTCGTGTCGCTGGTCTTCTCTCGTCTCCTCAGGATGTAGCCCTTCAGATCCCACTTCTGATATCGGAACATGAGCCTGAAGGGTATCTGACATGGTCCTACGGCGCGGGTATAGCGGGCGAGGAGAATAAGACATCACTTTTTCACAAAATCACACTTTAATTCGCTATTACAAAAAAACTAACTAATTAGTACAAAACTAGCGTGGGGACAATGTGTTCCGCCGGTAACGCACGCTGCAACTCTCTGTATAAAACTGCGCCTGCCACTCGCCTCGGTTTGCGTCCACGCGGCACGCGCCCCACCACTCGCGCCGCGACGGACGGTGCGCGTCACGCCACTCTGTACCGAGCGCCGATTGGCTAACTAAACAACACGCCACCCGACCAGTGACCAATCACCGAGCAGCACACGTTACCAGCGTTACAGCAGAGATGGCGCCACACACATCTCTAGTCCACCAAAATAATACTAGATGGCGCAATTATTTACATAAAACTAGGCGCCGTCATATATTTTATTTTTGTATTGTTGTATAATGTTTTGTTAACAGTGTGTTGTGTGTTTTTGTAAATGTAGACTCACTATGTGTAGTATTGTCACAAACCTTTGTGGTTTTAAATGCTACTTTGTAATAATTGTTATAATGTTATGTTGAAACTGTAAAATAAATAAAAAAAAAAAATATATATATATCTTTATATATATATCTTGTATATATAATATATAAGATAGCTGTTACGAAATACCTACGCACTATAGTTGTTCTCGCGTGAAAATAACTTTTAAAAATAAAAGTGCTCACTGAATATACAATTGTGTTTTACTTTCGTGGAAATTTGTGGTTTCTTAAATTACTTTTGGTACGACACGACTAGCTTTGTCCTGCGTCTGTAAAAAATATGTTTGTTTATTTTGTATTTGGGTGATAATTTACTGCCATGATTGATATGTATTTTTTTATCATTTGGGATTCCTTACTATCTATTTATTATACCGAAATATTATTTAAAAAAACTCATGAAGTAAAATGTCACCCCCAGTACCACTTCTTACTTTAGTGAAATATTTATGAAAAAACTTTGAAATTCGGAAATCTTTTGTATAGGATAGCTTACAATAAAAGTACTTGAGTATAAAACCGGGCCAAGCCTCGTAATTATAGCCATAAAAAGTAGTGAAATCTCATGTAAAGCCAAGTTTATAGCATTCTTATTGTCGAGTCTAAAAACTTTAATATATAAATCTCTTCGAAGCTTAAATGCCAGGACTTTATTTGGGACGGAAGATTGTTTTGGCATCCGCCACGAAATAAAATATATAATCAGGGGAAAATTATACGGGAAATGTGCACTAGTAAATTGGAAAAATAAATGGGTCTTTAAACTCTCAAGGTCTCAAATTCGCTCTTAATTTATTTTCAGTTATACGTTTATGTTGGAAACTTGGAACAAAAAGTTTCTGTGACGATGAGTTTAGTTTTTCAATGAGCTTTATTTAGTATACTTTGAGCTGAATTTTTATACCTTTCTAACGCAACAACTCTAGTCAATCTAATTTTCTAACGTAACTATATTTGAAATTGAAATGATTGAAATAATTTATATATCAAATATTGTTATTTACATAAACTATATAAAACTATGTATTATATTAGTAACTAAAAACTATACACAATAAAAAATCCTGAACCTAAAACCTAGATAAATAAATTAAAAATAAATATTTAAATTACCCTTCAAAACTTTATCTTCATAAACAAGCTATATTAAACAAACGTGTATTTTCATTCGACATTTATTACCATACCATTTCATTTATAAACAAACAAGAGCTTTTTAAATTACGGAAGCGTTACCAATGCAATGTTGATTTACATGAGGCAAGTCTGCAATTCAAATTTGCACTATTCATATACAGGGTCAGCTTCACAATGAACATCATAAATGTATTTCCTTTCTCTTGTTCTCGAAAATTCGTTCGTAAAGCCCACAGAGTCAAAATGCACAATGCAACACGGCTTTTCATACAATAGCTCTATGCGGCTGTGTAGGCTTTAATTATCGCTATTCACCGTTAGGTGTTAAATGTTCGCTATTATGAAAATGCTATTGTGTTGAGGTACACATTTTAGACACCACATTTGCGGCGACTTTGCCAAAATACTTTTCTATATACGTAAAATATAAACTTCTGCACCAATTTTTTAATTATTTCACGAATAAAATGTTATACTATTCCCCAGTGAATTTGGCTGTTTCTATCCTGAAAAGCATTAAAACCCTTGGGAAAGCGGGTATAAGTGCAGAACGGTAACTGAAAAATAAAGTTATTTGGCAGATGGTCTTAGAAATTATTAGGTAATTAAGCATATACTTTAGCTCTAGTAGTATATAGCGTAAATATTTTGCCATCGTGTGTACTGTTAAAATGAAGTATTTATGGTTATGGAGGCTTCCTTTCGGCGGAGCATGCATCACTGTAGAGCACAATTTGCAGTATCCATAAATTCAGAGCGCACGGAACCGAAATGGCACTAGCTGCGACCTACGTTCAACTATTCCCATTCAATGGAATAAGCGATGCTAAATGTGGATTACTACAGAAATCCTTTTGTAAATAATGTAAAAGAGATTAAACGTTGTAATTTAATACTCTCGTAATCAGAATCATGGAACAATTTAATTTGTACCTATTATTTTAGGCACTTTACATTAAGGGGCAAAGTGTTTGTTGTTTCAGGCCATGATACGAAGCGTCTTTTAAAAACTTAGATTTCTTTTTTTATTTATTTAACAATAATTACATTATTCAGTGTGTTTTTAACACCTTGTTAAACCTAGTGCGGTTTGTCTTGGGTGTTACATACCTCTTATAAAACGTAACGCTTATATCTAAGAAAGGTTTCTTAATAAAATAGTGGGTATAAAATAATAAGTCTGTTGTCTGTTGTCACTGTTGCAAACTTGAAAGTCTCAGTCAATTCTCGGATTTGGATACATTCATGTTTATGTATTTATAATAATTTTATTTTGTATATGTACCATTTGGTTACCAAAACACAAGCTCTGCTTAATTTGTCTCTAGATAACTGTGTATAATGCCTCAGGATATTTATTTATTTCTTGCAAGATGTTGTGCAATAAAATGTTATGACATCGTCAACTCGCTGGAAATAAAAGCCAGATATAAGCCTCTGCAGGTAATTATAGGTCTGGCTGTCAAAGGAATTCTTCTGGCCTCTCATACCTGCAAACTATTTCTGTGAATAGACTGGAATTAATTCCTACCATAGTAGTAGTAGTACTATTAGTAGTATTACCTACATTAGATACGCGCGGTACGTGCCGCAGTTTTCGCTAGTAGGTAGTAATTTTTAATATGGTACAACGTTTGTTAATATTTGAAAAACCAAATTTTAGTTTCACTGGTTCCTGATTTATGATACATATTAGATTCGTTTCGTTTGTTCTAAAAATAGTTTTAACTCAATGATTAACAATTTTTTCACATATAGATAGTTATATTATGTGTCTAACGCTAACAAATAATTGTACTTATTCCTTAGATATCATTATATCTATACTAGAATCTACACTATAATATTATAAAGAGGAAAGATTTGTATTTTTGTATGTAACGAATAAACTCAAAAAGAACTGGACCGATTTTAATAATTATTACACCATTTGAAAGCTACATTATCCACAAGTAACATAGGCTATATTTTATTCCTGTATTCCCACGGGAACGGGAACTACGCGGGTAAAACCACGTGGAGTCAGCTAGTCTCTTCATAAAAATATTATTGAACACAAGATTTGGTAACCTTGGTAAGTAGGTCTGTTAAGTCTCTAGTAAGTAATTTTGACCTCATATACCTAATACAATCTAAGTTCTAAACACTTGTAACGTAATTAAACGACAGGCCGGATCACGATTGCCAAAATAAACGCGTTAACTTTAATTACAAAATTAACCGAGAGATATTCACTAATTAAGTTGCAAAGTTAAATAAGTAATTATATTGTGCCACTTATATTACGCAGTGGCTCAGAAGGGAACGCACCGACTCACGGTCGTAAGGGTGCAGTGCAGTAATAAAAAACTTACGTACGGATTCACATAGCTTTTCGGTGAAGGAAAAAATATCGTGACGGAACCTGCATGACCGAGATGTCACAATTAAAGGAAATTATAGAATTATGTAACAACTTTTCTGACAGTTAAATTTCTGTTTTGAATCTATAAGCTACAAATATAGATTTTACTATATTTATTATTCGTAGACGTGTAAATGAATACTTATTTTAGCATAGCGTGTTTTCATAACACTTTCAACCGTCACACAGTACCCAAACTTGGTTATAGAAAATATACGATAAAATCCATTGTACAAAAACAATATTTACTTTGACAAAACTTTAACATTTTACGTACGTGTATAAATCCCGTAGAAGCTTAAAAAGTTTTTGTGTACCCACCCATTCTACGCATATATAAGTTTTTAAACGTAAAAATATTGCGTATAATAAGCTTTTATATTTCCGAGAAAATGCCTCGAGCGCTTGGGACTAAATAAAATTATTTCGGCACTCACGTGTAACATGTTTTGCTTTGTTGTTGGGAGAATTGAAACTCTGCATACTCGTAGTACTATGATACCACTTTAGTACAACCTTTGGATGGAATTGTTTCAGTAGATTTCATTTTAACAGGTAATTTAATGGTAGTGACGTCGTGTAGACTAAGTAAATTTAGTTTTAACAAGAGCAATACCAAAATTCTATATACGAGAATTTATTAACTTTCTAAGAATATCAGGAAAAATAATGTGTATTAAGGAAACAACCTATCTGCTCTACAGATATCTGTCACGCAATTATGGAAAACTGTGTAAGTAGTAAATAAATACATGTGTTTTCTCACAAAACTAACGCCTAGCAAAGCACGGTCACAGGTTTTCATAGAAAAGTATGTTGTAAATATCTAAGAATAAGAATCAGTTTTCCTTAATGTGTTTATTACCTTTAGACACATCCATAATAACGTCAACATTTACTTATCAAAGTATTCTCTATCAAAGTAGTCTTAAATAAAAACTTGAAAAACAGAATAGGGACCAATCCTTATAACAATAGATACAAAACTAAATTTTAAATTAATTTCAATTTACAACAGCTTACCCTTTCACTAGTTAATTTGTTGTTGAATTTAGCCCTGGGCAATTTACATTAGCCACTGAAACAGGGGCTATCGCCCACCCATGTTAGTTTAATTTGATATTAAACAAATGTATGAAACTTGTTGAAAGTAGTGTTCACGTCGTAATTAGTTCGCTTTATTAATGTTTCAACGTTTATGAAAATACTTTTGGTTAGTTTTCATTTAAAATTTACTTTGAGCTTTAGTTATATTTTAAAGAGATATTATATCTCTTTAAAATATAAGTAATTGTTGGTTGTTACTTGAGGCAAGAATACAATTTTTGTGAAATTATCTCTCTTCTTATTTATATATATGTATATTGAGAGAGATATATCTAATTTTATATTTATGAGCCCGAAACAATAAGGGGGTGAGACCATATATTACGAGAGCCCACGACCAAAACCATGTCTCATAGCAATACGGCAAAAACCCTATAAAATCGTTAGATTGTATGATTCTGAACCCGACTAGGTGTGTAGTAACGGTCGAAAGTGTAGCAACTGCGTGGGAGGCCATTTCTGCTGTGTCAAAAAAAAAAGACAGTCGGTATTATAGCAATACGTCTGATAGTGAAAATGTACATAGATTTTATAATTGTATTACGAAAAAGTTTGTTTTCAGACATTTTGCGCGTAGCATATAGCCTGAGCGAATTTTTGAAAATGTCAACAAATTTAGCCGACCTGTATCATAGCAATACGGGTAATTTTTTTTTTCAACTTTTCGTATTGCTGCCATTATTACCAAAAACTTGTTTTCAGACACTTTAAGTGTAGCATATACTCCCAAAAACGAAAATAACGTTTCGGAGCAGTACTGCCAGAACGTGGGACAACTGTCTTTTTCGCACTAACGCGTTTATATGGAAAAGGTGTGCGATTGAATACGAGAATATTTTGTAACTTTGAATAAACCGTTTTTTTTTTCAACTTCATCCCAGTTTCCTTTTGTGCGATTTATTTCAGTCCTTCAACTTCAATGTTACGGTTTCGGGTAAATTCTTTGTTAATTATCATCTAATAAATTCAGGGTCGCAACGTATTCATTGGTTTGTAACAAAAAATTCAAGATGCCTCAATACGATTTTTAAATGATATCTGAGTATCGAAAAGTTGTCTGATAGAGAAGGTGCTACACTTAATTTGTCTGATATAAATTTTTTGCACATGTGGACAACTTATTTTATCATGTCCAACAATTTTCAGACATATTGCTATGATACCGATCGGTAAAATTTGTTAACATTTTCAAAACGGTCTCAAAATTTAATGCGTTCACATTTCCGTCTGAAAATTGTTTTGTGCGCATCAAATAACCAAAATTTACTAATAAAAAAGATTTTCAGACGTATTGCTATGAGACATTTTTTTTGTCTCATTTTTAATTTTTTTAAGTGATTTTACGGGTTTGCGCTACACCACTAACGTCTGAAAAATATGTTTCCGGTATCTCAGAACTATCATTCAACTACAGTCTGCAAATCAGACATATTGCTATGATGCAGTTCGGTAAAATTCTTTGACAATTTTGAAAATTCGGTGAGATCAAACGCTACGCGGAAAATGTCTGATATTGGTATTTTCGAGTTCAAGATAATCGTATCTATCGATTTGATGCGGTTTTGGCCGTATTGCTATGAGACAAAAATTTTGGTCGTGGGCTCTCGTACTAATAATCCACCACGCGGGCCCATTGCGCTGCGGCGGATTTCACTTGCATTTGTTTATGACAACTTTCGTAGTAAGGATTTCTCACGATGCCTGTTTCTTCAAGTTTCAATGCTCGTAGAATATAATTCCAGGGACAGATCCAGGGTCAGTGAGTCGCCACTGCTCTTTCATGAAGACTTAGTATTATTTTTGTAAATTTAACAAAAGTTCTATAAAAATGCCAATGTGAGTTCTTAGCAATATATATTTAACAGATTAAAAAATATATAAAAGCTAACCCAATTTAAGGTGCGCCAATTTTCGGTCGTGTATTAACGATGTAAATTCGGTGAAAGAGCATTTTTAACCGGTACGCCTCGTTCGGCGGCGTCGGTGTAAAAATAATATAATTTCGCAGTCGGTCACCTACGAAATTTTACGGTTGAATTATTTGCTAGAATAAACACGATATTCGGAATAGGAATTTGGCTTGGAATAACAGTGTGTTTAACAAATTTGGTACTTAAAAAACTTTATGTTACTGAAAAATATGTAAACTCTTTAAATGATTAAGTACCTACTATAAAACATCAACTTCCTGAGATGTCTAATGTTAGTAACGTTAGTTGATGTTTAATGTCTTAAGCTTAAAACTATATGTGTATTAATGTTTAAAGGCAAACAGGGATTCTGTTCCACCTGTATGTAAATATTTACATATATATAGATATAATTGATTGTTACCATATGACATAATCTATTTATTAGGTAATAAAAAATGTAATGAATTTTATTTATTGATTCAAATACGCTTTCATAGGCACTTATAAAACGTCAACTCTAATGCTCGGCTCGCAAGGTTGCATTTCCCGAGAAGAGTCGACAATAAACTCAGCACTTACTCTTCTTAGATTAGGCGTTTTACAAAAAAAAACTCAAGATATTTGTTATTATTTCATGACCATTGTCTCTCACTTATAAAATCAATTTCTAGCTACTATTCTTAGTACCTACTGAACGTCGGACCTCAAACGATCTCAAATAAGACTCTTTGCCGCTCAAGCATTGAGGCTATTCTACATATATATAACTCACTTACTTACTATTACTACCAATTACTACCATTTACTACCATTTACTACCATTTACTACCAATTAACGTCGTAACGTAAACGTATCGCAATCTACTGAATAACAATTTGCATAACGAGATATATCTGTTAGCAAGCGAGATACCTTTACTATGTTATTCACCTGGTTTCACTCGTGTTTTTATTTAAGGCTATACTGTGGTAAACAGAATTAGCTTTGTTTGGGAAAATTATGCAATTAGAAAAAAAATTACATGGAATTTGATTCTGTCTTTAATCAAGTCGTTAATGTTCTATGAATCGTATATCTTATATTATATGGAAATTATTTACTTTCAATTTAATTTAATTATACTCTTTATATTATATATAACGGTGAAATATTTTTACTGCCTATTGCATATACAGTTAACATATAAAATTTGTACGTCTAAAAATGGAGTTTTATATGATATCTAAACCAATTACAAAAAAATAAGTTAGAACTTACACGCTATGTAAATAATATCAAAATATACTATAAATAATATTAGCCTACGTGCAATTTCTAATACCTATATTCTCATGAAATTAATAATAGGGAACCTGGGGAGGGTTGATCACCCCCTTTGATTATGCACTCTATTTTGTTTATTTTTTGTAATATAGGAAAACTTTTTAAGCTAAACGATTTGGAAATTATCTATCTATTGATAGTTTGAATAAGAAGCAGATTGTGTCACAATTTAACTCATTATGTATTGAAACACCTGATTGTAAACTTTTACCACGTGTCCCCGATATAAGGGAGACTTCTTCACCCCTGTTTGGGAGCCTTGATCCTGGGGGGATCAAGTCTCCCAATTGCGTGGGAGACGTGGTAAACAGATTTTTACCGTGTCTCCCCACGACTGATTATCATTGACTAAGTAACTCTATTTGCACTCTACAAGGCATATAGAAATAGAAAAACATACAACAAGTAGCTATGTACCATACCTTCCATTGCTACAAGTTTAATTCCCACCAGTTAGATAACTTGATCCGCAGGGATCAAATCACCCATGAGGGGACACATGGTAAACAGAATTTTAGCACGAATGTCAAATTCAGAGGGTTGATTCCTGTTATGTTATTAACTTAATCATTAGGAAATGAATTTGTGAGGAAATCAAATTCATGGTGATTTATGTCTTTTAATGATTACATAGGGAACTGTATTAATTTTCCAATAAAAACACATTTTAGTGATAACTTTTTTACTATCAAACCAGTTAACATTCGGTATTAGAAATTGAAAACAAAAAGTTTCTTCTAAAAATTAAGCTTATCTTTATAATAGACATTTTAACAATCACAAAGCAACCTTAAAATAATCGAATATTAATGTAATTTATCATTATCACGGTTATAGATTCAATTGTTTTTAATAGAATAATATTAAATTCTCTTTCTATTGTAAATATAATTCAAAAAAATGCCATTATTGAAAAATAATCTTCAAAACTTTATCCTTAACTACAAGTAAGTACATAGTAACAATCATTAATATTAGCTAACCAGTCCTTCACACTATCACAATCAGTCCTAATAAAAGACTATGTCCATTTTCATTATCGTTAGCATTTGGATTTAAACTACTGTACAAATATATAAGCTTTAATGATTATTTTAACAAGTTGACTTACTTCTATCAGAATTATTATCTCAAAAACTTAAACAGTGGAAGATCAAAATCTACCAAAACACAAAAAAATCTATATTATCAAAAGTAACAATTACCTACTTGAGCAATCAGTCTCATACGTTTTAATCAGTCGGTCAGGAGGTTATCAATTTGACTCGGTTTTCTCTTTTTTGATCCCTCTTTGGTCATATATTTTCGCGGCATTATTACCTAAAAAAATACATGTAATTATGGCAGTATGACAGTATGACAGTCTGTAAATCCTCTGATTTTTCGACGCCTAGGTAGATTTGATGCCTCTCGGGGACACGTGATCCTGGGATCATGTCACCCCAAAGAAAAGGACGAAATCTCCCCAAGCATAGTGAGTTTATAAACCATGCCGTACTCAAAATGAATGTACACGTATTTTAAGTGAATCAAAGCTAATGTATACTCAAATAAACTACTAACAAAATAAACATAGTCACTAATAGCATTTACTTCATATTTTAATAAATAAATCCGACTAAAACTTACCGGCAATTAAATATCACACCACGCGAATATTTCACCGTCCGCCATTTGCACACCACCGACATTTGTCAAAGAGTGCTATGCTAGAAAGTGAAGTTAGGGATGAAGGAATAATTGCTACCGGCTATAAAAAACGTATCACGTTTGGTAAAACTTTTAATTAAAGTTACCTAGTGTCCCCTAGGGATCGACCATCCCCAGGTTCCCTAATAAAAAAATTCAGTGTCATTCAAACATCCTAGCTACTTCTAAGTTAGATTAGTTATAAGTAAGGGCAGATTATAATCTCGTATATAATAAAACTATGTTAGGTATTTAGTCATTAGGTCTTATTCGCTCAAAATGGTCCCATTATGTCGTTAAAAGTTATTTGTTTTAAGCTACTCGAAGCTTAAGAAGTCTTCCAATATTAACTTTAATAAGTATGCTCTAGTTTTAATCAAGTACTTATATGAAGTTTACGAACTTTGGCGTTAAGCTTTTAGAAGCTATACGTTCTTCTCATCATGAGCTTTGATTTAGGTAATAATATGTGAGTACTCGTATATTCACAGTGACAGACCGGTTGGCTTTGTGGTTAGATGACTTTCTAGTTGCCGGTCGTGAGTTTGATTCCTACACAGGACAATCGTTTTGTATATATAAATATGTCTGATTGCTCTGTGTCTGGATGTAAATATCTATATAAGTATGTATTTTAAAGTAGTATATCATCTATCTGGTTAGTTAGCTCTGCTTAGTTTGGAATCAGTTTGGCCGTGTGTGAATTTTTATATTACAAAAATGTTAACATCGTCCACAGATTTCATATAGCTGTGTTTAATTATATAGTCTAGGTCAAAATAAACCAAAGTACTAATAAAATAAGATCCTTATTACCTTGAAATAAAGGTTTATATATTTTTATCTAATAATAGAATCAAGGTCTACTTAATAATCCAAGGGCGCGTTTCCTTTCTGCATTTTGTAAATACCGATAATAACTTGAAACTGTAGAGTAAATAATTTCTATTTTAAGTAAAATATATGCACTTTGCATGCTACGAAATGAGCTACGTCAAGCAATCGTAGCACTCAGAAAGTAATCTCGTAGCACACTCTACGACGAAATCAATTCATGAATTTCTACATTTGACTGCAAATTATACCTATTTGTAACCCACTAGTGGCTCCCAGCGGTTTCACCCGCGTACCCGGGAGATCTTCCATTTTCCCGGGATAAAAAGTAGCCTATGTCCTTTCTCAGGCTCTAGACTATCTGTGTACCAAATTTCATTTAAATTTTAGCGTGAAAGCGAGACAAACAGAGTTACTTTCCCATTAATATTAGTAGGTCGTGGTTCATCAGCTCCATAATAATGTTCGATAAATAATCGAAAGCGATAAAAATGTCTACAACGACGTACTTAAAGGTTGTCTTTGCCCTTACCTTTGAATAATTTGTACACGAAACCTTATAAATAATTATTTACCTATTGATTTATGATTGACGTTAATTTATATCCTATGGCAGTGTAATTTCCTTTTGTTTGTAAGGAATATAGAACGGTTAATAATTATGTACGTTGTCAAAGTGTCTTGCAAAGTACAATTATTATCGCATTTCTTTGATATAATACCGGTTTATGATTTTAGTTATTACGATTATGGTTTTTTTGTCATGTAAATATGGTTGAAAATCGATTGTCTATACCTAATTGAAAAAAAAAACTGTTGTATTTTCATCATCAATTAACTATAAGGAAATTGAGTCCAAACGCAAACATTGCATAACGTACCCTAATTTTACAAACCATAATGCATTCTGTGATTCATCATACATTACCTTAGTTCAAAAACGAACTTAAGATTCTACAGTATAACGTCGGAAATCGCTTGGACTCGTCTCATTTCCGCGCTGTGACATAACACCATTTTCATTGGACAAATATGACACCGCGTTTATTAGAGAAAATGCACTTTAAGTTTTCGCTGACGTCGTTTGACTTTGGTGTGAGGTGTTTCTTGGTGTTTTTGGGATACACTGTCTAGAAGTTTGTAATACATACTTTGTATTTTTTTTTATTTGATTTAAGATCTTTGTATTTTTTTTGATAGACTAGAAGGTCACTCAGATGGCTTTTACACCGTTACGCGGACTTTTTCTGTGAGCGCAGAGGGCTCTCAACCGAAGATTGATTTAAGAAGTGGGTCGTAAACACGATGGCTGTTGGGGCAGACGAGTACTGGAGTGGTAACCATGCAGTTCAATCGCAGCTTAGGGCGTTCACCTACAAAGTGATCTGACAGTCTGACAAAGATCCCTTGAACCAACTGGATGCAGGTCACTTCTAACTAGTCTATATGGACGATGGGAGATCGTATAAACATATGCGTTAGTCCTCAGCGAAACAGGACTTTTTATGTCTGGTAACGGTGACATAGTAGCCGTGGTGGCTCAGTTGGGAACGCACCGACTCACGATCATGAGGGTGCCGGTTCAAATCCCTAGCCTGTACCTCTGAGTTTATAAAATTTACGTACGGATTCACACCACTGGCTTTCGGTGAAGGAAAACATCGTGAGGAAACCTGCATGCCCGAGATGTCACAATTAAAGGCATGTGAAGTCCGCCAATCCGCACTAGGCCCGCGTGGTGGACTATGGCCTAAACCCCCTGGATGTTAGGGGAGGCTCGAGATCCTCGGTGGAGACGTATATGAGCTGTTGATGATGATTGATGATGAACGGTGACATAAAAGAAAGATAATAAAGAAATAGGAATTGAATCGGTTATACACACGGGGAGGTGTAAACAGACATATATTCCGAAAACCAAAACACCGTAATGAATCATAATAAGAATGACAGTCTACAAAATAAAGTACACCTATTTAGTGTATTTGATTTTCAGTAATAATTACTAAAACAATGTGTACTTGTCATTACGAGAACTCGTCTGAAACCGCGGGCTTGAAGCTGCTTCCATATTTAGGTATATATTCTTGTCTGAGGTTTGGCTCAAGTTATTTTGAGCTCTCTTAAAGTTCAGACGTGCTATTATAAATAGAAGTAAAGTAAATGTATCTTATATCCTTTTCACAGATAAACCTTACAATTATGAGCGTAAATATAAAAAAATATAATTCAGCAAAGATACGCGCATACGAAAGTTACAGCATTTACCGTACACTTACAGTAACCGCTTCCCATCAAGCGGACTGTATGCCTGTTAGCCACCTATGTGGTATAAAAAATTAAAATTATGTCACAAAAAGTTTTGATGTATTTTCCAGAAAAAATTTGAGTACTGTTTGTTGTTACCAGTATATTACAAACTAACTCTAGCGTTAGAAACCTTCAAAGGGGTCTATGTCAACCACACAGCACACGCGTACGTACCTATGTACATGAAATAGGGAATAACGTATTTATATATAGACGCGGCATATAATATTCTTTTACACTGAAAAAATTGCATATTTCATGATGAAATTCAGAATCAGATTGATCGTGAATGAAGCATCCCAAGATATTTACAATTCTTAGTCATTTATCAAGAACTAGTGCCTCCACGTGGTTTCCCACGCGTTCCCGGGGTATCTTCAATTTCCCCGGAATAAAAAGTATCCTATGTATTATTCCAGAACATATTCTAACTTTGTGCCAAATTTCGAACAGATCCTATTAGCCGTTTTGGCGTGAAATAGTATCAAACATCCATACTTACAAACTTTCGCATTTATAATGTTAGTAGGATTAAGCCATGAATACCACATCTACATAAGAACATTATTGGAAATAGGTAGGTATATATTCGACAGAGCAGTGTGTCTCGCAGTGTTTGCAGACAGTGTCCCGGTCAGGCGACACGACGTGGCCCGCCAGCACTCTCGACGGCAAACAAAGAGCTACTCCCAACAGCGGCCAAATTTAGGTACCAACGCATCTGCGGGCTTTGTAGGTTTATATGTAGCTAGGTATTTCCTCGTGGTTTCACCCGCGTTCCCGGTGAATTTAAAATCTTAAGGGTTCTATGTGAAATTGTGTGGTAAGTCTCATTTAAATCCAACAAGAGTTTTAATTGAATATTTCCCAAATAAATAAATGAAATTCGCAGCCTGCAAACGTACAACAAAGGGTAAACCTAACTAGGTTTACCCTTTATTTTTTTAGAGAAAAAACAATTTTATCTCTGTTTAAAAGATACTACAGTTATTTACTGATATTTAAAAGACACAAACTTAACTTAAGCTACAACTTTTGCAGGAAATTCATAAAACAGTGACAAAAAACTACGAATAAGCTTGTAAAACTCAAACTTGCAAGTCAAGGTTGTCGACAGTTTCCGACACAGGCCACTTGGTCACGAACCTAGTTGAGTAGGATCACTCTCCGATAGTGTATTAATTAATTAGTATCTGAGTTTGAGTAGACGTTGCAGAGAGCTTGAACGAACATACAATATTTATCGTACTGTAATATTATAAACGTGTAAGCTTGAATGGTTGTTTGTTACTTTTTCATTTAATAACGGCTGCAGGGATTTGTATGAAATTTGGCACAGATATACAATATGTTCTATGATACTGATTAAAAAAACAGTAGTAGTACCGAATAATCAGACATACATTTGCATTTATAATATTATTATTTATTATAATCAGGTTAGTATCCGTTTTTGGGTAATATAATTCGGTTCCTTATACACGAATGAAATGTCCGTCGTGTGGTCAGAATTTATCTCTATTTGGGATACACTCCAATATAATAGTTTAGGAATTTAATTAACTAGTATTGAAATGTTGGCGATTAAACTTTGCATTCCGACAATCCGTGAACGCTTTATTAAATATTTCATGTCTTAATTAAATAAATACCTAACTAAAAATATCGGATGAATATTCCCGAATGTATTTTGATACTATATCGACGGGATTATTATCAAAATATATTATCACGACTAACCTATGTTAATTAACTTATACCTATTATTTTAGAAATAATCTAAACGCGAATGGTTCGGATATATAATCATGAATTTAGTTCGCGAAAGTTATAAAAACATTATATCTTTATACTGACAACATAAAATATGAGAGCCGTGTTGGCTCAGTTGGGAACGCACCGACTCACGATCATGAGGGTGCCGGTTCAAATCCCTGGCCCGTACCTCTGAGTTTATAAAAACTTACGTACGGATTCACACCACTGGCTTTCGGTGAAGGAAAACATCGTGAGGAAACCTGCATGCCTGAGATGTCACAATAAAAGGCATGTGAAGTCCGCCAATCCGCACTAGGCCCGCGTGGTGGACTATGGCCTAAACCCCCTCGATGTTAGGGGAGGCTCGAGCTCCTCGGTGGAGACGTATATGAGCTGTTGATGATGAGGATGACTGACAACATCATCGTCATTAGTCCTAAGACGTTCACTTCTAAACCGAATCTTTGGATATATTATCGTATTTAAAAGAAGTCGTTCAACATAGAACATAATCAAAAATCCCTGTTAAGTTTTATGAAAATTTTTCAATTTTTGAAATGAATATCATGTTCTTAATGTTTCACACTTCAGATTCTATTAAAAATGTTTACAACTTTTTCCACTAGAATTGCAACAATAGAATTATACTCTACTTAGTATATCTTAAGCATAGTCGATGTACTTGAAAAACTGCAATCAAACTTATGCTTAAGCGTGCAACTTTTCTAGTTTTCATTAAAGAAAAGTTTTATAACAATATTAAAATGGTAAAGAAATTAAAACGCACGTTTTTATTATTTACTAGTGGCTCCCCGCGGTTTCACCCGCGTTCCCGGGATAAAAAGTAGCCTATGTGTTATTCCAGAACATATTCTAGCTCTGTGCCAAATTTCAAGCAGATCCCTTCAGCCGTTGGAGCGTGAAAGAGTAACAAACATCCATACATACAAACTTTCGCATTTATAATATTAGTAGGATAGTACTTACCTATTACATGAACATTTCTTACAATTAAAAATTATTAGTTTAGTTTAGTAGATTAGTTTTATTATCATTTTTGGAAATAGGCAAGTGTTTTTTGGTGTTTTAATTCGTTCTTTGCTCTCCACCAATCGTTTATCCCAAATACCTCAAATATCGTAATTATTATAGATATTAATGATGACTAAAATCACCTATTTTATATATATCAATATTATGATAAGTAACACTACTCTAGGTATTTATTAGAACATGAAATATATCTTTGCTTTCCAAAATATTTCATCACATTATTCTAAGTTGAAAATCTATAAAAATATATGGACGCTCTTATTTTGTATGCAGCACTAAAATGGTCAGAATAAAATGGTTATTTTATGGTAACTTATAGCCGATTCAGTTTACATAAAGAGTAAAGTTGTCTACCTTAGAGGTCCGTTTTTACAATAGCCTATCTCTTTTTATCACAGTATGTTTGTCCCTTTTTTGCACACGGGTATGTATGTGTAGTTTAAACAGACTTTTAGATCTAGACAACTCTAGTGCTTCATGTTGAATAACGTTTTGATTATACTCCTCGGCTGTCACATTGAGTGACGTAAAGATCTCCTTTGCTAAGAGATTCTGCGTAAAGTGTACTCACCAAATTCTATAGTAGGTAATTTATAGATATTATAAAATGTAGGTATATACTAAGTAGATGTTTTGTGTACGAATTTGGGTGGAGTACGTAATAATATTAAATAGTACTAGGCTTTTGAAATGAAACCTTCATAAAGGTTGAGTGATTTTTTTATGTCACCAATATGGTAATTTTATTTTATTTATCCATTTTTTTTCTTTTTTATTTTGTATTACCTCTGCCGGAACTACATGATTACATGTTTTTTTAATGTAGATATATTTTCACAATCTAAGTAAATGCATTTTTCTCTCAAACCTATGGGAAGAAATCTGTTTCATTAGATATAGTTTAAGAGTATACAAACGTAAAACATTATTAAATGTATATCAAAATGTTTCTGTCTCAGAAACTAACAAGTTCATTCTCACTATTTATTGAAAATCAAACCATCTACATCTAATATGGTGAAACACCGTATATTGCCTTAATAAAGCTGAGCTTTTGTTTGACATAGAGCTCAACCCTAATCCGGCCCTGAGTTGCTGTCATTGATAATGACATGTCCTTCAAATGCCGTTGTCACTAAACGAGCTATTCTGTAAGCCCTTTATTATAAACAGGCTCTTAAATTTGCAATTTTCTTTGAATACCCTACATTTATAATACGAATGTGATATTTATATTATGAAGATGATAAATACTTAATAATATTGGTCTATAAGGTTTTATTTAAATGTTGGTGTTTATTGGTTTCCGAACGACACAAATATAATGCAAATTTTGAGGGAATTTTTTAAATTTAACATGGTGCAGTATGAAGCCAAATGTAACCAAATATTTTTGTCCAGCTATGAAAATAACTGGACAAAAATGTCAAAAAAAATCTCTTGAACAATAATATCTCAATAAATTATATTATCCATTGTACAACGTTAAAAATACAAAAACCTTTCATAGACAAATAACTAACCGATCAATTTGCAAATGTATCGGTGTGTTAGCAAAGTGGTGATGTCAGTTAAGATGGAATCCATTCATCCCAAAAAGTATCAGCCATTGTATTCTAATACAAACTTTATAAGTCAACAACATTAGATCGGACCTTTCACCTGACGGGGTGCTTAACGATAGAGATAGAGCATAAACAAAACAACATCGTAAAAAATATTTCGCTTTACCGAATTGAACTCCAGCGTCCAGTCATCAATCGTCAAATTCAAACCGTCACTCTTCCCTTGACGTCACTGCTATATAGATTTATAAGCACTCAGTACTCTGAACGCCTGAAATAATTTATTTGACTGTATATTTATGCTGTAACAGTGGGTTTTATGGTCGACAACTGATTTATTTTACCTGAATCGTGCCGCTTCGTCTGTGTTACAACATCCTCATTTTTGTATTTTTTTTCAATTATGCTTCGCTATTATTGATAATAGCGTGATGTTATACACTTATACAGTAAGCCTATTGCTTTCCTCGATAAATTGAAATTAGTAGTTTCGGCACTTATTCTATAGGATAATACAAAAGATCCTTTTCATAATATTAGTAGATAAACAATTGATTGTTATAGCAAATTTTCATATTATAGTATCTGAAATTCTATATTATACAGGGAAAATGAAATGCTTATTATAATTTATTTAATCTATACTAATATTATAAAGAGGAAAGATTTGTTTGTTTGTAATGAATAGGCTCCGAAACTACTGGACCGATTTCAAAAATTCTTTCACCTTTGGAAAGCTACATTATCCCCGAGTAACATAGGCTATATTTTATCCCTGTATTCCCACGGGAACGGGAACTACGCGGGTAAAACCGCGCGGAGGCAGCTAGTATCTTATATAAAGGTAAAGACTTCATCGTCTCAGGTGAACACAACATACTTAAGTATCACCTTTTCTTATTCTTAAAAGTTTATATTTAACACAATTTAGAAATAACATTATATGTGCTAATATAGGGACAAGATAATAGGTCACTTTTGACATTTCATCAAAATTCAACAACGTAACCTTGTAACGGCGGGCATAAAATAAGAACTGCACAATTGCTTAACTTTTTTCAATTACGTTTACATATTTATTGTAATAATGACCGATACGAGTAATTTTACGATTTGCTTTCACTAATAAACCATTCTAAACATAATAAACAATTTCTGATCTAAAGAACTGAACGTCGTTACAATGTTGCGTCAGTCAACCCTTTTTCTTTTTAAACACGATGTTACTCTAAAAATCGAAAGCTGATAGGATTGTAAGTTGAATCGAATGCAATGATTACTTGTGAAGAAAAACGAGATGTGAGAATAGACAATATTATTGAAAATGAATTAATAATATCTCTAAGTGCTGACAGCAGTGATGAAGATAGCAGTTCCGATAGTTCAAGTGAATAAAAGCAATTTTTTTGTTAAATTACGTAGGTACTTGTCTTATTTTGCTCCTTTAATTTATGAAAGAAAAAATAATAATGGGACAGGGATTCGCATGATCATTTTTAAAATTCACATATGTTTTAAGTCTGTATCGATTCATTCGATTCATTCATTTAATCGGTGTTTTTAAGCAGGTCACCTCACTATGAATATAAAACTGACATCTGTCAAAAGTGACCTATTATCTTGTCCCTATTTTAATATAAAAAGGCCTTTGCGTACTAAAACATGTACATTTTTATTACATTCGTCTAACTCACTCATCGATTGATCTATTTTATTTTGATGTACAGACCCTGAATACTTAATGAACTAAGCCATAGAATAAATAATAGGACTACAATAGGCTTCCATTATTAAATACGTACAGTTTTGGTTCCTTTTTAAATAATTTTACTTCAAAATGTAATTGAAATATATTTTTGTTATGATAAATGTAATTAGGTGGGTTGGTTAATCGATGTCTTGGTCAGTACCTATCTTTGAATTTTCAATTGCGTTCGGCGTTTCAATTGGTTTCCTACGAAAATAACCTTTTGTTTATTAAATTATATTAACGAAACATAAAGTTATAATTTTTTACACATCCAGTTTTTTTAATTATACTAATGATTCATACAAATATTTATCGATAGTTTTAAAAAAATTACACACTTCTATACTTACACCATCTAATGATGGAGGTTACCTTACGAAATTTATATTAAGAAGGGATCGGACAGTTCTCCTAATAATTCTATACCTAGCGCACAATTTTAAGACACTATTTCAAAAATAAATACCAAATACTTTACAAAATAGGCGCTTAAAATGTGGGAAGTACCCTCTACGTAGAGGGAATTAGTCTTGCTTGTGGCTGCAATATACCGATACTACTGTCTCTTTCATTAACTATGGCGTTGGGTGAGAAGGCTGATGTTAAAGCCGTGACGTGTTCCCTCACCAACGAAGTATGTTAGTGAATATCTACGAAGGCTGAGCTCGTTTCTCGTTTATTGCGTTTTGACGGCCGACTGTAGCGCCTGTCTGCCGTTCCGTACACTAGGACGGTAAGAAATTACAGCAAAATTTCTTCTAAACAGTACCATTTGCTCTTCTTTCCCGTATTTTTTAAATTTTTTTATTGTATATGTATGTTTGAGTCAAATGTTGTATTGAATTTTTAAGCAGTTATCAATCGATCAATGTAACTAAGTCGATAATTAAAATCTGAGTTCTAAGACTCCTAAGGTGTGATTGCTTTTACCGTTATGACTGCTGTGTTAGTTATCCTATATAATTTAAATATATTATAGAATATCATAATATATTATACAATGTCATTTAAAAAACGTATATATATATCTTAAAAAAACATTTACAAAAACCTAGAAATATGAAAGCAATAAAAACAGATTCTACAGAAAATACTTTGCAGGAAATAATCTGAGCTCTATTACAAAGTTGCCGACGAAACAGAGCTGAAGTACGAGTAAATTGTTTAAGTCTTAACTTAATCTACTCTTTCCTTAATATAAACTATCTTGCTTAAGAATTTACTCCAAGAAAACAAGCACAAAATTTAAGTATTTAAAGATGTTCTACAATGTGATTTGTATGCGCTACGAAGTTTCGTAGGCTCTCTACAGAAGCGTATACTCTCGTAGTATGGCCGACGCATTAGTATTCTGTCTGCGTTGTTGATAAAAGAGCCACTGAATATTATTACAAGTACTTTAACATTATAGTGTTATGTTATTTCTGGAAGAAATATGTTATTATGTGTGAAAATGTAGAATTTAGAGATAGTCACAAGAATGAGATACAAAAAAAAGTATTAAATGATACATTATTCCTTGCTTTAGAACCAAAGAGTATTAATATAAGTATTTGTATACTATATCTAAAAATCTTCGACAAACACTCAAATGATTAGAATCACTAAATAAGTAGATAAACAAAATGATGTAACCAACAAAGAAAATTTCGAAAACAACATAACGTAATATTCTTCCTTACAAAGCGCATCAGTTCACAATCACGTCAAAAAAATAAGCCTATCCGATTCACGAGCGGGTAGTCAACCGGAAAAATGACATAAAATCGTCACTTCCAGGGGTTTCATTCCATTTCGATCACAATGGGAAAATCAGAAATAACGTCCACAATTTACAACGTTCGGCCAAAAGTTACTGCGCGGTGAGTTGGAGTTGCGGGTGAAGGGTTCCGCACAATATTTGATTCGTCGTACTAGATTTTATATTACTATTTATGGTAGGTACCTACTTTACTTTGTAGGGGAGCCCACTTTAATTTCATTTTTATTCCTTGTTATAGCGGCAATAAATACACATTGTATGTATTATATTGTAAAGTCTACCTATTAAAACAAAAATGAAAATAGAAACAATATTAAAATAGGCCTTCACGCGTAACATGAATAGTCAGACCCTAATGCTCGGTTCGGATGGTTGGTCATGCTCAGAAGTGCTGGTAATAAATGCAGCAATTACTATTCAAAACAAATTTATATTTATACATTTCCAGGAATTATCATGCTAGTTATTATTACATCTACATTTGTTTAGATCATGAGATACATCCGGTGATAGGCTGGACGGATTGCTTAGGCTTAGTAGGTAATTTATTCAATTATTTATTATGGATCACCAACAAATGAAACACATAACTGAGACTACAGATAACATGCATTGTGCTCACTTAAATATAGGTAATCACAGCCAATACCAATAACTTGTACCGCTATTTCAAACTAAACAAAAATATAATAAGGTCCAATCGGGGGTTCCTCTCTTCGGCTACGGAACCCTAAAGGAAAGATTCCTTTATTGCCCCTTTATGTTGGAGTTTGGTGAAACTGTGACATATACGTGGGTATGAATGGATAGATGGAACTTCTGAAAAAGGCTGGTAAATTAAATTCTTGTTTGACAGATTGTTGCGGCTGTCTTAGTTGTTGTGGGCACTTCAAATACATGGACACTTTGAAAGAAACGCCGACAGATTTGCTTGTATGATAATTTTAGGGTTCTCTTAGGAGGTTCAATGACCCTGGACTAAAGTTTTTTAGCCCTTTCTTTAGCCAGGAATAATCCTGGGTATCACGATATGAGGAGACTACTGATATAGGTATATGTCTCTTATTTATATAATATGCGACTAGTTAAAAGTAAACGAAGAAATGAAAGGTCACTGACCGCGACAATAAGACCCAAATTCAACACGATTTTAATCATCGAATAAGGGTTCAATGTCCACATTACGAGACCTTTTCACGAACGAAGGTCAGTTCTAAACAAGTCCCCATGACTATAAAGATTATTATAAAAAATATAATGAATTAATTGTATGAAAACAAAACATAGATAAGAAAATATACTACTGTATATAACATATAGTCATAATTTTAAAACTTTTAATTACATTCAATAAAATTGGTAGGTCAGAGGTCACAGGTTCAATTCCAAGGTTAAAAATAACGAGCATAATTAGAGTTTCTTTATTGGTAATGATTACGTGTAGCACGGTATTGGTTTTGTGGTGGGAGAAAGTAAGTGGTCACCATATGGCCCTAAAATAATTTAGTCCAAATATACCTACAAGCTTAGACTAACTTTTAAAGGGGATAAAAGCCGTTAGATCGAAAAAAAAAGTATATACCTACTAGTGGCTCTCCGTTTTTTTATTTGACTTTTTAAAATTAATTAAAAAGTAAAAAAAAATTACGTGAGGCACTCGGGGACTGCCGCGGTAAAGCTATTGCATTGCATAGCATTTTGTATCAACTTATGCAATTATAATTTTATTTATTTATTTTAATAATAAATGCACTTTGTTCATTCATATTCAAAACACTTCATACACAAATTTTACAAGTACAGCTATTCACTGTTGTACATAAATACATATACACCTATATACTTTCTCATAAACAGCTGCTTATGTATTCGTCCGATTTCGGAGCAGCTCGTCTCGATTCGTGCGAGTTTCGTAGAGTCGTACAATACGTCTAATCGCACACAACGCCGTGTCGAAGACTGCCGAACTGAAACGACGTTAGACGATGCACGGCCTTCAAGCCACACCTCCTTGCCCGTCGGAGTGGGGGGTGTTAGGTTTTTTTCGTTACGGAATTTCTTGATTCGGTCGCCGCGCTCAGAGCCCGCGATAAAAGCTATGCAATAGCTTAAAAATATATAAGTACTAGCTCATATAAATCTTAGAGAAAAGGTCTAATTTCATTGCCATGTTGGCCCAACGTACAAACATTTGTACCAATACGCCAACATCGCGTGCTTAGAAATGCAAATGGCCGCTACATGTACTAAATAAATGATACATTTGGATTTAAACAAAGGTTAGGTTAGAAAGGACGCCTTGTACATTGTAAAAATACTTGAGCATATATTTTGACGTGACAACGTCTTATAAATTGGTTTGCCGGGTGACACTTCAAGAAACTGCGTTACGCTCCGCTCACGTCACGTTAGGTTTTAAATTGTTACTATTATTTCATCCTTCTTCCTACTATACGAATGAATATTCACATTAAAATTATTTTACCACTCTAAGTCGTTGTCACGTAAAACTTTTTTTTAATAATATGCATTCTGATGTGCATACGTATTTGAATACTTAGGCTTTATGACGTGGTACCCTTGCCACGAAATAGAAACAAAATAATTACGCGCGAATACGGAAATTGAGTTTTGTTTTTTATAAATGTCAAACGCCATTTTTTCAAAACGTCAAAGAGTTAAGAAGATAGCAAACAAACACCGTGCCGAAGTCTGCCGAACTTAAACGACGTTAGACGATGTGTTAAGTTTTTTTCGTTACGGAATTTCTTGATTCGGTCGCCGCGCTCAGAGCCCGCGATAAAAGCTATGCAATAGCTTAAAACTAACACTAGTTTTTAAGCACAAACTTATTAAAAAAAAATTATGGTAAATTAAGGGCTTATGGAATATGTGGCTTAATTATTATGATTATTATATAATGGCTTCCCGCTGTTTCACCCGCATACCCGGGAGATCTTCCATTTTCCCATGATAAAATATAGCCTATGTCCTTCCTTAGGCTCCAGACTACCTGTGTACCAAATTACATTTAAATCGCCTCAGTAGTTTTAGCTTGAAAGCTAGACAGATAGAGTAACTTTCGCATTTATAATTTTAGTTAGGATATATGACGTTGCGCACGCTCCTGGCCAGCTACCTGGAGGACCGATCGGTCCTCCTGGTAGACAAGATGGCCAGGGTAAGGCGATACAGCGCCGAGTCCGGTGTTCCACAGGGATCCGTCCTAGGACCGCTCCTGTGGAACATCGGATTCGACTGGCTGTTGCGCGGGGCCCTCCTCCGTGGCACGAGTGTCATCTGCTACGCAGATGACACTCTTCTCACTGCCCGGGGGGGGGACTTCAGGGAGGCGGCCAACCTGGCTTCGGCGGGGGGTTCCCTAGTCGCGGGAAGGATCCGCCGCCTGGGATTGACGGTGGCGCTGAATAAGACCGAGGCCGTGTTCTTCCACGGGCCTCGGCAGCGCATCCCGCCGGACGGCCATATAACCGTGGAGGGCGTCCCGATCGGGGTCAAGACCCAGATGAAATATCTGGGTCTTGTCCTCGACAGCAGGTGGCGCTTCGGCCCGCATTTTAGCGGGCTGTCGACGCGCCTGCTGAAGACCGCGGGCGCTTTGGCGTGGCTCCTCCCAAATCTGGGGGGGCCCGGGGCGCGATGCCGGCGCTTGTATGCCGGCATCCTCAGGAGCATGGCCCTTTACAGGGCGCCCATCTGGGCGGACTCCCTCCAAAGGAGGGAGAATGCCACCGCCATCCGCAGGCCTCAAAGGGCCATTGCACTGCGGGTGGCGAGGGCCTACCGCTCAGTGGGCTTCTCTGCGGCGTGCGCTCTGGCGGGCACCCCTCCTTGGGAGCTCGAGGCGTGGGTGCTCGCCAGAGTGTATGAGTGGACGGCACGGCGCTGAGCTCTTGGGGAGCGCCCCGCCGCGGAAGAGCGGGAGGCCGTCCGGCGGGAGGCAGGGGACGCCATCGTCCACCATTGGGCGGAGGACCTCGCCACCGCCGCCTTCGGTCGCCGGACCCTGGACGCGCTGGGGCCGGTCCTGCGGGAGTGGCTCGAGCGGTCCCACGGATTCCTCTCGTTCCGTCTGGTGCAGGTATTGTCCGGGCATGGGTGCTTCGGATCGTACCTGCACCGGATTCGGAGGGAGGAGTCCCCGACGTGCCACGACTGCGGCGCGGCAGAGGACACGGCGCAGCACACCCTGGAGGTGTGCCCGACTTGGTCGGAGCTGCGCCGCGGTCTGACGGCGGTGGTTGGGCCCGATCTCTCGCTTCCCAGCGTGATTAGGGGCATGCTGGGAAGCGAGAGCGCCTGGGCGGCGGTAGCCTCCTTCTGCGAAGAGGTGATATCGCAGAAGGAGGCGGCGGAGCGTGCGCGGGAGGACGATCCCCTCGCGTCACAGCTCCGCCGGCGGAGGAGGGGGGGGAGGCGGCGACAGTACGATCGCCGTCACCTCCCCCCCTAGGCGGTGGTGACCAGCGGGAGAAAGGGCGCGGGGGCGCCCACTCCCGCATTGCACGGTTCACCACCGTAGCGGGAGGGAATGGCCGAGCACTCGCGGTCATTCCCAGATCCCCCTCCCAGCACGGGAGGGGGACGAGAAGGGCTCGCCGAGAGGGCGGGCGGTCGCCGGGGGGGACTGGACGCAAGGGCTGTGCCAGATTCCCAGTCCCCCCCCCCCACAAAGGCGAGGAAGGAGTGCCGCTGGGTCGTTTAGTGGGTATACCGGTTGACTAGCAACCGGGGAGTCCCACATAACCCTTCCTGTCCCCCGACAGGGAGGGTATGCGTAACGCATTTTTCCCAGCGATAAAAAAAAAAAAAAAGGATATATGACGTTCAAGTAAGTAAATACAAAGCATTAACTGCCCGGTCCTTGACTTTCAAACCGCTGGTCTTAGGTTTAATTCTCGCCCAGGACAGAAATTTAGGGTATGTTTATTTTGAGTCTGGATGTGAAATGTCTATGTATTTAAAATTCGTAAATGTTATATATTAGCTAGGTATATGTAGTATATCAGCTATCTGGTTACCATAACACAAGCTCACTTTGAAGCTTACTTAGGAATCTGATTGTCCGCGTATGAAAAATGTCCCAGGATATTTATTTATTTAGGATTACGTCTTGTAAGGTTATATGAAACATTTATAAAAAATGTTTACGTATATCTGATCCACATTTTTTTTGTAACAATAGGCTTACAATCCATTATTTATGTATTCCAACTGACAAGTAGAAATCGAATGCGTGCATTCAAATTCAAAATAGAATATAGTGCTAACACGATTCTACCAAACAAATTTAGATCTTAATTGAAGCAGATAAAGTTCAAATGATAGTTTAATACATCGCTTTACATTTAGGCTCTATAATTCAGTATGCCTCAGAGGGATTAACTGAATGTACGATTGAAATTTCATGTTGCATCAAAACCATAATGATAAAGGATTTATAGTGCTTACTTTGGTGGGTTTAGTCATATTTTGTTCGTCCCCATTCTCAATTTAATGAATCAATAAGTAACCAAAATTTAAAGCTTATCTATTACTTAAGTAACTCTGACATTATTATATGCCTTGTAAAAAAGCTACAAAATCATTGTAACAACTTACTTAGATACGAAAATGTCTATATACGGTTGATTTTACTATATAAAATTTGTTCTTGGAACTCTTCAATTTTACTGTTATCTTTTACTATTAATCTGTTAATTTATAAGAAATCTATCGGTTCGAAAATTTTATTCAGAATCCTTACAGCCATTGTTACATGTACGAGTAACAAACATCCACACATCCAAACTTTCGCATTCATATTATTAGTAAGCTTACATAAAGTTTCTATTTAGGTTTGTCTATAAAATACGTTTTCGCCCACGTGCTAAAATCTCCTTTTTCCGATAATAGAGCGTGTGAATCAATCTTTCGTGTTTTATTCAGCGGCAACGTGAAATATTGTGTTTCAATATAATAGAGGGTTTTAGATAAGTCTATTTCTGACAATGGTGCAACATGAAACCAGAGTAAAGCGTATCGCTCTATCGTTACCGATATTGTTGTCTCCTTTCACCGGTTTTAGATCAAAGACTCGACTTGATACTGATATAAAACGTTCGCTCTATTGAAAATGTTCCCAATATAAACTGTTAAAGAGTTCTATTTCTGTTATATTCTTTGCGATAGAATAAAGTTTGTTATCTTACTAATACATATGGAAAATGTTTGTGAATGTTTTGTTTGATTTTATTAATAGAAATGTTAAGCTTGATTATAATTAATTAGTATTTCAATATGTGTTATGGAACAGACTAGAAGGCTTTGGAAAGATAGCCTTAGATGACTTTTACACCCGTGCGCAGACTGTTTCGGTGAGCGCAGAGGGCTCTAATCTTAGGTTATAATAAATAAAACAAGCTTAAAGATATAGGTACAAGGCAACCGCAACCGTCTCACTCTTGCATTCACGTACCGTCGCATGTCAGATAAAGACAAATTTACGCTATGCACATATCATGAGCAAAAGTAGGTACCTACCATAGATTTTATTTAAATGATTAAAAACATATTCGTGCCATGCTTTCGTGCGCCCTTTCATGTCGCCGTCCGATAAAATAAATTGATTATTTATAATAATACATAATTACTGTAATTAAAGCTAACATTGTTTGTATGATAAAATAACCTTTAGTCACAGTTTAGAAAGCAGTATAATTATCTATATATATAAAAATTAATTGCTGTTCGTTAGTCTCACCAAAAGTCGAGAACGGTTGAACTTATTATCTTTCCTTGGTTTTGAAATGTTCGTGTGGGTCCAGGGAAGGTTTAAAAGGTGAGAAAAATGGAATAATTGCCGGGAAAGTAGTTTCTGAGATTAGCGCGTTCAAGCAAACAAAGAAACTCTACCGCTTTATGATATTAGTATTGAAGTATAGATTGGGGCAGTACGAAGTCTGCCCGGTCAGCTAGTATTTAATAAATAACTTGCCGACCCGGCGAACTTTGTTCCGCCATATTTTTCAAAATTGTTTTTTTTTTTTTTTTCGATACTAAACTTGCCTTGGAAAATGACTATAAGCATAATGACTATGCTTTCTATAATTTTCTAATTTTCCGGGATACTTTCATTATTTTTCATAATTATCTTCTAATAACAATAACACCGATTTTACTCATTATTTTTATCATATTAACTTTTCTTAAAATCGGGAAGATAAGATGCGGGCGAAGTTGCGCGGCTCAACTAGTGGTAAATAAATATAAATAAATCATTTCAATATTATTCGCAAACATATGCGTTTAAACAAGTAACTATTCTAAAATCAAAAGTGAACAAAACCTAAGCGGTTGTAAAAAGGTTTTTCCTTGATTATGAAAAAATGGCGCAATTTTAATTTCCATAGTTAAATATTTGAGTCCCAAAACCTGAATAGCGCTCGTTAACTTTAACTATATATGTCTGTCTGTACTGAAATACTAAAATCTGTGTAAAATTTAACGTCTCAGTTTCAATTTTAGTGAAATATTCCACACTCATTTCCGGGCGAAGTGTTAACATTGGTACTCGAATGAAACTAGATTCCTATCACTTTAATGATCTTCGTAAATAGTATGCAATAAACTTATTCTTACTTGTCGTTAGATCTTCAACTAGAAAAGAGAGAGAATAGAATAAGTTGAAAAATAAATATACTTGCAGAATTATAGTAACTTTTCGTACAATCACATGCTTTTACCAATACCTGAAAATAGTGTAGCACTCAGTACATATAAGGCCATAATATTTACTATATACAAAATAATTCCTCTTGCGCATTTATATAGATATAAAGGAATGTATTGTTGAAGATTATGTCTCACTCCATGACCCTATTTATTAGATAAGGAACGCCTGTCAAATTGTGATGTTCCTACATCCATCGGTTTACACTGGACTATGACAATGTATTGAAAAATCTTCAGGCCATTTCTTTTACAGTGTACTTTCATATTTTACGATACTCCTTCTGTTAGGCTCTAAACTAGAAGGAGATTTAAAATAGGCAATGTTTTTTTTATAGTAGGTGCTTCATGGTAAGAGCCCTCATTACCGCAAAACATTAAAAGTAATACGATATTCATTAGGATCCATCGAGAGAGCTGAAACAGCTTGTTGCATATCAAATGAAAACGCTTCGTGCAGTCGAATTAACTTAAGTGGCATTTTAATGGACAAATTAATAACATTTTTGGCTTGAAATTTTTGAGCTTTATCCGCATTAACTTAAGCGCTAAATTGGCAGAAATATTGTGTAGTAAGCAAATAAATGTCTGCAGTAAGTAATTAGCAGCAGTGGAAAATTAATAGGATTTTTAGAGTAAAGTAAAAAATAAGTAACTATTTCAAAAGTTGTTCGATTTTACTGACCGGGAACGACTGAGGTTTTCTTCTTGGAATAAATATATTTTTTTAATACTTATCGCTTACATAACCTAAAACAACATTACGTAAGAAGGAATTTATATAGATGTATAGACAATCACTTCTGCGCCGCGTCGTTGACAAGAGGTGTTTTTCAAAACCGATTAAAGAAGGGAATACATGGTCCCGTGGATATGGGGTATGTTTATTTCTGTTTTTTTTATTTCTATCTATTTATGGCTTTGTAGTGTTTATCGAAAACTATCGCATATATATATAAAAAATGCATAAATATCGATATTCAACCAATTATCAAAAATTTTGCCACAAACATAGCATAATGCGGATACTTATTACAAAAATATGGGAAACGACCTGCTGCATATTTACGTATTCTTTTTGAGGGAGCAAATAAGCGAATTCATAATTTTACAACTTTTATCAACGCAACGTTTTATTTGCGCGCATTTCAGCACCTGGATTATATACATAGAATGTCGAAACCACAAGGACCAAAGACAGCATGCTTCTCACGTGTCTACACTGTTTTAGAGAGAGATAGAGTATGTATACCATCGATAAGTTTGACAAGACTAACTTTATTTAATTGACTTTCGGCAAATATCTGCGTTCAAAGGCACGTAGGTATGTAGGTTGTGTATCGTTGTAATCCGGAAATCAGAACAGTGCGTGAGTCAAATACGTTACCGTTATCATTGTAGGTACTGCGAATTATATTATTCAAGCTCGTTTCGGAACATTCTTTTGTAACTCTGATTACTTCCCCTTGTACCTAGTATGATTGAATTATGATTTATACGAAGAATGCTGAGGTTTGAAAAACGAAACAAATTTGTATAAGGATCTTAGGTTTATTTTAGGCTTTTCTTGAAAGTAAAGGACTAATCTAAAGGACTAAAATAATAAGGAGTAATCCAGGACAGGAGAACGAAGCCCATTCCTCTTCGCCGCGGTGTGAGACAGGGGGATGTTATATCCCCGAAACTGTTCTCCACCGCGATGGAAGATGTCTTCAAAACCCTGGAATGGAATGGACGAGGCATAAATATCAACGGCGAGTGTATCTCTCACCTCCGTTTCGCTGACGATATCGTCATCTTTGCAGAGACGCTGGAGGAGCTTGACGAAATGCTAAACGGCCTAAACGATTCCTCTCGACGAGTGGGTCTTGGCATGAATTTGGACAAGACGAAAGTTATGTTCAACGAGCACGTCATGCCAAGACCAGTGACCGTCAATGGCGTTCCTCTCGGGGTTGTGGACGGGTATGTGTATCTTGGTCACAAGATACGGGTAGGCCGCCACAATTTCGAGGGAGAAGCTAATCGGAGGATTCAGTTGGGCTGGGCGGCATTCGGCAAGCTCAGAAAAATCTTCACGTCGACCATTCCGCAATGCCTGAAGACAAAAGTCTTCGAGCAGTGCGTCCTACCCGTAATGACATACGGAGCCGAGACGTGGACACTGACGATGGGGCTGGTCCAGAAGTTCCGAGTTGCTCAGCGTGCTATGGAGCGAGCTATGTTGGGCGTATCTCTTACGGATAAAATCAGAAATGAGGATATCCGTAAGAGAACTAAAGTAACTGACATAGCTCGCAGGATCAGCAAGCTGAAGTGGCAATGGGCCGGCCACATCAGTCGTAGGACCGATGGCCGTTGGAGCAAACGAGTCCTAGAGTGGAGACCGCGTCTCGGCAAACGTAGTGTAGGACGCCCTCCAGCCCGGTGGTCCGACGACCTACGTATGGTTACCGGAAGGGGCTGGATGAGGAGAGCGGAGGACCGGGATAAGTGGCGCGCATTAGGGGAGGCCTACGTCCAGCAGTGGACTGTATAGGCTGATGATGATGATTGAAAGTAAAGAAGCTCAAATAATAGTTTCATGTATCCTACTAATATTATAAATGCGATAGTTCGTATAGGTGTTTGTTACTCTTTCAGGCAAAAACTACTGAACGGATTTGGATGAAATTAGTAAATTAGATAGTTTATAACCCGGATGAGTATCATAGCCTACTTTTTATTATGAGAAAAATGAAAATCCCCCGGAAATATGGGTGAAACTAGTATAGTCATATACATAGTCCATTGATCATGAAACGTAATGACCGTATGTTCAGTTCAACTATTTGTATTGATGAAGATATTAGGATAAAGGTTTTAGTGCAATATTTTTCCGAATGTCGTTTGTTTTTCAATAAAATAACAGATCTATTGACATTTTCCGAACACAGTTCTGTTTGTTGGGTAACACATGCCTTTATAGTTCAGAGGCTGCATCCAAGTTTCATAACGATGTTTTCTTGGCGGTTGAAGGTAAACATCGTTAAACTTGAATTGTACGGTAACATAACTTTTAAATCGTATCTTGAATCGAACTAAATGCCGTATTTACAAAATTGTTTATTTATTTTCACCTTGACTTTTGACTTTCAATTTCTGAATGTCCAGGGACATTTTTTCACACACGGCCAATCTGATTCGAAACTAAGCAGAGCTTGTGATATGGTAACCAGATAGTTGATATACCACATATACTACTTTTAAATACCTACTTGAATAGATAATCTAGACATAGAACAAACAGGCATATTCATGCATACAAATGTTTGTCGTGGGTGGGATTCGAACTCAGGCGGCTTGTCATTTATTTATACCTTACATATACCATGACTATAAGACTTTCTTCCGAAAAGTCTTAATTTTTTTATTCTATGCTCTTTTTCAAATGATTCCAATTCTTTAGTAGGTACTTTGAAATACCTAAAGCTGTATGTGACCTGACTTTTACCTATAATAAAGATATCAGCAACAGCAGAACCGGCTTACTCACAAACCCATTTTCCCCTTTTCACACGAGTGTTACTTCCTACAAAAACAGATCATATTTCACAATGGAGAGCAATTTTCTAAGGTCCAGTTGTAATCAGAATTTGTAGAGGGCCCTTCCGCTGGGTGAGTACACCAATCATGATTAGGTACGTGTGACCTTCGCTAAATAAGTTGAGAGTAGGTACACCTGACGGTCTTGGAAAATAAATTATAGTGAAGGGCAAAGGATTGGTAGTTTTGTAGCAAGTGTTTGTAGTTTTTTTTTCTACAATATTGTGAAGAGAAAAGAGTTTATTTGTATTGAATAGGTAGTGAAAATACTGGATCAAATTTTAAATATCTTTTTTGTTAGATAGTCCAATTATCGAGGCAGGCTCTATAGCCTTCAAGAGCCGCTCATCATCATTTTAGAAATATAGAAAAGATAAGATATATGAAAGATGAAATAAAACTGATGCCTTATTTAATAGCCTGTTATAATTTTTCCAGGGGACCTACCTTCATATTTTTCTAATAGGTACTTTATCAAGTTTTTGCCCTGCGTTAGGTATATATGTTCTATGAATAAATAGCTCATATACTATATTATCCATTTTATATTAAATATGTGAATCATAAATCGTATCGTAATCGTAAATATCACAAACCGAACCAAATCCGAATAATAAATGTGTTACGATTTTTATGCATAGATTTGGTAGTTTTATTTTCGTCCCGCAAACACCACAATCCTTTCAACACTTGCATACGCTTTACCGTGAAATAGTGAAGGTGTAATATCGATAGTTTGTGTCGTTGTTCGTATGTATGTATATATATATATAGTTTCCTTTTAAATTATTACTGTAAATGAATTTTTATTAAAAGTGATATTTAAATTCATCAGATTTTTTTTTTCAATAAATATGTTGATAAATGTGGTTATTCAAATAGACTAATAAATCGTTTTTGACGTGACAACGTCTTATAAATTGGTTTGCCGGGTGACACTTCAAGAAACTGCGTTACGCTCCGCTCACGTAACGTGACGTTATGTTTTAAATAGTTACTATTGACGTGACAACGTCTTATAAATTGGTTTGCCGGGTGACACTTCAAGAAACTGCGTTACGCTCCGCTCACGTAACGTGACGTTATGTTTTAAATTGTTACTATTATTTCATCCTTCTTCCTACTATACGAATGAATATTCACATTAAAATTATTTTACCACTCAAAGTCGTTGTCACGTAAAACTTTCGCCCGTATACCGACTTTACAGGCAACCAATTTTTTTTTGTAGGTACTTAAATCAGAGAAGACTTAAACTAGAGAATGAATGTAGGTAGATACTTGTATAATTTAAAGTAGGTGTTATATTTAATAGTTACTAAATACTATATTGGTGTGTTTCTTACATAAATAATATATTTTTTGGATTGCAGAAGGCACCTGCCGAGTATGTTTGCTGATTATGTTATTTCTTTAATGTGTTATTGTTATTATTATGTAGTGAATTCAAAATCAAAACTATCGATATATATTGATTATAGATATACTATTACAGCACTATTTGATAGCGATCGCGAAAGAGATTGGACGCCGGGAATAGGTCTCCATACGCCGATTACCGATACATATTACGTACAAACATTTTCGGCCATGCGGATTTTGTAAAATAAAACTTTATTTATTGTATGCCTATCGTTTTACTGCACGGATTTATGTATACTTTTTGAAATATTGCTTTTGTAACGAATTCTATAATGCTAAAGTTGTTTTCTGAACGAGTCTTTAGGTACTAAACCTACTTTTGAATACATCACGAAGCATGATGCCTAATTGAAAAAAAAACAATTTTAAAGATGGCGATATTCCGCCCATAAAACAAATACTATCTACATAGAAACTACTGTCATTTGTTTTGATGCCCTTGAACTCTTAAGGTTCTGTCCTTAAATAAAATCATATCAGAAAATATCAAACAGGTTTACTGAAGATTGCTTCAATGCCAAAATATGTATTATATAATAATAGGTCAAACGGAAAGTAATGAATATAAAGTGTTTCGAGGGTTCTTCTCTCCATATTTCACCCTTCAAAATGGGACTTGGATTCGATTAAGGGGGACTTAAAATCCTCACTTATCACAAGTACCAACACTTAACATGGGTGAAACGGAAAATGCAGAAACGTTCTCTCGACCTTCCCTTTTCCTAACGATGGGAATTGTGGGAGTACAAAAAGAGCTACTTTGCTTTAAATTGATCAAAATGGGTTTAGATAGTTTAGTCAAATTAGCTTTCAATGACATTAAACGGATTCTTGTATCAATGTAAGTAACAGAAATGGGAACTTTGTCTGCGTTTCCCAGACTGTGTAAAATTTTTAATTGAAACTCCGCTTCTTTTAGCCACGGCATATTGTTTTATAACCTACAAGCCTTCCTCAATAAATAGGCTATTCAACACTTATACATTTTTCTAATTCGACCCAGTAGGTACCTACTTGAGATCAACCCGTTCAAACTTGCAAGCAAAGTATTCAGCATTATAATATTACTACAGGTTTAATATAACTTACAGACAATTTATAAGAATAACAAAGTTTGGGGAAAAGCCATGTGTACCTACCTATACCGCATCATTGTTTGCACACGGTGAATATTATTTCAAACTAAACAGTGCATCGGTAGTAACCAAATATATAATTTCATAAAATACACCTAGACATAGAACAAACAGACATATAGGGGAAGAGTGCTTAAGATGGCATAGTCAGATAAGATGACACATCTTTATATTTCGTTTAATATTCGCCCCAAAGGTGAGTACGTGACGTTTTACAGAGTACCTATTAGTGGCGCTAGTGGTGAAGTGCAATATGACTGAGACTGACAGTGCGTTGCAAAATAGTGAACGTTTTTGTGATTATGTAGTGAGAAAAAAAATCCAAAGCTTTCGATTGTTGGTGAAAATTCATATAAGATGTGAATATTTTCGTTTGAACTAATATTAATTATAAACAGTGATTAATGCATGGCCCAAATATTAATAATAACGTGTTCTAACCTAAAAGATTTTGTGACGATGTTTGCATGAAACTTTTGTTTACTATTTGGTAAGATGACATACTAGACATCGGTATAAGATGACATATATGTCTTCTTGCCTTTATTAGGCGGTCGTATGCCTATCTTTTTTATTCGGCACTAACAAGATTTTCATCAGATTTCATCTACTGGCTAAGTTTGACATCATTGTATAATCTCTATTTTTGCACTGCTGAGTGGGACCCAAAAAGAAAAAAAAGAAAAGACGACATACCACATAAGGTCTGAGATGACATAGTGTGTCATCTTTCCCTAGTCTTGTGTCATCTTACACACGTGGACCTAAGTGCATTTAATGTTGTTTTTTTTAATTAATATTCAGTCGATTGCTCTAAAACTATAATACTTTTGTTAATAATTGATTACTTGAATATATCGTAAGGTTTTGATCTCACTATGACTTTATTTATTTTGAATATTTGGTTTGAAACAAAAAGTATGTCATCTTAAGCACAATTCCCCTAAATATATACAAATATTTGTGTTTGGTGGGAATCGAAGCCACGAAAAAAAAGGCATTTACAAATCTACACATATTGTAATGTATCCCCAAATGCAGTAACTCACGAACACGCAATTTAACGCAATCTGTAGTACCCTTGGGTATTGAATGGCTTTCTTGAACGATTTCTAGCAATAGAATTCTACTAATCCTACCAGTACCTTTCTACCATATAAATATTATAAACTTGATAGTTTACAAGGAACTTTAATGACAATAGTTTTTTGTTCATTTATATTCATGCTAGTGGCTCCCCGTTTCGCCCGCGTACCTGGGAGATCTTCCAGTTTCCCGGGATACAAAGTAGCATAAGACCTTTCTCAGGCTCTAGACTAACTCTGTACCAAATTTCATTAAATCGGTTCAGTAGGTTTAGCGTGTAAGACAGATAGGCAGAGTTACTTTCGCTTCTATAATATTAATTAGGATTAGGATATCTGTGCGTATTATACTTTATTGTATTTTCTTTGTATTAAGTAGGATATATTATGTTCATTGTATTATTTCATGATCAACTATTTATGAGTTACCTATAAATTTTCTTAAAAACATTATTATATTATATATATATTTATATATATTTTATAATATTAGTCTAGAATTACAACACACAATTACTACTAGGCATAATATAGTCTACAACAATGAATATAAAATACTTTTAATTCGTTAAATCTTAAAATTCTACTGAAACGCCGGCAACACCGCGTGGCAAAAGCTAGTAGGTCCGTTCGGTTTAGCAGAGGCTACGAATTCCCTAAGGACCCATTGTATGAATGCAAGCAACTGATACCTGAATATTATTGGCCAGGGAAACATTATTTATAGAGTAGAAAGATAATAATATCTTATACAATATAGTTGCTAGGTAACCTCAAGGTTTTCTTTTTGTAATGAAATTTAATATTTTTAATCAAATAGACTAGACTCTGACGTCTGTTTGGATTGCTTCTTCTGAGGAATGTCGACTATATGGTAACTATTTTATTTTATTTATAAGGTGGAAGAACAGCGAGTAAGTACCTATAAAATTTCGTGAAATACTTAGTTAAAAATACCTTTGTATTTTGAGATATTAAATTCCAAAATAATTAAGGTGTCTTGAAAAATTAAATATCCTGGGACATTTTTCCTTCACACTATCTTCCAAGATCTTCCAAGATTTCCCTCCCAAACTAAGCTGAGCTTGTGCAATGGTAACCGGATAGCTAATATTTAACATATACCTACCTACTACTTTTTAAATACATACAAAATTGATTATCAAAAAAAAAAAAAATACCGGCCGAATTGAGAACCTCCTCCTTCTTTTTGGGAAGTCGGTTAAAAATATAAACAAACAGAAATAATAAAAAATTGTGCATCATGTCAGAAAATAACGACTCAGATTGCTTTTAGGTTACAAAACAGTATCAACGATTCGAACTGATCTTAGTTATATTTTAAAGTAAACAAAATAACTTGAAATATTGTTAACTTCGATTGTAGTCTATACTTTGTTATAATTTTTCTCACAAAACCAAATCCCTACAGAGTTTGCAAACTATTCTCGACGAAGCACACAGTGAGGCGCTGTAAATTGGATTAACTCTAAATTCTGATACATGCTTTTCCGATATTATTTACTTACCCTCATACTGCACTGAAATATGTGGTTTCTTCAAGCGAGTTATATTCTATTATTTACTTAAGGATTTTTTTTTGTTGTATTATGAGAATGTAATAAATATTACAATCAACTGGTGGTTTATATAAAAAGGTACCTACATATTATTAAAACATATCACATATAAGCCCATATCGAAGAATATTGTTCTATACTAAACGTAGGTAACTACAGTACAAAAAAAATACGTAACTACTACTTTAACTTAGGTATATGTAAAAATAGAAATTAGGCAGGCAGGGCAGGGCACGTCAGTCGAATGCCTAACCACAACTGGGCCAAAATTACGTCCTTCTGGTCCCCAGCTACTGGACACCGACGTCGCGGAAGGCCGAAACGTAGATGGAGAGATGACCTGGACTCCTTTGATAACAACTGTCTAGGAACATCCCAAGATAGACAGGTTTGGAAGCGGGGGAGAGAGGCCTTTTCCCAGCAGCGGGACACAAGGAGCTGAACATAACATATGTAAAATTCGTGATGCTTTTTAAAAAAATACACATGGCCAGTAATGATTGATATACCTAAATAGTAAAAGATGCCTCCTACTTTGGTGGTTATAAATCCCAGTTTTACTGCGTTCATTGGGTCACAACCCAATTTTCGGGGGCTAATAACAAAAAACCCTTTTTATTAAGGGCAGCTAACTAAATAAGCCGATAGCTGTGCGTTAGTCTTTATTGCGCCATAAAAACGTTCCGGGGAGCGACTCAATGTGTCGCGTGCGATTATCCTTAGCTTCTGGCCGCGGTTGCTATCTGATTTATTATTGGGAGACTATTTATGACGTGAAAAATCTTCTAGCAAATATACTAACTCTCTTATTATTTCCAATGGTTATTGAGAGTTAGAGATCACACGCGAAGTCTCTCATGCGACGTGTTTTCTCGAGTACGTCAAATATGTTTATTTTAAACGTTTTTTAATGTGCTTAATAAATAAATTAAAAATATATGAAATGGACAGTTTAGAGAGACTATTTATTTCTAATTAGTTTAGTAATTGGTAAACGCAGTTTAATTATTATCTTTAATTCATAGCTAATCTGATTCCTAATTAGCTAATTAACGAATTCGCTGACATTCCATATTATTAATAGTAAAAAAGTAATAAAAAAAAAGTAATAATAAAAAAGCTTAAAAGAAAATATGAAAGAGAGCAGTTGGCTAGATCTTCGACAAACAGTAAATCACTTTGGAATTGTATAAATAAGATCACTCACTATAAAACCACTAAGACATCGAACATTCAATTATTAAATATTAAAGCTTCATCAATAGAATCAGCTAATTTTGTCAATAAATATTTTGCTGGTATAGGGAAATCACTTGCAGAAAATGTTGCTGTACATAGCGCAGTACAAGACCACATCTCAGTTAACTCACTCATTCAGCATCCTTCGTCTTTTGTTCTTTTAAAAACGGATCCTGTAGAAGTATATAATATAATTACAAACCTTAAATCAAATAGTGCCCCTGGATTTGATAATATATCGACCCATTTCTTGAAATTGTCTAAACACATTCTAATTCCAGTTATTTGTCATTTGGTAAACCTATGTTTTAATCAAGGAAAGTTCCCCAATATCCTTAAGCAATCAGTTATTACACCTGTGTACAAGAGTGGGGATAGAGGTGACGTAAATAATTACCGCCCAATATCTGTTTTGCCGGCTATCTCGAAAATACTAGAAAAATTGATTAACAACAGACTACTGGCTTATTTAAATAAATTTAACATCCTATCTAATTATCAATACGGCTTCAGAAATGGTCTCTCTACTGAAGATGCTGTCACTGCATTATGTAACCGTATCGTAGAACATGTGGATAAAGGACAAAAGTGCTTAACTGTATTCCTAGACCTCAAGAAGGCGTTTGACACAGTTTCGATTCCGATCCTTATCAACAAACTGGAAATGATAGGTATAAGAGGTACTCCACTTGCTCTTCTATCAGACTATCTTTACGAGAGAAAACAGAGAGTTAAAATAGGTGATACAGTCAGTGAAGAAGAGTTTATAAGTCATGGTGTGCCGCAGGGGAGTGTTTTGGGCCCTACCTTGTTTTTGGTGTACATTAACGAGCTATGTAATCTCGAAATAAAGGACGGCCATATTACTTCATATGCAGATGATACAGCAATTACATTTACTGGAACTTCCTGGCCCGATGTTAAGATTAAAACAGAAATAGGACTTGCTAAAATTGCTACATGGTTAAACTCAAATCTACTTACCCTTAATATTAATAAAACAAATTTTGTATGTTTCACCATGTACGATCGCACTCAACCTGAGCCTGATTACAACATAAGGATACATAGGTGTAATTTTATGGACGCGTCTTGCGCTTGTTCTGCCATAGGAAAAACAGAAACAGTTAAGTACCTGGGTATTGTGATTGACCAACGATTATCTTGGCACGCTCACCTTGAACAACTAATGAATAGAACTAGGAAATTAATTTGGATATTTAAGAATCTGAGACATGTGGCTTCTAAAACTCTTCTAAATCAAATTTATGTGGCTCTTGCCCAATCAATATTAACCTACTGTATACCTATCTGGGGTGGTGCTACAAAGACTAAATTCCTAGACCTGGAGAGAGCACAAAGATCGCTCCTCAAAGTTATATATTTTAGGCCATATAGGTACCCGACTGATTTGCTCTACTTAGACTCAGAAACACTTACAATCAGGAAACTATATGTACTGCACTCAATATTGAAATTACATAAATCATTAGAATTTGACCCTATAAAATTAAATAAAAGAAGAAAATACACTGTTACGGAAACTCTGCGTGTGAATACTACCTTTGCAACAAGACAGTATTTAACAAAGTCTTCCCATTTATACAACAAAGTCAATAAAACCTTGAATATATACCCCATGAATAATCATACATGCAAAAAAAAAGTGACTGACTGGTTGTATTTATTAAATTACGACGAAACCGAAGCTCTTTTAGAAATAATTTAAATGGCATATTTAATCATACCAATCAAATGCACAATCCATACACTCACACACACACACACACACACACACACACACACACACACACACACACACACACACACACACACTCACACACACACACTCACACACATACACATACACACTCACTAATCACTCACATTCACCAGACACACAAATACCCATTCCTTTACTCTAAGGGATCTAGTGTAAAATGTTTTGTATTTTTACTTGTTATGTATCTTTATTCCTTAATTTTATTGTATCTATTTGTAATGCCTTAATCAGAAGTATATATTGCTATGGAAGAGCGAGATCTCCTAGTACAAGTATATCCATACTTAAAAGGAGATCTCCACTACGCCTATGACTGTACGATTAAGTTTTGAAAATAAAGAATTATTATTATAATTATTATTATTATTATTAATATACTTTAAATTAGGTACATACTTATAACATAAATACCTATTCAAAGACCTATTCATAGCCATAGGTGGAAACCAAACTTACGAGAGAACCATCATCATTATTCGAAGACCTAAAGTAGAAGTAAAAAGGAAATGTAAATGCGTTTTCATTTATTCATTTTTCATTTCTTCCGAGATATTCCTAACGCATTTATTACAATCGTGGTTGGCGTACGAAAGCCTAGCTTGAATAATTTGCTTGTGGTATGTGGTAATTTGATGTCATGAATATAAAGGTGTACTGGGAGAAAAGGTTCTGTTCATACCACATAATAGTATTATAACTAGACGCCGCGAGTACAGTTCGGGTGTCAAAAAGCAGCGAAAATGTCTGTTTCCTACGCTGCCATTTGGTCCGCGATCGTCTGTTGTTGCCTGAAAAAATGACACGATTGGTCTTCATACAAATTGAGGTACTTACGTTATCTAGTTAGATTTATAGGTCTGTTGTTCAAAAAGTTATGTACATATACCTAAAAGTAAGAATATAAAATATCATTTATTATTTTATTCATATAGGAATTAACGAGACTAAGTCTCAACTCTTTAGCGATAGGGACGGATAGATGTCGCGATATTTCAGAGTTATTATCATTTTTAAACGACTTACACAATCAACTTTTATCTTCTGTAATACAAACTTCTTTGGTAAGCGGTCTTGTCACGTGGGAAAGAGACAGAGCTTAATCCGCATTCCTTACAATACTGAACTTAGCATGTAGCATATTTTTATACATACAATAAATGATTAAGTACTACTTCAGCGTTTGGTTAACTTTTCTCGGAATTAAAGGTAACCTTTATGTTAGTCTAGAATCTAGCCTATCTTTATGCCGATTTCCTTCAAAAGATTGAATATTTCCGAATGAACAAACATCTATTCTCACCAACGTATATATATAGTAGGATAGTAGTAAAGGATATGTAATAGGAATTGTCCCATGGCTTGAAGAGGGTAATTTTGTTTATTACAATAGGGGAGGTAAAATCTTGTAAGGGTTGTTTATTACGGACTTTTATGACCAATCATATGGAACATGCGAATGAACATGAGATCTGAGATAAGCTGGCTGGTGTATATAGTTTGCGGTCGTGAAAAGTTTTCCATCAAATATCCTACATTAAAGTAATGATATGAAGTGGCTTCTATGTTTTGTCTCTTTCATTTAGTATGAAGTCACGTGAGAGGTCAGGTTTTGTAGAATGAACATAAGCACATAATGTTAATTTTGACTGATAAAAGTAATTACTTAACGTTACTGCGTTAGCCATTCAACTTTCAATTAAATATTTGCTTTGAATATCGTACTTATACAATTAAAGTACCTAGTTATAATGACTATATAAAGTATAAAGTATTAGTTACTACTTTACAGGTTTCCGGCATCCCGGATTTTTTTGTTCACGAATATTATCCGGCACATAATATGTTATTATTCATTTGTACGTGATTAATATTACTACTTGAATTGAGAATTTTGTGCAAAGAGCCTGGTCTACATTTTATACTGTAGGTTGCCAAAGTTCAGTCTTTCTAATAAAAAAATAGCAATGTCTAACTCTATTTCCGTTTTAATAATCTGAATAGAACGGCATCGTTTTAGTGCTCTTTTACGAGGCATTTTCAAATCAAATTCACTTAGGTATGTGACATAAAGTGGGGAATATGCACTTGTTATGTCCTGAAGCGAGCTCGTTTAATATTATGTTGCTCTAGAGATTTTAACTAGTCGAAACCACTATTTTTTTTATAAATATCTTGGAACATATTTCACACGCAGTCAACCTGATTCCAAGCTAAGCAAAGTTTGTGTTATGGTAACCAGACAGCTGATATACTACATATACTACTTTTAAATACATAGATACTTATATAGATATTTACATCCAGACAGAACAAACAGACATATTCATGCATACAAATGTTTGTCCTGGGTGGGAATCGAACCCACGACCCGCGGCTTGAGAGTCAGGATCACTAACCACAAAGCCAACCGGGCTGTCCTAGAACATTTTTGAACACTGAGCAGAACTAGTGCTAATGGTAGTCAGATAGCTCATATGTGATATATGTGTAGTATATACATACTTAATACTAATATATTATTATAGACACAGAACAAAAGTCCAGCAGTGAACTAGTATGCCAACTACGACGACAGAAAAACATACATATCCATGTATACAAAAGTTTGTTAGTGGGATTCGAAACCACGACAGTTCTACAGTCAGGGTCACTAACCACAGAGCCAACAAACAGGTCACATTCGTATTTCGATTCTCAATAAAAAAAAACTACTTCAAACTTGAAACAAAAACAATATGTACAAATTGCTTTGAGAGTAGATATTGATTCTTGTCGTAATTAATATTACATTTTAATCCATAGTTTAGCATGAATATTTTGTTTTTAATTATCTGCCTTTAAACTAGTAGGTAAGACTTTACATAAACTGTAAAGAAACTGATTGCTTCCACACAATTTTATAAGAAATTCAAGATACATATAAAGTTAAAAATGTGTTCTACATTTTCATCAGATATATTGTATATTCATCTTGTACTATAGCAGTCCTCGTTTCTATCGTAAATTTGTATGAGACGTTCTTGACGACACTTTAAAAATAGGTCTCAAGGCATATGCGATAGCGAGAAAAAATATATAAAATCTAAGTTAAAGTTAAATCTTACTTTAAAAAAAGTGAAAAGGTATATGCAGTACAAAATGTTGTACCTATGAAGTATTACTGTTATCAAGTGAGTACCGTGACAAAAGGTAGCCTATGAACTTTCCCAAGCTCTTTACTATTGTTCATCAAAATCGGTCCAGTGCTTTAGGCGTAAAAGCATAACAGATAAACACTAAAATAAATAAATATCCTGGGACATTTTTTTCACACACGGCCAATCTGATTCCAAACTAAACAGAGCTTGTGAGCTGATAAACTACATACTACTTTTAAATACATACAAGACTTACATAGATAATAACATCCAGACACAGAACAAACGGACATTATCTCATGCCTTAAATTGTTACTTAAGACATTGTGATACACACCATACCCCGTTTGTGAACAAAGTAATTGCCATCATTTTCATTTGATGCCTTTTACATTGCGACATCCGTCATGAGAGCGTTTGCAATAAAATAAAGCGTTTGTACTGAAATATGCGGAATAAAAAGTTTTATCTCACGTCTAAGCTCTCGCGTCAAGACTAAGTTCTTATACGGTATGTTACTAATGAAAAATACGTAGTGATATGGCAACATTACTTACGCCCGATGCCAATAATCAATCCTGATCCATTTATTGCTATCTAAGATTGATATATCAATCCATTTTCTGGGTGAAGCTTTAAAATCAATCTATCTTCGATCTACGATCGATCGAATCTGTTCGAAAATGATAGTTTTTGCTTGCCAATAAGCTATCCGTCCATTTTGACAACTCGTTGGTTTTACTCTCGGATAGGAGATACATTATTAACATCGGGCGTTAGAAAGGTGTAGCTTGTTTATCTGTTATTTTTGTCTGTGCATATCTATATGTATAAAAAAAGTCCCCGTCGCCTCTGTCTGTCTGAACGCGATGAGTAGAAAAACTATTGAACAGATTTTCATGCGGTTTTCACTAAATTATGGAGTATTTCATGTGTTTCACCAATTGACATTAACATACAAGTCGAATTACATGTGAGTGTCTGCCCATTCCATAGGATAAAGTTTATTTAGAATTATGTTATTTGGCTGTTGTGGTAGTTTTCGGAAGAAATTATTGTTTATAGTTAAATATTAATGATGAATAAATAAATAGTTTATCATTAATAACCTTCGGATTTTTTTGTCAATACTACTCAATCGAATGATTAAAATATCAATAATTATTATACACATGTAATCTTTAGCTTTGTAAGCAAAAATAATAAAATATTGGACCAAAATACACTATAAGAACAGAAGCTTTAAAGGAGGGAAAAAAACAAGGAGAAAAATTTCATCACAGTTTTCATTATATAGAAAATAATAGAATGCACAAAGCTCTCATAAGCTCACCAAAGCTATCTCTGAAAACGCTGTTTGTTTATGAATACTCAAAATACTCTAGTTTTCTTACAAATTCCAATTAAGTGTAACAAAATTCTGAAGGAAAATGAACAAAACCAATAAAGCTGGAATGAAACCGAAGTCTGTTGTGAGATGCAGTCCTATTGTTCATGAGACCTTGCCTCAAATGCTGCCCATTCTTTATAAAAACTACGGCTAACAACTATAATAGTAGGTCAACTACGAATTCTATACGATGAACAGATAATAAATATTCTAACAGGAAACTAGTGACATTTTTGTTAACTGCAAACGAGAATTCATGAGCAAATTCAGATATTAAAATGTAAAATATTTAAAGAATAAAATGTCTGTGCATAAAGTTGTTGGCAGAGTTACGCGTAGGCGATGGTGCTACGGCGCGTAGCAGATGTTAAACATTCTCGTAGCACATAGTGCAATATATTACTTTACTAGCTGCCGCCCCGTGGTTTTACCCGCATTCCCTGGGACGTCCACTTTCTCTTGGTTAAAGGTAGCACAAGCTCTATTCAATCTCTGTATGAATTTTTTTTCTATTAATTCTGTGGTCCTGTAGTTCGGTAGTTTAGGCGTGAAACCGTAACAGACAAAGTTACTTTCACATTTATAATGTCAGTATTTGAACATATAATCTGTTATTTGACTTTTAAAGGCTAGGTATTTTAGGATAAAATATGTATTTATAAAAGATGGTAGTATCTATGTAGGGATTTAATATGTGACAGGTAGGGTCTGACAAGGTATATAAAAGGGACCGATATTAAAATTCGTCCACTATCCTTATACTCCAAAAATCCAACAAAAGAGGTAAGTATGAAATGAAACGATTTAATGATATTCGATAGGTTTTATTGAAATCCTTTCATATCGAGTCATTGTGTATGCAGCTTATGTTATTAGTACAAAACTAAAACAGTTCAGCATTTGTGATATTTTTTACACATTTTAAGCATTTTTAAAATTAGGTACATAAAATTTATATGATTGATACAGACCTATGAAATAAACTTAAAAATATGATCCCGTATCTAAGTACTCATGAAGATTATTGCTTTTTTTTAATATGTCAAGCTTAAGATAATAATAAAAATCTCTAGCCTGTGCGGCTGCGTCCAAAGGTCAGTTATTTTCAAAGTCGCCCGTATGTCTACAACTTTTGTCGTCCAATTTTAGAATTGTATTCTGGGTCAACAGTGGTTGCAGCGGAACTTGGCTATTAACTTGAGAGAAGGGATGTATAAGTATAATTCAAGATATAACATTTTTTTTAATGACAAGTAATCTCATAAATATACAGATAGTCCATCTAATGGTAAAATACATATAAAAGGTTTTAATGTGTCAATGCTCACTGAGTTACTTATCATAATTTTTTCAGTAACTGGCTATAGGTAACTTTAACCCTTGCAGAGTCACCTGTTAAGTCATTAAATATAAATTCAAAAACAAAGTATAAACACACATGTATAAAACAAACAATATCGAATCAAATATAATTACAGTAACAACAAAGGGAAACAATGGTGGCCATGATTACTAAGTTAATTTTTAATTTATAACCAGTCATTACTGAAACTTATATGAAGTAGTTAGTATGAAGACCCGGGCAGATTAATCAATATTATAAATCGTGTTCTATGAACCTGAGACCATACAATTTCGTCATTAGTAAAACTACATCAGATAAAAAAAATCTGAAAGATGTTGATAAAGGTGATGAGGAGATAAACAAATAGTCTAAGGAAGAGGGAATTATGAATTTTGATAACTATCTAGAAAGCTGTCTCTGTTATTTCATAAGTCTGTGTCAATCGACATTTAAAAAGCAACATCGTTGTCTATTATTAAAAAAATCTATAACAGACAAATGAAAATCGATTTATGTCGACAGTAGATTCTTAGCTCAGCGATACAATGATCTTAGGTACAATTTGAATTCATTAAAATAACATAAGCATTACATTGTATTGAAGAAATCATAGATTAAATTATTTGCTGCAATAAAGACTACAAATAATCGATTATCAATTTAAATACAGCTACTATTTTAGTTACAGGCAATGTAAATTAGCTATCGACTGAAACGTAGAATATTTCAAGTTAAGAATTCGCTTTTAGCCCAATTTGGACGGAATGTAGAACCTTCGCTAGAAATTGCAAGCAAAATATTTATTACTAGCTGCCTCCCCGCGGTTTTACCCGCGTAGTTCCCGTTCCCGTGGGAATACAGGGATAAAATATAGCCTATGTTACTCGGGGATAATGTAGCTTTCCAAAGGTGAAAGAATTTTTGAAATCGGTCCAGTAGTTTCGGAGCCTATTCATTACAAACAAACAAACAAACAAACAAATCTTTCCTCTTTATAATATTAGTATAGATTAATTACGCTCCCTTGCCAGTTAAAATTAAATTATGAAAACTTAAATGTAAAAGGAGGTTCATTTCCTAAAAGTATTTTAATTAAGAATAGTTAAAATTACATGTCATTTGTAATGTGAAGAGGAATGACATAGAACATGTCTATTTTCTATATGTATTTGTTTGTTCATATGCAAAGTTTGACAGTGTAGGCACGATTGATTTGTGATTTATAGTTACTTATTAATTCATGTTTAAGTTAATTTTAAGGGGATGCATTGAATAGTATCATAAAATATATCAATTTTGTCCTTATTTTACTGAGTTACATGGAATTACAAATAGATTTTGATGTCACAACTGTTACTGAATATTTGAATGCCAAAATTGACGTAAATATGTAGGAGTCCGTTGTATTCTAAAGATAGGTTCTGTTATTGATTCTCGCGTTACCTTACTATGAGATCGTAACTCGAAGAGCATCAATAAATATGGAATCTTATGTTAAAATATTAACCAGCAGTACAGCACAAACGATGTTATTTCATCGTCTGAGTTAGGGTAGCAATTGAACAAAAATATTTTTACGTAATCAAAATATTCAGTTTTTGACGATGATTTTGGTATATTTGAAAAAAATGTTAAAGCATTTTAAATGAAAGACTCATGGTAAGGGTATTGTTCAACATTTCGCATTCAAATTGGAGTACAATGTGATCGTTTACCATTGTGGAGGTTATCCCATTTTATGTTTAAATTTAATAGTCCTATATTACCTTAAAGACCTATTATACCACCGACAAGTAACTGTTGTTCGGAGAAAAACATCTTTATTGTTAATTTAATGGCTGCCTGTTATCTTTCCTCCTTCATTGTTGGGGAGTGGGTTATTTGTATTTCATTAAACAATTATTATGGATGTCCTAATAATGTTTCAGAAAATAACCGTTCTCTGAGGAGTATACCCGACCTTTTATTTTCAATAGTTTATACAGTGAATACCCGGGAGAGTTTCATGAATATATTAAGAGTAAAAGATGTATTTCCGATATATATTTTCACCACACGAATCAAAGGAATATGATCAATAAATAAATAAATAACTTCTCGGTGATTATAACAGACGGATATTTATCTCAATATTAAAGCTTACAGTTAGAATAATATATACAGAGTCATTAATATATTATTTGGCCATTACAATACCTACTTCTACGCAAATTTAGAATAACTTGAAAAGGGATGAAATCTAGGGAGTTTTATAAAATAGTTGATGCTGGTATTAATAAATAAGTTGTTTATTTCGCCATTCGCATGATAGAACTTGGCATAATTTAAATTAATTTATTAATACCATTTAAATGTAATGTAATGAGGAATCTTAGGGTAATAGCATACATAATATTATAAAGGACGAACTTGACAGGGCTAAAATATACTTGGACATGCATAAGAAGTTGATTCTCGAGTCTATAAAAAAAAAAAAAGAAAGAAGGTACATTGAATTACTGTAAGTTTATTAAACCAAAGTATATACATATAATAAATTTATTTAATGAATTTAATTTTAGTTAGTTCTTGATATTTCGACTTGTTTTTTAAAGTAGCACCACACGTCTAAATGTTTGCGTAAAACGCACTATAGAAATCTAATGATTACTAGTTATTTTGTAAATATAGATTTATATATAGATAGATTAATTTAATAGATATGAAGAAGAGAATTTGAGAAATGTGGATACTATGATTGACTACTGGAGTTATTGAAAGATAAGACAAGGGACCTTATATCTAATTATTAAATAGGTACTTATCTTAAATAAATAATTATAAATAAAAACGAATATTCGTGATAACAGTAATTAAAACATTTACAGAAGTTTTGCAAAGTTAAGAGAAACAATAAGTACGTCATCTAAATACACATCAAAAACATGAAACACATACACATGTTTTGGTCCATTGAACCATAGCACAAAACTATTTCATACCATTAAGAAGTCATTTAGTTAAACATTAGTTATCGTGAGTCGCCTAGGACTCTTTGGTCTATTCAAATTATTCACTGAGCCCCGCACATGAACTTGTACAGAACCCTGAGGCATATCAACAGCTGAATGTAAACTTGCTGCTCTTGATGTTCTTGGTGAAGGAACACATAGTCTTAAGTCCACAGCACTATGGAGGCTCGCGGCTCTTGAAGACCTTGCTGTGGTGTGGGAACGGTCTGAAGGAGTTATCAGAGCTGGTAGGTCTGCTGCTGATCGCGACCGCCGCGGTGGACTCTCGGGTATTAATGCCATGCCACCCATACTGCCCACGAAGACCGAGTTCTGTTTGAAGAGGAAAAGGTAAATCAGGCCACTTTTTAAAGAAAAGTTTACAGTCCTTATGCGGAAATCTATAAATGATGAGGAAAAGCTCTTAATTGGCTAAATTATACTGATACGTAGGGATAATAGTAATATTACAGAAAAAATACCTGTCTTGGTCGATGTGATAGGTATCCACATGGTTGGTAAGCTGGAAAGGCAGCTCCATAGTCATATGAGACACAGCCTCGTGACAGCGAAGCTCGATGCTAAGAAAATAAATATGAATGTAATTATATGGGGCTTCAATAAAATAAACATACATTGCTGTCAGGCAACTATGTTTGATATTAATAAAATTGTGAGTGCAAAACTACGTACAAGCATATTTTGTGATTACTATTTCATGGTGATACAATTTATAATCTTTGGAAAAAGTGCGATAATTTTCCATAATTCGTGATGGACAGTTGCATGTTATGTACAGGTGTTCTATTAATTTTTTACCATAAGACAAAATTGAATACCGAATTAGCGAGGTCTCTGTAAGAAAAGATAAATTATTGTATATCATTCAGTTTTATCTATGCCTTATTAGTAAGTAGATGTATTAATCATACATACATGAGGTGGTACGACGACAGCGCTTTCGGCGAGAGCGCAACTTTGTCGATGTTGCTGTTGAAATTTCGGTTGATATGGTTCCAGCATTCTGAATAATATGCCAATATTAATAGGGCTTAAAATTGTGTAATATTTTTTATAACGTTTCCTAAGCCTATGGGCTTAATTCAGACGATATTTACTTATTGGAGTTTTAATTAAGATATATGTATTATACTTTTGTATATATAACGTGTACGGTTTTAGACTTAGTTGCTGAGATCCTAGTAACTCTCACGCAAAATAATTTTCTTTAGGAAAATATTGCAATATCAACACGTTACAAGTTAATATAATGAACTGAATAGATAAGAACTATCTGATAAATTAAAAAGAAATAAGTTTATCGTGCGTTCCCCTAAATAGTGCAATCAAAGATAGCAAGGGGATCTACGTACAGCTTATAGACGCACCTGATCTTGCCCCAACGATTGAAGAAGAGAGCGATGGCTGCCACCCATAGGAGGAGCACGAATGCTACTATTAGTGCCTCCTCAGCTCTCACGACTACGCCACTGCCATCTGGTGGACAAAGTTATAAAATAACTAAATTTGGTACAGTTGCAGCGAGAAGAATAATGGTCTAAGTACGTTTTTGCTACATGATTGACGATTCTCGTCGTTATAACATTTTTATGTGGCTAATGTTACAATTAAAATTATTATATTACAGTGTTTACTTAAGTAATTAGATTCTGTAGTTATGTTACGAGAACATTTTAATAAATTAAAGATTATTATATGCCAAAATGCTTGCACTCGAAGTAATTTGAAAGACCTCAAGTTTTGTCAACAAAAGATTTACTTGAATAGGCTTTCATAAGCTTTGAGTTGATGCTTAAGACTTCATGTTGTCTGAAAACTTTAAGTTTAGTTTTGTTTTGTCATCTCAGCACTCAATAACCTCTCTTATTTCATAGGTACCTACATTTTTAGGTATATTTAACTAGCTTTAGCTGTCAACTCTGCTGAGTTCTCAATTTATTGATTTTTATCATAATACCTAATTTAGAAATGGAAATTACATTCTCCAAATCAAAGCAGCCATGCTATTTAGCCAAAGCCCAATCGAGTGATTACTCAGGCGAAGTGCAGATAGAGAACCTCTTATCTGAATGCTGTGGTGCGAAGGAGATAGACAATAGTCGCTTGAGTAATTTCAGTATCGAGTTCATTATTATTATGATGTTCTATTCATGGATATAATTGTTTATTTTCGTATTAGTTTTCACATTCTTTCAATATTTCCTAAGTTAATTTTTGGCATACATAAACTCACATACAAACGTACATGCTCTAAAAAGTAAAACGGTTGAAAGAAAGAAAAAAAAAGAAAGAAAGCATTTATTTGGACATTCACACAACATTACAGAAGCAAAAAATAATTATAGCCTTGGTCAAAAATCTGATCCGGTAGCAGCTTCAGTAACTTTGCCCTTCATAAGTGACCTATTACGGCCTAAAATAAATAAAATAGGGTTGAACTTTGAATCCATAGTAACATATGTAAACAAAAGCAAAGTTATTTAATCTATGGTTATCATATATTTTCCAAGGTTATATTTTATTATTGCCAGACGATTCATATTGTTTGTAGCGCCATAAAATATTTCTTAGATATTCATTTATATTTACGCACAAATATTGAAGCGTGAAACCTTCGCTTTCATATCTCATTTGCCATCAATATCATTACATCCATCCATTATTTTTTACACAGATATATAGAGAACAAGATAACTCATCGAAAACGGAGCAAATGTTAAGTGGTGCATTAAAAGCATTCTGGATAACATGATTGATGTTTTTGTAGGTTTATGTAAATGTACCAATATGTATTGAGGTTGGTGGTTAGATTCTATAATAACATTTTGTAGGAAATTAGCCGACCCGGCAAACTTTATTAAGTTAACGCAGTTACTAAGTTAACTTAGCTTTAAGGTGTTGGTAACGACTAATGACTTTAAATACTACAAAATTTACTACATTGTTCCGCCATATTTTCTAAAATTTATTGATATTCCCTGGCTATAACGAACACAAAAAAAAATTAAGCGACCGTTTTCAAATAACGCATACATACATTTCGCAGATTCATTTTTATATATATACCTAGATATATTTCTTATTTTTATTCATTTCAACGCATTGCATTCGCCATCACGCCGCAACCACATCCAGTGACAGAACTCCGTGCATTTTTATATCGATGATTGCGATCTTCGTCGATTCACTTTGAATGTCAATTTATCACTCACCAATGTCAGCTAGGGACACGTTGACGCGGGCGGTGGAGGAGGGGGAGGGATGGAGCCGGAGGACCACTTCCGCAGGAGGACCGCCGGTTGCACCGCTCCATTCTGTACCGGAAACATCATCATTATTTAGACGATTTATTTCCAATATAAAAATATAAATTTTGTATTAAAGTTGTCTTTGATAAGTTTTATAGTATCACACTAATGATATAAAGGCTAAAGTTTGTGAGTGTGTATGTTTGTTATGTCTGAAGCGATTTTATCCAGGGAAAATTTAAAATCCCCGGGAACTCACGTGAAACCTCGAGGCAGAAGCTAGTATGTAGTATATGTTGAACCGTGGTTTTGTAAACTGTGTGTGTGTGCGTTTTGTGATTATGTATGGGCAAAGAAACTGAAAAGGAATTTTTAAATATTGTTTAAAACCTACCTACCTATTAGCTAGAACTAGACTTTGTTCTTTGTTTGCGCTATTTACAATAATTATTTTTTAATTAACCATCTCGCCAATTATTTTTGCTAATGCATTAGATCTATTACAGCCAAAATATAATCGGTTTAATTTAATATTAAGAGAAAGCAACAGCAGAGGCTTTTAAAATAAATTTTTGTTGGCCTACTTGGAAACAAATGCTTTGAGATAACGGATGAATTTACAATTGGTGGACTGGGAAAGCTTTGCAAACCATTTGTCTATGGTTGACGAATTTTGTACTTTACACAGCTTGATGATATAATAAATTTTGTCCCCTATATTACCGATATTTGAAAATGTTTTAAAGTCTCTTTAAAATATTTATTGTAGAAAAAATACATTTTTAAGCTGTGTTTTGTATCTGGTATATAAGATATTTTTTTGGATGAACAGGAATTTATGACACGAAACTAGAGCTTAAATTAATTTTGGTGGATGACAGTCTTTAACTTCTACTTCATTAGAAAAGTAATGTTCTTAATTACAGTCACATGAGTACTAATTTACTGCCGTCTGTCTGCCTGCCCCCATGCGAGTACATAATCCGCGGTGACCTCAGTACAATCTCTTACGTTCGATAATTACAGATATCTCATTTCTGTCATTTGGGACATTTACACAGAAGAATACCAACTAATTAAATCCATTTAAATATATTATAATCCATTATTTGTCTCCGTTTTTGTGTTGCTTATTTATTTTTATGCTAAGTCGCCGATGTCCTCTCTCAGGCTCTAGACAATCTGTGTACCAAATTTCATTTAAATCGATTCAGTAGTGTTAGCGTGAAAGTGAGACAAACAGACAGAGTTACTTTCGCATTTATAATATTAGTTACGATTTTATTCTATGTTTAAACTTATCATATACTACGACTTCTGGTTAAGCAGCTAGGTAGTTAGTTGAATTAATATTGGTGGCTTTTTCTTTCAGCTTTTTCGCGGTAACCAGATAACTGTACTATATACCTAAACTGCTTTTAAATACAAATTTATATTTTCATAGAATGACCTATACCAAAAAGCCTAACCTCACAACCGCAAGCACAGAACGAGTGACCTGTATGAAATAACAATAAACCACAAATCGATATGGGTAGAAATAACATCGAATCATAGTTATTTAGTGGACCAAGGTGACATTTATAGCACGAAGGCAAGCCTACATATTAAAAACCAATCAACCTAACTGTCTAATAACAGACATACACGATGTAGATAGATGATATTATATTTACCAATATTATAAGTGGAAAGTTTGTCTCAATATTTTTAACTTTATTTTAGTAGCTTCTAAATATTTGAATCGATTTTCATGTATTTATTTAGGCGACTTGATAGAGTCGATTCGACAAAACTACGTACTACGTAGGTAGGTACGTCTTATAAACTACGTAACAGATTTTATAGTATAAATATAAGCAAGGAAACTTTATTTTATAGAGAATTCATAAATTAAACAAGCCATCTTAATATTATGCTCAAAAAATCAAGTATATTTTATGATTAAAAATCTGTGAATAATGATTTTCTAACAAACAAACTTTGCTCAATTTTAATATCAAGTAACTTGATAATGCTTTTAGTTCGGAACTTGGAACTTGGAAAAAATATAGGTATTATTTTCGTAAAAAAAATTGTTATCCATTTCTTTGGGGCATTATATTGCCTTTGTAAGGTAGTGGCAAATAAGTACCTATTCAGAACATATTTCGGCAGCCTAATTTGAACAGGGGAACTAAGAATAACCGAAATTTGTTATGTTATATCTGTAGTTACTTTATTCAAGACCCCTAATAATAGCTCTCTTTCTTTTCGCTTTTTTTTTAACTGCTAAAACTAGAGCTTGACCGCGATCCCACCTGATGGAAAGCAGTGATGCGATCTTTGTTGGTAAAGCGCACTAGTTTTTAATAGCCTATTCACTCTAGCCTTGAAGACACTTCTCTGGATCCACCGAACCGATTTTGAATTTATTTTAGTTATAAATAAATAGGTATGCTGGGACATTTTTCACACACAACCAATGTGATTCCAAACAAAGTAGAGCTTTTGGTATGGTAACCATATAGCTGATATACTACCTATAGAAAGCCTTGTTATTTGTGAGTGTCGTAGTCTCTATTTTTCCCCCAATTCCTACGCGTACGATAAATAATTACCTAAATTATAATGTTGTTTTTAAACAAAACTGTAAGTATATATTTTTTGTAATGTTGTGTGACAAAGCCACGTCAATCAATTTAAGAGTGTAGGTACAGCTTTAGTTTATAATTATTATGTCGGTTTAAACTACACAGAGCTTTACCACTCTCACCGGCGGAGATTCGCGAGGGATTCGGAGCTCTCCTTGTGGAGGCCCTGTCGGCCACCTCGGGTACGTCTGTGGCCCTCGTTATTGTTTCTGTGGACAAAGGGAACATAATTATAGGATTACCGGCTTACATTCCGTTGTAGGTACGTGGGTATATTCTTAATCCAATTATTTGATAGTAATTTGAGTTTGCTTGTAAGTTTTAGTGAGTTGAAATTGCAGGTATAAACGTGGTCATTTTCGGATAAGTTTTTGTTTAGGAAAATTATTTATTTAGTAGGTAGGTACACAGAATTAAACCTACCTACAGGTTTTTTTTTATCATGTTGAAATTAATAATCAACAGTATATTATTAAGGAAACTCTGAATAGTAATCTTAAATAGGTACATACCTAAGTAACAATTTTAAGTTTTATATTGAAGACTTTTAGGTATCTACTTGAAGAGGCATTAATTAAAACCAATGCATTAAGAAATATATAAAAAAAAACCCAAAGGAGATTCTAATATCTATAATTTCAGACTTAACTAGACTGTAACAAGATATAGGTAACATAATATAGTAAATAAACGAACAAACAAACTCTCTTTCAACACAATTATTAATATTAAACGTAAATATCATACCGAGTCTGGAATCTGGCAGGAACGTGGCCAGTTATTTCTTTAGTAATTATTGCCTTTGTTGGTATAAAATATTCACTATGCGTGTCAGTACCTACAGTGAAAATATATTTAGGAATGGAAAATAATTTCAAGTATTTTTTGTACGCAATTGTACGCCATTTAAGCCTCAACTTTGACCATAAGTTCATAGAATACCTACCAATATTATAAATGTGAAATTTCAACTTTGCGCGTTGGAAATAGAGCATATATGGTACTTGGAAATGCATTTGTTGTGTTTGAACGCTTTTTTAACGTCCGTTAAAAAAAACTCTCATGCGAATGAGGGCTTACGCTTTGTCGCAAAAACACTGAACCGATTCTGTAAAAAAAATACCACTTATATAAATTAAGCAATAATGTCCACAGAGACCTGTCATCTAACTAGACGTCAAGAGTATGTACTTTGCAGCAAAAATGTCTGCTTTCTCCGCGATCGACTGTTATACGCCAACCGAACGTCTAGATATAGTTTAGATATATACGGTTGGTCATCATACAAATTGAGGTAATTACGTTATCTAGTTAGATTATAGTCTGTGAATATCCAATTTGTTTTTGAAGTTAGAACAGATGTTAAATTCAGACATCTTTTTGTCCTGTAGTTTTGCAGTATATAATAGACTAGCTGCCTCCGCGCGGTTTTACCCGCGTAGTTCCCGTTCCCGTGGGAATACAGGGATAAAATATAGCCTATGTTACTCGGGGATAATGTAGCTTTCCAAAGGTGAAAGAATTTTTGAAATCGGTCCAGTAGTTTCGGAGCCTATTCATTACAAACAAACAAACAAACAAATCTTTCCTCTTTATAATATTAGTATAGATAGGTTCAAAGAGATTAGTCTAGACCGTAATAGGCCAAAAGCAAATTACATTTGTTTAATTAGTAAATAGCCCCGGGTTTTGTTTTACAATTTAACGTACAATAAAATGACCTTGACAAAACTAACGCATGGGTTCTTACGGATTGTAACATTATAGTTTTTTGTTTCAGTAAGTTTTACCTTGAAAATACCTACTAAAAAGCTAATAACTAAATTATACATGAATGAATTCAAAGTTAACTTTTTACGACTATTTATTAACTTAAAAACATCAGGATATATTTTATATCAACCAGATCCTAACTAATATTATAAATGCGAAAGTAACTCTGTCTGTCTCGCTTTCATGCTAAAACTACTGAAAATTAACGGTCTCCCGGGTACGCGGGTGAAACCGCGGGGAGCCACTAGTATCTTATAAACTACGCACACAAAACAAAGATAATAATATACTACCTACATATATATATTTGTGTTCTGTCATATATATAGGATACTTTATATATATATATTCCGCGAAAATATAACATCTCCAAATTAATTTAAAAAGCTAGTAGGTAATTGCCATTTTAATGGTGGCAATAAAAATGTAGAAATTTCACAGCATTTTAACTGTTAAAGTCAGTTTGATCAATGTCCAGCTAATGACAAAGTAAATACCTTGGGGCAGTTCGATACCAATGGACATTATCGACCAGGGACGACCTTCATAATGAAGTTTGTAGTGTAATTTGACAAACTGGTGGTTTGTAAGTCGATGCGTCGCCATAAGTCATGGCACTGTAGATCTAGTTCAAATCCTACTCATATTATAAATGCGAAAGTTCGTGAGAATGTATGTTCCCCGTTTTACCCGAGTTCCTAGAACCCTATGTGTTATTCCAGAACATATTCTAACCATGTGCCAAATTTCTATGCGTATATAGGTACATACTTTAGCGCTTATAATATTTGTAGGAAGTGACAGTCATGTCACATCCATATGTTTGGTACTCTATCACACTCATTACGGCTGAAGAGTTCTAGATGAAATTTGGTACAGAGTTCCCTAATTGATCAAACCTGTGAGTCCCTCACCCCCAGGAACGCCCAGGGACACCCTCAGCGCAGTTGCTTAAATCTACTACGGTTGACAGCCCTCAGCGCTCACCGATTTCCCGCGTAAAGGTGTAGCAGCCATCAGAGGCTATCACCTTCAAGTCCCTTCCAAAAAATAAAAATATATGGTACAGAGTAATGTTCTGTCATAGTACAATAAACTAATTTTTATCCATGAAAAGTTCTCCCGAGAACGTGGGTAAAACCTTGAGGGGAAGCTAGTACCATAAACAAAGCTATAACCCGAATCAGACCAGCTTATTCGCAGCTACACAACCAGGTCACAGCAACTCATAATATTATTTAAAAGTCTTGTTTCACATAAAAAAAATGGCTAACTCGAGTTCCCTTATCGGCCACATTAATCAAGGCGTGTTTGTACATAATAAAGTGCTCTTAGTAACAAATTTAACGAGTAAAAGTTGTAATAAAGACTTTCGGAGTTATTTTGTGCGACCTCAGCGAAAAGTGGCAAGTTCTTTTTTGGCCTATGAAACTTGGGAGTGTGAGTGATAAATTTATTAGCAACTAGTGGCTCCCCGCAGCTTCACCTGCGTTCCCGGGGGATCTTAAATTTCCCCGGGATAAAAAGTAGCCTATGTCCTTTCTCAGGCTCCGGATTATCTGTGTACCAAATTTCATTTATATCAGTTCAGTAGTTTTAGCGTGAAAGCGTAAGAGACAGACAGACAGAGTTACTTTCGGATTTATATTATTAGTATCCTATCCATACTTAAGTAAGGAGATATTTTGATGATAGCTCTGTGGTGTTACGTCTCTTAGCAAGACTATGGTTCGAATTTTGTATACAACATAGAGTTAATTGGCCTAACAAATGCCTTCAGTCTGTAAAAAAGTAGCAATCGATAACATAATTTTATTTTTTTAATTAAGGGCCTTTTTTCAAGCAACAACTTGATAAATGAGTTATTATTATCCAATTAATAGGTTAATTATCAATTTTCTGAGCAGGCTAATAGTTGTCCCGGCATGACGTCATTCGGGCACTCCAGTTCATGACGTAATGTCGACACTTGTGTCCACAAATTTACATTTTTTCTTGAAAAGTTGTTAATACTTATATTATTATTAGTTTTTTCTTTATTTTTTTTTTTAAATAATATAATTTTATTTAAGTATCTGGAACTAAGTTAATTAGTTACCTACCTATCTATCTAAACTTTTAACACTATTAGTATACATATAGGTAAAGATTTAAATTAAGTATTTATATAGCTTTAATTTTAATCAGAACCGCAAAAACAATTCGTAGGAGAAAAATAATGTCTATGTTTCTTTAAAAAAATATCTACAAAGTCTTTGTTAAAATCTTTAAACAAGATGGTAGGTAGAATATTTATGTTTAATGCTTATGTATGAAGAAACACTAAGCGGTGAAGTAACAATATCTCTTATCCGAGCCCATTCGTTTACAATTGTGCTCGAAACACAAGAAGTTAAATAAAAGCTAGAACCGGGTCATTTCGACCCGCTCATATCTGGTGTATTTCAAAACTTTTGCCTTTAGCCTCAACGAGCTTTGAACTTTAGAAGTGAGCTTTGCTATTGTATTTTTGTTTCCTCAAAACAGTAAAAAATATATTGAGGTTATTTTTTAATTTTATGTGATCTTTGTTGTGCTTTCGTCGCGTTTTTGGTAAGAAAATATAATGAAAGCTCGCAAAATGGAAACAAAATTTTCATACTAAATCATCTCTCCCTCATTTATTCAATTATGTGGGATGTCGGAACAAAGAAAAGCTTAGTTTGACATCGCATTTTTAAAAGCTTTATGCTTATAAACAAACATACGGAGCTTTAATAATAATAAAAATAAAGTAAACATATTATTAAAATGCCTAATTTAAACCTTTAAAAAAAACGTGCCGATAAAGTAAATATACCTACTTAAAAAACCGTAATTATGTTGTCGAATGGTGAAGATATTCTCAGCATTTTATTATCCTTATTTTACTGTCAACACTCAAACGATAAATATAGGAATGTTTATTCAAATTATTAGATCGTGCGTTCAATTAAAAGCCAATCTTATGAATACAGGCGTAACGTCGAATTTACGTGACACGGTCCCTTGGGGCCGGGGCCTATATCGATATAATCGGAGGTCATTACGAAGAGGCATTTTAATTAAAACGTGCCTTTTTTCCTTCACATCACTTGTCAGTTGGGGACTCCTTCGGGAATATCGGTCGTACTATTTATATATTTATAAAAGTCACACTTTTATCGTTTTTCCTTATTTAATGTTAACACCTAATTATTATACCGACCAAAAAACAATATTAAATAGTATGAAACAATATGTACTTTTTATTAATAACACGAACAGTAGATTAGAGAAAGAATGGAGCATACTTTTATATTTATAAGAATAATTAATCGCTTTTGAATACGATTTTGAACAAGGTTTGAATAACCTCATAAAGTGTTTAAAATAAAATAGCGCAGTTAAACCATGCAAACTAACAATTGCTACACTTTATCCATCTGACCTATTCATTTTTTATTCTAAATTAATAAGGCGACTATTGTAAAACCTCCAAAGTGGTCGTGCCAAGCTGTCTGGCAATAAAATAGACGGAAGTCACAGCAGGGGTCCGGTTGGCGACACTGCACTTACTCCGTTGCCAACTGCCAAATATTAACGTCAATTGCAGTTATTGAATTCCTTAAAATTATACTCCATTTTGTATGGAAGCGGTAAAAATGCCACCTTTGTTTATTGATAGAAATGAACGAAAACAATCCCAAGGTTTGGAGGAAAACGTAAAAAAGTAGCCAAAAGTTTTTTATTATGTGACGATAAAAATGGAACCCATGAATTTTACGTTATTTTTACTTTAACCATTCTTGCATCAGGTACACAATTTATACAATAAAATGATAATTCACAGTATTTTTTGAAATAATAAAGTTTTAAAATTAAATCGACTTTTTTCGACTCGCTCCTTTATAATCAAAAGCGATAAAGTTAAGTGAATATCATGCGAGTTTTTATGGTAACTGTCGAATGTGGTCTCGTTTGTATGTTAATTAACCAATGTGAAGAGTTAATATCACCCGCGTGAACGTACTCAGCGACGAAACTTTTTTAATTTGCTGATTAATCTTCAGACCGTGCCTATAACATACATATATAATTTTTACAGTCCGCGTAACGGTGTAAAAGCCATCTGAGGCGAACACCTTCTAGTCGGTTAAAAAAATGCTTTTTAACCATGGTACTTTGGCTTTTTGTACTTTTATATTAGTAGTGATTGGATACAATTTTGACAAGTGATTGAAGTAATAGAAGTCTAATCTATATAGGTATATGTATACCTATATATAAATGAATCCCTATTTCTTCACGGCCTCACAGTCACAGCATCACGCGTGAACGGCTGAACCGACTTCGCTAATTCTTTTTGCTTTTTTGCTGTATTTATTACTGTTAGAATAAGGTTCTTATTATAGAAGAAAAAATTAAAATCGCCTAGAAAATTATAAAACTTAACGACCATAATTAACTTTTGTAATGTTACTTAATAGCGTTTATCATAACTGACAGTCGCTTAATCCAATAACATTCATATTACAGACAGGACAACGTCTATCAAGTCGACTAATAATAAATAAATGTAAATTATACGTATTGTGTATAGAATTTGATATGATGATATGTCATAAACATGAATTCATTCTGTAGGTAGATGACACACACAGGAAACGGTTGAAATGCGGAAAATTTAGTGCATAATGAATTCCCTCTTATTATATTTAATATAGAACCCTACATGAGAATACCTTATACAATTTTGTCTACAAAAATTGCGACGGAAAATTTTCATATCTCACGAAAACAGCTTAGTTGAAAAATTCCGAAAAGTTTCCTCCTACCAGAATTCAATGGAAAGACAAAGTTTTTATATTTTTCCCAAAAAGTATGGTAACATCTAAGTGTCTTTTCCGTGAAATCGATTTCCGATTGCAAACTTATTGGAAAGCGACCGCTCAAGTTCAAGGAACATTTTATAACAACTTGAATTGGCTCGATATTGTTTAAGAAAACATCTTCATATCAAATTCTCTACTCACTCAAAACTTTTGACTTTGGTCTTAAATGATAAACGGTTTTTAAAACCCCTCTTTTAATATGATGCTTCTTGTTTATTGTTTTTTTTTGCTTTGATCCGTTACTATTCAGGTATACCTACTAGTTGCCTACAATGTACCTAAGTAAGTAGTGTAAAATTATCGAGTTGTTATTTCACGTACTGAATATAACCATTGATCACCGACCAAACTAAAATAACATTAAATATAGTTCATAACTTAGCTACATACTTACGAATTAAGCCCCACAAGGTCAATTTGATTCCCATTGGAATCAAATGTACAAACAATTAGTTGAATTCACTAATAACTTAATAACAGGAAGCTTTTAAAAACATTGTGATGGCTGTCACTAATTACATTTACACTATAACGTTTCGGTATTCAAAAGTGTAAAGTAAATGTTGTGAAAAAAAAATACAAGTTGTGTTGCAATAAATAAAAAAATAATACCACAGATTAATATTAGTAATTTATTTCTAATAGGTAAGTGTTGCCTCATTTATTACCGTTTTTTAAACAATTTCATCACGGTATTAACCTCTACTGCCATCAGTTTTCATTGATTTATCAATTACTAGTGGCTCCCCGCGGTTTCACGCGCGTACCCGGGAGGTCCTTCCTTTTCCCGGGATAAAAAGTAGCCTATGTCCTTTCTCAGGCTCTACACTACCTACCTGAGTACCGAATTTTATTTAAATCGGTTCAGTAGTATTAGCGTGAAAGCTAGACACACAGAAAGAGTTACTTTCGCATTTATAATATTACTAGCTGCCGCCCCGCGGTTTCACCCGCGTAGTTCCCGTTCCCGTGATCACAGGGGTATCAAAAATAGATAGAGTATCCGATTTTCAGACCTACTGAATATGCATATAAAATTTCATAAAAATCGGTCAAGCCGTTTCGGAGGAGTTTAAACACAAACACCGCGACACGAGAATTATATATATATGATTGGTAGATAGCTATTATTTCAATACAGTATTAATAATATACAAAAAGTAGGTATGTAATAAGGTTTTAATAAAAAAAAGTGACCGTACAAAAATAAGAAAGTATCCAATAATAAAAATAATGGAAACCTAGTCTGTAATAACATTCTGTAACAAGATTGTGCGCATTATCTGGCCAACGCCAAGAGGCAATTACTACGTCATGATTATATAGAATATTATTATGGAGAATGTTATTAAAATGGTAATACAACTGGCAACACATTGATCCTAGGAGTCTAGAAAAACCCTCATTTTGTATAAAGGGACTTGTCATGTTTCAAATAAAGATCGGTCTATCTCAGATGGGTGTAACATTTTCTTTGATTACTTACATTTTTGGTACCTATATTTTTTCAAACATAATGTGTGTTTTAAAATTCTAACAATATTCCTTAAAATTGTTCTTCCCATATGTATCTACTTATGACAGAACGGTAGGCTTGGCTTTGCGGTTAGTGACCCTGACTTTCAAGCCGGCGGTCGTGGATTCGAATCCCAGCCAGGACGAACATTTGTTTGCATGACTATGTCTGGATGTTCTGTATCTATGTTAGTATGTTTTTAAAAGTAGTTTATGTACTGTATCAGCCATGTGTATAAAATGTCCCAGGTTATTCAATTATTTATCATTAATAAATGTTATAGTTGGATTTAGAACCTCATTCATTTCCTTCTTTAGAAGTCGTTAAAAATCCGTAACTCAAAAAAAACATTATATACGCTTCCCTATAGAATATGTTAACTAATTGCAGCTTACATAGAATACATTATAACAAACATATGCATATATACATCTAATATGTTGTACCTACAAGAGTTAAGCTCTAAACTAAGATGCTCGGTTAGTTTGTAAACTATTAGTGCAGCATGTGTGGTTACTGTTACTAACATAACAATTGAATAACTAAGCTTGTTTGAACATAATAACTTAAATAATTTGCATGTTTGTAGCGATAAGCTGGTTGTTATGGGCATATAATTGTGAAGTTTATATTGCTTCTTTTCACTGATTTAATTAATTTAATTTGCGATAAATAAAAAAACTTTTAACTTTGATATACTTAAAAAAACTTTTTTAAATAAATTCTCCTTAAGTCCTTCAGTGCATCATTCATCACTATAAAACTTATGTACATATTTACTGGAGGAGCACATGCCTCTCCTAACAATGTTGAGGTTTAGGCCACAATCCACCACGAGGCTCTAGTACGGAATTTACATGGTTTTTGCATGAGGCATCCTCATGATTATTCTCTTGATCAAAAACCAGTGATCTAACTCCACATAAAACTGAGACTTTGTCGGATTTAGAACCTCTCTCCTGATCGTGAGTCGGTGCGTCAGTTCTTACATTACAAACGAATACAAGCGATTAATTAATTACTCCCAACCACTACCCCAAATTACTAAGCCTTCAATAGTCCCACCCAAAATCACTAGTAAACGTTTGGAATTACAAATGGCGACTATACCATCGGGTGAAACGATAAATCCATCGTGTCGCAACATCAGACGTGAATGTCCATTCATTGCAACACCACAGCGGAACGCCGATTCAAATAAATTGTCTTTGATTGATCACCGAGCGGCGAGAATCCGACGTGGGCCGTCAATTAATAAACTAGCTACCGTACCGCGGTTCCACCTGCGTTCCCGAGGGTTTTTATGTATCCCAGGGTAGAGATATAACCTTGGGAAATGTGTAAGTTACTATCAGTGAAATAATTTATAAAGTCCTGTAAAGATAGATCAACTATTCCTATAGACAAATTGTCAATTTAAAGTCAAGCATAAGTAAAGTACCCTAAAACAGAACTTACTGCAATCTCCTAGGAATATGATGCCTTTACCACGCTTTTATCGTCCTAACAAGATATTAAAGCTGATTTGATTCGATTTAAAAATTAAATAACATCAGAAATAAGGTAAAGAGGAACGTTCTTCAAAATAAATTACCCGAAAAACGAATCCGTGATTCAATTTTGACGCGGACGTCTTTTAATGCTTAGGATATTAAAATCGTTTCTTACAAACTCACGTTTGAATCGTGAACTGATTGAAGGGAGTGAAGGCTTTATCGATGACATAATAAAGCTCATTTATTCAAAAGCTTTGTCAGAGCTTATAATTGACGTCGACTCAGGTATCGGAGACGTGATAAAACATAATTTGATTTATGACGCCCTTCTCTGGTCATTATTGGGTAACAAATGATTTGTAGACGTTTTAGTATTTTCAATAAAAGGTTTATATATTAAAAAAATTTATAGCGATGTTATTTTGTAAAATAAGTTATTTTTAAGAAACCAATCTTTATATAAAACGATGGTAAATATAAAAGAGATGGTACTAAAAGATATAGCTTTCTATTCCACCATAAAGTACACTTTGTATAGATTTCGCATGTTACATAAAATCGTCATATTTTAAAAGGAATACATTGAATAAATGGAAAATCTTTTGATGTCGGAAACAACTTTATATCGTGTGTCTACTCGAATGAACATCAAAGGCACCAGATATGATATGCAGGGGAAACAGGAAATCATTCAACGAATGCTAAAAAAGTTGGCTTTTTAATGTTTTGCATTACTTCTTCCCAAAATAGGTATGTGACTGTGTATTATTTTTTTATGATTATTTTTTAGGAAACTCTATGGTTAATTAATGCCTTTATTACCATTTTCAACACGTTTTTATTTAAAAAACTGGCAGGAAGAAGGTAGGAGGAAAAAGTTACTGCAAGCGGATATTACGCAACACATATTAATTTCAATTACTTTAATACTAAAATAAAATGCAAAATAAACTGATTAAATAAAAATCACGTAAATGTCATGAGTAGCCTGGGTCACAAGTGCTTTTTGGATGAACTTCTTACAGCAGTCTCCGAAAATTATGATTAAGTTGTCATTCGTTTCGAAGTAAAATTTTGTTTATTGAGCTTACGTCTTACCAAGTTGTCTTCGTCTTATTTTGTGTTGTCCAGATTTGGCATATCCTCGCTTTGCACGATACGCTTCTTTCCTTCTCACCCAGTGGCCTCCACTATCTGAGAAAAAAGAAAACATGTCACCCAATAATATTTAAAAGGCTGGCTATTGGTTTAAATTAAAATTTGATTCCCGTCATGATAATATATTTTTTTACGTCAATATGCTTCAATTGTGATATTCTTTAAGATCAGCTATGCTATTCTGAATGACTTTAGTGTCGAGTTTACATTCAGAATAGCATAGCAGTTGTAAGATAAATGACTAGTGGCTCTCTGCGGATTCAGCCGCAAGCCCGGGAGATCTTCCATTTTCCCGGGATAAAAAGTAGCCTATGCCTATGTTCTTTCTCAGGCTCTAGACTATCTGTGTACCAAATTTCATTCAAAGCGGTTCCGAAGTTTTAGCGTGAAAGCGAGTTACTTTCGCATTTGTAATATTAGTTAGCATTAGGATATTTAGATATATGTTTAGATGTAATTAAAAGAGCAATTAATTATAAGCCTATATATTGATAGACAACAAAGTATTTAATTACAATAGCCAAATGAAATCACTGACCGACTGTATAAAGTAGCTAAACCATCTGATCATATTTACACATATTTGAAAGAAAGAAAGAAAGAAAAAATAAATTCGATGTAGGTACTAGTACTCTATTATTTGTATATTACGTATCCATTTCAATTACTCAAAACACAACAAACGTCGAAATCATATAGAACACACAGACAAACGAAACACACATACACAATGTAAACAAACATGAGCTCTAATTAAATCACTCCCATTCTAGGAAAGTGCTAAGATCCACTTGGACTAATACTAGTTTTGAATACAGTTTCCAAGTATTAACAGTGTCACGGACTTGGAAACATTTCCTCGACTGAGGTGACTTGGAACTTGGTAAGTTTCACTCTATGCTAAGTTATGCGATGCGAGCTACTTAACTTGCAAACTATCTGTTAATGTTAGTATGAAATTGTAAAATTGGGTGTGACTTTTCATGGAATATTCTATCTTTGTATATGATTTATTAGTTTTGCATTGGCATTGCGATGACGCATATAGAATGAAGAATTCAAAAGTGAATATTTAATAACATGGCAACTTTTATTAATTAAATTTGAACCATGGCAAGACCTAGTTATAAAATGTTACAGATTATATAGATTTAAAATTTTAATGTCAATGACAAAAATATCCTGTGATATAGGTACCAACATAATACAGACAGGTAATACCAACATTAAAGCACAAAATATCTGTGACACATTTTTCAATATAAGGGTATGAACAGACAGCTAATTAATTCCGGGCTTTTTACGCACACAAAGCGTCCCGGGATCCTTTGTAGCGGCCGCCCGCTCGGTGACTTCCGACGGTAGGAAAAACTAAATGTTTTACGCTATGATGCCTCGTGTCAGATAATAATGTACACGTGCGGGATTCGGAATTCTAATAACGGGATCGCCGTGGTGTGTGCATGCCTTTATTAATGTTTATTAAATATTTTTGTGTGACTATTTATTTATTTCTTGCTACCTCAGTGAGATTATTACACAATTTTTATTATTCACTTTATATTCGCGCTCTCTAGCTTTACCTAATCAGTTCTTTATTTTATTTTAGGCTTGAATCATTCAGTTCAGTTCAGTAGCTATAAAAAAGTTAACACTAAAAATGAAGTTCTAGATTCAATGTACTTCATAATTTTTTATAACGTTTATATACAAGAGCACATACTAACCAACGCTACCTTATCCTATAAATAACCTTCTACATAAATAATGACGAATTTAGTTTCTTTTAGGAGCTGAATAATTAGGTATCTAAAACCCACGTGTCTCTTGATAAGCATCACGTGGGTAGGCCGCTGCATGTCGACTGGGCATATCGACAGGCCTAATGGCTGTAACATTATTGGAACTCGTATTATTTAAGTAATGACACGGTCGGTCCGTTACACTCATCAAATGGAGTACTTTTACCATAGGAACAAGTTTCAGCTTACAAAAACCTTTATATCCTAGGCATTAAGGTCCAGAATGGGTCTGGAATGGGTTGGCGTGTAAAGGAATGACTAATAACGAGTACTAAAACATTAACGATTAGGTATTTAAAGAGGACGGTATATTTATTTATGATTTATGAACGTACTTACTTGCTAATGAAGATTAATTTGTATTTATTAAGTATTTTTATTACATTGAATGAATAATTATTAGTTACAGCAATATAGCTAGGTGTTCTCTCAAAATCAATTCATAAATCTATTAAACTGTCATACGGTAATGGTTGTTAGTATTCGTTTGGAACTTCATTAAAATATATAAACACTAGTGGCTCCCCGCGGCTTCGCCCGCGTTCCCGGGGATCTTCAATTTTCCCGCGATAAAATGTAGGCTATGTCCTTTCTCAGGCTCTAGACTATATGTGTACCAAATTTCATTTAAATCGAGTAGTTTTAGCGTGAAAGCGTAATAGACAGACAGACAGACAGAGTTACTTTCGCATAATATTTCGCATTAATAGTATAGATAAACGTATATAAGGCATTCTTGAAAAATCTCCGAATTATTATTTGTCGCTCCGTTCAACAAAAATACTCCGATTTAGTGCGAGCACTTTCATGAAAGCGGCGGAAAATCTTGTTTCCATTTTCCGTTACGTAGAAATGAATGCTCTTTGCCTTCAACACATGAGTGACTGCAAAGGAACGAAAAAATAATGTTTAGCTACATACAAAGGCTTTTCTTTTACACTTATAACACGATCTTGAATCGTAATTGGATATTTTTCAGTTTGTCACGATATTTTATTATATTTGATGTATTTAATGAGAGTACTTACTTTTGTAAGAAAAGAAGTAGGTATCATTTAAAAGATAACTGCTTGGATTGGACGATTGACTTTGTGGTTACTGACCCTGACTTTGAAACCGTTGGTCGCGGGTTAAGTTTTCACCCAGGGCATTCACTTGTGTTCATGAACCTCCAATCTACTTGTGAGTTTGTAATAAAAAAATAGTATACTTAGTTTATCATCTATCTGATCGTCATAGTACTTACTAGTTCTGCTTAGTTAGAAATCAGGTTGGCCATATGTAAAAAATATCCTAATCTTTTTATTTACTATCGACTGCTATCTTAGGATAATAATGCTGTTATAATCTTGAGAAATATTAAAGTATGTGGCAAGTTTCATATAACTCCATTCACCTGATTATGCATGCTGAAATGCATCATTATCATCGTTAATCGATTTATATATAGATGTTTGTAGTAACACTGAGTTTTCTAACAACTTTTTATAGGAAAAATAGGAAATCATTATAACAGAATTTTGTATGTGTTTCGATCCATCTAACCTTTAAACCTTGAAATATCACGCAACCTCGGGTTTAGTGTGTACTCATAAAAATACGATATCCTTTTTATTGAAGAGCATTTCAAGAATTGACCTTGTCGTAAACGCTTCGGCGTCAGTCACTTCCGCTAAGTGACGTAATGGGCACGGAAATTCTATGGACGGCTCTAAATTCTTTGGATTACAGATGTTATATACTTATATCCTGATTATACAAGGGACATACGACCGCCTTTTGGAGAGAATAGTTCGCTATTTATGAGCTATTACAGTGACTTTTGATATCCTTATAAACCGACTTCAAAAAGGAGGAGGTTCTCAATTCAGCTGGTATTTTTATGTTTTTGTTTTGATTATTTTATGGCTATTTATTTAATATATAGCTGGATAATAAAATCCAAAACAAACTTCTCGAACAATTTTCGAACATTGTAAATTTCTTCACAGTTATTATTTTATTACTCCACACGACTATAATATTCTTAAACAATATTTGGTTAACCTTAAACTATTCACAAATGCAAAGGTTAACGTACTTCATAAAGCTCTACTTAAAATTTAAACGTACATAATAAGTTAAGGGTTAAGTTATTTGAACTTTAAGTTAAACATCAAAGTACCTTTACTTTGAATGTGACCGCGACAGTGCCATGTTTTCGAATCAAAACTTGAGGGGAGTTTTAGTACCCACCGTTCCGAGAACCCGTTAGTACCCCAAGTTCTCAGTACCCGTGTGTAAAGCATGTTTTTGTTTATCGTAAAGTCATAATTAATGGGTACAACTTGAAAGTTATGATATTGATTATGTAGATTTACAAACTTGGGTGGCACCAGGCTGAAATTAATGCTTTATAATGAACAATTTCCTTGTTGTTTGCTAAATTAGGAGTATACCAGTTATGGAAACTTTCCTATGTTTCCATAAATGATTTAAAAAAATTTGGACTACGATAATTTTAAAATGTAAAATTGGTTCAGCCGTTTTCGATTTTTGCGTTTAAGAACACATTTAGAGTGACACTGGCTCTCACGCCGTCGTGGGTGCAAATCCCACCTAGGACAAACATTTGTTCGCATCTGTTTATTCTGTGTCTGGATCTATGCATGTATGTTTTAATGAGTCGTAAATGCAGTAGGTATATCAGCTAACTGGTTATTGTATTTGCTCTGCTTAGTTTGGCCGTGCCCGAAAAATTTCTCAGGAAAATTATTATTATATCTTTCGTTGAATACACAATCACGTGAGAAATCTCTCGACAAAGTTTGTATTAGATAATGCAGTGGCTTATTGTTGCACACGATTTGTTTCATGCAAGTTTAATGATGCCTCTCTACGTGTACTCTCTGAGAGGCCCGTTTTGACAAGGGGTTGTCTCTCTTTGCCGCCATATGTTTGTCTCTTTCTGGCACATCGGTATTATACACGTATAGGTATGTTGCCGAAACGGATCTTGCATGAGTTTCGTGCGCGGAGAGTCAAATTACTGTATAGTGCCACCGGAGATGCACTAACATACATAGCGACCCTGACTTTAAATCCGATGGTCGTGAATTTGATTGCTAACATAAGTATGTAGATTAAACTTGTATATGTATTAGGATCACATATCTAATGTATAGTTTGGAATCAGATTGGCCGTAGGTATGCCCTAAGATACTTATTTACTTAAACTGCGGAGCAGAATTTATACTAAGTAAATGTTTTTAGCACATAAAAAAATGCTTTATTAATTTCCCCTTTATAGACGAAGTTTGCAGCATAAAATTATTGTATAAAACTACTCCTTTGACTACGTAGGTACACCATTCATAAATATCACTGAACGGCATTGTAAGTGCTAGTTCACAAATCAATTAAATCTGTGGTTTTCTGGAACCGGCAGTTACACACCTGCCTTAAGGGTACTACCTAGTACCAACACACAGAACACAGTACATACCTACATCAAACGTAATTGCTTTCTATCACCTTACCACACGATTCAATGAACTAGAAATTCCATACAAACGGGGATTTGGAGATATCTCTATTAGTACACGGTACAGAGTAGTTATCAAATAGGCAAACAGCTCTTGGTTCTCGTATGATTCCATTCACGTAATGGATGTTAGTCAATGGAACTAAACAGTGGACAAAGGTATTCTCTGTATGTAGATGAGAAATTGATCTGTGTTAGTGCTTTAGTTAATGAGATGGTTTTGATATGGGCTTAACTTTTTTGTCGGACATATAACGTCGAAAGTTTACTTATGTCTAGTGTATCTCAAAAATAATACGTTAAGTTTCTTGGCCGTTCTTTTCAGTTGAAGGCTGACTTCCAGCATTAGTAGCATCAGCAGTTGCGACTGTCATAAGTGGTTTTAGGGCCTAAACTGAATTTGATTTTGAATTATGTATTTTGGAAATTTACTTTAAAATAATAATAAATTTTATAGTTACTAATTTTAAAGACAAACTGCACATAGTACTTACTACTAAATACTAAAACTAAAATAACAGATAATAAATAATGATCATAAAAAACAGTAATGAAAGATCTTATAAAATGGGAGCAAAAAAAGTAAAAAGAAAACTTAATTTCCCTCAAGTCGCTGTTAAAAATTACGTGATCAACTTGACGGATTGTCTTTACGATTAAAGATTTGCCTGTCGCTACGATTTCACGTTTTCAAGATGAGTAGACTATTTATCGCATGGTGTTTCATCTTACCTAAGTTTTATATATTTACTAGTAGCTCCCCGCGGTTTCACTCTATTTTCCCGGGATAAAAAGTAGCTTATCTCCATTCTCAGGCTCTAGAAGTCTAGACTACCTGTGTGCCAAATTTAATTTAAATCGGTTCAGTACTTTTAGCATGAAAGCAAGACAGACAGACAGAGTTACTTGCATTTATAATATTTGTATAGATGTGTGTAAGTCATTCGCCATACTTTAAAAAAATCCTAGAAATATTATTTTAATATTTAAACATTGTTACATTTAAGGTCGTGTAACGTGTTCCTTTACCACGGAAAACAAATATGTGAGCATGAACATGTCTGTTTGAGCTATTCCTGGGTGTCAATAAAAGTATGCACCTATTTAAAATGTCATATTTTGTAAGTATATCGGCTACAAGCTTTGCTTAGATTGTAATCTATTGGGTTTATTTAAAAAGTCACAACTATTATGATCGTGTTGTTTTTATGAGAACATTTATTGGAAAGTATTACTTGTATGAACTAGTAAACTTAAACCAGAAAGACACACCGCCCAAATATCTATATCGCAGAATCGCAAACCATACTTCAATCTTACAAATAATATTTACCTGATAGATAAGGAAGATTGATTATAATTACATTACAAATAGATAAGTAATTGCAAAGAAGGGAGCGGTAGGCCTGAGTTAATAACTTTTGACTAATTAGTCTTGGCAAAGTTTATAAATAACTCTTCAACCGTCTTTGTGAAGGATTTGTCTTAGCATTAATATCTTAATCGGTGAAACAAGACCTCAAAGAGCGGATTTCTCATGCGATTGTATATTAAAGGAGCTGCTAATAGTATACAAGTATATGTATGGAGATTTTAAACAAAAGACTTGTTGCAAAAAATGAAGAAATTCATTATAAAGGTACGTGCAACTAATTGATGATTCTAGCTCAGCCACTGTATTAATTGTAGGAGAGGCCAGTATTTCAAATGCTTAGATAACTACTGAGGTAAACTTGCTTAAGTGTTTATTCACGATTTTTTTTAATTGAGATTAAAAAAATTCTACGTAATTGACTGCAGCCATACCGTGAGAGAAATACCTACTGGTTAAATAATATATTTTTTTTATAGTAGCTTAAGTAAGAAAGTAGTGATTTGAGAGTATTCAGCCCCTTAAACATGGACAAAAAAATACAGAGGCAGAATATTTTTTATGTAAATAATGGTTAAGTAAGGGGCCAAAAATGTTAAGTACATAAGTATAACATTTTCTTCGTAGCATTACAAAGGAGAACTTAATAATTTATGACCTAAGACTTCATATAGCTAGTCAAGAATTCTATTTCAGTTTCGCATGTGTACAAGCGGCGAGTTTCAATTTACTTCTTTGCATCTTTAAACAGCTTCACTATGTTAAAGGACAAACCATTTACTGTGTTACAACTTGAAGAGGTAATGGCAACCATTACTGTGCATTTTTTTAATACATATATTGTTTTTTTTCTTTTAGTAACTAGTGTTATTAATAAGGTTTTTGTAGCAAAAGTATCCATATGTATAGGATGTTTAGAATTAAAAAATGTTGTAGGTACTGATACAGACGTATGTTTTATCTGTGTTTATTATTTTATTACGGTTAAGAATGGATTATCAGATTAATATAATCTACTGATGGAATTGGTTGAGAAAAGACTTAGCATAAATAGAAATGTTTATTCAGATAAATATATTCTTTCCATTATTTTTCACTTATAACTTATAGCTTGTAACCGGTGGAAGATTACTACAACTATAAGATACAGTTGTGACCTTCATAACTGCCTTTCTGGTGTACAAACTGTATCCATAATACTGAATTTTGTTCAGCAATTTTGTTCAGCAATAGGACTACCCTATAAAGTAGTATAATTTTTTGTTTATTGTTTATTGTTTAACAGCGAGCTGTTTTGCCTAAAATTAATTGTCGATGAAGCAATTCCTTCTAGTTGCCTGCAAATACTTTAAAAATATAAAAGGTTGTTGAACCTAGCATATACCTAAATAGATATACTCTAACACAAATTAATCAACTGCTATCTCACACTCCCACAAACTTCAGAGTAAACTCCGAGTACAAAACCACTACATTTTTTCCTCGTCTCTACTAAGTGCGGCACTTTATACTTTATTAGGCGGATGTCTGGCATTCCCCTACGTCTTAGTTTGTAGCCGGCATAACACGCGTGTGGAATGCCTTAATGAAAGCCTTTGAGGATGAGAAGAGGATATTTTATTGTCCACTCGTAAAAATAAAGATTTAGTGCGAACAAATTGGATTTATTGAGTTGGATGTGGATTAGGTTAAGTAAAACATCGTGGGAACTGAGGTACTTTGTAGTATCTGGGCTATAAACCGGTATTTGAGGGCCTAACTGTGTATTCTAGCAGCTGCACTTGAGAGCCGTTTAGGTATATCAGCTACCTTGTTACCATAGTAACTGCTCTGCTTGGTTTGGAATCAGATTGGCCGTGCGTAAAGATTATCTCTAAATACATATTTTTTTCTATACTTGCTTAAATATTTCTTCATTCCATTCATCTTACTAATAGAACCAATAAAAGATGTTTTACAAAATTTTTCGTTTCAAAAATGGTTTTTCAGAATAGAAGACTCAGGAAATAAATATTCTCGTTATCAGAATAGTAAAGTACCTACATATACGGTTCATCGAGTTAGCCTTTATTCCTTTTCGTCTATTATATCGGCAATATGGAATCTGGATCGCAGCACTATCCATAGCTGGAATGTTTACGGATCAATTATTAACGAACTGGCATGGCTGATAGGCGAAATTTTAGTGGAATTTTCTCTATTATGGTAGTCTGAAATGCAGTATTTAATTTCAGGGAAATGTAAATGCTATATACATACTAATAATAGGTATACCTAATGCGGAAGAGTTTTTTTGCTTAAACGCGTTAATCTCAGGAACTTCTGATCCGAATAAAAAAATTATTTCAGTGTTAGACCATTTAACCAGGAAAGCTTTATATCATCACGCTACGACGAATTGGAGCGAAGCATTAATCAATAATGTTGCAAAAACGGGCAAGTAACGCCAACGAAGTTGCGCGGGTCAACTAGTATACTATATATTTAATTGATATAACTTATATTTATTTGTATCTAGGATACAAGAATATTACCTTCATTATTGTGTATTTAGTATTTTTTGTGATTAATAAAATAAAGCTTGTAATATCGGGTAACAATGGTAAAAAGTTGCAATACAAAGTATCTGCTAGCCTCATTCAATATGGACGTCTAAATATACATGGGTCACATTATTTATTCTAAAAAGTTCTAACAACTTTTATATTACAAAATACCTTGAATAAGAGCCGTGAGAAAAACTAATATAAATATTCTAATGAAAAAACATTAGTTCTCAGTGCAGATGTACCGACCTTAATCATGTATCAATGTAGTAAGGAAAGTTGGTACAGAAACCACTATTTGAGACGATCTTCTTAGCATTCCATGGATTCACCGTGCGGGTGCCGGGTCCATCGTGTGACAGAGAGAGAAACTACGAGCAGATCCCGAGACTTGTGACACGGGTGTAGGTTTAAGGGGAATTCCAAAGAATATTTCGTAAACTAACGTAATATGTATGCTTATTATATTTTGTGAAATATAAACGCAAGTTACAAATAAAACACAGAGAATAGCAAATTCTATTTTAAAGGTAAGCAAGGTTACTTGTTATTTTTACAAAAGAAAATCATGTTTTGGCAAAGGTAGACTATTCTTGATACACATTTTTTTTAACGTGATAAAACTTGAGGATCCAAAGTTTACTAAGTCCTTAGGTACAAAAAAAATTTATTATGAGTTATTTTTATTTCAAACGAAAACTTAGAAAGACAAAACCAATTTTATTAAAATATGACAAAATAATATAGAATATATTATAATTATAAATAGACAATATGTCCCATATCGGTACTCTAACTACTGCGCTATCAAAAACTAACGAATCGTCTGATGACCATATTTTAGTCATGTTTGGAATATTTCTACAATCAACCTACAAGATTATAAGCTATGCCTTTATACATATATATCAAAGTACATACGCTACTTTAAAAACAAAAACCACGCGAGAAAAACCTCGTGCAGAATCTAAAATCCTATAAAACTTAATATTCATTGTCGCACTAAGCGCTAAGCTACATTCAATTATCTGATCTACAAGCTTTGGTTGCGGAGAGCTGAACAAGATTAGCTTAGCTTAGGTCGAGCTGAGCCGAGCCTCGGGCGGCTTTATAATTGTCTACAAGACAGTACTCTTTGTAGTGTAACATCCCCATCGAAAACAAGTTGATTAGAACTAAATTGAGCTCGGTTTACTAACTTATATTAAGCAGTTATTCTTCCATGTTTAAAATATGAAGTTACTTTAGAATTTGTTATGATCTTCTGATCGAAAAACAGAGTATGTGCTGTGGTATCGTTAAATTGATATTTTATTTGACAGTTTTGACAATTTATTATTCATTTTAGAGTCAATCTCAGCAAAAAGTAAGTTTCACCACGGTCTGCAAAAAAAATGTATAATTTTTTTTTTTTTCAATTTTCAGTCACATAAACAAAACTAAGTTAAGTATTTATATGTTTACCAGAAAATTGTAAATTGTATTATTCTATAACAACAAAATATTTAATTTAACTATAGGTCAAAATCTGTTTAAATCTATCAAGGTAAAACCGCTCTATTAAACATATTGTATAAACCTAGCGTTTTCCATTCTACCTACCACAGTAGCCGCTAAATGATAATAAACTATCCTTAAAATATCACAGAAAATTATCTCTATTCAAGATTTTAGAAAGCTTATAAAACACATAGGCTTTGTATTATCAAAAATATCGTAAATTCTGTTCAAGAAAATTGTCCTGAGGCCTTAATTTTCCGCCAACAGTGACCGTCTTCAAAGCTTTGCGAAACCAATCACATATTCTGTTCGCTTCCTTCCATGTCACAAACTGGACAAAAAGAGCATTTTTGTGGAACATTTTACATTACTACTAGTGGCTCACTCACGTTCCCGTGATCTTCAATCCTCCCGGAATTATTTATTCTAGAACATATTTTATCTTTGTGCCAAATTTCATCGCGATCCCTTCAGCCGTTCTGACGTGAAAGAGTAACAAACATACATCCATACATTCTCAGAAATTGACGCATTTATAATATAGTTAGGATGTACGAACAATGTCACAGGATATTAATAAATTATTTTCTAATTACAAAAGCTACACTATACTTACAAGCTACACAGACATAGGTACATAGCGCTTTTTAAAAACTTCTAGCGAACAATGTTCCCATATTACTTTGTCTAGATTAAATCGCAACATAACCTTTCAACGGTTATTAGAAATCTCTTAGGCTTCATAAAGCCTATGTCTGGCTTTTATTATCTGTAGGAAAGTGGTATTATTGATACTAAGTAGGCACTAAGTATTAAGCTTTAAGGCTTAGTATTGGTTGGCAAGGAACCTACAATCTCAGTAAGTTTCTTGCCGGTTCTTCTCAGTTAAAGGTTGACTTCCGAACTGGTACTATCTTTAGAAACTTTGTCCTTCATGCGGGTTTTAACTGAATAAATGGCTTTGAATTTTGAATTTCTCAGATTGTCTTTGAACCTACTTATCAGCTGTTCTAGGACTAAGGAATGAGAATTTACAGCCAAATCTGTTCTGACCAACTTAGTTGAACTTAGTTACAGCAACGGAAAATTATATAATCTAACTTAAAGTTAATATTATATAGGTATCGTTATTGATTCTAACTTCTATCGTATTATGTATACGTTCATTAATTTTAATGGATTATACCAAAAGTATGTTAAATAAATAAAAGTAAAACTACCATTGTTCAATATTTCTACATCTCAAAATCACTATATGTTAAAAAACAAAGTCGTTTTCTGCTGTCTGTCTATATATCTTTTAAGAATCTTTAAAACTACGCAACGGATTTTTATGTGTTTTTTTTAATAGATACCTAGAGTGATTCAAGAGGAAGGTTTTTATATACAATAATCGCATAATATGTTAGAGAAACACTGACATTTTTGGAGGTTTCTAATGTGGTGTATAAGCATTGCACCCGTGCGAAGCTGGGGTGGGTCGCTAGTATGAAATAACTTTAATATGTTTTTACTCGCTTATTTTTGTACTTATAAATAATTACACAAGCTACCAATGTTATGTTTAGAATATATTTTGTTTTCCTAAAATATGTATATTTCAACGCACATCGTTCCAGCTAACAATTAACAAACAAACACTGAATGTTTACTTTGAATAAAGCTTCGTAATAAATGTACGTATGAAAATATTATTTAGGGGGAACAAAAATATAACTAATGGTAACAAAAATAACAAATTTATTTATGTTGTTCGAAAAACAAACTGTCCAAATTTCAAATAGCTATTAGAAGACTTGATAAGGGATAAATTGGAAAGTTATTACTACCCTTAAATCATGGTCCCATCACATTTTAGGTAAAAGGGATACATATATATTTAATTATAGGTACAAACCACATAAGCGGATTGATTTTTAAACTAAATGTATATTATTCAAGAGCCTAATCCAGACTCATAAGCTGGCATCCTAACTTAATATATTATTATGGATTTGAAAGTAAATCTGTCGGTCTGTCTCGCTTTCACGCTAAAACTACTGAACCGTTTTAAATTGCAATAGATACATAGATAGTGTAAAGACATACTACTAAACGAAAGGACTACTTTTTATCCCGGGAAAATGGAAGATCGCCCGGGTACGCGGGTGAAACCATGGGAGCCACTAGTATTGTATACATTACCCATACAGGATTCAGACGCAATTCTGTCGCATGAGTAAACAAAGACGGGGGGTAAATCAAATATTTACCCCCTTTATAACTTTAGGCAGCTATCATATGAAGTCATTTTAATTTGAATGTTGTGTTTACGCATTTATTTCCGTATTTACGTTTTGGATGTTTATGCATTATTATGTTTATTTACTGAGACATTAGAGCATAAGGTAAATTATGTATTAAAATTGTTGTTTATTGTTGAATCCTACTAATATTATAAATGCGAAAGTTAGTGAGGATGGATGTATGTTTGTTACTCTATCACGCCAAAACCACTGAAGGACATCTCGCACAAAGTAAGAATATGTTTTGGAATAACACATAGGATTCTTTTCATCCTTGGAAAAATATCGGAAATGCGGGTTAAGCCGCAGGAAGCTACTAGTAAGTTTTAGTCTAATTAAAGTGTTTTAGAGTGCGTTGATTTAAAAGTATTACTTTTTGTATTTTCTTTTTAATGCCTATCATAGTATTTTATCATAACTTTAATGCAAGAAATGTATAGGTATATGCTGGTTTTAGAAGTTTAGTTCAGGTTATTTTCGTCGTAACACGGTTATAGAACTAAATCAATCTCCCGTCAGTTATACTATCGATCAGAATTGAATAAAACATCTCTTTGGATTGCGACGTGGTTAGGTTACCAATAAGAAATAATATTTTCAGTTTCAGTTTTTATAGAATATTGGAAACAAACGGCTTTTGATGACTGTTTGCATTTTTAGTTGGAGTTTTGTACAGTAGACTGTTTTGTTATCATTGACTAGTGGCTCCCCGCTGTTTCACCCGCGTTCCCGGGGATCATCAATTTTCTCGGGATAAAAAGTATCCTATATCCGTCTCCTGGTTCTAAGCTACCTACCAATTTTCAGCCACATTGGTACAGCCGTTCTTGAGTTATAAAATTTGCCATATGGTAGACCGTATACGCGCATGCTATGCGTAAGGCAGGATACTATATACAGAAGCAGTACAATCCAAAGAATTAAATATTGATAACTTAGTTTGCAAACCTAACTTAAAAAATTAGATGTCGTCTAGTTTCTGACAGTATCTATCAAAATAATATTTTCGTAAAAAAGTGGAGTTATTAGGTTTGCAAATTGTAATCTCTATGAATGTATATATCCGAAAGTTTCCATTTATTATTGTAGTTTTTAATTATAACCAAACCACAACAGCTATATATATTAGAATAAGGGATAGTGTTAGAATAAGCAACCTTCCGAACCGAGCAATAGAGTCGACGTTTCATAAGTGCCTGTAAAGTCCTGAATTAATAAATATACTCGTATTTCAATATATTCCATTTCATTTTATATTTTCCGGAACACATTTTAACTTTTTATTCTGTATTCTAAAAACGTGGATTGGAAGCTAGCAAAGTTGCTTTCTAGTTGGAGAAATGGAGAGGTTTTGCTAAGAAATACCAGGAATAAACACAGCAATTACTCTTTTCCTTATACAGATTTATAACAATAAAGACTACGTTGCACGTGCACTAGTTGACCCGCGCAACATCGTAAGCGTCACTTGCCCGTTTTTGCAACAGTTTCGATTGATGCTTCGCTCATATTCGTCATAGCGTAATGATTTACACAAAAAAAACTTCCTTAAAAATCACTCTATCTATTAAAAAAACCGCATCAAAATCCGTTGCGTAGTTTTAAAGATCTAAGCATACATAGGGACAGACAGACGGCGGATAGCGACTTTGTTTTATACTATGTCGTGATAAACGAGCGGTATGCCCGAGTATCGTCATCGTTTATTATGTAGTAAGCTTATTTTGAGTTATATAATTGTATAGGTAAAATTCATATCACGACATTACGACTTTTATGTTTATATGTCCTACATAGCATGTTTTATCTATATTACGTATAATATTATAAGAAGTAAATTTTTTTTTGTTTGTTATGAATAGGCTTCAAAATTACTGGACCGATCTGAATGAATCTTTCACCAATAGAAAGCTATATTACTGGTAAATATCAAGGCTATATTTTATCCCTGTATTCCTAGAGAAGCGGGAAGTACGCGGGTGAAACCACGCGGAGGGGGCTATGTTTTATAATGCTATCAAAAGCTGTGTTTTCTTCAATTAGGGCTTAAACACTGTAGGGAATTAAAACATCGGGTATAACACCTTTAAGACCACAATTTATAATATCACCATAAGGGTGAAATCCAGGTTACCTATGTTCCAGAAATATTATACTTAGTTTAGTATTTTTATTCATATTATGTCACATAATTTTATCAAAGATATTATCATAATTCAAGTTTATATCATTACCAGTCGCAATAATTCTTAATCTTAGAAAATAACCTAACCGTAAATAAGAGAAAAAAAATATTCAGCAAATAATGAAAAAATATGGAACACGTCGCGTGATTTCGTTATGTTAAATAAACATTGCAATCGTCTGAACAAACAATTACGCAAATGTATACCTATAACCACTTGTGAAACGTAATCGACCGAGTGGAACGAAGGAAAATCATTGCTTTTTAATAGTTAAATAACGAGCTATGGGTTGTTAACTTACTTTACTTAAAAGCGCTTCTATATAACATTCTCTTTTATTATTTAAAATTACCCAAAAATCTAGGGATGCCAAAATATCTGTGTATTTGTTATATAAATCGAATTTATTACTACTTACTTGTACTATCAGATGCAATCTTCGCTTCATACTTCAGTAAATTCAACAATTCTACACTCATTTTAGTTTGTGAACCATTTAACTTAGTTTAACTAATTTGGTGATAACTTTTGTCTTTATGAAATTCTCACTTTGGCATATATTTTTAATATTTAATTTATTAAAAAACTGATGCAACTTTAATTTATTTTCAGTAGAAATTAACTGAATTTTCGTGTTCGGTTTCGTAGCGGGTCGCCGACAAACGCGGCGTGCGGCTACGCCGGCCTACGACGTAGCACTGGCGTAGCAAGCGTAGCTGCACGTACACCACAGCCAGAACGGAGTTTAGACGTGCGTTGTTTTTACTTTTTTATTTATTTCTTTTAATGAATTTAAATTTGGAACGCCGCACTTGACAGCTAGTGAGATTGTTTTTTTTTTCCTTTTTTTTCTTTTTTATGTAATCGACACGTTTCGTTTCACTCATTAAATAAAATATAAGAATAATTCATATTGTTTTTATTTAACAATTTTTATTAAAGAGATAAGGTATGTTGTAATGGGTAATTTAATGTTATCTAGCTACAAAATATCCTTGAGAACCATTTGTATGCTTGTTAGACATAATCCAGGGATTAATCTTTAGTCGTAATTGAAGGGCTGGAGTATACAGATATGTACTTCAAAATTCAGGACATTAATCCTCTTTGATAGAGTTAAGATTCAGTAATTAATACTTCGAAGTAACTTTAGATAGGCATTGTAATACAAAACAGTATGTTATGTATAATTTATATGTTAACATCAAATTACGATGTTCTCTAGAAATAAAATCTTTCAGGATCGCTTTTGAACGGATATAGGTATGTAATTTTGAGTTACATTAAAATTTAATATTTATTCAGTCAAAAGTAGGTTATGTTCCAATAATGTTACATAAAAGTAATACTAGTATGCAAGGTAAGTAATGTTTTTTTAAAATCTAAAGTATACATCAATAAGACAAAAAAAATTGCTACTCAAAGAATGAGTATGTAAAAGTACCGTATGACTATGTTTAGACTTTTTTATGCCAGTATACTTAAAGACAATCAAATCTCTAATAAAAATATCAAGTACAAAATAAACTTGTACCACATTATCTAAACATTATCAAGAACAGTTTTGTGTGAAAGTTTATTGTCTGGAATGATTTTATGCATTCCGCGTGTTCTTATATCGTGTTTGTGAGCTATATGTTAGCGCGTGTCCCGTATCGCGGCGTGTGGAACGACCTCTTACATGCCTGTGGTAAGCAGGTTCAATTCCGCCACTTTTGCATCCTCATAGATATCTATAGGTATATGTAGTATGTCAACTATCTGATTACCATAACACAAGCTCACTTTGATGCTTACTTTGGAATCAGATTGGCTGTGTGTGAAAAATGTTCCAGGATATTCCAGGATATATTTATCTAAAGCGAAGCTCTGTTAGTCTGCTTAGTCAGTAATTACTTTTAAAATACGCAATGTATCAGATAAAGATTTTTTATGGAGGTAGAGCGCAACGGACTCGTCCGTTCCTAATTTGGAGAAGCCCGACTTGGGGTAGTACCTCCACCTTACAGAAAACCGCAGCCAAATAACACTGCTTTTAGCCCAAGCGCGCACTGGCGGCCAAGTGAGCGCACTGATCATACAATGCATACATTTCGATGTCCACCCCGACCTGACCGCCAGTGTGCGCTGGATCGTAGTGTTGTGTTCCTGCGGTGAGTAAGGTAGCCAGCGCTCCATGAGGAGTCGCTGTAGCACCTTTACGGTATAATAAGTATCGTGGTAGTACTTTTTATACCGTGGTAAATAATCCAATTTATGACAAAAATATTTTGCAAATATCAATCAGATATGAAGCTGCAATTGTGGCGGAATTAATCCATTCGGTTTGTATGACATTTTGGTCTGTGCTATATATTATATGAAATTATATCTGTTGTTTTATCAATCGTTAGTATCTTCTGTTTTGATGTAGAAGTACTTCATATACAACGTGTAATATATAATATAGGTCACTTTTACACGCTACCATTCTGGTTCCAAATTAAGAGGTAACTAGATTTCTGAATATATTCTGAATTAACTTTATCGCAAGAAAAATTCTGGTCAGCGGCTAAATCAGCGTCTGTAACTAGTCTAACAAACAATATAATCCGATCAAATATCATTTGAAAATGGAGCCAACAAAAACCTCTCAAGTGACATTTCATTTCTGACATAAAAACAGAAAAAATGGGCCATAGATTAAAAATACAGTGGATAAGTAATAATCGATCGTGTTCGGGCTCAGGCGGTCATTACGACCCACAACTACATATTTAATGGACACAAATGCGACTTTACAAACTTTAAGTTAGGTATAGCTGAAATTTGTTTTCATTTAAGAGGCTTATTTTGCTATTTCATCATCAAGCGACGGGAGTGTTAAGTTTACTTTTATTTTTGCCATTAATAATTTCCATATTTAAAATCCTAGTGTTGCCAACATTTAATGATAGTTAATTTAATTTGAACAAAATATTTTTTTTCCTGGGACATCTTTTTTCACATTTCCAACGGCGTAATTTGGAACTGTCTAAACTACACAGAACTTGTAATATGGTAACCAGATAGCAAATGTGCTATTTTTTAATATATATATAGATGAAACAGTTAGACATGTTCATGCACACAAATGTGCTATCTTTTAATATATATATAGATGAAACAGTTAGACATGTTCATGCACACAAATGCTTGTCTTAAGTGGGAACCTTACCTTCTAACATCGGTTTAAAAATCAGGGTCGCTCACCACAAAGCCTGAAAGCCGGCCCGCAATTTAAAGTGCTACTTATCTTTTTTTACTTTTCCAGGTTAATAAAACTTAATGTTAATTAAAACAGTTGTCTTTATGAAGTCTCAAGCGACAAGTTTATACACAGTTTAAGCTGCTTCCACACTTCACTTCTATCCGAGTGGATATAGCGTTTTATGACAGAGTACTTAACATTTCAGAGGTTAACTTTGCCACTTTTCATACCCTCGTGAGGACTTGACTTTCAGTCGAAAATGTATTTAAGTTTAGAACTTTTTACTCTAAAATTGTTTTTTTTTTTCAACTATAAATGCTTACTTTTTATTACTCAGTGAGCCCTCATTCGCCCGAGAGTTATTTTCACGTACTTTAAAAAAGCGTTCAAATACAACAAATGAATTCCCATCCTACTTCCTACTTATATTATAAAGGCGAAAGTTTGTATGTATGTATGGATGTTTGTTACTCTTTCACGTAAAAACTACTGAATGGATTTGAATGAAATTTGGAATAAAGATAGCTTATAACCTGGATTAACATATAGGCTACTTTTTATCCCGGGAAAATGGAAGACCTCCCGGGTACGCGGGTGAAACCGCGGGGAGCCACTAGTGTATCTATAAGTTCACACGCCAGCATTTTTAAAACGCGACGCATTTTTAACTTTGGACGTTGGAAATAGAGCATATTATGGCACTTAGAAATGTATTTGTTGTGGTTGAACCCTTTTTTAACGTCTGTTAAAAAACTCTTGTGCAAATGAGGGCTGATTAGTTATTTTATAGCTCGCACTTGCGGCTTGTATTTTATCTGAGTACGTAATAAAATGGTTGATATAATGTTGATAGTCTGGCAACATTATTTTATTACTCTATATAGAATAACATTGTAGGAAACGGTTAAATGATTCCTTTTTATTTTAATAGTCCCGCCGCGGAGCATCTGAGTCTGATTTGAAATCAATTACCAGAGCTGATATCGTTAGGGCTTTTTCCAGATAGAAATAGGTTTTCTCTTAAACCCGTTTGGTTAGTTACAGACGGTTATGTTCGATGAAAACTGGTTTAACAATGGTCTATTTACTTTGAAAAATTAACATCATTATTAAATAACTTTGTATTTACAACCAAAACATGAATTTTATATGTAAAGAAAACGTATAAAAACAATATTACTACACCAAGAAATTAATATCTTCGAAGACTCTTCGCACACAATTTTTGTCCTGGTTTGGATTTTAACCCAAGACCGGGAGCTTAAATGTCACTGTCGCTAACCAAAAAACCAACCGACCAGGGTATTAGTAGCTTTTATACGTGCAAGCTTTAACCAGAAAATCATTCCGAAAACAAACTAAGTTTCATTATTTTGTTGCTTTTATAAATTACCTTTTAGCATAGAAGCATTATGCATATTGTATGTTGATATAAAATGCTATCAACATGTTACGTGTTTTAGATAAAAATTCTTATATGTAAAAACGATAATGATAAACGATAAATATGTATACATTTATGAAATTGGATCATGTTATATAAGGATCTTTATATGGGTATTGAATAACTTTTTTCCAAAGTATTTTTTCTGACATCAACATGAGCTTTTGTGCATATTTATTTAAAGTGACGTTTGTTTGTCTGAGCAAAGGCTGATGAGTAGATGGATGGTCCACCTGATGTAATTAAAATCGCCTTTAAATTTTTAATAATATAAGAAATAAAGATGATAGAAGTTACTAATGTGGTAACCGCAGGAGTCAGTTAATTAGTTTGGAAGCAAAATATGAGATATGAGTTAATTTTTTTAGTTAATATTCTGTCTACTAATTGTGGTTTATGCTTGTAGTCATTATGAGAAATTATTTATTGCTTCACATTAATTTATGGATATCTTCATAGAAAATACATATTATTTTTACAGAAATGTGAGAAAATAATAAAAGATGTACTGTAAATAATTTTATTCTGAATTGAAATTAGTTCTAGTTTTTCTTACTTACGACTAATCCATCCATTTAATAATGTCCCGAATACAGAAAAAGTAGAACACAAAGATGGATTATATATATAGTACCTATATCTGTGGATATAACATTATTTCTTCATCACACGAATGCATCAACGTCGAATCGTCGCGCAATCACAAACTTTCCGATTCCTTTAAAACAAATAAAACTTTTCAATCAACAAAATGTTGAACAACGATCTTCCATTAACAAGATAAAGTCAACTTAGATACCTAAACTGTTCCAGCTTTTTTCCTTTTACTGTCTTAAAACTTTGATAACTTAAACAGCACGTCTAGAATCACCTATTTATATCGTCTGATGTTTTCATTTATTTGCTAGAAATAATGGCATCTTTTGCGTAGGTAGTAAGGTTGTAGTAAACAATCATAGCTTAGTTTGTACCATTTTTCAATTTGCATTGCTGAGTTACTAGCCGGTTTTCGTCAGTTTAAATCTGAGTTGAGATCCGGTAATAACTGCAACATATTTGACCATTATAAGTGCCTTATTAGGGTAAATAAAAATAAATTTGAATTTTATTTTGAATGTCGAAACTCGCTTGTGTTTCTCAGCATCCCAATTGCATATGCATCGCACCTGCAGGGGCTATGAGCGTCACCTAACACTAGAAAGATTTAGGTCATAGTCCACCATATGCCTTTGAAAACTTATCTTGGATTACATTAATGAAACTTATCTAATCCAGATCATACCAGTAAAGTTCCACCCTATTCTACCCTTCTCACATAAACTGAAGATACACGCATAATTGGTACCTTCGAAGTCAGGGTCAAATACTCTTGAGACCTGGCGGCAGGTGTTTGACGCGGTCAACCAAAATATTCCAATTTGCAGCAGAAACCAACGAGCTATATTAAATTTTGCTGAAAATAAATTGGTGTATTTCAATTAGACTACCTTCTCGTTGCTCGGCTTAACGAAGGTAGAACTAGTTTGACATGTAGATTCTGAGGTATCAAACCCTTAGCCACATGATAGGTATTAAATATGTAACTACCAATTAATTAAGCACCTTATCCCTAGGCCTTAGAATCCAAATTAATGTTGGTTATGTTTTAAAGTACCAACGTAACTAGAGGCATCGAATATAAATATTTTTGCATCAGTGTGTCACATTCATTTCCATATAAAATGACAAAGAAAACAATAGAGAGAAGATCAGAAACATTAAGAGGTAAAAAAAAATAGAACAGAGATATGAAACTTAGAAACGGTTAGTTCATAACATATTACTTTAAGAATTTATCAAAGACATTATAAGAGGTATTTATCTACCCCAATATTATCGAAGTTATGAGCTGATTTTATTTATTATTCAAACTTTTCCAAGACTATTTATTTCATATAAGTTATTAAAACTTAAGACATAAGTGCATTACTTTAAAGTTGTTTCGGTAGGTATTTACAGGTAAGGGCGTTAATATCAGAGCCATCACGACTTTTTAATACTTGAAATAAGATGATATTATAGTATCAGATTTTGAAGTAAATTACATTTTCGCGCAATAAAATATTCTATTAAAATTAATAATGATACTTATCGAGTTTTGAAACCAAACCACTGTCAAGTAATATTATATTCTTTGTTATCGTAAAATATATTTTAAATCTTTATAAAATTACGTTTTCTTAAGCATATTTTTATTAAAACTAAAAGAAAATTAGATTTTCTACTTTCTTAATTATGAAACACTTAGGTACTGTTATTTGATAATAGGACTATACTTAACATTTAAGAAACTATTTCAATCGCTATATACATTAAAATAATATTAAAAATAGTAACTTAAAATAAACATATCCCATAACGTTTCCATTCGATTGTTTTAATTATTTTTTAGATTAAGACTCCGACATTCAGAAATCGCTAAAGATTATACCCAAAACAATAGCTTGCAAATTTGCTATGGAGTATAATAAAAACAAAAAGGTGGAAAAGTTATTTACATAATAACCCTCGTCTAGACACTACCGCAGGACACCCTCTTAAATGAAATTCCATGGCTAACCATGATTTTCTCATGCATTACCCATATAGGAAATAATACGCTCTTATTAAATAGCTGAAATTGCTGCATTCATGAATGTTATTAAGAACATCGAAAAGAATGCAGTGAATTCCAAGAATTATTATGTAATATAATTTAAGGAAAATTCTATAATTATCTAAGGCAAATTCTATATCTAAAATCACAGATCTCGAGAGAGAATTTAAACCTATAGAAGGTAGAGATACCAAGTTCTAGGAATAAAATATTAAAAATTTAAGTTAAAAAGTTGAATATTTTGATCAATTATGGATATAAGTATTCGAGATACAGGAAAATAGAATTTCTAAAATAATTACTTGAAAATGTTCTCAACAATTCAGATATTAAAATTATAAAGGTATTTTATGAAGGAAGGGTTATGTTGACTTTCATTTATCTTATGTAAACTAAACTATACTAAAATATGAAGTACACAGATCTTTTAATAAAACATGGCAAAAGTTATTTACATCTACCTGACATTTATATTCTGCCGGGATAAAGGGTATTATTTATATTACTTACTGACTAACATAAACTACGAAGTAATAACAATTTTAATAACATCCCTAATATTTGTACAACTAGTGATCTGCCCCGGGCCTGCGTGGGTAGCAGAGCATCATTATACATAACAATATTAAGCTAGGTAGACGTATTAACCTTCCTCTTGAATATATTGTTGAAAACCGCAGTAAAATCTATTGCGTAGTTTGAAAACCTAGGCGTAAAGGAGACTGGATGCGACTTGATTTTATACTATTTTTAAATAATTGCAAACCTTCTCACCTGTGTAAAACCACCATCAGCTCATATACGTCTCCACTCCAAGGGTGCCAACCTAGCTACGAGGAGTTTCATACTCAACGCGAACATAGTCCGGTGCGGCGGACTTACATGCCTTTAAATCTGACATCTTACGTTTCTTCACGATTTTCTGTCACCGTATTAAAATAGTGATATAGAATATTTATTGCACCAATATTCACTGTCAGGTATGTTTGCAGAAGCTAGTACGGACAGCTTCCAGGCTATAATGCGGAAAAGGTCTGCATCCCTGATGCGTCGCGTACGCGGGAGCGCCAACAGCATCTTGAGGGTAATTGGGGAGAAGCCTGACTGTCCACTTTCGTGGCACTGGATTCGTATGCATTGCTGCGGGTCGGGTGCACAAGATGGTGGACCGAGGTTTTTAAATTAGTAATAGGTTTAATTAGTTATAGAACTGTTAATGTTACCAACATAGCATGTAAGTCTTGTTACTAACCCATATGGACAAATGTCTGGTTTAAAATAATAATAAAATAAATATAGGTACGAGTACATATGTCTAACATAGATAGATGTATATAAATAATATTAAAAGTTTTCTCAAGAACGAAGACAATAAATCTTCTGCACTTGGCTATAAAATCTCAGGTAGATTCCAGAATAAAAACCACATTATTTTGAATATCCGTTTTCGATTTGAAATCGGAAAGGAATAAATCTTGAGAAAGCTACTCAGACAGATATCCCTTTGAAATTACGTATACGCGACATGAGGGAAATGTTTATGTTGAAATCTAACTTGGCCGGTGCAAACTTTATAAATAAACTAGCATCTTTATTTTATTTATATAATGGTTGGCTTTGTTTGGGAAAAAATCATTTAGTTATTTATTGAGAATATCATACAAAATTACCGGATAACTACGAACTCAATCAAAAATAGACAACTACAACCGAATTTATTGTGCATTGTAGTAAATTTCTACAATACATATTTTTTATTTAAATGAGTTTAGTTTGATTTTTTGAGAAGTTATTATGGCAAGAACTTCTGAGTTACATACCAAAAGTTAGTGACACATGTTTAATATTAATCAAAGGCAGCGTAATATATACATTCCATATATATGTTACTGTAAACACTTCACTATAAAACTATAACCTTAAATTATCTTGAATAAATAACCTAAGTCTAGCTTTGCGGTTTGCTAACATTCCCTAAGGAATTTCCCACCTAATCTCTGACACCCTGTCTGACTCTCTCGGGGAATAAGGATTCATTTTGCAGATAGAAGATAATAATATTATTTAAGTAAGGATGTTGATAAGCTGAGGGCCAAAGGTAACGAATAATTTACTGCGATAATATGGAAGATTGATTAAGCTCTATGTAAAAGTACCTAAATCTATTTTGTATTTAATATGATATTTACTAATATTATAAATGCGTAAGTTTGTGACGGTATAGAGATGTGTTACTCTAATAAAAGTACCTACTCACATGACAAGTTTACCTATTAAGTTTTTTAAACTATACAAGACATTGTTGCATGAAAAGAGTTTTTATTCTATTAAAGACTTCTGAATAAAACATGAATAACAGTGATATTATATTATCACTCAACAATGGCTGAATGAAATTTGGCACAGAGATAGAGTAAATTCTGAAATAGCATACTTTTTACCCAGGGAAAGTTAAACATCTCCGGGGAATGCGGGCAAAACGGCTGGGCGGAATCTAGTTGCTTATGTATCTTTACGTAGTATGAAACCGCTGACTTCCTACTGTCTATAATCTTCTTAGGGAGTTTAAAGGTCATCAAAGGTACACTTAGACCTATTAAAATACGCTACGGATTGTAATGCGGTTTTCAGCAATTGGTAGTGTGGTTGGAAAGGAGAAAGGTGGTCAAAAATCTATTATCTCGACTCTTTAACCCTGTCTGAAAAGATCTGTATCAAAGGCATTTTCTTAAATAGCACGTAGGCTAGATACTTTAGTCATAAAATTTAAGATTTCCGGGATCGTAAGTAAAAACGCGGAACGTAAGCTAGTATATATAAATTCGTTCTGCCTTTACCGTATCTACGTCAATCAGAGATAAAGTAAAAAATACAGTCCAATCAAAAGTTTTTCAATTATACATAACTTACTTGCTATCGATTGTCAAGAAGCTTGATCAAGATTGAGAAATGGCCATTTAAAAAGTTCTTCAATTGATTAATTTAGAAGACTTTTAAAGTAAACTTTCAGAAACCATTTTCTGGTTGGTACATACCAAAAAGGAGACGATTTTTTTTTTATTCTATTCATAAATGCGCCTAATCGTGGTTAAGCGAAATCGATGTAACCCATCTCCCTCTTCCGTACACGAAGATTCCTATGTCAGACGGAGAAAGACTATTTTTAATTTCATAATTCAAATACGTATCATATATACAGTTTTTAAATAAGTTTGCTGGGTTGCCAGTGTGAAAAAAGATTTTAATTCAAATTTTGCTAACTTTTGATATTATATTTTTATCTTAGTTTTTTAACTCAAACACATACTACGGTTAAACCGTTTTGAGGGAACTTAAAAAAACTAATCTAAGCTCTGTAAATGCAGCTCTTGCAATAAATTGGTATATAAAAGTTTTATTCCTCTGTAAAATGTGAAGGCTGCGTTTAATCCACTTTTCTAGACTTCAATCCAACCGCATACTGAAAACATCGATAATAACGTTTACGACTCAATTTTAGCCTCGTAAAGTCTCAGACTCAGACGCTGTGTCATTCGATAAACAGTTTTTATTGAATAAATTAATTATTTCGCGATTCTATATACCTATAAAATACAGTAAATATATCAACAGTATTTCAAAGTTAACTGTAAAAATAAAAATGGGCAAAGAAGGTCGGTTTTAAAGTTACAGTATTTTTTTCATTTAAATAAAATAAATAAAATAAATATCCTGGGACATTTTTTCACACACGGCCAATCTGATTCCAAACTAAGCGGAGCTTGTGATATGGTAACCAGACAGCTGATATACTACATATACTACTTTTAAATACATACTTATATAGATATTTACATCCAGACACAGGACAAACAGACATATTCATGCATACAAATGTTTGTCCTGGGTGGGATTCGAACCCACGACCCGCGGCTTGAGAGTCAGCGTCACTAACCACAAAGCCAACCGGCTATTTCTTGATAAGCATTACTTTATGTAAAAGTGCAAGTTTTAAAGGGCGCCATTATCGCCAACAAACTGCGTGTACAGTTTGGCGATTTTAGATAAACATGTAAATGCATTACTTAATTTGAATAAAGATATTAAAAAAAATGTGTTGCAAGGTAATGGTTACTTACATGATTGTATTTATTACTCAATAATTATTTTTATTAATAGACATATAATGGTATGACGATAATGATGATTTAGCAAATAGCGCGACGAAAAAAGGTTGACCATTTTGATTTTCATTTAGCCTAGAGTAAATAGAATTTTCAAAATAGTCATGTAATATTTTGTAGTCACCTCACGCTTATAATTTAATGTGTGCGCATTTCTCTGACAGTTTTGAGATATAATTCACCAAGTTATTTAGTAGTGGACTTACGGACTGATTTATATTAAAGCTTGCTTGGTTTTAGACAGATCACGTAATCCTTCCATATGCGTATATAAAATTAAAAATCTAGGTTGTAGATATAATGCCGGCGTCGCGGACACGGCGGAACATACGCGCGAGGAGTGCCCCGCTTGGGCGACTCCTCGCACCGCCTTGTCCGCGACGGTCGGCGCAGACCTCTCGCTGCCGGCCCTTATCAGGGCCATGGTGGGCAGCGAGGAGGCCTGGGAGGCGGCCGCAACCTTCTGCGGCCAAGTCATGTCGCAGAAGGAGGCGGCGGAGCGGGTGAGAGAGGACGACATCAACTCTCTCCCGCTTCGCCGCCGCAGGCGCGGTAGGCGGCGACTGGCCTTCGCGGGCCGGTTGCCGCCGTAACGCCGGGGACCGGGGCGGCGGATCGGGGGATCCGCCGTCCACGCCTACGGTCCCATGCCGGAGATGCCCATTGTTCCATGGGCATCTCCGGTGAAGTTGAGAGGGGGGCGGGACTCGCATGCGTTTTCGCATCGTGAGTCCCGCCCCCCCGAGACGGGCTCGGCCTCCAGCTGTATTTTTGGGAGGCCGAGCAGCGCCGGCGGGGCAGGCGGTTGCTAGGCTTACGCGTGTCCCGCAGCCCCGCCACACGGCGCCCAGGCGTCTTTGGAACCCCAGGGGTTTAGTGGGTAGGCACCGGCACCTTCTGTGCCGGTGAGTCACCACATAACCCGGCGGCTTCCCCCGGAGCTGCCGGGTATCCTATGAGGATTCCCCTGGGTAAACAAAAAAAAAAAAAAAAAAAAAAAAAAAAAAAAAAAAGGTTGTAGATATAATATTTATACATATATCTAAAATTTAACTATTCATAACCTACCCAAGCTATATATAATTGCATATTATGTAAATTTTGAATGTTACGTTAAATTAAAAACTATATAATCTATATATGATCAAAATTATGTATATTTGTTATTATTTCATTCAAACCCGGTTGATTTTGTAGATGAAATTTAGCGGAATTAAAGAATATGTTTTGATATAATAAACAGGATCCTTTTTATACGGAGAAAATTTAAGTTCCTCAAGAAAGGGAGTTTTACAGGGGGAAGTTAAAATATAATTGTAAAAGTTGACTTTTATAAGAAAATACAGTTTCATAGATGATAGTTTCCGTGTACTTGGTTAACAACTTCGTCTCATTAAAAGTTGTCGTTAGAAGCAAGATCTATGATATTGTGTAATAAGGAACAGTAATCAAACCATTATTTAACAAAAAGTATTTAATTAAATAATTATATAATAATAAAGAGTAATTGCTGAGTTTATTGCCGGCTCTTCTCAGCAAAACCAACCTTCCGAACCGAGCGTTAGAGTTTGACTATTCTTAAGTGTCTGTGAAGGCCTAATTGAATAAAAACATTTTTCATTTTCATTTTTTCATTTTCATTTTCATTTTCATTTTCATTTTCATTTTCATTTTCATTTTCATAAAAAACACAGAGGTTTTACTGCTTTTTTTTTTATTCAGGCTCCATTTGATTACATATCACAAGCTCTGCTTACTTTGGAATCAGATTGGCCGTGTGTGAAAATGTCTCAACATATTTATTTATTTTGAATTATACTTGAAATCACGTATTTGTCTATAAGTGATTGATAGGTATTTCAATTTCAATAAGTATTCTAATAATTATTGGCCTGATAAATGACGAGGTCTTGTATAACATCTATTTGTATAAACGTAGCTTATTTTGATATCTACTTCTAAATTCAATAACCTATAAATAAAACTCGATAATTATAACTCAAGTACATATAAACCATAATTTTAATTAACTTGAAAATAGCCGTACAGTAGGGTAGCAAACAAATAATAATATACGCTATAATTACAGAATTATCATAGACCATATAATTTTTAGACATAACATACATCAAAAATACCTATACCTTGAAATTGGATAGTTAAACTTCAATTTTACGTATTTCATAAAATGAAGGGGCAAGTTATATTTTTTGATAAAATACCATAAGTTGCTATAACAGACAAAAGTTGTTTTAATAAGTTGAAATATTTTAGTTTGTTTTTTATACTATCTTAAAAGCTTTTGTTTTTTCAGGTAATCTATACTAATATTATAAAGAGGAAAGATTTGTTTGTTTGTTTGTTTGTTTGTTTGTTTGTAATGAATTGGCTCCGAAACTACTGGACCGATTTCAAAAATTCTTTCACCTTTGGAAAGCTACATTATCTCCGAGTAACATAGAGTATATTTTATCCCTGTATTCTCACGGGAACGGGAACTACGCGAGTAAAACCGCGCGAGGGCGGCTAGTCTTTAGTAAAATTCCAATTACAAGCATTATTTGCATCTCCATATCACACCTATAATGTTTATTTCACATACTACTCCATGTATTTCATGTTCTATGTAATAAACAGGTATCCAAACATTAACTCATTAATTATTTAAATGGCACATTATAAACTATTTCGAACAAACACAACCATACTTGTGGGGGTTCATTCATTAATTTTATATTCGACTATGAGGGCGTAATCACACACCTGCCTAGTAAATGTGCTTGACAACTGAAGTCCATAGACCTCTAAATATGTCGAATGCCATATCTAAATATAATATATCGATGTACTATATTTTTTTGTTGTTTTGTCTCGTTCTAATCACAAGGTGAGAAATGAAAGGGAATGAAATCAATTGTAATAATCTGTATACTTTTTGGAGTTGGGAAGTAATTATTTTGACGACGGATACTTATCTAAGGACGAGATACATATATATATCTGCTAGTTTCAATGAAAAGCTTCAGTGTGTCTCGTTTGAAATTAGCACAATCGTTGTGTAGCTAAAAAAAATACTTTTTAAATTCAATTCGTTCTTTTGTTACGGCAACACTTTATTTGTAAATTCAGCAAACAAAAACCATTTTTAGACGATATTTTTTTAGGAAGCCTCGCTGACAGGGTTCGAACAGAGGAACTTTACGAATGCACCGGTCCTATTAACCGTCTGGCAACGAAGGCTCAAAGTTTGCCGGCGAATTTTTCGATCGCTTTCCACATTCGCTTGACATTTCAGGACTCAAAAGAACAATCCTAGTATATATAATATAATTTTACTGATATAAAAGGTACAGGTAATTGTTTTTCACCAATATTATGAATGAAAGTTGAGTGTAAACTATTTATATGTAACGTTATTTTTTAAATTACCAGGTACCATATTAATAAAGCGATATATGAGGTAATTATATAATATCCTTGCACATTTTTCACTAAACTAAGCTGAGCTTTTACTATAGTAATCAGATAGGTAATACTACGTTTACAATTTTTAAATAGGTGCATGCTTATATAGATATTTATATCCAGATGCAGAACAAACATATTTATGCATACAAATGTTTTTCCTGGTGACTCGAACCCACGACCGGCGGCTTGACAGTCAGGGTCACTAACCATAAAGCCAACCATTTTGTCAAATACACAATAATATACTTATTATCTACATCTGGGGATAAGTTTATTGATCAATGTAAAGTGTTAAGTACAGATGGTAATCTAGATTCTGCTTAGTTTCATGTGACGACGCCCTAGAGATGTGCAAAGATGAGCAAAGGTAGTAATTTTCATCGCCACTAAAATCTTTAGTTACCTACACAAACTACTGTACACTTACTTTGATTTAATTTAACTCGTCTAGACGTTGTAAAATACTATGTTTAGTTATTTATTAGCTATTAAAAAATATGGAATAATTGGTTTTGCATATTTAATACTGTTTTATAGGTATGTTAGATGTATAAGTAATTTACGTTGGGGGTTAAACTTCTGAAAGACATTTAGCGTAATTCTTTTAAAAATACCTTGCACTCGAAAATAGTCAAACGCCCATGGTTTTCGAAATGCCTTAAAACTTAATTACGATTAAACGTCGAACTAGCGCTAGTTTATTAATAAGTGACTTTAAATAGATTTTGCATGTGTAAATTTATATAATTTCCAGTAACCCAGTAGTTTTGAACGATTTGCATGAATAAATTTATTTCATTTCCAGTAGTCATTTCAAGTAGTTGTAAAAACAATACAAACTTATTATTATATACTTATTTGAAACCTTATTTAACCTACAAAAATTGCATATAGGCACACACATGTAGCTTTCACTTTTCCATAATTTTTTTTTAAATAACAAAAAAATATTTAAACATAATAAAAACAATGAATAAACAGTCATTTAATTTTGTAAGTCAAAAATCCCTCAACATTTCATAACTCATAAAGTATTCTCTCAAAAGTAAAATCAACGAAGCTTCAAAAAACGTTATATAAATTTCAGCTTTTTTTACCCGACATTCAATTATATTGTAACAGGTTAAACGAATTACGAAAGCTACTACAAAGTACTAAAGGAATGATAAATGAGTGTATCATTAGCTCAGATATTTTCCACAAAGAATGTTGTGCTTTTAATTGAGGTTATATAATTTACTAGCTTCCGTTTCAAGATTATGCCTGCGTTTATTCCGAAAAAATTCTATTGATTTGCCAAGGTTAGTCTAAATCTGTTTTAGATAATATATGGTAGCCTGAATAAGTAATAAATATTCGCAAAGAAGGTAAAAAAAATACCAGTCGAATTGAGAACCTCCTCCTTTTTTTTGAAGTCGTTTAAAAATAGACACAAATTTTTGTGATTGATTTGGTACTCCAAATAAAATTAGTAATAAGATATCTCCGTACTTTCTAAATTAATAGATACAGCCCATCGTCGCATTTATACCGTACTAGCTTCCTCCCTACGGTTTTACCCATTTAGTTCCCATTTCTATAGGAGTACGCAGATAAAATATTGCTTAAAAATTACTCCTTGATAATAAGTATAGCTTTCCATGAATGAAATAATTTTTAAATTGCTTCAGTGGCTTAAGCATGAAAGCGTCACAAATTCACCTTCACATTTATATTAGTAGGGTATCTAATACCTATGTTTCATCCCATCCCTAAAAAATAATCTAGACTGCTTTTCCTAACAGCTCGATATACGATGGCAAATACAACAAAGTTCATGACATCTACTTATTGAATCAATATTCATATATTAATCATGCTCCGTTTGCCCTCTAGACATAGAATGGCGGGTTAGAATTGAACTAAGTGGCAGGAAGTAGCGATTAGGTCCAAGTGTTCATTTCTGTTGCAGGTTTAAGCCCTGGGGCCGTACCCCTGAGTTTAAAAAAAACTTAAGTACGGATTCACACCACTGGCTTATGATGAAGGAAAACATCGTGAGGAAACCTGCATGCCCGAAATGTCATAATTAAAGGGCATGTGAAGTCCGCTAATCCGCACTAGGTTCGCGTGGTGGACTATGGCCTAAGCCCCAACGTTGTCAGGGGAGGGTCGAGGTCCTTTGTGGAGACGTTTGCGAAATAAATTATTATTATTAGTTATTTTTACAGCTAGTACTCAGACTATATAAAATGATTGTGTTTTTAAAAGGATTTTTTTATAATAATAATTTAGGTAACCTACTAAACTATTAAATTTAGATACTACAAAAACTTATAATATAATATTTAATCTTATAAGGATATTTTATATGCCATTTTGGTTTAACGATTAATTTACTTTTTCTATTAAGTACATATAATAAAAGCAAAACGCTTTAAAAACCACTATAGCGTGTTCCTTACAAACTGTGAATTGTAAGTCTGTTATTATATAATGACCTGTAATAAAGAATAATTTGTGGTCTCATCTTTTTATATTGACCTACTAGTATGTGACTATGACGGACGATATCATTTACATTTTTAAGTATATAGTATGTGAATATACATAGTATATTGTTGACCGGCGTCGTGCTGTCAATACTTATCTATCTATAGTAAAATCGATTTATAATTACACAAAAGCTGTAGAGTAATAGACGTGCAGAGTCATACAAAAGTTAGACATACGTTTATCCCTACGATTATAAATGCGAAAGTAACTCTGTTACGCTTTTAGGCCCAAATCAATGAACCGATTTTTATAAAATTGGTACAGAGATAGATACAGAAATATAGGTACAAAGAAAGAGATACAGAGATATAAGTACAGAGATATAGGTACTTAAGATGGTGAAAGAACATAGGTTGTCTTTAATCCCGCGTAAATTAAAGGTCCCCCCTGAATGCGGGTCCGCGGGGCGGAAGCTAGTATCAATTACATGTTAGTTTAGTTACTTTCCTTTGTGATGCCTTCGTTTTTTGCACAGATAAATTATTGTTGATTTTATGGAAAAGGGATATAGGATATTGTTTATTTAGGAACCGCGGGTCAAATTCAAGATGATAACTGGTAACATATACTTACCTAAACATATGTATATTATTGTTATATATAATCACTTTCTATATAGGTCATCTATGTATTAAGTTAATGACACTAATATTATAAAGGCGAAAGATTGTGAGTGTGTATGTTTGTTACTTCTTCACATCTAAACGACTGGAGCGATTTTAATTATATTTGGTATGGAGTTAGCTGACACCCTGGATTAACACATAGGCTACTTTTTATCCCGGGAAAAATTAAGATCTCCTGGAAACGCGGGTGAAACCGCGGGGAGCTGCTAGTACATTATAACACAGTATCTACTTTTATAAGCTTATATTTCAATGCCAACTATAACACTAGAAAAAATAAAATATATTTTGCTTACGTATTGTACAAATACATTACTTAAATATACATATGATGTTATTTCACATTACATTAAGTAAGTATGTCTTGGGTTCTACTACAGACGGTTACATAGAGCTTTTTACTATACTCATTTCACACTAGTATCCGACCCGCGTTTGAGGGATCTAATGTATTTCCGGGATAAAAGTATTATATATCCCAATCTATGTATCTATATACATACATACGTAGTACACAAAGTAGCTACATTTCTTTGAGTAAGTTTATGTGATATATCGTAAGGAGAAATCATTATAAAAAATTACTTTAATTCTTCTAATATTATAAATGAATAGTTAGTGAGAATTTATGTATGTTTGTTACTCTTTCACGCCAGAACTGAAGAGATCGCCAATTAATTTGGCTCAGAGTTAAAATATGTTCTGAAATAATCATAGGCTACTTTTTATTCTGGGAAAATTGTAGATCCCCAGGGATCGCGGAAACCTCGGGTAGCTAAATACCAATTGTGTTCTCTTTACGCAAATAATTATACTCTATAATTATTTCCTACTAGGTAATATTGTAATGTGTTTGGATGTTTATAACAATTTTTTCTCGCGAACGGCCAAACTAATTTTGACGATGGCTTAATATACAACTTTTAATCCTGCAAAATGGTCTACCAATTGTTCCCAAACTTATATATACTAAGAAAAAAGGTTGTTCTAATCGTAAATATCCCAAAATACCCCGTTAGCGTTCACTCGCTTAGCGCCACTTCACGAGTCGAGGGCTAAATGAACACATTTGTTCCGGCGACTGCCTTCACCGACTACTCAGCGACACCCACTTACACCGACATGTAATATACTTACTTATATATTTCGCATTTATAGCGAGTGTGAATGCCTAAACCATAGAACCAATTTTAATGGTAGGTACAGAAATAGTCTGGACTTGGGAAAAGACAGCGATACCTTTGTCAAATTAGGGAAACTCTTAGGCACTCTTACACATCGCTCATAAGTCATTTAGGGCGAAATGCTCTTTGGGAATTCTTTTCTAGAACATGGTTTAGAATCAAAGTGTATTTGATAAGTAAATAATAATCCTTGGTAAATTTATCGCACATGTCCAATCTGATTCCAACGTCTGCAAAACCTTTGACTTTGGTAACGAAATAAATTAGACACGACGTACACTATTTTTAAATATGTACATACTTACATCCAGACACAGAACAAACAGACATTTTATACACACAAATATTTGTTTCTTTGGATTCAAACCCACTAGGTACCGAGTTTCAAGTCTCTAACCACAAAATCCAAGATAACCCTTACTTTTAACATAGTTTTAGACTATTCAAAATGTTTACATCACACCAAAAAAGCAGTTTACATTACGCAACGGTATTCAAGTCAGCCATGTTTAATCATAGCGTGTTCTTAGTTCACATAGGGGTCCCCTGACTCCGCAGACAACCGAACACTGCAACATGACACGAACTCCCTCAGGAAATGTTTGGGGATTAGACAATATCGGAGGAATTGATATCTGCCACGATTCCTGCTATACGGTGTGATATGCTATCTTGATATAGCTTCCAAGTAAGGTATCAATTTATATCTATTAATAATATTATAAAGTGGAATGATTTGTATTTTTATGTGTGTAAGTTTGTCTATACTAATATTATAAAGAGGAAAGATTTGTTTGTTTGTAATGAATAGGCTCCGAAACTAATGGACCGATTTCAAAAATTCTTTCACCTTTGGAAAGCTACATTATGCCCGAGTAACATAGGCTATATTTTATCCCTTTATTCCCACGGGAACGGGAACTACGCGGGTAAAACCGCGCGGAGGCAGCTAGTAATGAATAAACTCAAAAAAGTGGCTGTGACATACGGACGGACCGACGGACGGACAGACAGACAGACATGACGAATCTATAAAAGGGTTCCGTTTTTTGCCATATGGCCAGGGAACGCTAAAAACTACTGCGCTGATTTCAAAAAATTTTTCACCATTGGAAAGCATAGAAAGCATAGGCTATATTTCATCCCCTGTATACCCACGGGAACTCAAAGTGATAACATAAGGATTTATACAGAACAATCTTGCATAGAAATTCTGAATATCATGAATTTTAACCGACTTCTACAAGAATACTAAGACGTTTGTTTTCAAAACTCTCTATATTAGTACGTTTTAGTGGTATACATAGCTTTTTTATTACTTTCATCTGTAGCTTTTATGAGTTTCTGGTATAAAACAATATATTTTCTATACTCGTATTACTTAATTTGAACAATTTGAAACATAAGCGTACTATTTGTACAGCGTCCAAATATTCTCAGCAAAAGCTTTCTCCATTAGCTTTGGAGCTCGCGTTGGTACTGAAACAAAAGCGATCACTTTTAATTTAAAATGTTATAACCTTTTTTCCTGTACAAAACAAATGGTCTGAACTAATTTATTAGAAAAATGTGTTGCTCTTTCAAATGTTTCTACTTCTTTGTATATCTATACTAATATTATAAAGCTGAAAAGTTTGTTTGTTTACTTGAACGCGCTAATCTCAAGACCTACTGGACCGATTTGAAAAATTATTTCAGTGTTAGATAGCCAATTTATCGAGGAAAGCTATAGGCTATATCATCACGCTACAATGAATAGGAGCGGAGCAAAATCATTAATTTTGTAAAAACGGGCAAGTGACGTTAACGAAGTTGCGTGGGTCAACTAGTCTTGTATACAGTAAATACAGTTAATTATTAATTGCAATTTAGTTTTAATGCGTCAATTAAAAGTTATACAAGACAAAGAATCAATGATGTCACTCACTCATTTTAATATATTTTAGAATTTGTGGTTTGATTATTTTCTTAAATGTCTCAGGGATTTACTGAATTACTTAACTACTTAATCAAAATATATTTTTTATTTACTCTATAAATGTATGATATTATTTACTTAACTTAATATTTTGGCAACGTTCATTAATCCATCATCAAAAAATACAGTTTATGTAAACCATTTGTGTGCATGAACATATCTGTATGTACATAACTATATATTAAAAACTAGCTCTAACTCTCTGCTATATTACCATTTTGCAAGCTCTGCTTAGTTTGGAATCAGATTGTGCGCATGTAAGGGATGTCACAGAATATATTAGCGTAATCATGAACCCACAAACCACGTTATCATTTAGGGCAATTTACCTTTAAAAAGTGCATCAATTGCCACATCACGACCCAAGATCGGACCGAGATAAGAGCTGAGTGGCGTATGAGACGGGTCGTGTATAAATTAGGCTGACTGAACGGTAAAGCACCTGTCTACATAGCGAAATGTATGAAATGATATATTGTCATCAATTTTTTTCGTTTGCGCTTGGAATGCGATTTTTATTTTTAGTAACTCTGTTGGGTAACTAGAAATCCTTGGCAATTTATTGTTGGCTAACTATTACAAGTCATCTACACTAATATTATAAAGAGGAAAGATTTGTATTTTTGTATGTAACGAATAAACTCAAAAAGTACTGGACCGATTTTAATCATTCTTTTTTTATTAGAAAGCTACGTTATCACTGAGTAACATAGGCTATATTTTATCCCAGTATCCTCTCGGGAACGGGAACTATGCGGGTAAAACCGCGCGGAGGCAGCTAGTATTCTATATGCCTGGCAAGCCTTAGGCATCATGAAGAATAAATTATTGAGTTTCGAATTATCTTACCTATTAATATATAAACATAATTCTATACTAAACATTATATCTGTATCTTTTTGGTAAATAAATAAATTATTATTTATTTTATTATAGATATAAGTTAAAAAAAACTCAGGGATGGGACTAGAATTAAAGTTACAATATATATGTAGGCAACAGCTGACATATATCAATATGTAATATGTGCTTTGAGCAACAATTCACGTTTTAGTAGATGGGTAAATTATGTTATATAGGTGTAACATAATTTGCTAATCCAGGTCATATATCATGCATGTACCTAGATCATAGTAAGATATTCCATCTAGACTAGGTGCCTGTCGCAATATTAATGTTTTAGTCATCAAAGCCGATCCACCATTAAATTCTAGACACTAAGGGACTTTGTTTGTTATATTAGTATACACTAACTGACCCAGCAATTAGTCATATAGTATACCTAGTCATTAGTCATTCATATTGATATCGATATTTAACCTAAATAGCCGAATTTTTTTTTTCAATTGCAATTTTATTTAGTTCTGATAAAATTAAATCGACTAAATTTATCAGATCAGATAGATTACCGTGTCACGAATATACCAGAATACTTTACTCAATAATTTTACAGTCCAACAAATATATTGTCTATAATAAATCTCAAACCGACATGAGTACGACCACTTAACAACCGTTTGTACTTTAATCCGCCTCAAAAATTTAAGTCCAGAAACTAGGCTAACATTTACGATGCATTCAAGAACTAGGTTATGGGTTATGACTGTAGTCCTACACAATGTACTCTCAAGCTAAACTGTTTGTGTTGTGTGTTTAAGCTTTAACCCCGTGAAAAGGTGGCTAAACGACCGCCCTGTTGTGTTTGGGCAATTGAGACAATTTTACGACCAGTTTGTCGAATTAGGGTCTAACCTGCTTCACAGTTGTTGAAGTTTCTAGTGCTAAATAGTTTTAGGAAAAAATGGAAGGGTAATGTAGTTCACTGGCCTTGTATTTATACAAAGGTTGCAATAATGATAAATATTACAAACGTTTCTTAACATAATATTCAAAAATCTACCTTAGGTACCTACATATTATAAAATAATGTTATTCTCGATTAGCAATTGAATTACTAATCATTTTATAAAAACAGTTGGTTCAAGGAATTTAACCTCTATACGTAAAGTATTTCAAGAGTAAGATCACTAAACAACACACCAATGTTTTATTATTAGCCGAGTTAGTAGTATCAGATTGGCCATGTGAAAGAATGTCGCAAGATAATAATTATTATTTTCCCTATTATATTTCTCCTACAATAGCTACGAGCAAAAAAATTGTTAAAATTTGAATTCCATCTCTACTAAGCTGTAAATGTCTTTCTTTTCTAAGCTATGGTAAATTAAGTTAAATTTACGTAAACGTAAATGATTTAATATAGATAAATGAAATATTTACTCGCTTCTTGGGTTTGTTGTATCTAAGTATTTAAGTTTGTTCGGTATAAACTATAAGAACTGTACCTAAGCGCCTATAAGATATCCTTGCGCAAAAACTTTGCGAGGAGCCTTGAATGTGTCACAAATATGCGCCCAAACAAAAAGTTGTACAACTTCGAACTAGTACCACAAAAAGTAGTTACTTTCGGTTTTCATCGGACAATAGTGATCTTGCACATTATTTATTGTTGTTATTATTATTTTGACGTATCGAGTTGTAAAGTTTTCGAGTTCTAAGAGGTCTGTTTTGACATCAGGGCTTCTCTTCTTGTCGCACTATGTTTGTTTCTTTTCTGCAAATTATGTGTAGCCAAAAGGACCTATGGGAACCAAATGAGCCAGTTTGATGGTAAGGGATGGTAAGACAGGTGTCTTTCAACTCGCTGGTCGTCAGTTCGACTCTTACTTAAGCAAACATTTGTACAGGAACTATTGTATATTTGTTCTGCCTCTGGGAGTTTATATTATACATACATATTATACAAATAACGAACATTCATACATTTATCCAAAATTTCGCGTTACTAATAAAATAAAAAAATATTTACATATTACTTTGCCAGCCATAAACTAAATAATTCAGCATTTTCTTACAAACATTAACGTCGAATTTTATTTATCACAGCATGAACATATGTTACACCAAATAATAAATTATACCAGTCATAAATAAGGTGGACTCATCAAACTGCAATGATGAAGAAATAAATAGGTAATAAATCATTTCTCAGTCTCAAAACAGTTTTCTTGCTAGTATTTTTTCGTCAGTGTCAGATGCAGTGCAGGCAATTTAGCTGATACGTTCTTCGGTTACGGCTATTACAATAGCGTGAAGGGGTTAATAGTTTTTTTTTTTTATAAATAGGTATGGGAGAGGTTATGCCTTCCCAACTCGTGTAACGTATAGGCTAGTATTTTAATGAGGTTGGATGAATGTTGGTTACTCAATCACGCCAAAACAGCCGATTTGGCACTGTAATAATATTTACTGGAATAGCATATACCTAGGCTACTTATTATTCTGTTATTACTTACATACTTTATTTTGGTATATGGTTTTTAAAATTATAAGTAGATTAATATAGATCATTTTGGTGATCATTTATCAATGCAACTGAAGTTTACGTTTGTTAATACTTTAATTTACTACACTACCTTTCTTGTTAAAATGGCTACATACATCAGCTAATAAACCAAGCAGGTATTTACATAATTCTTTTTTGTTTGGTAAGGAATCCCAAAAACAAACAGCTCGCTCTATGGCCTGTGTTTTATCCATTTCCACGCACATTCACGCCTCCAGTTTGATTAATAGCCTGCATTTGCCAACCGCGACATTCGTGCCGTTTGTGTCAAACACTGGCTACGTTTCGTCGGCTTGCGGATTTTTTGTCACGCCTTTTTCTGGTTGCGTCATTTGCATTTAAATTTATTGCTTTAGTTTAGATTAGCTATGCCCGCGGTTTAAGGGTTATTTTTTACATGATATGCGATTCTACATAGTTTTACCTCTCTCTCAATGAAAGTCCCGTTGAAATCGGCCTAGTCGTTGCGGAGATTAGACGGAGTAAAGAAACAGATTTATAATTTGCATTACAAACAGACACATCGATTTTATGCATTTGGTTATATATTTTTACTTTTATACATTTGCTTTTTGAATAGAAACCGCATCTAAACAAAGCTTAGTTGGTCACTTACAAGTTATTATGTTATATTATATAGATGGATTAAATATATTTTCTAGCATACACGGCGAACCCCTCTGATTCATAAAAATAAGCTGGTGCAATTTTTCGGAATGAAATTCAATTCGATTCGTGTGTATCAACAGTATAGTTTTATACTATTGCACACGTATTTCTAGTGATTGTCTGGTACCTTGCAGAAAACGTTACTAGAGAACCAATTTTGTATGTGAAAATTATCTTTTTCACTTAGAAATAAAATCATAATTGATAAGTGTATATGTCGGCAAATAAATTTGAACCAGCTACCACATTCTTCATTCCATTTCACAAAAAATAACAGGCATATTTTCTAGCGCATCTCTGCTTACTTATTTATATAACAAGCTCTACTTATTTTGAAATCAATTTAGTTGAGTAACACAATAACCAAGATAAGAATATTTACTAACAACGTGTGCAATGCAAAGTGCATTCAAAGCACTGACTGCTTGTTTAAAAATAGATTAATTGTAACCATGATACCAAATAAGCAGTTCTTTATCATTATGTTATTGGCACTCGTATAAACAATAGGTAATTTACATACTGACACACTGCTTGGCTTTGTGGTTAGTGACTCGACACTACTCTTTTACTTTTACTATGATATTAGCGCATCCTATTCCGCTTATAATATTAGTAATTTTAGGTGCACAAAAACAAAAAAACAAAATGCATTTCTCCCTATAGTTACAAAATTTGAATCTTTCGTGTCAACTCTAATTATTGTGTACTCACCTGAAAATCCTGAAATACATGTTGTTTTTTTATACTATGTTTGTTTAGGTTGCTACTATACCCCAAACTTTAAGTAAATCATAATAAATATATACCCGAGTACCCACCCACTTATTCACATTTTAGTACGGGGAAAGCTAATTATTATTAAGAAGACGTGTGCACCTACAGTTAAAAGGCTATATTTTTATTTCAACAGTATACCTATAGATATCTAGTTTCTGTTGACGACAACACTGATATATGTAATGTAATGAAATAGGCCTTCACAGTCACTTAAAAATTGCCGACTGTTATGAATGAACATATTCTTACATTGCTACATTTATTTAAATGGATATTTATTCTATTTATATCCAGATATTTTAAATAGTATCTAGTACCTACTAAGAATATTATATAACACTGCGGCAAAACCAGTTTCACTTCCCTTAGTACCTCGGATAAAACCGCAAGGCAGATATATGTATTAATTACTAGGAATGCTCCTAAAAATATAATGACTAGTTTCCGCCACGCAGTTCCACCCGCGTAGTTCCCGTTCCAGCAAAATAACTAGGATAAAATATAGCCTATGTTAGTTCCTTATAATGTAGCTAATTATTGGTGAAAACAATTTTGAAATCTGCACATTTTTTTACATACAAAAATACAATAAATTCAAAATTTTCCTCTTTATAATATTAGTGTAGATCACATTCCTCGGTTTCCCCCACATACGAGAGCGTAATAACAATCATCACACAATCATTATTTACCTTATAGTAGCTAATAAGATAAAAAATCTCATGTTTCCGTTGGGAAATCGTGAGCGAACGCATTTTTCCCTATGAGTCATGAAGTTAGATTTTTTTATCATCGCATAAAACCTTTACAACTGTGTACGACAGTAAAAAAGCTACAACTCTGTATATTCTGCAAACAAACAAAACCAGAGGACAGCAGTTCAATGTGTTGCAAGGAATCTATAAAGTTAGTGGATAAAATCGATAGGAAATAACCTTACTTACTATTTACATAAAGTTCTTAACAGAAAAGCAGAATTTACTAGAAAAGATAATTGTAACAATTTAACTATATATATATTTACTTATTCTGGAGTATATTAATTTTCCATTACCTATATGTTTTTTATTAAATTACTTCAAACTGCAATTGGTATATAGTACTAGTATTAAATGAATCCCTATTTCTCTTGGTCACGGCATCACACGCGAACGGCCGGACCGATTTCGCTAATTCTTTTTTTGTTGTGTTTGCTATAAACAGGAGAAGGTTCTGATGATTTTTTTCACTAAAGTTTATTTAAGTAGATCCTCTGTCTACGCGGTGAGCCACTACTACTACTACAGCGTACTTAAATAATTCATAGAATGTACATTTTTTTTTTATACCACAAAGGTGGCAAACAGGCATACAGTCCGCCTGATGGGAAGCGGTTACCGCAGCCTATGGACGCTTGCAACACTAGGGGCGTTACTCACGCGATGCCGACCCTGTAAAAATCTCTTCAGTCCCTTCTTGAAGAACCCCATACATAAGAAGCTGTGCATTAATTTCGTACAAAAGACTTCCTCGTAATGAAAGCACAACTCAACTTTTACGATGGGTAGTGATTAGATGGCTGCCCGACATTTCCCAGTGGCATATCTACAATTAAAAGTTTATCTTCAGAGAGGGTGTGATAATTGGCTTGTCCCGATAAATGAATGTGTGTGTGAATTACGTGTTATTTTATTTAATTGCTATGACTTTCTATTGATTTTTTCAGAACCGAGAGTAAGAGTGACTGTTCATAAGTGCTTATAAAGGCCTATTCAAATATTTTGGTGTAATTTTTATGAATGAAACGGTAAGAAATAGTCTCAGTTGAAAAATATGCGGCTTTTATTTATATTTTGTATCCCTAAATAATGTTATTTTGTAGGTTTGTTTTTGAAAAGGGGTGTGTAGCATTTCATTTCACATTTGTAGTAAAACTTTGAGGGTCTGAGGTAAGTACGATTCATTTGCACCAAGCCTCATCATTAGATACATCGCTCGAGTTGAAGGATTTTTATAGTTATAATAGTTTTTAAAAACAACTGCTGCTAAAACTATTACATTGATCATAAAATTATTATTCTATTTTATAAGTGTGGTTAGGTACCTATATAATTTCACACAAAGTACAAAGAAGCCCTTATTTCGAATAGAAACTGATCGCAACAATAGTACGTAATGGGCTCTCAAGAGTGACAGGACTACCAATGACCAATTATTGAGAGTCGGGAAGAAAACTTTTGTTACTTATTTACTTTACTAAAATAGCGATTTCCTTATATTGCAACACTTTTACTGAAAGTCGTCTAATTGGATCAAGGTCAATGTATATAGGATAGAACATTATATACTGTTTAATTTTGGATTATAATTCTTGATATTACGTGATTTTTTATTCAAAATCCAGACATTTATATCGTCACTAGTTGTGCCGCGCTACTTCGTCAGCGTCCCTTGCACGTATAAAATGTATAAACAACATTTTTATAGATGCTCCGCTTCTATTCGTCGTAGCCTGATGCTGTATATACCTAGCCTATAGTCTTCATCGATAAATGGGCTATCTAACACTGAAATATTTTTTAAATCAGGTAGTTCCAGGGATTAGCTTCAGCTTTATTTTTTAGTAGGTATATAGATCTGTCAGCCATGTTACCAATATTCAAGATATTTACCAATCAGTTAGAGGGATGCCTCTAGAACCTAAATCATAGGTAGGATGCTACCTCTTTGGAAATGTACCTAATTCTTAAATAAAATAAATAACAAACCTATTTACACAAGAATAGAGTGCAAAATTGAATGGTTCTATATCTCACAGGGGTCCCTCGATTCATCCCCGTCCAACACGAATGGAACTTGTGTTTATTTTCGTCAAGGTTCACAATTGATGGCACACATTGCCACCTATCCTTTTCCTTATTCCCACTGGAAATAGAAAGGCATACTTATATACTCATATAATAAAGGTGAAGAGGATATTTGTTTGGTTGAACGTTATAATCTATGAATCTACGAGTTAAAAAAAAATTCGATTACCCATTTATCACAGACAGCCCGGTTGGCTTTGTGGTTAGTGACCCTGACTCTCAAGCCGCGGGTCGTGGGTTCGAATCCCACCCAGGACAAACATTTGTATGCATGAATATGTCTGTTTGTCCTGTGTCTGGATGTAAATATCTATATAAGTATGTATTTAAAAGTAGTATATGTAGTATATCAGCTATCTGATTGCCATATCATAAGCTCTGCTTAGTTTGGAATCAGATTGGCCGTGTGTGAAAAATGTCCCAGGATATTTATGTCCCAGGATATTTATCTAAGAAGGCTATATAATATCATGCTGCGTGCGACCAATAGGAGCGGCGGATGAATGAAATAAGTTGCAAAAATGGCAGATGTGCCGCAGACGAAGTTGTGCGTGTTAGCTAGTATTTCATTTAACAAATAGTATCATAGAATATTGAAGAGTGGTCCAAACTAGAACACTTTATGATAATAAATTCCGAAAATACAATAAATAATGTAGTTTGATATTGTTTACGCACTCGTGGAACTTTTTCAACGGATTTCTGTGAAAGGTAAGACATTTTTTATTCCAGTATAATATAATAAAGAAGAGAAATATTTTCTTTCAACAAGAAGCAAGAGATTTTATTATAGTATAAATATTTTAACTATTTCTTGTTACATCAATCTTTGAATACTTTAGCCACAGTTTTTAAAAATAGTATACATGTTGCTGCCCCTCCGGTTTTAATGTTTAAAATCACTAGTATGATACATCATAAGGTTACGGAATAATAATGGATCATTCCATCTACAAACAAAGTGAATTGGTTTGTAACTGGCTTGACTCTATGGTTTCATATAATTGAAGAAAATAAGATGCCAATTATTTGTATTCGGAGAATACGTTATTACCTACTAATATCGCCTTGACTACCAACTATACTAGTATAGTAGACTATGATTAAATAGCAAATTTTCTTAACTTTTTTTTAGTTTAGTAAGACGATTGTTAATATTGAAAGTTTATCAAGTAACATGTTTAGATTAAGGTTAAAATGTATACTAATAATATAATTGCGAAAGTAACTCTGTTTGTTATGCTTTCACACCAATTTTATACAGATACAGATATAGGTAAGACCTCGGGAAAGGACATAGGCAACCATTTATTACAGGAAAAATTACGGCCCCTTAAGAACGCAGGTGAAACCACGGAGCAGAAGCTATAACTATAGTTTTTTTGACAGAAATTAAGTACTAATAGACATATACTAACTAATAAGAGTTTGTTTGCTTTAACGCGCTAATCTCAAGAACTACAGGTCTTATTTGAAAAATTATTTAAATATTAGATAGCCCATTTATCGAGGAAAGCTATAGGCTATATATTATCACGCTACAACGAACAGGAGCGGAGCATCAATCAAAAATGTTGCAAAAACGGGCAAGCAACGCTAACGAAGTTGCGCGGGTCAACTAGTTATAGGTACCTACTATAAATAGGAAATGAACATTTACGTTTCATCTGACTTTCGCCATAATTCCCTAATCTAATCTAGTAAATGATTTGCCAGAACAAACATCCGAATAGCAAAATGATTAGGGAAAAGCAAGACGAATGGCCCGAATGGCCTGTGTGGCTGTTTGACGTTAATTAATTTGCGACTTAATTATTTGGGGATGAAGGATGCTATCATGTGGACAAATTATCTTTTATCTCTCCACAACATTTGCTACTTAATTTATACAAATACAACTTCCGCCCTGCGGTTTCACTCGCGTAGTTCCCATTCCTTTAGGAATACGGAGATAAAATATAACCTATGTTACTTAGTACCTTATAATGTAGCTTTCTATTCATGAAATCACTTTGAAAATCATTTAAATAGTTTACAGTGATAGTGGAACATACAAACAAGCTCACATTTGCATTTATTATATTAGTTAGGATGCGGGAGTGTGTTTCATGAACAAAAAAAAATAAGAATTAGCAAGTTTTTAATACCTACACTTAATATCGATTAACTATTATTACACCTAATATTTTCATTAGTTAATTAAGTTAATATTTATGATATAAAAAAAAATGTTTTCTCTGATGTTAACCAATTCAACGAGATAAAAGCAAACAAGGACCGTTATCAAATTATTTAATATAACAACGTGATCGATTGCAGTTACCAGGTATGTCCGGGTTTGTCCGGGTATGTCCGGGTATACCCCGGGGGGTAAGAGCGGCCCAGTTAATTCCTAATTAATGTGACTCTCTGAAAACACGCAATTATCTTTTTTGTTGAAGATAATTTTAAGATGGAAGAGACATTTTTATGTAATGGTTAGAAAATAATTTATAGTCTTGCAGGAAAAATAATCATGTCATAGTATTTATAATTAAGGTGCTTTTAGTCCCGAAAAGATGAATTTAATTCAATAATTGACCAAATAATGCATGATATTATACAAAGATAGTCATCCAGAGATAGTCTAAGTTACAACAAGCATATAGGTAGGATACTGTCTAATAAGTACAAACGAGATGTCAAGGCGCAATGCGGCCTCGGATATCTCACTAATAGCGTAGTCAAAGACAGGGACAGAGCATGAAAGTCGCGCTGAAATCTCGTTGTATATTATTTTAGGTTACTAAATTGGGTAGATAAAATCCAGTGATAAAAAAGTTGGGGCCATCTGCGACTGAGGGTTGACATTTTATTTTATTTCATATTACGGCGCAAATTACGATGTTGTGAATTTTATATTTTCAGTAGGTACATTATGGGCATTTTATGATGCTTTTATAACATTAAAGACTCTTTATTTTCGAATGTTATTATGATAGGATTTTTAGTACAATCGCGTGCTTGTTAGAGATTTTTTGGTAGGTACAAAAACATTTCTGGAACTGTTGAATCTAAAAACACGTCTAACTTGATCTTTTATTTACTTTTTATATTCTCTCTCAACATACAGTTATTATTTATAAAACCATGTACTTTAATGTTATAAATTTAACTTTGTTTTCAAATGAGTAATTTCTGAGTTTATTTCCGGCTCTTCTCAACAAAACCATTTTAGCTAGAGTCTGACTGATAAGTGGCCATAAATACCTATTGGATTAAAAATATTTTTTAACCTTCATAAGCTTTCATTGATCGAAACCTTTGCCAAATAATGAAAAGGGTTCTATTACCCCTCTAAAAGTCTGAGAGTTCACGCCAAAGTTGCCAACGTTAAAAAAACACTGAATCCAATGAATTTTCAAAATAGTTGAGAATCCCAACGTAACATTTGTTCTACCAGTGGAATGCTAGATTAAAAAATCCAATCGATTTCAATTCATGCCCTTTGTTAACTGAAAGTTTTATGGAATTTGAATTCCACTCGCTGAAAGAGGAAACGGCTTTACGAATTATTCTCGCCGTCTGGTTTTGAGGTTTTTCACGCCTAACCTGCTGGTCATTGGTTCGAATCCCACTAACTTTTGTGTGCATGAACATCTGCATTTGGATGAGATAATTAGATTGGAAAATTCATCAAAATCAACCTACCCTAGTCCACTGCTGAACATAGGCCTCCTCCAGTGCACGCCAATGGGCTCGATCCTTGGCCTTTCCTTACAAATTTTAATATATATTATTTATACGTACATGCAAAGCCTATATAAAAACAATACAGGTACCTAACACACTTCTATATACAGATAGCTGTTTATTCCACTTAAATAAAATCCAAAGAAATGTCACTACAAGCAAAGGCTACAGAGTAAAAATAATTGCAAAAGCAGCTAAGGTAGAATGAGGTCGTATTCTTAGTTAAATAATCGAGGTAAGGCAACGAGGCATTATTTCTAATTCCAAGCGACTTTGTCTAGTCAGATGAACATACTGTATTGAACTTATGCATGTAGACGCCGTGGACCAACATCAAGGTAAAAAACGTACAGTAAAATATAGTATGTCCTTGTCTAAGATACGACTGTCTCTTTTCAGTTACATGGGTGATGTGAATATGTTATTACTTTACTAAATACTAGTGTCCACCCCTCGATTCAAGGGATTTAAAATTTTCCCGGTATATAAATAAAGTAGCCCAAATCCTGTGAGTACTTCAGAACGTATTCTAACACTGCTAATTTTCATCCAGATATTTTCAGCCATTCTGTCGTGATTATGTAAAAAATATCTAAAAAGACATTTCCATTTATAGTACACAGTACAAATATAGGAGTAAGGAGCAAATTTTTATAAAATAACCTATCATAATCATTTTACTATCAGATAATTATTTTCATCGTAAATGAACAATAATTAAAAAAAAATAACTAGTGGTATGTCATGATATTTATCTTTGGAAAAATGAACAAAATAAATAGCGACCAAGAATGAGCTAGAATGTACATCTCTGGCAAGCTATAGCATATAAAACAAAACTTACAAATGTATTTTTTAACTTTTCTTAAATTATATACGGTGCATTCATAAAGATATCGGCTACGGAAGTCACCATGTTTTTACTCGACTACAGCAAATCCAAAAGTTATTAAAGTATTTTACTGCAATGCGTATAACACCAATATACCTAATCTTATTTATAATATTAGTTAGGATTAGGATTCCAGAACATACTCTCTGTGTTTAATTTTATACATTCCCGCAAACTTTCGCATAAATAATTTTAGTAGATATCTAAAAATACATCTATAAATCAATAATATGGCCACAATTCGGACTGTAAATATCAAAAAGAATTCAAAAGAATCTCTTACCATTAAAAGCTTGAATTGTTATAAAAGGATGACAATAAAGTGGGAAGAGCGAGCGTACACGCGATGTCTGTAAGGAAACCGCTAACTTCCTGACAACACTGGAGCGGATGAATGGAGCTAGCAGTCCATTTTTAAGGATCGCTGATTCAGCTAGCAATTTGAAACATATTATATTCTCCTTTTATTAAAATACGCGCTCACTGAAATTTTCTAATTTTTAATTTGGTTATGAAATGAAAATGAAAAATTATTTTTTATTTAAATAGGCCTTAACAAGCACTTATATTAGTCAGACTCTAATGCTCGGTATGGAAGGTTGGTTTTGCTGAGTGCCGGCAATATAATTATATATACGGACCAAAATAAAAATTATACCTCATCATTATATTTCTTTTGAGTTTAATTTATATAAATAAATATATCACTAAATATTCATATAATTTCTAAAAGTAATCTTCAAGTTTGACCAGTGAATACTGCTTTGTAAATCGTTTAAGGCTGCAAAAGCAGAGGTTTTACACATTTTATTAAAACAAATAAAAACATTTACCTTTACCTACGCCGCGATGCTATTTACAGAGCTGATTGGCTCGTGAAAAAACATTGCGTACGCATACTTTTAGAAATGAATATATAGAAGCTTTTATGTCAAACAGATGCTTAAAAAAGTAAACGAAAATATGAGATGATAAAAGAACATCACACTAATATTATAAACTCGAAAGTTTGTGAGTATGTTTGTTATTTCTTCACGTACTAAAAGGCTTGAGGGATTTTCATAAAATGGTATGAATTTAGCAAACACATTTTGGATTTACACAAAGGCTACTTTCTATCCCGGGAAAATTGAAGATCCCCCGGGGAACGTGGTTGAAACTAGTAAAAAATATGCTAGGATATTTTTTACACAGTTAATCTGATTCTAAATTAAGAGCTTGTATTACACGCAAACACAGATTCATACAATTGTTTGTCGAATCTTCGACCCCACAACCAATGGCTTGAAAGTTAGGAAAAAAAATGGATACCTTCTATATCTTTTAGCGATCACAACTCATATTTTGGGTGATATCGTACAACATAACCCTTCCTTGGCAGTCCGGTAATAACACAGTCATGATGATTTTCATCTCAAAGCTACAGTATAACCCCTTGATAAACGAGTCCCAATTTCAACCCGCTGCCATCACACTGCATACATAATCTTGCATCATAAAAGGAACCAAGATAAGTTTCTCAAACAGCCCATAGGCCAGATTACATAGCATTTCGTATAACCATGTAATCCTATGTCTCGTTATTGTATAGAAGGCATTTGGCTATAATATACCCCTTGCATATTTGCCTACAGCGTTCCGTTCCCCAAGGGGATTGTATATTTTACGTGCAATCCCCGTCAAATAGAATATATATTCGAGCGGCTTACAACCTCGCTAAAATGTCAACTTCTTTTTTCGTTTATCCGAAAAGGTTTTATGACTTCTATTTACCTGGGTGATAGGTGATTTACCTAGGTAGGTAGGATATTTCACAAGTATAGTGTTTTAATTTGGAATAACTGTAATAGGCTTAGCCAGTTCATCATCAACATCATATACGTCTCCACCGAGGAGCTCAAGCCTCCCCTAACATTGAGGGAGTTTAGGCTATAGTCCATCACGCTGGCCTAGTACGAATTGGCGGACTTCACATGCCTTTAATTGTGACATTTCGGGCATGCAGGTTTCCTCACGATGTTTTCCTTCACCGAAAGCCAGTGGTGTTAATCCGTCGTACGAATCTCCCAACTGAGCCACCACGGCTCAGCCAGTTACGTTCACAAAATTAGGAATGTCTACGTGTCCATGACTATTATTACGAGAGCCCACGACCAAAACCATGTCTCATAGCAATACGGCAAAAACCCTATAAAATCGTTAGATTGTATGATTCTGAACCCGACTATAGTCACAAAAATGACAAGTGCAACTGTCACTGATACAAAAAAGGGTGACCCGCTACAATAGTGATGTTCGGCAGTTTTGTTCTTTCAGTATCCGATACATAAATCTAGTCGAAAATCCCAAAAATTCATTTTTTTTAAACTAAATTCGAATTTAATTGAATCCAAAATTAAATGAATAAAATCGAATAAATGTTATTAATTCAATTAACCTAACGTAGGCTAATCATCATCCAATTCATGTTTAATTAAAAAAAATGAATAAATGTACGAATAAATTTAATTTATTTGTCCAGTACCCGCACAAATAGTCACTTCCAAAACAAAATGGGGTTTATAGCGTGACAAGTGATGAATATAGTTCTTCCAATAGCCAAAAACAAATATACATATTTTTATTTATATAAAGGCATTCTGACATTGAATAAAAAAAAAGGAAACTCTAGTCGAGTTTCCTTTGTCCTTAGCTAACTTTTAGTTGTAAAAATTCGAATCTACCACAACACTATTTATTTGGGTCTAAAAACCTGCAGCACTGGAAATGTCATATCTCTGCCTACAATGAATAATCTGACTATAGGTGTGTAGTAACGGTCGAAAGTGTAGCAACTGCGTGGGAGGCCATTTCTGCTGTGTCAAAAAAAAAAGACAGTCGGTATTATAGCAATACGTCTGATAGTGAAAATGTACATAGATTTTATAATTGTATTACGAAAAAGTTTGTTTTCAGACATTTTGCGCGTAGCATATAGCCTGAGCGCATTTTTGAAAATGTCACCAAATTTAGCCGACCTGTATCATAGCAATACGGATAATTTTTTTTTTCAACTTTTCGTATTGCTGCCATGATTACCAAAAACCTGTTTTCAGACACTTTAAGTGTAGCATATACTCCCAAAAACGAAAATAATGTTTCGGAGCAGTACTGCCAGAACGTGGGACAACTGTCTTTTTCGCACTAACGCGTTTATATGGAAAAGGTGTGCGATTGAATACGAGAATATTTTGTAACTTTGAATAAACCGTTTTTTTTTTTTCAACTTCTTCCCAGTTTCCTTTTGTGCGATTTATTTCAGTCCTTCAACTTCAATGTTACGGTTTCGGGTAAATTCTTTGTTAATTATCATCTAATAAATTCAGGGTCGCAACGTATTCATTGGTTTGTAACAGAAAATTCAAGATGCCTCAATACGATTTTTAAATGATATCTGAGTATCGAAAAGTTGTCTGATAGAGAAGGTGCTACACTGAATTTGTCTGATATTAATTTTTTGCACATGTAGACAACTTATTTTATCATGTCCAACAATTTTCAGACATATTGCTATGATACCGATCGGTAAAATTTGTTAACATTTTCAAAACGGTCTCAAAATTTAATGCGTTCACATTTCCGTCTGAAAATTGTTTTGTTCGCATCAAATAACCAAAATTTACTGATAAAAAAGATTTTCAGACGTATTGCTATGAGACATTTTTTTTGTCTCATTTTTAATTTTTTTAAGTGATTTTACGGGTTTGCGCTACACCACTAACGTCTGAAAAATATGTTTCCGGTATCTCAGAACTATCATTCAACTACAGTCTGCAAATCAGACATATTGCTATGATGCAGTTCGGTGAAATTCTTTGACAATTTTGAAAATTCGGTCAGATCAAACGCTACGCGGAAAATGTCTGATATTGGTATTTTCGAGTTCAGGATAATCGTATCTATCGATTTGATGCGGTTTTGGCCGTATTGCTATGAGACAAAAATTTTGGTCGTGGGCTCTCGTACTATATTCCTTAGCATTCTCAAAAAAATATATAAAAATAAGTTAATCTTCTAATTTCTTTTGAAAAACGTACAAAAGTAAAGTAAATTGCAGATAGCAAGCCACTTATTTTCTAACTGACGAAAATGTCATTGAGAAAAAATATAAAATATCTCGGGCCGTTCGCGAGACAAATTGAAAAAGATAAAATTGAGTCAATCCTGTTGAAATCGTCGAGTTTAAGAGATTGGGGTGGATAGTCGGAGTACTTTTATACAATGTTATACTTTATTATGATGGGACACACTCTTGGAACCGACTGTAATCATGAAAGCTTTGTCGTGTAGCAATGAATTCAGTCGAAAGCCGACTGGCGTTACATTGACGAGTTGACGCGTCTTTTTTTCTAACAAAAGTGGCAAGTTCTTTGATGCGTAGTTGGCACTACTTTCTGTCTATCTCTATTTTGAATTTCGATTATCTTTTTTTATTAAACGTGGACAGTAGGTACCTACACTCTACCGACAAGATACTTAGACGAGGCAATCTATAGTCGACCTTAAAGCAAGCACATAAGATTAAATTTTCCCAGCCGTTTATTAGTCAGATAATATAATATCAGTTGCAACGACTATTATACCTAATTATAAACTATATTTCATACATTTTAATGCCTTATTTTAAATGACAGTAACTATTGTAATGAGCGATGACCACATTAATATCTAAAATAGATTTATGTATGGTAAGTGCATAAGAACAAAGATATCTGTACTGAAATGATTCATTATCATATTTACATACTTTAATCATTAAATATAATATAAAAGAATTTTGCAATTCTTGCAAATATTCAAGTAAACCTTGGACATTGATGAACAAAAGGCATCCTTGAGATGAAGGCTTAACAATTGTTTCAAATTTCTTTTTATGCTGTATTTACTCAAGTTTAATTTGGAATAAAAAGGTTTGTTACATACGGCACTTGAATAGTCTTCAAATCTTTTATAGATTATCAATATCTGCCAATAGTATCGTTAATTTAATTAAATTAATAATGTTTTGGTACCTAATATAGAAAAAAATTAAAAAAAAAACATTGTTCCAGAGACTTGTAAAAGGTTAACAAATTATTTACTCTGAGTTTTAAATAAATACTATAATGAATATTTATTACTTAGGTAATATTTTATTAAAAAACAATACGCGTTTTCACTTCACTTCAGTAATACATTTACACAACTGTTTTTTAACAATTCATATAAAATTATATACATAAAATGACGTATGCATGCTTGCACTGTATATATTATTAAAATATTATGGTCGTGTGGTACACTTATAAAGTATTTGTTCCCCGTACCGTGTTACCAGGGATCTTCAATTTTCCCGGGATTAAAAGACGACTATGTGTTAATCCAGGTAATAAGCTATCTGTATTCCAAATATCATCTAAATCCGTTGCGTGAAAGAGTAACAAACATTCGCATTCATAATACTAGCCGCCGTCACGCGGATTTACCCAGGTAGCTCCCGTTCCAGTACGGGGATGAAATATAGCCTATGCTACTCATGAATAACAGAGCTTTATATTGGTGAAAAAATTGTGCAATTCGGTCCAATAGTTTCGGAGCCTATTCGTTACAAACAAACAAATCTTTCCTCTTTATAATATTAATATGGATTTGTTAGAATTATGGGAAATATTATCCCTTTAATCTCTGTTCAAGGACATTATTCCTTCGACAAACTTGAAGTTAGTTATTTATTTAAAGCCCCTCAAAAGGTTGGGAAGGGACGGAGGTTAGATAATCTGCCTTTGGAAATATTTAAATGTGTTACCATTTGTCTTCTACGCTAAAATTGTTAAGAGGGAATTTGTATTGAATAAGCTTTGAAACTGCTGCACCGATCTGAGTAATTTATTTAATATCCAACAGCTGCTTAAAAGTTTACATGCTAAATAGGTACATTGAAATATAATAAATCCAGAACCAATAATAAGATATCACAACGATGATGATGATTGGTCCGACTGATTTCGGCCATGGCGACCACTTTGACTCCTAGTCAGTATAAATAAACATATAGGTACCTATATAGAGCAGACAAAAAAAAACATTTAAACAAGAAGGACACATTTATATAAGTATGTAGATATGTGTATGTGTTATTGTCTGTGTGTGTGTTATTTGGAGTAGGTAAACATAAAACCTATTTAATACTTCAATACTTTTGTAAAATATCACCGATACAAATTTATCACATAGGTTCGTATGTATATCATAGGAACGGGAACTACGCAGGAGCGGGGAGGGATGTGAAAATAAGTTCATCAAAGATCATCATCATCAGCTCATATACGTCTCCACTAAGGAGCTCGAGCCTCCCCTAAGATCGAGGGGGTTGTAGGCCGTAGTCCACCACGGAGGTCTAGTGTGGATTGGCGGACTTCACATGCCTTTAATAGTGACATCTCGGGCATGCAGGTTTCCTCACGATGTTTTTCCTTCACCGAAAGGCAGTGGTGTGAATCCGTACGTAGGTCTTTTTTTTATAAACTCAGAGGTACGGGCCAGGGATTTGAAACTGCACCTTCATGATCGTGAGTCGGTGCGTTCCCAACTGAGCCACCACGCCATCAAACATACATAAGTTTCATTACATTGTCCATAATATCTTAGTTTCTGGATGTACGACTGATAATAATATTTTTATGATATGTAATAAATATTCACAAATATATGGATTTACTTTATCATGTCAAGTTATTATCATTTTTATTGGCATTTGTTTTGAATATATTGTTTTGTTTATACTGACAAATAAAAATATTGGGTTTGTTTATTTTTAAATAAAAAAAAATTCCTAACAATCTTTTCTCGTCTCAGCAAAAGCAACCATCATTAAAGTGTTAAAGGCGTTTTTGAAGAAAAATATTATGCATTTCATTGTCATTTAAGTCAGTAACACTAACACTAGACCTACGTGGTGGACTATGGCCTATACCTTGTTTAAGTAGATTTGTGCTGTCTTGTTAATGTATATGAGCTGTTGATGATGAAGATCTTTTATTTAAGATTTTAAATATCTGGTAAATACTGACAAGGTGATACAAAATTTTCAGCTGCTTCACAATGACCCAATATATTAATACTCTAATCTTCTAGATTGTAGGTACGTAAGCGCCGTATGTAACTAGGTATTATTCAATGACAGAATAATCAAGATGGCCGTTTATTTCATCAAGGAATGTTCGAGTCGATGATGGTATAAATCCACCAATGAATTGACTATCAAGATATAAGTACGTAGGAGGCTAGGAGTTAGGGAGGAGAAATCACTTAGGTACTATGAAAATGATATGAAATGGTATATGGTAACACAATAAAGGTTCGGAACTTGAAGTGTTACGGGGATTTGGAAGACCATTGAGGTGAATGACCTCACCTTTTATATAAGAAATTGGCCATAGAGTTTTGGTACGATAGACGTGAATATACCTATCAGGGTGAATGACCTCACCTATATTTCTTTAAATATTTTTAAATTTAACTTTTTTTTGGAACAGATAAAACACCCTGGATTGTATTAATACTACAGTTTAAATACTCTACCCTACGTAAGTAAGAGCTAGGTAAGCGAGCTAGCTGAGCTAGCTAAGAGAGCAGTAACATAAGAGCTAAAGGGTTTCTTGACTTTTTTGTCCTTTTAAGATCAAATCTACCTAATCCCTTCTTTCTATTAACCCTCACAGAGAGACATATGTTTATCGTCTAACCGAATTCAGAACTTGACATTTGCAATGATAAGAGATTCACAATGAAAGGTAAATTAGTATGGAGTACCTTAACCACATTACCTTTCAAGCTTGAACTGTAGATAGAATCTAGGGTTTAATTCTGTAAGGTATGACAATAGCTCCACTGTTGTCCCTATGCTCTGTCCCTTTTCTTTACTACATAAAAACATGAGAAGGATGCTTTCCGAGGCCCCATTACGCGAGGAAGTCACAGGATTGTAATAGAATGGAATGAATCTTAGATGAACAGAATCTAATTTATTCACCTAAGAACTCTGAGATTAAATCAAAGGTAGAAAGAATATGTGAACAAAAGCGATGGTAATAAGGTATTTTTTTCAAGCTCAAAGGCTGAAAGGGTCTATAAATGTAGGTATCTTTATTGTACTAGTGATCTAATTCTACTTTGTACGGAAATGAACGACCCTTGTATTTCAACAAAATTACAGAAAAGCTTAACAAGAAATATGCATTTGAACCTTAGTCAATGAATCTCTTTGTTTATTTGTAAAAACTGTAGGAAGATTCGTTCACTATTTTTTGAGTTAAACTCGAACAGACTGACACAACGACTAGGGATTTAGATTTATAATATGTAGGAAGTGATTCGTACCTGTGTTCCTCAAGTCTTGAATGGCTTTTCAGAACTGCATTAACCCTAATAATCTAGCTAGAACCTTATATAATTTTCACTTCATATTATATTCATTTATTAATTCATTTAACAAAACTTAGATGTTTCAATTACATTGACTTATAAATCAGGGCCTTGTAGACTCGCAATTTTAGTCACAAATATTTACTCTAGCATCTTCCTGTTTGTAAACAAATCTGCACGTAACTATGGCCCTAAGAGGCTAAGAGCCCGATCATAAGGGTCACAATGCCTAATTAGTAATCCCTACACCAATCTACCTAAGGGTCACACGTAGGCCCTTCGTCTTTAAGGTTAAAACCTTCGCTTAATATACTATACTTACCGACAGTTTGTCAAACCCCAGTCAAAGTTAAACTTATAGGACTATCGCCTTCTCTGTCATTTTATACGACAAAGAAAGTGATAGATATACTTTTGATTAAAAATACACAATATTTTTTTTATTATGCTAGTTGACCCGATAGACGTTGTCTGTCGTTGAAATAGGGATTCATTTTTTATATATGTAGATTCCTCTATGTATAACTTCCTGTAATATTAATGCATATATTTCAAGTAGGACAGACATGCAAGCCAGTTACCTTAAGACGCATTTTCAATGCAAATAATACATGCTTTGTTTACAAATACCTACGTATGATGTAGAAAATAGACTATAGACTAGACGTAGTAAACACGATCAGTGCAATGACTTGAGGTAGATCAGGTGCATAATAAATAATATGTAACGTGAATAACATGTGTAAAAAACAAAAACTGACCTTTCCTTGGCAGTGGGATAAAAATACTTTATAATACTTATACTTAGCTAAATAAAGCTTGTACTTAGTTAATAGTTTGATGGTTTAAGCAATGCATGAAAACATTTAATAAATAAAATTACAAATTGGTTCAACCATTCTCAAGTGATGCACTTACCTACTAACTAACAGTACCTCAATAAATACTTATTATAATAACAATCTCAAGGCCTTAAATCTTTTTAAATATAATTACACAACATAATATTACATAGTTTTATTCACATTACTAAATTTCAAAACATATTCACAAGTTCCCGTATTTTAATAAAGTATGTAAGTAGTAGGGGAAACACCAAATCCTCGGAAATGCGGATAAAACCTCAAGACAAAAGCCAGTTACATAAATAAAGATGAAGGTTATTCTACATTACCAGAATCGACCCTATTCTTGAACGTACACCTGCAAGATGCATGGCGGTAGTCACGTAGTCTCCACACTTTTTCGGCGCCCGCGCAGCTCGTGCCTCAGATCACGCAGTCGATCTTAATGCATTCCATTTTAAACTGCAGGCCCGGTTGGCTTTGTGGTTAGTGACACTCACTTTCAAGCCGCTGGTCGGGGTTCGAATCCCACCCAGGACAAACATTTGTATGCATAAATATGTCTGTTTGTTCTGTGTCTGGATGTAAATTACTACATAAATATGGATTTTAAAAGTAGTATAATTATGTAGTATATCAGCTATCTGGTTACCATATCACAAGTTCTGCTTAATCTGGAATCAGATTGACTGTGTGTGAGAAATGTCCCAGGATATTTATTTATTAAACTGTGCGCTTTTTTTTTCATTAAATATCCGAATCCAAATAGGTTGCAATTGGTATTCAAAAACAATAGTATGTTGAATTTATATGCCAAACCAAAAAGATATTGTTGATTCATTATTTAAAATGGTTACCTCGAGGACCTTTCTTGTATTTGAACGATTTTTTAACGTCCGTTAAAAAATCTCTCGTGCGAATGAGGCTTAAATATGACACTAACGTGCCTGTTAGTTCATTTACCTATGTAAACATACTTAACCTGGGGCCGCAGTCTCGACTTGTCATCGCAAAGTTCCTACCGATAATCGTTAACCAAAAAATTCGGTTGCCGTATCGAACTTAATGTCAAATGCAAGTCTCTACTTGCGAGATAGCGAGCAATATCGTTAAATTATGCGTCGCTACGCTACCGAAAAAGTTATTCATAGTCCGGCATTTTTTTATGAAATAAATTGGTTGTTAAAAAGTTTACTTGAATACAGGGAATTTGGTATTGATGATTTTATCGAAATAATATCATTTATTTGAAAATTTTACACTAACTAGATAAAACTTAAATTAAGCATATAGCTTTTTCATAAAAACTTACAATTAGTACGAAGTGTTTACCAGAATTTAATAAATTTATTATTTATCGAGGGACTATGATAGTTTGCCACCTAGCAACACTATTTTATGTCAAATTCTATGAAAAAATAATTTAAATGTCATATCTTCTTTTCTCCGTATTACACGCAGAGTTAAAGAGAAAATCAGTTGCATGGCGTTGTTTCTTCATTTCAATAATGAGGCATTCTTCATAAGCAGGCCCGAGCGGCCGCGGCGTCGTGTAAGTACAACCTACAAATTTATACATTTGCAAATCCACTTTGTTGCTTTATTTTCATGTCACATACTTATAATGTTTATAATACAAGATCCTGAATCAAAACGAAATTACGAGAATTAATCAATTGGCACTAATTATCTTGAAGATTCGGCATCACGCTAGAAAAAACTTCAAAGCATTTCGAGATACATAATACGTCTTTTTAATTACAGATGATAGCAGATGCAACTCTACTGCAAGCAGAGGCTGAGGCTTTCTTAGCGCAAGCTGAGTTCAAGTTCAAGCTTAGGCATTTGTTATATCAGACCTTGGCGGTGGATTTCAAAGATATAAATAAATATCTGTATATTTATGAAAATAATAAATATTTTTGAAATGTTTTATGGTTTATTATTATTATTATTACAAATACGTAAATCTAGTTTAATTCAATAAGAATTCTTTGTACTTGCTCTGCAACAGCTCGCCCAGTGCCGATTATTATTCCTGTAATTAAAGATAGATAGATAAGTAAGACACCTAAAACAAATGTAGGTATATAAAGTACATAAATAGGTGGACTGATGGACTCACCTTTATCCTATATTTTAATAAATTGATGTTCCAAGATGGAACTAGGTAGATTACAATAAAAATCTGCTCAGAAATATATATTCAACCCCACTTTTATCTATCTCTTCTAAAGGGAATAAGAAGATAATTTAGTCTAGCAAGGAAATATACAAACATATTATAACTAAAGAAGGCACAATTACACCTTATACATTTTATGAATGGCCCTTGCAGTGATTCCTCACATATGCCTCTTCGTGCACATCCGAATTAGATTTATAATGTACCAAGAGTATTTGCTGTGCACCAATAACTTCATTCACCTACTACCTGCTCCTGGCGATGTACCAATGCTGTACATTTTAAGTATTTGTACCGATCACTTTGCGGGCTGTCAAAAATCGACGCAAAGTTTCATCGATTTTTCGGTAACTTACCGACGTCGGTCGATAACTTCATCAGTAGAGACTACCAAATATCGTTAAGTTCCAATTGACAGGACTTACCGACCGAATTCGGTCGCAAAGTTATCGAAATTTATGTCGAGACTGCCGCCCCTGGGGCCGCAGTCTCGACTTGTCATCGCAAAGTTCGTACCGATAATCGTTAACAAAAAAATTCGGTTGCCGTATCGAACTTAATGTCAAATGCAAGTCTCTACTTGCGAGATAGCGAGCAATATCGTTAATTAATGATATAAAGATTTTAAAGATATAAATAAATATCTGTATATTTATGAAAATAATAAATATTTTTGAAATGTTTTATGGTTTATTATTACAAATACGTAAATCTAGTTTAATTCAATAAGATTTCTTTGTACTTGCTCTGCAACAGCTCGCCCAGTGCCGATTATTATTCCTGTAATTAAAGATAGATAAGTAAGACACCTAAAACAAATGTAGGTATAAAAAGTACATAAATAGGTGGACTGATGGACTTACCTTTATCCTATATTTTAATAAATTGATGTTCCAAGATGGAACTAGGTAGATTACAATAAAATTACAATAAAATTACAATAAAAATCTGCTCAGAAATATATATTCAACCCCACTTTTATCTATCTCCTCTAAAGGGGATAAGAAGATAATTTAGTCTAGCTAGGAAATAGACAAACATATTATAACTAAAGAAGGTACAATTACAGCTTATACATTTTATGAATGGCCCTTGTAGTGATTCCTCACATATGCGCGTGCTCTTCTTTACTCTTCGTGCACATCCGAACTAGATTTATAATGTAGGTAAGAGTATTTTTTTTGCTGTGCACCAATATCTTCATTCACCTACTACCTGCTCCTGGCGATGTACCAATGCTGTACATTTTAAGTATTTGTTGCCTTTTAACGCCTGAAATTTTTCAAAATTCAGAGTTTGCTTTCCTACCGATCGTACCGATCACTTTGCGGGCTGTCAAAAATCGACGCAAAGTTTCATCGATTTTTCGGTAACTTACCGACGTCGGTCGATAACTTTTTCAGTAGAGACTACCAAATATTGTTAATTTCGGCTGTCAAAAATCGACGCAAAGTTTCATCGATTTTTCGGTAACTTACCGACGTCGGTCGATAACTTCATCAGTAGAGACTACCAAATATCGTTAAGTTCCGATTGACAGGACTTACCGACCGAATTCGGTCGCAAAGTTATCGAAATTCATGTCGAGACTGCGGCCCCTGAGCTCTTAAGTTGTTGAAGTAATTTATAAGGTGTAATTTTAAAAGATATTAGCGAAAGTGAAAGTTTGAGATGTTCCGTTACTGTATTGTTTTAATTTCTATACTATGAAAACATTATAGTTAGGCAGCTTTTTTTAATTCTTGCGGTTTTAATTAAGTTTCCGAACCATTAATACCATTTACCTATTCTTATATATAAAATTCTCGTGACACAATGTTAGTTACCATATTCCTCTGAAACGGCTTGACCGATTTTTATGAAATTTTATATGCATATTCAGTAAGTCTGAAAGTCGGCTACTATCTATTTTTGATACCCCTGTGATCACGGGAACGGGAACTACGTGAAACCGCAGGGCGGCAGCTAGTATAGGTTTATATATAAGTATCCTTTGCTCATAACTGAATAAAGGCCCTTAAATCTTTGTAAACATAATAATAATTATACAACATACAAGGTTATCGCCCTATTACCATAACAAATCTGAAGCCGCTATTAATATGTCAGTGACACATTTTCCAGTCGATTCGCAATAATAACTTACATCCTTGGAGGCAATTGATCGTACAATTTAGTGATGCGTAAACAAAGATAGGGAGCAAAGTTCGCGATATAGTGATGTGCGTAACGCCAGAATAATGATTACATATCGATATTTACATGTCGATAAGTATGCGCTCGCGCCGGTCGCTCCTTTCATTGATAGACGGTGAGTCATTGAATTATTATTCTAGTGTGGGCTTCTGTCGCGACTTACACTGAATGTAGTTTATTATGTATCCTTAATTTTGTTAACAATTTGTGTTCAAGTTTTAACCTCTAGCAATATACAATGTACAGTTATTTAATTGTATGTTTTTTTTGTATTTGTCGCTAGATCGTGTTGTACATAATGAAGATCGCGGTATGGTTTCGTACTCTAAAGATTATTAAATTTGTTTGTTATTTGAATCGCGGTATAGCATTATACCTCAATAATAAAAAGTGATACAGGTATGTATTGACTGAATCATTCCCTTAAGTTGCGCTCTGCTTCAAGTCAAAATGGCAGCTTAGTGGTTGGCTACCCTAATGTCAGCTGTCGAGGGTTTTATTCCCATTCAAGACAAATGTTCTTGAACGGAAACATGTATGCTATTTCTGTTTATATTTAAGTATTAATACTGTTTATAGGAACAGTTTAGTTGGTCAGATTCGCCGTGTGTAATGAATGTTCGAGAATTATTCCCAAGTAAAACGTGTCGTAACACTTTTGCAGTACAAGTTTATTATAACCATATCTTTTTTAATAAAACTATGTGATACCCATAATAAAAATGAAGGTATTTTTCGTTAATTAAATGACGCTATAACGTGTAACATAAAACCATGTATCCCTTTTCAAGGATTGTTTTTAGTACGCCTTGTATGATGGGATCAAGGTTCATCATATAGTGATGTGTTGGTGTATTTTAGCGATATCAACATAGCAGTGTATTTAGATTTCTGTCATGTGCCATGTATTGAATCGCGCATACAATTCAATTTAACACTAAAAATCCACCCCCTTTTGAAATGTAAAAATTTGTGATCTGATCTGAACCACTGTAGATTTGCGTTGTTTGCTTTTAATTTGATATTTACATGATGATTCGACGACATTGCTAAATAAAATACTAAACAAAGAAATACTTACTGTAATTACAATGTAATAAACATTATAACATTATTTCGAAATTGTATGTCAAGAATGATAAATCACGTGCTATAGGTATGTACAACATTGAATTATTTCATAATAACTATAGAGATTATTAAATACCTCATTTTATTAAGTAAATTGGAAAGTAACATGTCAAAATTTAATTCATTAAACATTACTACAAATTTTTTTTCTTAAGAAACAAAACAACCCCCTAATCAATAAATTCATGTTAAATCGTTTTTTTTTATTATAAATTAATAATAATATTTTATCGATATATCGTTCGAGTACATCACTATAATACCGGCATGGTATACTCGCCGGGAGTACGGCGTGTGAATGCATTATCGAGCGGTTCGAGCGTACGTTAGCACTGTCCTTCGGTAAAAGAGGCAAAAGTAAATATTCGAAAAAAAGAACTATCTAGAAAAAAAAAACAAATATGGTGGTGTGATAGTGCGTTTTTGTTGACAATAATTTGACAATTTTTTTGTTAGTTTTTGTTTACATTTTGGTTAGTTGTGTTGTGTGATATGAAAATGGCGAAGACTACACTACTTTTACGGCAATCTTTGTAAGTTTTGTTTTATAATTTTTTTTACTGATACTGATATATTCATTATATTTATATATTTATCATTCATTTCGTACATAAGTATGTGTAGGAATGTAGAATATATTTTTTTAAATAAATGCATTAATCCTTCAAACGGCAAATTGTGAAATTGGATTATTTTTATTTAATTAGTTTGAAAAATGTCTTACATATTTTTTCTTGTTGTTAATATTATTCTGATTTAATACTTTGATAATTTTAATATTTTGTTATTTGAAAATTTTGAATTTTATAAAATTCAAAAGTTGCGTGTTATTTCAGCAACAATGAATTTAAACTTTCTGTGAAACTAGAAATAATAAATATATAAAAGAGATAGATAATAAGAGAAACGTTAAACCAGTAACAATACCATAATTAAACTGTTTTTATATGTAGGTACCTATAGGTTTAAAAAAAACGAATAAAATATATAATATTTTTTTCTAACAAAAATATGACAATCTTTAGGCGAAAAAAATATAATTTCAGTTTGTTTACATACAACGGGCTTCCATCATTGTTCTGTAGTTAATTCTGATAGCACGATAAATGTGTTATTTATAAACAAACGAGTTCAAAATAATAATAAATACTTATTTATGTGCATACGTATTTTTTTAATAAACAATTATAATTCTATTGAAAAATACTGAGATTTATACATTCTAATAGTTTTTTTTTTTCAATATACCTACCTATGTTTAAAGATGTGGGTAATGATAATATTGTAGTACCTATCAGATTTAAAAAATTAATTATATTTATTGTAATAATCAATTTTCTTTAATAATACCTGCCTAAAAACTTACCTACTTTAATTTATTTTGCATTCACTTGAAATCTTACATAAGTACCTAGTACCTACAGGTTTCCATATTTTGACTATTCTAATTAACTAACCCCTACTATTGGATACCTACAGTTTATAAACAAAACAGTGACGCTTATCTCAAATATACGTACAGACTTCCTTATAAAAAAAAATCGCATAACACAAATCTAACTTTGCATACGACCGCTGTCTGTTCGCTTTACTTCCTACTTGTCCTCATACATTGACGCTTTATTAGACTCAACAATTATACTTATACCTTATAAAACAGGCAATGTACACTCAATTATGTCATCAACTATAGTATCGTTTCATTAAATTGTCCTTGAACTCGGTAAAAGGAATCAAGAACTACGTATCAAGTTCGCAATATGCCAAACGCATACTTCTGACCGTCCCATCTCGAAACACAAAGGCTTATGTAACGTACAGCTGCCAACCGAAACCTAACCTTGACACGATGGTACATAATTGAATTTCGTTTTTACAGACTAATGGAGCCTTTTAAAATTTATTGCTCCAACCGGTTGGGCGGAATAAAAACAAAACACGAAGTTTAAAGTTGACTTGTAAATAATAATTTATGTTTACGGTACAAGCTTTTGCACACGTGGTTAGAATTGTTGGCCATACTGAAACAATACCTAAGATATAAATTAAAAATGTTCAGCAATCCGTAAATAGGTAGAATACCTACTAGAAGAACTATAAAATATCAAAATTTCAAAGCCATTTCAATTTAGGCTCTAAAAGGGCTCCTAATGAATGTCAAAACTGGTGAATATCTATCAGAAACGACGCAGCGACGTCAGTAAACTGTTCCGTGGTTCCTCAGTTTTCCCGGAATAAAAAGTAGATTATATATAGGTATTTACTGGTGTCCCAGCTTCATATAATCCATTCAGTCATTATCTATTATGTGAAAGAGTTACAATATCTATAAGTCCTCACAAAATTTCGCATTTATAAATATTATCTGGACTCAGTGGTCAAAGTAAAAAGATCTATTTATAGAATTATATAGGTATCATGAGAATAATTTTCGTGCATTAAAATTGAGGTCAGCATTATGTATTGGCCATTAAATTGAATTTTAATCCGTTCTTTATACCTGTTAAACTCGAGCGTGCAAACTTTAACAAAAATCGTTTCCGTACTAGGTAGATGTACCTGTGTCATACTTAGTTGGATTACATAGATAGTAGGTAGGTAATATACAAAAATACTAGTGGCTGGCTACCCGCGTTTTTCCTGCATTCCCGGGAGATCTCCTATTACCCAGGATAAAAAGTAGCCTTTGTGTTAATCCAAGCTATGTTCCAAATTTCATCCAAATCCATTCAATACTTATTGCATGAAAGAGTAACGAACATTCATCCATACATACTTTCGCATTAAAATATTATTAGGAAATGACGGAATATCTTTTTGATATTTTAAAGCATTGAGTTTCCTGAAAAAAATGTTACAGACCTTGACTGCAATTGCATATCGTCCAATTGAAATGCATTTATTTTTAGAATTTAAGTCGAATTGTTTTGATGTGATGCATTCGGGTCATCTTTATTCAGAACTGAGTGAGTTTTTTGACCTAGATATCCTTAAATAAAGGTTATGCAAACACTCAGCAAACCGTAAGTTTGCTTGAAAAGTATTAACTTAATGTAGGTACCTATATAGGTACATTAAGAAAATATATATATGAAGAAATGATAACTTTTTTTTTTCTTCTGTACTCTTGTCAAACACGTTATGCCTGTTTTATAAGCTGTGACTTTTGAGATTAAAACACTAAATATGACTGGTTTTATTAATTCTGACAGAACCCAAATGATCCCTCATATTTTTTAAGTTATTTAGTTTAATGCACATTGTAATATTTCATTCTGACATTTTAGCTCATTATAATCCATAGACACAAATTGGCTCATATATAGATACTCCATATACCCTCAAATTAAAACAATTATCCACAGAGCATAAGAAAGCGGTATTTTTTTAATTACCTTCTGAATCGGCTGCCATACCGTTGCATTATTAAAAACTGGCTTCATTTCAATTCATTATAAATTATAGAAGTTTACTACGCTCATTAAACGAAGCATGTAGTAAGTTAGGTTTTTATTTACTGATATAATGAAAACTTTTGCTTGAGGACTTGCAAGCTATAATTAAGCTGTATTTTAATCAATTTAATGGTTCGCGAATAGATCGCCGATACTGCATTTCATGACTCATGAGCACAACTTAACGAGTTATTTCTTTGTTCATCGTCTTGTATAAGTAGACCAGTATTTTTTTACTGCTATTGTGTTTCGGTTAACTTCAATTTATAATTAGGTAACTTAGTATCGATATAGCTATTTTATTTATCAGTTATTTAAGTCCCACTGCTGATCCTATTGTATATGTTTTAAAATAAATAAATATCCTGGGACATTTTCACACACGGCCAATCTGATTCCAAAGTAAGCTTCAAATTATGCTAAATAATACATTTTCAATATGACATTTATTTATGACTATATTCCAACCATTGGTTATTCATTCGTAAAATCTCAAAGGTCAATTGAACTTTATATACCTATCCTACCTAAATAAGTTGATTAACATCATATTCTAGATAAAACCGGAAAAACAAAACAAAAAACAAGAATAATCTAGCTTTGGTGATATAAAAAGTCGTCTGATTATGTTCTAAAACAGCGTTTCCACTTTTTTTTGACACGGACCTGGTTGTATGATTAAAATATCGTGAATCCACTTCGTTGTTTACTAAACATAAACAAAAAACTATACAGTTGGTGTTAATTATTGTTACATTAATAACTAACCGATTCATCAGAACCCCAGACAAAGAAAAGCCAACATTTTTTGCGCAACTTTTCCCAAAGAATAACTCATTAATCCAATTTTTCGTGATTTTTTCCAATTACTGATCCAATCATTCTCTAGTGACGCATTTAATATTCATTTATATATCTAGATAGATAGAAGACGCGCCCACATACTAAAACCGATGATCTAAAGTAACGAATCGATAGCAATCAATCCAATTTGAGTCAGTCTGGTCATGCAACAATAAGCCGTCTGCGCATGACTAATTATCTCGGTCGATTAAATGCATTCAATAGTTTTTCCTTGTTATTATGATATCAGATATAAATTTATTATATAACAATATGTTTCATAAAAGCTTCATGTGCAACTTACTTGAGCGAAAACTGAAAACCTGACAAGACTTTAGACTACTTCAAACAATGCATGCAAAATTACTAATAAACCCTAATATATGATTAAAAACATCCACTGGATACTTTAAAGCCAATTCTATTGCGTAGTTAATAAAGTCCATTATTCACAGATTCCACCAACCTTCCCGGCGTCACTTATCAGGGTCATCATCAAAGCGGACCTCGACATCGCCCCAACGCAGGAGCGCCCTCCCGTCTCCAGTTGTGTCAGCTGCTGCTAAACCCTTCAGCGACATACCTGGACCGATTGCCCTGCCGATGCTGAGGCATTCTGCGCATGTGCTGCCGAGGATTGGTAAGTCCTACCTATATAATAAATCTCTGTCTGTCATCTAATGTTTTTGGGGCCCAGTTCTTCTTTACTTTTCCTTAAAGTGCATCCAATCTGCTGCCATAGTCTGGCCATTGCCACTTTAACTTGGCAGCTGTGAGTGCAACATTTTTGGGCCAGTAAAATATTCATGCTTTCTCGGAGCATTTTTTGGGTAAGGAATTTTATTGCCGCCCGCCTGTCTGACGCCAATTTGTTCGAATGTTGGGCTAATTCTTGGTATTCTTGGTAATGTCCATATGGTACACTCTGTACCACTCTTTAGGAATGAGCTTGGGTATCCAGTAAACGTAGACTAGATTTTATTACAGCACTTATATGACGTAACATGTGATGTACAATATTGTACATATATTGCAAAAATCTCTTCACTTCTCTCATAAATATTGTCATAGCTTACATAATATTTACATATAAGAAAAGCGAAATTTTAGAACGCAATACTGAATCCTTATAAAAAGTTGACTCAAAGAATTGCGTCTTACCTTGTTACTCTATCCTCAAAGGCATCAATTAGCTGATAATTATCCAAGTATCTTGTTACAGTTTCTTACGTAATAACTAGCCGTGGTTCCCGCAATAAAGTAACATTTGAAATTATTACCTCATCACGAACAGGAGCTGGCCGGTCGTTAGAGAAACTTGGAGAGAGGTGACTCGACGCCACATTTATTTTTAGTGCAGAATATTGTCGCACTAAACCTGTAAGGTTTCTGTTGTGAGAAAGTTTGAGCTTTGTAATTGATTGTACTTTCAAAGATATTAATAGTAGTCGGCTTTATAGTATCTTGTCACAGAGAGTTCCTGACATATAATACTCATTTTATGGTAGCTGTTTTTGTATTTTGTGTCCGTTAACTTTTGGGTACTTAAATTTTTTATTAGATTATACTTAATTGTAGTCTGATTGCCAAAAAAAATATAAAATATATGTATTAATTTTAGAAATAAGACCAAAATATTTTTAGTAGGTAATATATTTTACTTTGGATTACAAACCTAAACGTCGCGGTCGTGGTATTCCTTGCGCAAATACGCTGCATCGGATTAACCAGTATAGGTACTAAGGGCCTTAGGCAGGTATAAGTTGCGTAATAACCAGGTAGATCTAAATATAACCCGACGTGGGATACTTGTGACTTGGGCTACAGGCTACAAGCTACAGGCTACCATTAAAGGCAAAGTCTGACAAGTCAGCGAATAAAAATAAACAGCTTAAATATCGAGCCGCCATATCGATGCAGTTAAAATGTGACTCACACTTAGGGTTGCCTCTTGTTTTTATTTCTAAGTAACATGATCACTGAAAAGTAGAGTTAATATTTTGTTATGGTTATCAGTTTCAGGAAACATTAGAGGCAACCCTATAGGTATCCAATCCAGTTGCGAATATAACATCCGCATGCTTATATAAATTTTACGAGTGACAGTTGTAATAAATTGCGAGTTTCATCGCGGTTTAATCATACATAAACATAAAGGTGCGTTGAACAATAAAATCTTATCCATCATTTTGTCACTCTTTAATATTCTTTCTTTATTTGTTTTAAATGTCACAGGATTCGGCTTCGCAAACATTCCCTTTGACTTCATTGAAAACCTCAAAAAAATACATTGCATAATTTAAAATCATAAAAATACATTGCATAACCATCATCACGATCGTCTAACCACGACCCTGGGAACTCTTTATTCTATACTATGTAAAGCATGATCGAATAGACAAACTCACCAGATTTTCTCTAAAAATTTCATGTTATTCTATTTTATCGATGTTCAAATATATCCATGTTCCAATCGTATATCCACACTAGCTGCCTCCGCGCGGTTTTACCCGCGTAGTTCCCGTTCCCGTGGGAATACAGGGATAAAATATAGCCTATGTTACTCGGGGATAATGTAGCTTTCCAAAGGTGAAAGAATTTTTGAAATCGGTCCAGTAGTTTCGGAGCCTATTCATTACAAACAAACAAACAAACAAATCTTTCCTCTTTATAATATTAGTATAGACAAACAGAAATAAAGTATTTCACGCAACATTTTTATTCGTATGAGCAATCAAGCGGCAACATACAACATTAATTGGTCTGACATCGAGTTTCATTATAAACAAGAGCTGCAAAGTGTTTGTTTGAAACTGCACAAGAACTAACTCCGCATAATTAGTGAGTGCGAACAACTTTCTCTTTGGCTGGACCGATTACGCTCAAGAACAAAGCGTTAACGATAAAAATGCAGCTATAGTTATACAAACAAGTTTTTTATCATAGCCCCTGGAATCTACACTTGAACAATATGTTTATTTAGGTAGTAATCACCATTGACCTGATTCTGATGATTGTTTTGCTGAAAGACTGCACTATTAACTTAGTCCCATAAATCAAAACTATATGATGAAGATAGAAATTTCTCACATAAACCGCTTTAAATATTTGATTTACTCGCAGACTTAGATATTCTATTTCAGGTAGTTTGTCTCTCTTTGAATCCCTTTGCTGGATCTAATAATATTTCCTCTCTTACAGGTAGTTTCCACCACACAGTTGGACTGGGTCTACTGGAAGGTTTGCGTGATAAATATGGTGATCTGGTACGTCTTGCGAAGGCGTCCAGAACCAGACCTGTGCTGTATGTTTTTGATCCTGAAATGATGCGAGAGGTAAGTCAAAAGATGAAATACCTACTAGTTATATCTGTTTTAGTATGTTTTGAAATTTATATGGCATATCAGTTATCTGGTTACCATATACAGGCACTGCTTGTTGCTTAGTTAAAAATAATATTGGCCGCATGTTGTTTATTTGTTCGTCTCTTTATGATCTGTGCTCTTGCGTCACAGGTTAATTTTGAAGTTCGAAGATTGTCAATATCTTTATGTCAGTCCAGTCAATCTCTCCAATTATGTACTTAATAAAAACCTGATAGCGTCGTTCTTTTCTTATCTGAAGGAGGCCATGGATCGGCTTATCCTTCCTTTCATGCACAATCACTTGACACCGTCGTGATCTTCATGGCGTATTGTTTCTGTCTCGCTTTACATATTATATTTATTATTATTATCTCTTTCTAACTACTGTCTTCCTAGTACATACGTTGATAAAACGCTCACTATCCCACGCCACATCTCATACACATTATCTATTTGAATACCTTCAAATATTTAATACTAGCTGCCTCCCCGCGGTTTTACCCGCGTAGTTCCCGTTCCCGTGGGAATACAGGGATAAAATATAGCCTATGTTACTCGGGGATAATGTAGCTTTCCAAAGGTGAAAGAATTTTTGAAATCGGTCCAGTAGTTTCGGAGCCTATTCATTACAAACAAACAAACAAACAAACAAACAAACAAACAAACAAACAAACAAATCTTTCCTCTTTATAATATTAGTATAGATGTACTAGATGCAATACCCTACAGTTTCACCCCCATAGTACCTACTCTTTCCCGTAGGAATACAGGGATAAAATAAAGCCTATGATAATATAGGTATCTTTCTAAAAATGAAATATTTTTTTAAATCGGTTCAGTGGTTAAGGCATGAAAGCAATCATATATTCGCATTCATAATGTCAACTAGGATGGGTTAGTTAAGGTAAGTTGTCTTAAGAAACAAATAACTAATTCTATGGAGGTCACTGGGTCAAAATTACTATTAAAAGAAGCAAGAAGGTGAAGCGTTGGACGAATTCTACTATTATTCAATAGCATAAGTAAAATATTGATTTATCAAAACTGGTAGGTATTTTATACTCCGACGGTACCCACAATATATTAGCTAGATTTGTTATTCAAACATTGCATTTCTGACTAATTAACCACTCGGTGAATATAAATTATGTTTTTCGCCAATCCATAATATTTGGTCACGTGAAACGAACTCGTATGATAAATTTATTAATTTATGTTGAAAAGTAATGTTGATTGCCGAAGAACACGTCTTATTCGCGTGTTATCTTATATAGGATGTTGCAAATAATATTAAATAATAATTACTAGATATTTTAATCCATCTCAGACATTTTTTTTTTTAGAGTGTTTAGGTATAAGACCCAATCATATTTTTGTTTAGACGTGAAGAAGTGACAAACATACTCACTTGCAAACTTTCGCCTTTATTGTGTGATTACTAGGGTTTTTGTGATGATTTCAGCATCAGATGCTTTTTAATTTAGTTACCACTCTCAACAATGTTTTTGCCTTACTTAGTGTTTAAGAAATAGCTGTAAACTTATAAACATATTGAATAAAATTATTATAATTATTTGTCATTCGCAATAATTCATTGGCACATTAAAATATTAATATTATAAGTGCTTTAATTAACCACTCTTTATATGCCAGCCTGTTCATAAATGCATAACAGAATATACGTAGGTTTATAATAACGAAACATATCCTTAATTTATACTGTGACTAAGATTTCTACGAACAATTATTTTGATTGGCTGAGCGCAAAGTTATCTATATCTATACTTACTTATTATATATTATAAAGAGGAAAGATTTGTTTGTTTGTTTGTAATGAATAGGCTCCGAAACTACTGGACCGATTTCAAAAATTCTTTCACCTTTGGAAAGCTACATTATCCCCGAGTAACATAGGCTATATTTTATCCCTGTATTCCCACGGGAACGGGAACTACGCGGGTAAAACCGCGCGGAGGCAGCTAGTTCGATTATATAATGCTAGCACGTGCTTTTATTGTTTGTTTACAACTTGATATTAAATAACAAGGCTGGAACTTCCTTTAAACGTCAACTTCTAGAATTATGTTTTTATTCATGGAAAATAAATTGATTTAGCCTCTTTGTACGTTTTCATGTCATTTGTCAAATTTTTTTTAGACTAAATGAATTCGAATAGATCAGAATTTTAAGTTTTTTAATGTTATGCATAATATATTTAAATTATATTAATTTCATACGGGTTTTTGGGTAGTCAGTAGGTATTGAGAACATAGATCAATGCAATTTTTGTCCAGAACCAAGATAAATACTAGTCAATATATGTGCATAAACTTTCGCATATCAATTCCAGTACTTGCAACATTTACACAGATAAAACAGATGATTTTTTTACTGGCAACACTCATCTGTCAATGTCATTAATTCGATCTAAAATGAGCATGCGCACAGGTGATACATATCTAACAACGCAAATACTTTCTAACCGAGAAAATTAGAAAGTCAACATGTATAGTGCTATATTATATGTCACTAGCTGATCCACGCAACTTCGTCTGTTTTACTTCTTAAATGTTTTTGCAATATATTTTAATGATGCTTCGCTCCTATTGGTTGTCATATAGCCTATAGCCCAACCCTGTATCAAATATCAGGGAGAAAAGATACCAGATACCAATAAAAAAAAAACAAACAAAATGACCAAATAGGTACATTTAAATTTAAAAAAACCCATGCATATCAGAGAGCTGGAAAAAAGCCAAAAGCCGATAAATGATTTATCAAAAACTAAAACATATTTTCTATTTGAACCCGTATTTCTTAATAATCAAATCAAACAAATAAAAAATCTATAAACGCTTTCAAACAAACAACAAACTTCATAAAGTTAGTATAGATTTTTTGCACAGTAGCTATTTGGGGTCAGTAACCTTCATTTTGCGGTTTAAACCACTTTCAAAACCGTCACAGCTAACGTACTCCATTTAAAATACACTAATCCATACTTACCAATACTATAAATGCGAAAGTAACTCTGTCTGTCTGTCTTGCTTTCACGCTAAAACTATTGAACCGATTTAAATGAAATTTGGTACACAGTCTAAAGCCTGAGAAAGGATATAGGCTACTTTATATCCCGGATGGAAGATCTTCCGCTGACGCGAGTTACACCACGGGGAGCCACTAGTCCTTACTAATCAACTTGTGACAGTGAAAGTATTTATCTAAGCACTAGAACCAGATGGAATCTAGGTCTTATAGGAAAGACATTTACCTGGATAGTAGGTCAGTGTTTAAGTAACACGTGTAAAGCCAATAAATAATATCGAATGACAAGCCTGACCTTTTATCTCAAGTTTCCAAGACAAATTGATATAGCTGTTTCATCCAGCTTAATAGATTTAGGGCGAGAGAACGTATGGACACGTCTCTTCTATTTATACTGTGTCTATACTAATATTATAAAGAGGTAATGCTTCTACGTTTGCTTGTAAGAGTTAATCTCGAAAACTAGTCATCTAATTAATGAAAAGTTTTATTTACAGACAGGCTATGTCCCTTTTCCCCAGGAACTCAGTCGAAACCGCAAGGCGGTTGCTGGTCATGTAAAAAGTAACTTGTAAGTATTGTAGTATGAGAACCTAAGTCTAAACAATCATTAATGAAAGTTACACAACGGTTTCCCATACCGATGAGAATAGACTGCGCAATGACAATATTATTGACTAGTGACTCCCCGCGGTTTCCAGCGTCAATCCCGGGAGTTCTTAAAATTTTCCCGGGATATAAAATAGCCAAGTCCTTTCTCAGTCTCTAGACTATCTCTAAACCAAATTTCATTAAAATCGATTCAGTAGTTTTAGCGTGAATGCGAGACCAACAGACAGATAGAGTTACTTTCGCATTTATAATATTATTTAGGATTAGACTGACATTGGCTTTGTGGTTAGTGACCTTGACTTTCAGCCGCTGGTTGTGGGTTTGAATTGTCCCACCCAGGACAAACATTTGTATGCATGAATATGTCTGTTTGTTCTGTGTCTGAATGTAATTACCTTAGTATCTTTCTAAGTATGTATTTAAAAGTAGTTTATGTAGTATACCAGCTATCTGGTTACCATAACACAAGCTCACTTTGAAGCTTACTTTGGAATCCGATTGGCCGTGTGTAAAAAATGTCCCCGGATATTTATTTATTATTATTTATTTATAGAACAAGTATATTCTCCCTCATACCTTGAACGTTCTACTCCAATTATCCACTAGTTCTGATTGCCCGCGTGATACCGCGCACGGCTCCAGGTTGCAAGCGTCGCATGATACATATCCCGTAGACACAGTATGACATAAAAAGTACCACTGATTGTGACGTATCAATTGCTAAGTAACTAATCTAAAAGTATATCAACTTAGCACAAAGTATAACTACTTCCCTATTACCTACTTATTCCCTATTTAATAGTGTAAATCCGAATGAAACTCGGTCTTTTGCATCCAAACCACCGAACCAATTTTGATATAATTTACTACAGATGTAGACTAAAGTTTGGTAATGGATATAGGGTACTTTGAATCCTGGGAAAGTTTAAAGTCCCCAGGGAACGAGAGCGAAACCGCGGGGCGGCAGCTAGGTTCTAATATATATTTACTCCCTTCCAAATTTGTTGTTCAAGGAGTCTTTACAGGAATATATACTATACTAGCTTTTGTCCTCGACTTCGTTGACGCGGATTACGTAGTCCTGTGTCTTACAGTACTTCGAACAATCGTTGCAGAGAAAATCGTGCCGATCCCATGAACCGTTCAGATGTAAAGAAAGAACAAATAAATCAATGCGCTGCTTGTAATTTTCGGACATGTCAACTTTGAATACCTAATAAAGTACATAATTAATTAGCTTCCCTACCCTCTTCACCCATATCTGCCTAAATCCTTGTAAATAGCCGTCTGAATTTGTGTTAAGGGCGGCCAGGCAATTAGGAAACAAGATGGAGGTTATCGCTCAAAATTTTTAAATTAAGTGAAAATAACAACGTATCGTAACGTAACAAGTATGCAAGGCTGTGATGAAACCTTCATATTTAGGTATAATCCCACTTCGAATATATTACCTGAAAGTTACTTTTCCGTGTAGACAAAAAGTTTGAAATTTCTTCAATATTTGTAACTAGTTGACCCGCGAAACTTCGTGAGCGACACTTGCCCGTTTTAGCAACATTTTTGATTAATGCTCCGCTTATTTTCATCGTAGCGTGATGATATATAGCCTATAGCCTTCCTCCATAAATGGGCTATCTAACACTGAAATAATTTTTAAAATCGGACCAGTAGCTCCTGAGATTAGCGCGTTCGAGCAAACAAAACAAACAAACTCTCCAGCTTTATATACTTATTAGTATATTAGTATAGATAAACCTCTGTCAAAAACTACATCAATACAAAATATTCAATTAGAAGCCATTTATTGGTCGACCATTAGACGTGTGGCTTGTACGGCGCTCTCTCGCAATAACAATTTAAATGCGGAAGATACTTTTACTCTTATTAATGGCCTAGAAGCTACGTGATGAAGCTCACATATATACTTACATAGCTCATAACTCACTTGTACAACCTCTAGTGTCAAGGGGTCAACGACCTTTAGAAAGTTGCTTTTACATCAGGTTCTAGATTGTAGATTAGCGTCAATGTAACTATTTGAGGTATTTCTTTTGTTTGTATTTGTGCTGTTAAAGCATAAATTCCTTAATTAATTGACTAGTTGTTTATGTCTTGATAGTTGACGACTCCTATAGCTTAATAAGATTATTAGAAAACCTCAACTGGTGTTCGTGTTCATGAACTCCATACATTTTCTGTTCCATTTAAATTTTTTTATGTTCCCATCACTCCATAAGCGAAAATCAACTATTATAAAATTTTTAGATAACTTTAATTTAATATGTAATTAAATAATATTAGTAATTATTTGATGAAATAAATGCAATTATCTATTATTTCTATGAAACAAATAATAACATTAAATCGTGGCAAATGTGATTTACACAGTTTCGCACGTGGAGGCTGCTGTACCGGTAAATTATTAGATTGGAGATACGGTAATTTAAATAAATTACGGCTAATACATGACTGGTAAATTGTTAATACGCTCAGTGGGGTTGGTTATAACGTAAGTGAATTGCAATGATTTCCTTAAATTAATTTCATATTTTTTTTTAAATGTTGCCAACTACAACAACAACTAGGAAAGACATCATCATCGCCTTGCCCTTATTCCACCTTACGTGGGGTCGGTACAACATGTCTTCTTCTTCCATTCTCCTCTGTCAGTCGTCATCTCAGCACTCACTCCTTTCTTACTCATGTCATCTTTCACACAGTCCATCCATCTTTTCTTTGGTCTACCTCTGCTAATATATCCATCCACTTCCAATCCTAACAACTACATAAAGACAATGTAATCTAATTTCGAACGCGGACCGTTACGACTACAGATATTATCAATGTTAAAGTTTGTAAGGATATGGACATTTGTTATATTATAGTTTCACCTAAAAACAGGAGAAAAGTTCTACGAGAGAGTATATTCTGGAATAGCTCATATACTACATTTTATCCCGGGAAAAACAAAGACCCCGGGAATAAGGATAAAAACGCGGGGCGGAAGCCACTGATATCCTAGACATAACTAAGACAGAAACATAAGATAAATCATATCAAATTAATCTTTGATTATAAATGTACTATCTTAAAGATAAATCCAATTCAAGTGTCATATAATGTAGTCGTGATCGCAAATCGTTAGGTAATAACTAGGTGTTGCATAATATTTTATCTTCCGGTCTATCTTTGACTCAATGACGTCGTGAAAGCACTAGACTTACCTTTATTTTTGTTTTGCTTAAAGTATTTGAGTGGCTTTTCTGTTTTGAATGATTTTTTAATGAGGTCATTTTGCGATGTTACGATTTCTTAAAGAGTATTTAATATATTGCTTCTCGTTTTTTATACGTTCTTGTGAACCCTGGTAGTAAACAAACTTAACTATACCTATTTTTTATAAAATCTGGTACCAACATAAGCATGCAATTATGAAGACCAAGTGAATTCTGCAGCAAACATTAAGTCCCACAATGTCAGACGTGAAGTGATAAATAAAATGTACTTTTAATCAGCTTTATTATTATACTACTAGTTAATAAATCGTAAAAAAGTTCATCACAATAAAATATAGGTTATCATATAATGACGTACAGAAAAGATATACAAACCACTATTTTGGTATAACACGTAAGTTATTAGCAAAACTCTGTGAATGTTGATAAACAAATAGAGATATAATTATATAGATAAACAATAATTTGACATAAGATATCATTTCATATAGACATATCTCTTTGCTTGAAGGATTGCTTAGATGAGTAAAGGTCTTGAGAGACAGTAAAAGTAATAATTAAATATTTTATTCGACTCCAAAGACTTGAATTACTACGACAAATTTTACGAGCTAAGAATAGAAGAGAATAGTCAAAACAATAGTATTAAAACATTATTCTCGCGGCAATAAGAATAGGAATTGTGATTATAACTGCTTTCCTCCTATCATCAATTAAAACATAGATAAAAAGTTGTATATTCATTATAACCCCAATAAGAATTTTATCCATATTTATCAAAAATAAACAGGTTTACCAAAGCTTTATTTACTCATGTCATTGTATATATTATATTTATCGTAATGCGCCAAAATCCATATCAAATTATGTAACCGCCAATGTGGTTTTATATTGTTGATATTTAAACATATTCAAATAACACATTTACGATGTTTTAACCAGTTTGTTGACATTTTGAAGTCGCACCTCACACCGCAGTGTAACCACATTATCAATAAAATAACATGAGACGAGATGTCTCGTAAATAAATATACTCAAAAACAAAAGGACATATTTCAAAATTTATTTGACTGGTAGCAAGCTACACTATTTCTGAGTTAGGCTAACTATCTATCCAGGAAAATATTGAAAGCCCCAGGAATGCTTGTGAAACTGTGTCACGGTAGCTTGTGTAAGAAAATGTGGTCTGGCGACCGGCAAGCACCTAATATGTCAAATTTTGGTGACGGAAGATATTTATGATGGAGGTTGTTTGCTAAATTACTCTTTGAACCACACAATGTATGATAATAAGTTTGATAACTCAATTTTTTTTACCCACGTATTATTATAGATACACAATATGCTTAAATAAGAAACAAAGAACCATAACGGTGTAACAGAAGGCCAAGTGACCGAACGATTCATGTGCCGACCACGTGCCGGGCACGTGCTATAAAGTGTTATCATACAATTAATGTTGCATTGTTCCGTCTGAAAATAAATGTAACTTTTGATACTACTCAATGCCGTTTCTGTTCTACTTTTTAACCTCTGACGTTGATTTATTTTTTATTTGACTTTTTTGATGAAGATATGTTTTGTCTGAAGAGCTCCTTGCTAGTGTTTTAAACTATTTATTTTATATATATGTTTTTTTTTTGTTATCAGGTTTATGAAAGCCGTACTACGGAACCACCAAAATTCGAGCGATCCCCGCTGTGTGAGCACAGAAAGAATATTGGCAGTTGTCCAGTGCATGGGTAAACAATTAACATCATTTACTTTCTCCTTTAAGGAGCTATATGGATAAAAATAGCCTGTTTAGTTAAGTTAATTAATCATAATAACCCACACTAATTCTCTGATGAAATAGACCTTTTTGCCATGGGTGATTTAATACCTCCATCCATAACGAAGCAAGCTAAAAACTTTCAAGGCATTTAGGCTACAGAGCGTGAGGAATAAACATATAGGTACTCGAATATAATGACCCTCGCTTTAACGTAATCGGGTAAAAAAATTACTAATATATCGAGACAATAATTATATCTTACTATTCTTAGGTAGATTCATAAATTCTGTGGTTAATTTTATCCATTTATATAACAAATAAACATTATTAAAACTCCAAATAAGTCTCTACCGCAATTCCGTTATGCGTTTAGCATTATCACGATACCACAAACGCTTCCGCTTTGCCAAATCATTTTTAACAAAATACTTTACTTTTAAACCACTTGATTTGTTCATGGACATACATTTCACACATACTTGCTAACTAGCGGCCCGGCCCTGCTTCACTCGGTTCCGTTAGGTAGGTATCCGTTTAATTTTATACATGATTTGATGTTTTTGACCTCTCAAAGTAATTTGTGACTAAAAGAGATTTTTCAAGCTGTGAAACCAGATAACTGATAAGTACTATAAATACTACATTTCGATACAACACTTATAAAAATATTTATGTCCAAACAGAACAAACAGGCTTGTTCATGCACACAATAATCCTAGATGAAAATTGAACCGACAGTCGCCGGCTTAAAAGTCAAAATCGAAAGCGACAAACCTAACCGGCTAAACTATAATTATACTTATTATACACACAGAAAGACAGATGTTGGTCGGGGTTTTTTATATGTAATTTAATAGTATCATGCGCGCTAAAGATGACTGAAGAGTGAGTAACACTTAGAGACAGCGTGTTTCCTCGCAAAATCGACTTGTTATGATTATAAAGATAAACGAAATTATTGGCACATATACTTATCGATCTATAATAAAAATGTCAATAAAGATTAGTCGAGCAGTGATAATATCATTTTGACAATTGCATTATTTGTTATGATCACGTTTTGACGTTGTATTCTTAGCGCAGACAGATTTTTGTTGTTTAAATGATATAAGGCTATCCAAAAATTACATGACCGAGAAATAGAAAGATTTATAGAACAAATACTAGCTCCCGCCCCGCGGTTTAATCCGCATATTTTCCGTTCCCGTGATCACTTAGGGGTATTAGAAATAGATAGTAGCCGATTCTCAGGCCTACTGAAAATGCATATACAATTTCATAAAAATCGGTCAAGCCGCTTCGAAGGAGTACGGTAACGAACATGTGACACGAGAATTTTATATATAAGATAACAATAGTAAACCTTATTAAGTACTCGAAATATTCGAATCTAAAATAATCTATCAATGTAACCCACCATTCATCATCATCAATTCATATACGTCTCTACATTTCATAATTAAAAGGGCAAAAAAAAAACAAATATTATACGGCAGCTTGATTTTATCTTCAAATCCTTTTACAATTGTTATAAAAGGCGATGTCCGACTGGCTTAAGAAGAACAACGGATATCGTTTATTGTTCTATAAGCCGAACAAAACAGTAAATCATTTTACTTCTGAAGCTTATAAATCTTGAGTTACTTAAATTATAAATTTATTTGATAGAAACAAACATTTGGGTATAGCGCTCGTTCTAGGACTAATATTATTATTGAAAAAAGAATTGTTTATACTTGTTTTGAAAAGAGTAATTGCTGAGTTTCTTGCCGCAAGCCTTCAGCAAAAGCAAACTTCCGGACCGAGCATTAGAATCGACGTTTCATAAGTGCCTGTGAAGGCCTTTATTCCTATTTACCTTTATTAATTTAAATAAATATATTTCATTTCAATTCATTTCATTTCAAAACCATTAAATATAGAAAATCTAATAAGTTTACTTGCCCCATCATGCAATCAAGTACAGGATCATATTAACTTTATAACTAAAGGAATAGAGCTATGTTTTCTATGATTTTATTTATTTGCGTTATAACATGATAATTTACTTTCAGGGACCAAACGCAGGCGATATGGGTCGCGATTCGGGCTCTCCTACAAGATGGAACTCTTCTCAAAAACTACGACAATGCATTTGATGAGATTGCAGCCGATGTTACTAGAAGGTAATGACTTAAACTAAAAGTCTTTCAAAATATAAATAGTCCTTTTTGAGGATACATGAATGACAAAGTTGTGGAATAACATAAAAAGAAACAGTCGAATTGAGAACCACCTCTGCATTTTAGAAATCAGTAAAATTAAATTAAATTATATGCAGCTCTTATTATCCCAAGAATGCAATACCTATATAAAAACTGAACAAGTACCTATATAAAACAGTACAGAGACTATCAGCGAGTCGCCAATAACAAATGCTTTTGATCGAAACCAATAATAAGGGTTCCTCAAATCCCAGCGGGCCAATAAACTTCCTAATACAAAAGTATCGTCCCAAGTTTTTAAAGAAAAACTGTTTCCTTGCTCGACTACGACGCCTTGCCATATAATATTATTCATAAAATTGTTTTAGCGTAAATTTCATGTCGTTGAACCTAAAAATTTCACCTTTCTAAGAATCAGAAATTTGAATACACGTGGTTTAGTTTAGAATTAAGTCAATTAACTGTCCGTCAAATAATTGTGAAAAGTAAATTAAGAATAAAATGGTTTACCTATAGGGTTTAGTAGTATTAAAGATAAAGGTATAGGTACCTATTATTATATTTATAACTAAGTAGACGCTATAGTTACTTTTAAAGATAGCTTTTTACGGACTTATAAATAAGTTACATGTTTTTACTCTTTGGGGGTTGAAAATATTTTATCATTTGTAAATTAATACCTAAAGTTCCAAAAAAAATGTTACTTAATACTCAGTTGAAGCTCAGAAGTAATAACATAAAAATAAATAAATTCCACTAAACATTTCAGGGAAAAACTAATCCTAAATACACTTTGCAGGCTCGGAGACTTGCGTCACGCAGAGAATGCACTAAACGAAGAGTTGGAGACGGAGGTGTACCGGTGGGCCATCGAGACCATCGGCATGATGATCTTCGGCATCAGATTGGGCTGCTTGGACGGCTCTGCTCACATCCCTACGCCTGAAACGAGGTAATGACTTAAACTTAAACTCCTTTTTGACAGAAACAAAAAAAAGAAACAGCCGAAGGTAATGACTTAAACTATGCTTTGGTCCTCTGTACTACCAAAATATTTAAATTTACTTCATAGCCAAATTCGTAAAAAGGAAGCTTTGACTTTAAAATCTCATTAAGTTTCGGTACATGATTACTTAAGGATTACCTATGTCACACTTGATTGATGCTTGGAATACATAAAGACTCCTTAAAAAACCTCATGCGCTCATTGTTAGAAAATTCAAATGCATAGATATTGTTTAAAACGTGAAAACCGTTAAATGTTGTTGTAAATATGTAGTTTTATTTGTCTATACACAGTATTTTATCCAAAAAAAGAAGATTCCAAATTAAATCCCCATGTTATTTCTAGGAAACCAGAGAAGACCTCAATGGATGATGAAATACCGGATCTATGTTCCCTGGCGAAACGTTCCCTGGACGAGTTGACCCCGGCGGAGCGCATGGTGCGGTGCTCCCGGGACATCGCCGATGGTAGCTTCTTAGTCCGCAGTGAGGGCACCCTTAAGACTGACTCCAAAACTTTCAACAGTGCTTTGAAGGCTTTTGACAGACATTTTAGGTGAGTGATGGAAAGTTTTATTGTCTTAGAAGCTGATTTGACGTTTAAAAAGAATTAAAAATAATACCTACGTATTAAATTGTGGTTGGTAAAGAATTTGCAAACAAAATTTAGTGGTAATATACTACATTAAGAATGTGATTAGGAAAAGGTTATAAAGGAAATAAAGATTTCCGAGTAAGATATACATAAGTAACTACTACATAAGAGAAACTAACAAACAACACACAAAATAGGTAGATATATAAATTCAATTCACTGTATTTTTGTTAGAAGTAAAGTACATGTCAAATTCACTGTTACTACCGAAAACTATGACTTTACTAACAACATACGATACGTAGGTAAGTAGTTTAGCTAAGTCGTGAATACAAATTTGTACGAAATTTTCAAATAAATTTAGCACAACATGATTAGCACACAATACAACATGTAATGATGTAGCCTCGATAACCTTTCGCAACAAAGGATTCGCATATCTAAGTGGCCGGTACGTACACAACGTAGGTGCTAATAGAATAACATAACAATGTTCCAAAAATATGTAGAAAATAGTCAAAAACAAACTTCTGCCAACGCCTACGCTTTCGAAGTCAGAAATTCAGGTTTTTCCGGGATTTTTACTATTCCAGAACATACTCTGTGTGCCAAATATCATCCAGATCCCTTTAATGGGGTGAAATGGTGACAAAGTTCCATACATCTCGTTCCTGTTCACTTATATAATATTATTAAGATAGGAAGAGTACTGTATCATTTACTATTATTATCATACTAAGTAATGTTATAAAAGTGTGTAGAAAAAAAAAAAAAATATATCCTGGGACATTTTTCACACACGGCCAATCTGATTCCAAATTAAGCATCAAAGTGAGCTTGTGTTATGGTAACCAGATAGCTGATATACTAAATACATATACTACTTTTAAATACACACTTATATAGATATCTACATCCAGACACAGGACAAACAGACATATTCATGCATACAAATGTTTGTCCTGGGTGGGATTCGAACCCACGACCAGCGGCTTGAAAGTCAGGGTCACTAACCACAAGGCCAACCGGGCTGTCAAAGCTGTCAAGAAATATCAATACAACAGCTTATTCTGTTTTGTTAATAGTTTAACCGAGCACTACCTTCTCAAAGCCCTGGACACCCTCAACTCAGAGAACATAAGGCCAGAACAGATTTTACTGGACAAGCTGAGGCCGCTCGAGAGGCGGATCCTGCCTCTTGCTGCTGACATTCTACTGGCTGGAGTAGATCCTGTAAGTTATATGGAATACTTAAATGAAATGTAATGAAAATATTTTTCGAATGAGCACTAGTTAGAATTTAACGCTTAGTTTGTTGAAAAGAGACGGTAATTAATTTGCAATTATTCCTCGCAACACTAATACATACTATTTTGAACCTAAATAAATATAAATATACTACCTACTATGCTATCCACAGATTACTAATACAATTCTGCTATATTGTATGATTCAAAAGTGACATGCTAACTATTTTATAGACTTGAGGTATTGTCATACTTGAGGGCAGTTCCACAGTTTTTGTCACGTTTCTAAAATACATATATTGTTTATTCCATTGAGACTTGAGTTGATTGAATAGATCATCTATACAAGTTAATTCTAATACAAACTTCGTTCGCGAGCCATCCCTATAGACCACGACGAGAGGACATCTCGCGTGATTTTATAATAAACGAAAGGGATAGAGCATAGAGGCAACAGTGATACATAGTACATATTTATTTACAAAATTGCACCTTAGTTCCACGTAATAACGCCTTATCCAAGAAATGGACGAGGTTGACTTTTTGTAAATTGAATTCTTTGATTTCCCAAGCGATGCACATTTTTATCTGTCTCAGTCGGATATTTATAAAATTAAATGTTAATCCCATGACAGCAATTTGCAATAGTGATATGATTATATACAGGTTGATACAAGATCAACTTTCATTCTTAGGTGCCAATTTAAGAACATGGCAAATTCTCTCGTCGTATATCTCGTATACCTTGATGCACTTTTGACCTCCATATTTTACAGAAGTTTTTTTAAATAGTCTGATTTTGATATATCAATACAGAAATTCATTCATAGCAGATTTTTCTAGACATATTCGTTCTTTCTTCAGCTAAATTGAAGCCATAATACCTACAGTTAAGCAAACGTTCATGTATAACATTTTATGAAAATTAAGTCTGACTATGTTCTGGTTTAAACCTTGTATTTTACTAAAAGCCAACTAAAATTTAACGTTCCCGACACGTAGACCAACACATGTAGACTACGTGAGACCGGAATTGTAGTCATAAAGATAAAGCGCAGGTTTCATGCGATGCAGCTAAACGATTCCCTTGCTCAGTATATCAGTCGAGCTATTTCCCATCTTATATTATCCTAAAATTAGTAAGATTTCATCTAAGACTTAGATTAGTCATCTAATCTTAAACTAAAGTAGGAGATAAATGCTATAGTATCCATATAATTGAATAATTTTTTAATACAATCAGACTTACACAAACTTGTATATGCACACATTTGTCTGGGAACCGAATCCAAGAAAGAAGTTGGTATTTGGACCTCTTAACTAAATCAGCTGACCTATTATATCACAGCAGATCTTACTGCCCAATTTAATGTTTACTAGTACATACCTAAGAAACTACAGAGCTTATGGTATAAATACACCAAGAACTAAAGCATCGTCAATCTCCCAACAGCTAGCCCAAACAGCAATAAGCATGTTCCACCACTTGTCCCTCCACGCTGCTCGGCAGCAGCGAGCCCATGACGAGGTGTCTTGGTCCGTGGCGGCTGCGGAGGCGGGGGCTCCGGCCCCACACCTGCCTTACGTGGCCGCCTGCGCCAGTGAGGCCCTAAGGCTTCACCCCGCTACAGGAGGAGTGGTTAGGAGGAGTAAGGAACCGCTCGTGATCGCCGGCTATGATGTGCCCGCTGGGGTGAGTTTTTAGTGTTATGGATTTAAAGATGGTAACTATTGTCAGTTTGATGTGGAAGTTGCTGCAAGTTTCTTTTATGATCGATTTGGTACATAAGGATATGTGTGTCATGTCAGATTTTAGTACTTACAAAATGTATTGGTTGATCGTTTTGTGAAAACTAATCAAAAAATATAAATTTCTGAAATTTCCAACAGCAATACATTATTTATTTTTATTCTTCCAATAACATATTTAATTGCTATCTATCTATTGAAAACTGTAAAACTCAACAAATCTTAACCATCTCTCATCCTTTCCAGGTGGACATAGTACTAGCTCACGGCGTGACCAGCAAATCTGAAAAGCAATGGGGCAGAGCTAATGCCTTCATCCCGGAACGCTGGTGCAGCGAAGGATGGGAACCGCTAAAAGCCTCCAGAGCCCATCCCCTCGCTTCCATGCCATTCGGGGAAACCTGCCCAGCCGCTGGCATCGCTGGCACGATGCTGGCATCGCTGGCAATTCGAGTCCTCGACAAATACAGGCTCGAATGGCACGGGCCTTTGCCAAATATCACAACTGCTGGAGTCAACAGAATTCAACCGCCTTATTATTTTGTGCTGCAAAACGCAGCATGAGAGTGATTTTTCTATTTAAGCCGTTATGTTAAGTTTATCTTTATAAGATTGTCTAGTTATAAGAATACTTTGTTAGCTTTGTTTTACACAGCTTAATAGTATCAATATTGATTTATGTTTAAACTAATTTAGTAAATAGGTAATTCATGATATATACTTGATGTTAATTAATGACATGAAATATATTATACCTAATATTTTATTAATGAATGAAGATTTTTATGTATTATGTCTTTATTCAATTGCTATTGTTTACATAAAATATTTTTGATCATTTACAAAAGAAATATAAATTAAAATACACCAAACAAACAAGCCTAAGAATGTAGTTTTATTAAATTGGAAACCTTCTATTCATTCGAGGCGACATCGACACTAGGTAGGTATCTGATCTAGATTTTTAGAGAAAAACAAATTTATGTTCTATTTTTGTCGTATTTAAGCTTTATGGATTGCAGAGAGAAAACTCAGTAATTTTATTAATTGTTTTGTTACCCGATAACTTACTAATGCTAGCCGATCGATCATTGAACAGAAATGACGAACGGACAGCGATCGTCAAATAGGTTTCACAATAAAGAAAATAAGACCGATTTCATAAAAAAGGCACTAAATGGTAATATCTACTTAAATCATTACCAATTTTAATTACAGTAGTTAATATTTAAACGGAAACGGATGCTACCTCTAATCGTTGTTTAGTTCATATTACTATTACTTTATTATGTTCACTTAGTTATTTAATAGTTCAATTTATTATAACAATTATTGTTTGTACAGTCCATAAAAGACAATTAATTTAGTAGGAGAATTCTTTTACCATATAATAAATATCCTGGGACATTTTTCATACATTTCAAATCTGATTCCAAACAAAGCAAATATTATAACTGATATACTATTTTTAGATACATTTTGTAGATATTCAGACACAGAATTTACAGACATGTTAAAGCAGACAAATGTTTGTCCTGGATGGGATTTAAGCCCACGACTGGCGGCTTGAAAGCCAGGTTCGCTAACCACAAAGCCAACCGGTCAATACAATTACTGTGTCCTTTTTTTGAAGCCGCTTAAAAACACGAGCGGGTTTGTTTGTTCATTGAACAATCTAAATACGTCCTCGAATAATCTAGGGTGATTATTAAGTCTCGGGTTCGTTGTCCTGTTTTAGAACTTTTAAGGTTTTAATTTAGTCTCCAAAGATAGCCTTTCGCATTGCTAGGGCATTGACTCTGTTCACAATAAGGATAACAGTTTTTTTAGGAGTACAGTGAACTATATTGTTATTTTTTTTATTATACATTTTAAAGATCTAAAGAGGAAAGTGTTTGTAATGATAAAAATATTAATTTATGACGCTAAGATAAAGTTTAACTATTTTTAAATAGAATGCTTATATTTTTACAACAGCCTTTATTTTATAGCAAAAAACTTGTGTCTAGCGGGTATAATAAATCTTAGCCTATCGTAACATTCATAGATGCATTTTTAAATAAACTAAGAAAGATAATGTAAATAGCTTGTGTTGAAGAAAAAAACAAAAACATTTATCACTTTCACTTAATTTATTGTCTGCTTTTTCAGTAAATCCTCGGATCATTCTTTGCGTGCGGTGTTAGGTAGTAAATATAGTTTCAAGGTAGGGTCCCAGGCTTTAGCATACCTTGCTTATTTCGCTGTATTTAATATCTTTTAGGTCTCTCTTTAAGAGTAGATAGTATAGTATTATTACCATAGCGCCAGCTCTGCTTAATTTGGAATCTGATTAGCCTCGCGTAAAAAATGTATTTATTTAATTTCATTACTACGCATTTGAGATAGAAACAAGTATTGACCTATTACCACTATATTGACGATGTTTGTTTGTTTATTCATAAATCATTTGCATTCCACACTAGTCAAGAACATGGCACTTAATGTAACTGTAAGTTACTCATACATTAATTATCAAAATGGCATCAAAGTATTTGATATTGGAGTTCAAACAGATCTAAATTCATGCTGAGTGGCTCTCTCAGTATATAATATTTATAGTTTAATGTACAAGTTAAACAAAAACAAAGTGATCATGTATGTCAAAGCAAGAAGCATCTTTTCTTAATTTTGAATGTAAAATCCTTATCGTAAGTGACACAATATTAAAATTAAGACATTGATTAACAAACAATAGACACATTATATCGGGAAAACTTGGTGTCCCTCTCAGATAAGCAGATATAATTGTTATACGATAATGAATGCAATAAAAGGTAACTTAATACCAAATTCGTCAACTCAAACGCTCACTTCAAATGTCGTCAGCGAAAATTGTTCGGGATGGGGCATTAATTCGTAAATGTCACTCGCGACGTAAATGCGCCTATCTGTGCGAGCGAAAACGTAGGCACACGTTAAACATGTTTATTTCACTGACGCTACTGGAATTAATGACATGTTTCGGTTTCGGGTTTAAATTGGATATGTCTTACATATAGAGCTTTAGATGAAGATCATCACCCTTTTCAATTAGCTGTATATCACTTTGTAAATGGTTTATTTCTTTACGAGAACAATTTAGTTTGATTATTCATATTTTAATTCATTTTAATGCAATAATGAGTAACCATATATTCAATTAAGAAACCTCACTTCCCAATTTTCGCTCAAAGTAGACATGCCAAGTGTAGAATTGATCACTTGAAACAAAGATTTTCCCTGTTGTTCATATATCAATCATCGTTCCATAAATATACTTATTAATCTATATAATAACAGAATTACTTTACAAACTCCATCCAAGACCCTAAGTGTCGCTCCACGACGCAGTATCTCAACAATAGGGCAGATAATGCCTCCATCAAACATCTCCAGACGAGTCGATCCGGCTGAGTGACGTCATTAATCACAAAAACTGCGCTTTAATGGGTGACCATAGATTGAACTAGACACCGCATGTGGATCAATTTTTGTTGTATTTGAATGTCAGGCATTTCGCATTTTACATACACTGATAGATACATTAAGTGCATATCGCGCCAAGGTATTTAAAAGGCCCAACTTCATTCAAACCAAGTATTGAACAGTATTGTCTTAAATACGCAGTGTTAGACGCAAAAAGGGTAGAACAAATCGTGCAAGTACCCATATTTATAAAACAGACACGAATTTTAAAAGAATTTGCATCGTCTAGTTTAATTCAATCTATGGTCGGTGGTGACGAGGGATTCAAATGTGATTTGTAGCCGTCCAAAACGGGTGTGGATAAGTGATACGGTGGAAAATCGTCACGTCACCTAGGATTGAAAAAGAGCAGGATTATTGTGAGAAAATTCGCATATCATTTCATATATCAATCTAGTCGCAGAACTGTGCAATCATCATTGGAATAAATTGTATTATTTCTAGTCTAGGACATGGACGGTGGCTTCATTTCTCTTAGATATAAAATTAAACTGTATTAGATTTCTGTCGTTTAAGCCTTTGATTGAATTGAAAAAAGCGTTTCAATTCATACTTTAGTGCCATTATAGAGATGACTACGCACATATTTATTACAATAGTTAGCTTCAATTTATTTCAAGCCGCTCTACATTTATGCTATTATGTAAATTGCTAAGTTCCATATAAATATAGAGCTTCCAAATTTCGCTTCGATTCTCAACAGGAAACGGAAAGGCGATAACAAGAAGTTACCGAGTTAGGTTGTAAATTATTAAGTTCATGAAAATGTCACCAGTGTTCAAACAAATGTAAAATGAAACTTAATTATTTGACTTAAAATTTTTGTCGGACTTTAAAAAGGTATTGTGGTACTTTTTTGTAATACCTACCTAGTTTATTCTCTAGTTAATTACCGTAGTTACATAGACACCACATCCTTAGGAATGTATCTTCAACCTAAATACCAATAAAAACGTCAAATCAGTCTCTTTTTGATTACTTTCGATTGTATTGTAAAGGTGATTCTCTCCTCCTACTATAGATACTCAATTCTCCGCACAATTTAACCATTTCAATCACGAACTTCCATTAGACGTGTGCAGCGAACAATGCCGTGGACATATCGCCCTGGAATTGCTGCAATAAAATACATCCTGGGACATTTCTTTATACCTACTCATGTACCTACTAATCAGATGTAAATGATGTAATAGATAATGTATGAAAAGATAACTGATACTCACATAATTTTACAGCCTAATAACTTCCAATAACTAAGTCTTTTTTCTAGAATATTACCAGGTATCCACCACTTATGGTAAATGACCCAATGGTGGCCAGTTTAAGAAAAAAAAAACAGGTTTTTGTGAAATATTACCAAAATTGTGAAAGTTTCAGCACTGAATATAGTGAAACTGTAAAGTCCAGTCCTTATTTAATATTTGTAATGTGTTGCGCGTGAGATACGGCAAAGCTGGATTCAATTAATTTAACAAATAAAAGTTGTAGTTTTGTGACCCAGTCTTGGCCAGGGAAAATCCATTAATGGATACCCCAGTCTTAGTCTTAGCTTATCTTTATTTTATAGCTCACACATGAAACAACACTAATTTTGATTTTATTAAGCAATACTATTTTACAAGTGAAACTTCCTGCTCGCCGCCTGAACGATTTCCTTAAGAAAAGCCGTCGTTGTCAATTTCAAATCACCTTACACTTTGTATTCGCGCATATTTGTACATGTAACTGACTGAATTAAATAAAACGTTAAACTTAGATAGTTCGATGTCTAAAGTCTATGTCACAGTGATCCCAATGTAAAAACATTCGCTCATGTCCGAATTCTAGATGTTTCTTTAAATTTTTGGCCATTACTGGTACAGTGGCCACGACTGGTACACTTACGATATGTAGGTACCTAAGCCTCAGGCTCTTATAAATCATTTACGCTCTTTACAGTGCATAAGTACTTAGGTATACACTCAAATCAGACGCACAATAAAGTTCAAGAACACAAAAACTAAAATTGTAAATACCTAAGAAAGTTTGTAAGACTGTGGCTGAAGAGACCAAGGTGAAATTTAGTACATAGAATGTTCTGGAATAACACATAGGCTACATTGTATACCGGCAAAATTTAAGATCCCCTGGGAACACGGGTAGCCACCAGTACATATTTAAAATGTTCATGCAAACAAAACCGATTCTTGACTTTCTGTAACATTCCGAAAAGAGGGACCAATTTTAGTTTACAAATCCCTTACGACTGTGGGTCGTACAATTCGGCCGGTGGTCGTAAATACGCCTCTATCATTTGGTTGATTTGTTTTATGAGTTGTTGTAGTGCGTTGTTGATTGGAGTCGATCCTTTGGGAAGCCTGAATGTTTTCGGAGTCGTGAAACTCGAGTGAACTGAGTAGAAAATAGAGGGTAGATTTTCAGAGTATGAACCAAATATAAAAAACCTAACGGTTACGCCCTTAGTACACCTACGCGTTCGTATGCGGCTGCGAGTCTTTGCGAAATAATGCGGTAGCGAAACATCTGCGGAACGTTAGTACACTGCAGTTCTTTCGCAAGGAAATGTCATTGTAGCTTTTATGGGCTGTAGGTCCAGACGTCGTTTCAGAATGTCATCTGAGTCGTCCCAGTCGTCGCTTTCAGATTCTGAAGAGGAAGAATTGTTGTTGCTGGCGTCGGTATTAAAGAGAAAGCGTAGAATCTGGGTGCATGAAATAAATCAGAAGCGAAGAAAACTCGGAGAAAATAAGCTATGCTTAGAACTTCAATCACATGAAGATCGTTTCTATACATATTTCAGAATGAAGCCGGAAACTTTTGAATTTTTACACTATCTTCTTGAACCTCATCTTAAAGAAAAGAAAAATACAAACTACAGGATAGATTTGTAATCAACATGCCCAACTAAATATAACTCGGGATAATTTCGAATCAAATTCAATAATATTTCAATATTTTCGGCTTCCATTGTGCGAATGTGCGAAATTCTGCCCTCACCGACAGAACGCGTGGTGACGCCTTGCGATGCGAAACTCCACTAGCGAAACTGCTGCGTCTGTGTAACGGCCATTTCGCAGTTAGTTGCGAAACAATACCGACAAGGACGCAACTATTTCATCTAGCTATTAGTAGAGCGAGACATAACACATGCGAAACGTTGCCATACAACTTACAGTTTTTTCGTCGTTTCGCTGCCGCATGCGATTGCGTAGGTGTACTGAAGGCGTTATTTTCGTAAGAATTTGTCATCGAGGATTTAGTGGTCTTGCCATGCTAGAAATTAAACTGAAAGTTGAAAATAATTGTGAAACAATCTTACGGTGCTTCAAACTCGAGCGTACTAAGCGGTTCATTGACCCGCAATAAAAAAAAATGCGCTATAGGTACATGCAATATTCCAAAAATCCCTTCCCAATTATTTAAACAGAAAATAACAAACCACAAAAAAAAATCAGGGAAGTTTCCACAACTCTGCACCAACAATATTTGTAAACGACTCGAAAGGGACAAAACAATTTCTCCGGCGAAAACACATTCCTAGACTTATAGGGCCCAAGGGTCAAAGATTGACGGAATTTCATTTCATGAATTTGCAAATCGTCTTCACTTTTTCTTCTGAACCAAAATAAAGTGTTCTCTGGAGATATACATAATACTATCACGACTGTATCCTATTGGAGTAGGCAGACGCTGTACATCGTATATACATCCGCTTTTCCTGGACAATTTATATTCTGTTAAAATACATTGCACAGTGCACTTTTCATAAGCAATACAGATCTAGTAAAATTATGAATAACTAGTGGCTCCCCGCGGTTTCTCCCGCGCACCTACCCGAGAGATCTTCCATTTTCCCGGGATAAAAAGTAGCCTCGTAGTAGATTACCTTTCTCAAGCTCTAGACAACCTGTATCTGTAATTTAAATCGGTTCAGTAGTTTTAGCGTAAAAGCGAGACAGACAGATAGAAAGACAGACGTTTAGTTAGGATAAAGAGAAATACTATTAAACTTAAGTAGAATGAGGTATGTAAAAAATATGCTGATTTCGGCAAAATAATACACAAAATGGATTATAGTATGTATATTTTCATTTAATATAAAAATTATAGATATCCACTATAATATTTACATGTAAGTAAATGGCAAACAACATTTCAAGGTTCAACATAGTTAGAAAGTCAAGATATAATTTGTTACCTATATGAAAAAAATAAATGTGGAAATTATGGATAGTCATAGTCACTTCAATATAAATTCAATGAAGTGGTATATTTTTCTAAACAATAATACTGTCTAAAACGAACCCTTTCTAAACCTACGTCTGTTTCAACGCATTTTTTCCAAATATCTTTATTTAGTATTTTATTATTTATATCTATGTATACATTTAAATGAGTAAGATACACTGTGGAACTTTTTTCAATGTTTGCCAAACCTTTGTTTGTGTCTGAAATCAAACTTAGTAGACTTGTTTTCTAATACTAAGAGATATTTAACTGCATGATACTGTAACATTCCCCAAAGAGGAAACATAAATCGCAATATGGATAAAATATGTACTTGAATCATACCTGCTTTATATAGTCCGTATACATAAGAATTTCTATGAATATTTCTTTATTATATAGATAGACTAGTTGACCGCGCAACTTCGTTAGGGTCACGTGCCCGTTTTTGCAATATTTTTGATTGATGTTCCGCTCCTATTCATCGTAGCGTGATGATATATACACTACAGCTTTCCTCGATAAATGGGCTATCTAAAACTGAAAAAAAAATTCTAATCGGATCAGTAGTTCCTGAGATTAGCGCGTTCAAGTAAACAAACAAACTCTTCAGTTTTATGTATTAGTATAGGTATAATATCAAATCAAAGACTATCATGGACAAAAGCGTTGAAACAGGCGTCACCTATCACAGACTAGATACACAACAAATTCAAAATCCATAGTATGATTACAATTCTTTTAACAAACAACATAAATTTCGCATCATATCTCTATTACACAATTCTACAACAGTACGAAAATGTTAACCTCGTATACTAATATAGTGCTATCTAGGAACATTTCTGTTATAAAATCTGTTACGGTACTTGTCTTCGTTTCAACTTTAGGTTGAACTTTATCGTAAAGCAATAAGGTCAAGTTTCATTTGCATTTTTTTATAATAAAATAGTCTAAATAGCACTGTCATGGTATACATACATACAAGAAGTGATCGAACAATGATGAACTTCAATAAATTCATATTCAATTTAAAATTATACTCTGCAGTAAATAATGAATTTCAAATATTCGGCATATCGATCGTTAGAAATACATACATATGTATATAAAAATTGATCAGTACATCAGTGGCGTTCATCACTCTCGGCAAATAAAATATAATCAGATCTAAAATAGTCATCCCATCTTGAATTTCGATTGCACATACACTCACACTATACCTGCCATTACTTAACAATAAAAGAAAAACACATTTTATATTTCATGGTGTACTTAAAATGAATTCTTAATCGAATTGTGGACACTAAAATAAAATTAAGACAACTTAAATGCGGTAGGTACCTACAGAGATTGTACATTTTTTTTTATTACAAAATACCGCGCTCCGACATTACAAAAAACGTATTGATATGTACAAGAGATTACTCTACATTATTACCCTTAACGACTACGGCTAATTTACATCGAAAGAAAATCATGATTTCACTTGTCTTTTTACACAACGCTCCGTGAAATGTTCTAAATTTTAGAACATAATTTATTACTTATATTACACGCTTCATAATTATTGCCCGTCGTTATATTAAGTAGTTTCAATTTTAAGCTACGCAATCCGATACATTTAAAAAGGAGAAATTAATCAAATAATTGTATAAATTTATAAGAGTGTGCGACAAACTATATGTTAAATAAAGCTATCCGATCTATTGGCATTGTGTTGAATCCAATTTATGATTTTCGGTTTATTTTATTAATAATAATAATTGTGATATATAATAAGTACCCATCGAAAGATGGTAACAGCTGTCAGAAAATAATATTATTATTTAAAAACTTTAATTTTATTCGCTTTTACTGTTTCGATTCTTAGGAACATTAAATAAAAACATTTATTTGCCATTTTTGTGTGACAGACAGATATACCAGGTCTGAAGTATATTCTCACATTTTGAACAGACAAAATAGTAATTTTTAAGGCATAGAAAAACATCTCGCCTCTAAAATGCGTTAAACGAAAACCATCCTCATTTACTAAACCATAGGGTCATCTAACATCAATACAAAAGGAATCATATTATAAATCTGTGGTAAACATTAAGGACTCATATCTTAGTATACCTTATTAGTTCTTAACACATTTTAATATTCACATTTTTACACGCCTGTGTTCACTTATTTTCACGCGTTTATATTACATATTGCATTCCGTACACTATTTTGGGCCACTGAGTATTCCAGAATAAAACCATTTTTGTTTTATATTTAAGAACATGGTCAAAGAGGAATTTTCAAGTTTATTTTGTGGTCTGTAAATCACATATCGTTTTAACCCCCAACCCTATAATACCCATTTAAAAAAATCCCTAATTGACATTACCACATGGCAACCCGAATATCTCCCTCCCCCATAGGAATCATCAAATCATGTGATTTACTAAAACCCCTTTTAAGCAAAAGCCTTGTTAGGTCAATAAGATTGAAAAATCAGGTAGTTACTGCTTTGTATACTTTTGGTTGGTTTATATTTTTAAACATGACAAAAGATACAAAAACCTTTAAGTGAGACAACGAGTTACTATATTTTTGATGAATATTTTAGTTACTAAACCACATTCTTAAGTATTTTTTTGCACACATCCTTAAAATTAGCGAAGACAGAAGGAAGACTAACATACGCTCGTTGATTCTTATACCGCTGTCAACTCAACTACGCATTAAACGCTAATTTATATACATTGTATCACAACGCTTACAGTGCATTTTTGGCAGTGAACAGACACAGTTTTCTATACTGCTTATCATTATTAAACATCAAAATAAAACTGACAATTACCTCTACACTAAGATTTTAAAGAGATATTTTTTTTGCAACAAATAAACTCAAAAACTACAGGACCATTTAAGAAAATACTTGTCAAATATAAAGGTATCTTATTCCTGAGTAGGATAGATTAAGTTTCTATCCCGGGAAACAAGAAAACCCCCAGGAATTTAGGTGAAACTACGGACCAGCAGCTAATTTTATATAGTATTTTTATGTACCGTATTTTAAAGCAGTATATTTTCCTATGACAAAAATAATAGACGTTTACTGTGATAGTAACGTTTCGTAGATATGTGATGTGAGTAAAATCCATCCCTGATTAGATAATATCAAGGTATACAACCGAGAACTGTGCGTATAAAAACAAATAGGTCTTTCTCAGCTGTCCCCTTGATACAGTCATTCTGAGACGAATTTTAAATTAAAATACTATTTTAAAAAATGGTATAATTAGCCTGTTATTAAACTATTTAATGAAATAAACCGTGACAACATCAATTTAATATATAAATGGACTAAATAACTATACAAAACACAACACGACTCGACCAGACTTAAGGAATACTCAGCACCCTTTAAACAACCAGAGTCTTTCTATAACATTTGATTCACTCGCTGTCCCTTTCTTTTCGATGGCAAACAATAAGGACGGGTATATACAGCTGGAGTTTCACGACCTCATGTCGTCTGTTTCTGTTCCGCTCACAAACCCTATGTACAAGCGAGACGGACAATATAACACTTACAGGTCACGTGGGTAGGCTCAGTCGAGCTGTTGCACTTGTACGACGGACGTGGGCTGGGGCAGTGAGATCTCGTACTTGATGAGGCCGGTCCCGCGGCCCGCGGATAGTACTAGACCACCCACTTCCTTCACGTCGCCACTGTGGACAATTGAATAGGTTAATTACAGTGCTTTGGGAGATAACAGGTTTGTAAGATATGACTCAAAATTTATAGGTACCCGTACCCGGGAGATCTTTTATTTTCCCGAGATAAAAAGTAGCCTATGTCCTTTCTCAGGCACTAGACTATTTGTGTACCAAATTTCATTTAAATTGGTTTAGTAGTTTTAGGGTAACAGCACTACAATTTTCTGCCACTGACGACATTCCAAAATTTTTCTTATATTCTGTATGCTCATTAAGTTAACGATTCTAGTATTTTACGTGATACAGATAGGCTGGTCCCAACTTGAAAATAATTACAATTTCTTCTTCTCTCTACGCTTAAATGCCACTGGCGCTATTCCAGACTTTTTCTTAGCATTCTCATCCAGATTAAAACTCGAGTATCTTACGTGTTACAGATCTTTATTAAATAAATGCGAAAGTAACTGTTTGTCTGTTACGCTTTTACTGCTATGTCGCTGAACCGATTTTGATACGATTCCGTACAGAGATAAATATAGAGCTAAACTTTAGGTTATCTATTACCCTGCTACACTTGAAGAACTCGGGTGAAACCATAGAGCAAAAGCTAATCAGATATATCAATAATAATAGTGAAACAAAGCTGATATTAGTATACCTGGTAGTGTGTTGCCTGGCGTGCTTCTGTATGTGGTGGTGGATGGCGCTGTGCTTGTCGCGGCCCAGGAGGTGCAGCTGCGGCGCCACCAGCCGCCGCGTGCCCACCGTGCCCACCACGATCTGGTTGCCGATCACCTGCCCCGACCGGTTCGTTACCTACACGTCATATACACAATATATAAAACAACTAGCTGCCTCCCCGCGGTTTTACCCGCGTAGTTCCCGTTCCCGTGGGAATACAGGGATAAAATATAGCCTATGTTACTCGGGGATAATGTAGCTTTCCAAAGGTGAAAGAATTTTTGAAATCGGTCCAGTAGTTTCGGAGCCTATTCATTACAAACAAACAAACAAATCTTTCCTCTTTATAATATTAGTATAGACAATAATGGGATGACGTTGGTGCCCTGGACTCGAAGTGAACCACTAGTGTGGGACGCAACATGTGCGGACACATTAGCACAGTCCCACCTACAGTCGACTTAAGGAGTGGCGGGTGCGGCTACTAACACGGCGTTTATAAAGAGCTGTCAACGCGTCTTATCGAGAGATCGGGTGACCAGAGGGCTGGCTATTACATCGGCCAAAGAATAAGTATGTAGCTATATATATATTTTACATATATGTTTTGTACATATTTATTTGTAGTTGGTGTGTAAATATTGTGACAGATTATGTTTTAATGATTTTAATTACAATAATGGTAATAATAAATACATATATATTATATACAAGAATATTATTGAGATTTCGCCAATCTGATTCTAAACTAAGCTTGTTTTGCCAAGATAAATAACATACTACTTTTATAGATATTTTAACTGAGACACAGAAAAAGGACATATGTTCTGGCAAACAAATGGTTCTCCTGGCTTCTCATTTGTTCAATAAATATCCTAGGACATTTTTCACACACGACCAATCTGATTCCAAACTAAGCAGAGCTTGTAATACGGTAACCAGATAGCTGATATACTACATATACTACTTTTAAATACATACTTATGTTTACATCCAGACAGATGAACAGACTTTGTAGATAATATTAATCATAAAAACAAACAAAAAGCTAGAATTAAAATATTTTTTTAATAAAACATATAATAATAAATAGAGTAACACACTACCATTTTATATCTTATGTGTATACTATATAAGGTTTATAATAAAGCAACAAGACTGACCACTTGTATGTGCGTCGGTTGTTGGTGTTCCTGTTCCATTTCCAAGCTGTTCTGATGCTGCACCTGTTGCTGGTGCTGCTGCTGTTGTTGCTGCTGTTGTTGCTGAACTTGTTGCTGGACTTGTTGGACGACTTGCTGGGCCACTTGTTGTGCCGCTTGTTGGACCTGCTGTTGCGATTGTTGCACTTGCTGCACTTGGTTCTGTGAATGTTATATATGTATATTATTTATTATAATACAAAAAAATATTATTTTTGGTAAATATTGTATACACCGGCTGATCGCAAACTTGTGTAACTTAATTAATGACACAAAATTGTGTCATTAATTAAGTTTTTGAATGTTCATATAATCATTGTGTACATCGCTTATGTATGTTTTGTATTAATATTAAAAATGAGAATTAATATTTCTCATATGGGGATATCCCTGCAGTTGATTGATCATTAAATAGTATGATAGGTAGGTACATCTTCTGTCACCAAAAGTATGATCGAAACAAAATCAGAATACTTCTGAACTGAACTAAATTGAGTACCTATATGTCTGAAACTCTCTGATATTACACAGTATCACATATTTATTTTATCCATCAACTACTAAGGAAGTCTTAAATTTTATTACATAACAATTTTAAGCTATTGCATAGCTTTTATCGCGGGCTCTGAGCGCGGCGACCGAATCAAGAAATTCCGTAACGAAAAAACCTAACACCCCCCACTCCGACGGGCAAGGAGGTGTGGCTTGAAGGCCGTGCATCGTCTAACGTCGTTTCAGTTCGGCAGTCTTCGACACGGCGTTGTGTGCGATTAGACGTATTGTACGACTCCACGAAATTCGCACGAATCGAGACGAGCTGCTCCGAAATCGGACGAATACATAAGCAGCTGTTTATGAGAAAGTATATAGGTGTATATGTATTTATGTACAACAGTGAATAGCTGTACTTGTAAAATTTGTGTATGAAGTGTTTTGAATATGAATGAACAAAGTGCATTTATTATTAAAATAAATAAATAAAATTATAATTGCATAAGTTGATACAAAATGCTATGCAATGCAATAGCTTTACCGCGGCAGTCCCCGAGTGCCTCACGTAATTTTTTTTTCGCCATTATTATCTGAAACAAACGTGTCAAATTACCTCAAACAGCACAACAAACTCCTCCTCCTTATACGTGTCCTTCTCTTGCTTGTACGTGCGAGTTGAGACGGCACGACCGGGCAGGTCCATGTGCTGGCGCTGGTGCAGCATGAGGTGGTTCTTCTGGAAGAACGCTTTACCGCACTGGTCGCACACGTGTGTACGTAGCGTGCAACTGCCGTCCGGGTGTCTGGGGATAATGCACTTTATTGTTATAGAAATAGAGTATGTTTCAGGTTACAGATGAATTATTGAGAATCAAGCACCTTGACTAAACTTAAGTGGCTTTCAAATATCTATATTTATACATTAATGTTTCAGTAAAAGGCATATTCAATACCTGACAAGTTTGTATCTATACTATCATGATAAGCAGTCTTCAAAGTAAAATAAAATAAATAAGAAACTCATATGTAAGACCCGAATAGGAATCAATTTGGCTATTTAACTACCATGTTACATATTTTATACTTGTTTAACTTAAAACCGTAACCAACCATATGCTACATAAATAAAAGTCAGAAGGCACATATTTCCAATAAAAACGCCTGAAGAGTTTTACGTAATTTCATAATAGAGAAAATTAGGTCCATACCTCCTTTGATGCGCTAATAAGCCGTGTTTAGCCGCAAATCCTTTGCCACAATCGCCGCAGAAGTGTATCTTTGGCCGCGGCGGCGTTACGTGGTGATTCTGAAATGGAACAACTTCATACAACAAAGTAACATAATTAGACATGATATTATTGGAATAAAGAAAATTGTTACTGCATGGTCCATTAATATAAATGCAAGGATTCATTATGACGGTTCTTATATGTAATTTAGAATTGAAATATTTACTTACCGTTGCTATAACTTGTGTATGTACAACATTACTGGGATTCGACGTTATTATTTGGATAGGTTGATCTGAAACACAAATATTGTTATTATTTTGAAGATAAAAGTTTTGGTGGTAATAAATAAATAAATATACATAAAAGGTAAGTATATAAAAATTCTATCAAATATCATCAATATATCAACTTCATTAGTATATTTCGTAGAATAATGCAGTAAATTATTCATCAGTGTAATAATCAATCATCTGATTCACATTACTTTAATTCTACGAAATTGGCAATTGTATATGCAAACATACAGACTCTTTAATAAAATATGATAAGTAACGTATATTTTATTAATTATAGTATAATTTTATTAATATAGTATAAAATAACTTAATGATAAGATTCAATATGGTGTATCATGCATGTGTGTCCACGTATATGCGAGCGAAAGGTCCACGTATGTGTGGCGTTTGTCGGGTACGTGTGCGTGCCTGGCGGGTACGAGTAGTGTTTGACAGGTACGTCTGTGTCTGTGGTAGGTCTGTACGTGTGGTGTTTGCCAGCCACGTGTAGTATGTGTCCGTAGTAGGTACGTGTGCGCGTGGCAGTCACGTGTGTGCCTGGCGTGTGCGTGTGTGGTAGGTACGTGTAGTGATTGACATGTACGTGTGTGTGCGTGGCGTGTGCGTGAGTGGTGAGTAAGTGCGTGTGCGTGTGTGGTGAGTAAGTGCGTGTGTAGATGTAGGTGCGTGCGTGGTAGGCATGTGTATGTGCGTGACAGGTACGTGTGTGTGCCTTGCGGGTAGGTTTGCGTGCGTGGCAGGTACGTGCGATGTTTGACAAGCACGTGTGCGTGTACGGATGCGTGTGTGCGTGTGCGTGTACGTACTGTGCGCGTTGTGCACGAGGCCGGGCTGCAGCGCGGCGGTGAGCGCGCACAGGTCCGTCACGCACGTGCGGTCGCCGGCGTGCAGACGCACGTGCAGGGACAGCGCCTCCTGCGGGTACACATTACACACAACGTTATATCTTAACTATCACTATCTTGACATAAAATTCTCGTGTCACAATGTTAGTTATACTCCTCCGAAACGGCTATACCGATTTTTATGAAATTTTATATGCATATTCATTCAGTAGATCTGAAAATCGGCTACTATCTATTTTTGATACCCCTGTGATCACGAGAACGGGAACTACGCGGGTGAAACCGCGGGGCGGGAACTAATACTATTGAACCGATTTTAATGAAATTTGCTACACAGTCTAGAGCCTGAGAAAGGCTAGCTAACTAACATTTTATCCCGAGAAAAGTAGTTTACTTTCTCACATACAGCTAGCCAGTAAACTCCTTCATTCATATCTATGCCTTATTCCATGAACATTTCGACTCATACTTTCCTTTCTCTCCGTGAATATATCATCCTGTTTAATATAGGTAAAAGTAAACATACAAGATTTAGTTAAAAGAAATTTATTGTACCAACCTTAGTATTGAAACAGGAACCACATTCCGGACACGCGTAACCGGGCGTCGCTTTCTCAGACACTATCTGACCATCGGCGCCGATTACCTAGATGAGAAAATAATTTAAATTATATTTGGATGTCACTTTACAACAGCAACTTCTCAAATAATTCAGTCACTTCTGCCTAAGGCTGTCTCAAAATTCATGTGGCTAGTAGACAAAAACAGAAAAAATTCAAAACAAGACTTTGCCCCATCAATTTACGTAAAGAAAGTGATCCAAAAAATTACTATCGTGTTTTTAACGCGAGTACCTATAGCTGCTGATTCAATAATGATAAATAATATTAGCTATTACGTGGCATATCATACCTGAACAATCTGTGGTTTAAAATCGTCCTGTTTTATAACAGTAGCTTGCTGCTGTTGTTGCTGCTGTTGTTGTTGTTGTTGCTGTTGTTGCTGCTGCTGCTGTTGTTGCTGCTGTTGTTGTTGCTGCTGCTGTTGTTGTTGTTGCTGCTGCTGCTGTTGCTGTTGTTGTTGTTGCTGTGCTTGTTGTTGCTGAGTTTGTTGCTGCGGCTGCGCCTGAGGTATGCAGTGCCGCGTCAGTTTGCAATGCTGTTGCAAATCCGACTTGCATTTAAACGCCTCGCCGCATTCTAAACAAGCGACAACACCTTCCCCTGTGTGTATTCTGGAAGAAAAGATTAATTTTAAAATATTGATATCATTAGTTTGTTGTATATGTTACGATTGTATAAAGGTGTACACTGTACAGTGTGTTGAAAGTAATCTCTGGTGCTTGTACCACAGTTGGGGTACATATAGTGTAGTGATTAAGGTGCAACGCGGGTGAAACCGCGGGGAGCCACTATAAAAAATATTTTGATTTAACATAGCGTACATACAAATACAAAGACCGTGGTTGGGAACGCACCGACTCACGAATATGAGGATGTTGAGGAAACCTACATGCCCGTGATATCACAATTAAAGGCATATGAAGTTCGCCAATCCGCACTAGGCCCGCGTGGTGGAAAATGGCCTAAATCCCCTTGATATTAAGGGAGGCTCGAGCACCTCGTTGGAGACGTATGAGTTGATGATGATGATATAGTAGAGCAATGTGTGGGCATAGAGGGTAAAGCAATGTGTATTCCTGTAGTGTAGCGTTGTGCAGTGAGTATAGTATGACGTATATAGCATAAGGTGTATTGTACATACTTCATGTGGGCGACCAGAGTGCGCTTCTGCAGGAACTCCTTGCCGCATACAGGGCAGGCGTGCGGCACGCGGCCGTGGACGCGGCCGTGGTTGACGAGCTGGAACTTGCGCGCGAACGCCGCGCCGCAGTCCGCGCACGCGAACGGGGTCAACGACCCGTGGAAACGGCTGTGCATCACTAGGTGCTCCTGTATACAACATATATAGTGTAAGTAAAGCTACGGATTCACACCACTGGCTTTCGATGAAGGAAAACATCGTGAGGAAACCTGCATGCCCAAGATGTCACAATTAAAGGCATGTGAAGTCCGCCAATCCGCACTAGGCCCTGGTGGACTATGGCCTACACCCCCCCTCGATGTTAGGGGAGGCTCGGGCTCCTCTGTGGAGACGTATATGAGTTGATGATGAAAGTAAAGGTGGACGACACATTGGTTATATCTCTGAACGTGGATTAAGGCAGTAGTTGGACCATCTTCTCGATATGAAAAGCACAGGATAAAATTATTATAGAGTATGTATAGGTAGCATAAGCTTTCTTTTAGGTTTTAATGTAGCAAATATAAACCCTCAGGTCAACAATTTATTTATTTATTTATTTATTTGGGAAAACAACAGCGATATAAAAAGAGTACAATACTGGAACTACACCTAAATACGAATATAATATTTTTTTAATACAGTTGCTCAAAAAGTGGTGTATTGCAGGGACGTTTAGCGTTCGGAAAGTGGGCTATTACACACTAGTGCTTTTTTTTTACCTTTCCCGCACTCGTGCGTGCATCTTTCCCAACTGTCAAAATAATGTCTATTAAAAAGAAAAACCAACCATGAAGGTTTTACTAAAGAGTTTTTATGATTAATACAAATACGTATATTCTTAAAAAGAAGCTTGTAATTTATCTCAATATCAGATTTCATGATTTAGGTTAGGTTTCATTTCATCTCATTAAATTTCATTTTCATTTCATATCAATAAAAAAAATATACTGAAGACTAAGCTGTATAGATAGTTCCCTTTGCCTACCAAAATGGGCGAAGAAAAAAAAACTCTGCTTATAAAATGGCGCCAACCGTAGGCGCCATTTTCCAGAAATTTTCATTGCGTGTTTAGTTTATTGTGCTCTTATTATTTTATTAAATTGCTTTATTTTTTCGCAACTGTATTAAAAATAGTCGTTCAGTACACTTGCGGAACCGTCATTGCAACTTGTTCCGACTGCCAACCCTCGCCTTCGGCTGCGCCGCGGCTCGGGTAGGCATTCGTCGGAACTCTTTGCAATGACAGCCTTTCCGCACTTGTAACGAAATATACTATTACACCCAGCTAAGTGATAACTGATTTCGTCGTCGTCGTTGTAATTTTTTGTAATTAATGGGCTGTAAAGCTACTGGCCCTTAGATAACTATTTGGCTATATTTTATCCCCATTTTCGTATGGAAACAGAAGCTCCGGGTGAAACCCCGCGGTGGAAATTCTTTTAACATAATTTTTTGGTTACCTTTTGTGCGAAGCTTTCCCCACAGTCGCTGCAGACGTACGGCCTCTCGCCGGCGTGGTACTTGCCGTGGGTGACGAGGTGTCGCTTCAGAGGAAACCCTCGCCCACACTCGCCGCATACAAACGGCCGGTCTCGGCTGTGAACCTGTTATATAATGTTACATATTAGTCATCATCATCATATCAGCTGTAGGACATCCATGAATATAGGCCTCCCCCATCGACTTCCATGCAGACCGGTTGGACGTATTAGTACATATTAGTATCTAAAAATAATTATAGATGGCGCCATATGCAGACACCATCGATAAAGAAGCTATCTCGTCTAGCATATGGTACATTCCAATTTCCAGCATAGTGAGCTTGACTGCAGTATTGAGCCATTATATTGATATCTGAGATTTGTTAAAATCCCTCCACCACATTGCTATAAATCCACTTCAGATCTTCCTACTGTGATGCTATTTAGGACAGAAGCTAGTTAGACTGTTGACTATTATTTTTTATAAATATGAGTTTGCATTTGGTCTCTGACATGTTAATAGACGTTGACGAAACCAACGATGGAGCATATTTACACAGACGAAACATAGTGTTTCAAACGACCAGTGTTATCTAGAAAACACACAATAACAGCTGTTGTAACTGAAAGGTTACACCCACAGTTACACCAAAAACTGTCACAACTTACCCTCGAATGCGTTACAAGGTGATGCTTGAGCGTGAAGGCCATCTTACACTCGTGACACCTGTACGGTCGCTCGGCGGAGTGCAACAACAGATGCGTGTTGAGGCAGTGCTTCCTCGCGAACGCCTTGCCGCAGTGGGCGCATACGTGGGGCCGTTCACCTACAATACAAATGTGTTTACCCTAGAATGCGTCAGTAGGTGATGTTTGAGCGTGAAGGTTTTCTTGCACTGTTGGCACTGGAACGGGCGGTTGTTACTGTGCAGTAACAGGTGCGTGTTGAGACAGTGCTTGTGGGAGAACGCCTTGCCGCAGTGCACGCAAACGTGGGGCCGCTCACCTGAAATAAGAGCGGACCGCCTCGTTACGTGCACCGTGGCAAGGGTCTCCTAATCATTTGCGTTTTTTTGTTTCTTTATTAGTAGCTTGTGTCTGCGACTTATCTCCCGTAGAATACGCATTATAGCCACGAGAGTTAAATGGCAAAGATATATAAAGCAAATTTCCCGTATTCTTCTCATTTAAGGATTTTTGCCTACATTTACCTAAACTGTAGAAATGGCTGAAATATTAGTAATAAATTACTTATCGCGTAAAGTAGCTCATGTCCTCCGTACTCCCAGTACAAACATTACCGAACCTTGACGTCACGGAAAGAACTATAACATTTTCGTTTTTATAGTAGCAGGTGAGTAGAGAAACAAGTATTATATACAGCACCGTAGAAATCTAGAATATGCCGAAAATGGTTCCTGTGTAAATTACTCTTACTAAAAGGGATATGTACCTAAATTAACTTGAATAACCTCGTTTAATATTATACATATTTTATATTCACCTCGTTACATATCAACAAATAATGTCACATTTACCTGTCGTTAATAAGCGTTCAGAGAAGGAAAAGGTTCGAAATTATCGTAACCTATTTTAGACTCAGAGCGCTTGTAACGCCAATCCCTTTTATATACAATAGTACCTTCTGCTCCGCGGCTTTACCTGGTTATTTAATGACGTTTTGATAATATATTCATATTTTTATCACTCTACAATAGTGTGGCCGATTCAATTGGATGGGTAGTTTCGGAGGTTACCTGTTACATACATACATACTTTACCTTATCATAATGTCTACATACACATATGTAGACAAACAGCAGACATATATATAAAATAAATAAACCTAAAGTCTGGACTTTCGTAGTTACAACTATGGACATTTCGAAATGCCGGGATCGTCAATTCGTTTTCGATCTTGCAAACAAAGAAAACCTTTTAAAATCATATGCATGTAAGATACCATTTCAACTCTTCCAACCAAAATCTATTTAAATTTATTGCAACTGCAGTCTGAAATTGTATCTTATACATCTGCAATCACTGTGAATGATCTACTACAACATATAAATGTTTTAATACACCCAAATGCTACTGAAAAACGTAGAGGCCAATGTATTCTTCACATTTGCTGTGCTCGATATCTGAAACTCCACTAAAATATGTTTTTCAAATTGGATCAGTATTTCCTGAGAAGAGTGTGTTGAAGCAAACAAACAAACTCTTCAGCTTTATAATATGTATCACTATAGATAGATAGATATCCATCCAATGATACATTCAAGCTGGCTGTAAAGGCAATGATGAATTGTCTACTCTAACACTCAGTTCTGAAGGTTGATTTTCCTAAGAAAATAGACAATCATATGACTTTTCTTATTACTTTTAACCAGTGTTGTAAAATGGTGTATTACATACCTGTATGTACTCTCGCGTGCGTAGTGAGATGGTGTTTCAGCAGGAAGGACTTGCCGCACTCGTCGCACGAGTAGGGCCGCTCCTTCACCGCGGCGGGCGGCGCCGTCGTCATCACCGTGTTAGTGTTCAGGAGATCCGTCTGAGAATATACCGTCTGGGGAACAGATATCACGTTATTTTATTGTCTTTTGAAAACTTAAACTGAAACCTGAAACCCTAACTCTCAAGTCGAGGGTCGTGGGTTCGAATCCCACCCAGGACGAACATTTGTATGCATGAATATATCTGTTTGTCCTGTGTCTGGGTGTAAATATCTATATAAGTATGTATTTAAAAGTAGCATAATATGTAGTATATCAGCTGTCTGGTTACCATATAACAAGCTCTGCTTAGTTTGGAATCAGATTGGCCGTGTGTGAAATTTTCCTAGGATATTTATTTATATTTATATGCTTGTTTATCTACACTGCTGTTATAAAGAGGAACGATTTGTATTTTTGAATGTAACTACATAATAAACTTAGAACTACTTGACAAATCTGAATTCTTGTTTAAGTCATTGATAGTTTGAATGTTTCCATGAATCGTATTTTCATGTAATTCATTATAGAATATACGCAACGGATGCGCCATATATATATACTGTAAGTACTAAGTAAACAAATTCTTATTCCTTTACTTTTGACTAATCCTATCAAAAACTACATCTAAATATCAAATTGATAACATTCTTGAAACTTACTTTTGGTGAATTATTCGTAGTGCCAGGCTCTTGCTTAGTATGCAACAAGTGATGCTGATGCACTGTAGTTGTCTGCAGGGGATCAGCTTGCGGTTGCTGTGCAGTTGCCTCGGTTAATGTCTTTAAGCTGCCATTCAGTAGTGTATGGTTTAATTGTGACGCATCAATCACTGGTGTAGCGATACCCTGAGCCTGGAGGGCACGCTTCATTAGGATCTCGTTGCATTCTTCCGCCGTAAGCTGGATAGGTCCCAACGGTGTCATAAACGGTTTTGATGCCAGGTTTGTTGCTGTGGAAAGTGTTATGGAAATTTCGTTATTTTATCAATTATAAAAAAATGTTTAGTGTAATTGTTATGCATGCAAAGGTTAGTGAGGATGGATGTATGGATTTTTGTGTATAGGGAATAGCTATATAGCATACTAAATGTTCTAGATTAATACACATAATTTATTAAAATTGAAGATGCTTAAGATATATTCATGTTTTATACAGGGCTTAAGCTTATGAAATGAAATATGTATAATGAAATTATTGATGAATATTTTATTAAATGTTAGAAAGCATTTGTTGTTTTAAGCAGAATTTGTGGGTTTGAATCCCACCCAGGACAAACATTGGTCATCATACATGAATATATCTCCTTTTTCTGTGTCTGGATGTAAATATCTAAGTATGCATTTAAAAGTAGTATATGCAGTATATCAGCTATCAGGTTAGTATTTGGCTGTGTGTGAAAATTTTCCAGGATATTATTTATTATTTAATGTTGTTACTTAATAAATATGAAGTGTACTATTCTAATATAATAAATCAAAACCATCAGTACCTATATACTCACTGTGTATAGTTGCGGTTTGGTTTTGTTGTGACACCCTGTTCAATGTATGTGCGGGTGCTTCGTTCAACACAAACATAGCTCTCCTGGTAACGGGTGTACCAGTGGTTACAACCCTCGTGACCTGAGCTCCCGAGTTTGAGACCGCTACCGCAACCGTACCAACTTTCTCTTGGACTTGAGGTGTCTTATGGGACATAACAGTCAAAGTTGTCTCTGGGGATACCTGGAAAAAATTCAAAAATTGGAATAGTAATGTTGATTATATTATTTATTGACTATGTATTAGGCCCTAAAATGTATTATTTACATGTTTAAGAAGAACCAGTGTTTAAAATGAATTAATACCAATATCCAAAACTAAAAAAAATAATGAAATGGCAGAAGAAAATTCATATGCCATACAAGATAAACAATATATTTTTTTTATAATAATATGTATATAATACAAAACCTAGGAATAATCAAATGTACCTAATATCTTAATCCATTTCAACATCAAAGGCTATAAAATTAAAGATCTTGGTGCAAAAGTAAATATATATATACCTCAAGACAAAGGATATGTACTGGTGTACATTTTTTCAGCTTGGATTTAGCTCATAATTGTGTTTTACTCAAGTTTTTAGTCAAGCAAATAAGATTCATATCAAAAATATGATTCAAACACTGCTGTGAAAGCTGATTACTATGCAGGTATGTATTTACACTGACTTTCAACAATTTAAACACAATGACTAGCATAATTAAAGTTAGTTTCATTCATTATGCTTAAAAAATAGTGATGATGGTTACTTACTGTACTTCCCAGGGTATAACTAAGGCTGCTTGGAGTTTCCACCTCGCCCTTCGTGAGATCCGCGGAACTCGTGAACCCCCACGAGTAACCGAATCCCGACACATTATTAGGAGTCGGCATACACATTTTAAACACCAAATATCTTCCGCCACATCAAAATAAACCAAAACCCACTAACACAAATCCACTATTTGATAGTAAACAGTCCTCATGACAGATTTAACATTACGAACATGTATGTACGCTTTCACAACTACAAACGCATTACGCACTCGTCAAACATCACGCCGATTACAACGCTCTATCGATGTATGTTGATAGATTTTATTACTAGCACGCCCTGACAAAACTCAATTTACAACGAGATATGCCCGTAAATTGGTTTAATCAACTCAATATAAAAGGCGGCACAGGACAACGACGCTACACAGGCACCACTGACACGCACATATTTTGTGTAAAACAGCACACTATCTAGTTTATTGAACACATTATTACGCCTCATTATGTCGCATAAATATCATGAATTGTAGAAAAACTATGAAAAGTCAATTACATTTGACGATTTCAAGAAAACAATAATTTTATCGCACACACAAAAAACCGAACGCCATTTTATTATTTATGGTCAATTAACTTTTTAATTTGAATACCTACTTTTATCTATTTATAGAAGTGGCAATAAAATTAAAAACTTCTTAAAAGTTATTTATTCAGAAAAAAAATATTGAACTCTATTTTCAATAATAAATTTCATATTGTATAGGTACCTTTCATATAAAAATAAGTTAGTTACAAGTTTTACCATTAATTATACTATTCAATATTTTGTTTTATTGTTTTCAATCAAAACTTATCCTTAAACATACTTTTGTCTATGCTTAGAATTGATTACGTTTTGGTATCTGTCTATATTGGGATTCTAATGTTGTATAATTTGAGAATAATTTGTTATCTTTTATATTTTAAGCTAAATTATTTGAGTTGTGATTTGATTATATGTACATGCTTAACTTTAAAATCAAATGCTTACACATTAATCTATACATCATATAGCATGTGTAGTATATATTTATTAATTTGGTAGATTTAAATAAATGAGCAACGAAACGTAGCTGTCAAATTACCAAATTGACAGTTTCAGTTTCGTCAATTTGCTAATTTTTATCGATAAAAAATATTTTTATTTGGTTTAATTGAGGGTACTTATTTATCATATAAATAATTAAGAATTACTCGTGATTTGAGTCACGTTAGGTCTCTTTAGTGTAACCGTATATTATTATTTATTCTCAATCATGAACCCTATGTCGATGGACAGAGAAGAGCCGTCTTCTTTGTTATCATTCAATACCAACCACCCTTTGGAGCAGTTTGTGCTACTTGCCAAAGGAGCAAAAGGCTTCGCATGTGCGGAGCTGATAAAACAGGTCCTGGAAGCACCAGGCGTCCATGTTTTTGGGGAACTACTTGAAGTACCAAACATAAAAGAGGTTAGTTTTTCATTTTTAATCAATCCACAATGATATTGCAATCTTACAATAATTTCATATTTAATATCGTGTTTTATCCGATATGTTACTATCTTTACCACATCAGCAGTAGATTTACTGAGCCGGACTACCGCTTGTGTTTTGGGTCCTCACCAGCTGTTATTCTAATAAGTATTTTATTTACTTCTGAATAAGTAAACTGGAGTACAATTATTAATACAAGTTCAATTAACATATTTACTGAGCAGCTTTTCTTTCACTAAGAATTATGTATTGTTAGGCATTAACTATCTAAATTTAATTTTATTTATATTAACTTATTCTAATCAGTCTCATGAACAAATATTAATGTTTTTCAGAATAAATAATAATTTGTTGTATTTCAGCTGGAAACAGGTACATTTGCAACTCATTTCAAGACCTTAAATCTGTTTGCTTATGGTACATATAAGGATTATTTGGAGAATAAATCAGATTACCTAGAGCTGACCCCAGTTCAATGTAAAAAGTTGCAACACTTAACCATCGCTACACTGGCAACACAGGAGAAGTGCATCCCATACAGTGTGCTATTGAAGGAATTGGACATCAAAAATGTTAGGGACTTAGAAGATCTGATAATTGAAGCTATATATGCAGGTAAATTATAATCTCCAGTATACCATTACAAACATTTCAAGTACCTACTTGTAAAATACTTAAACAAATATAAATAAGGACATTTATTTTTGCCTCTACTACTACTACTTCCTAAATAAATTACTGAACTGAAGTAACAATATACTAACAATATACATATTACAAACATTTTTATAAGTAGCAATAAATGTTTGAAATACCACAGAAATATCTCCCAAGTACAGCTTTAACATAACACTTTCATTAAACACTAATATTTCTATTTTCAGACATAATCCATGGTAAATTGGACCAGGAGTGCAAGAGAGTTGAAGTAGATGTGGCGCTAGGCCGTGATGCTCGTCTCGAAGATGCCTCGTCAATAGCTGATGTGCTCGCTGACTGGTGTAATGCCTGTGAAGCCGTTCTAAGCTCAGTAGACCGTCACATACAGAGGGCCAATCATCATAAACAACGGGCTATTAGACACCAGCAGGCTATTGATCAGGAAGTATGCATAAGTTTTGTTTTATTGTGCAGAATTAATGTAAGAGTGTTTTGAGTTGCTTTACCTAGTGTGATTTTTGTTGATACATTAACAAAATATTATACTATAGTGATTATGTAAAGCATATTGGCAAAGTAAGTCAATGATGCCTCTTGTAGCAGAAGAAATACATATAAATATAAATATATAATATATATTACCCTTGTAGGAATACATACATAATACAGAAATAAGGAAAATAATATTGTTGTATTAACAAAAAATAAGCAGTATTTATGAATAAATGAATGTCCCATGATAATGTTTGTTTAGGAAATATATTGTTTTTTTAACTAGTTATACTTTGAAGACACATACTTTATTAAGCTCTGTATTGTTTGACAAACATTGTATATGAAATTATTCTACTTTAATTTATTGATTGATTGCTATGCTTCATGAATAAAACATAAAAATCATTATATTTACATTACAGATTGTATACATAAAGAAGACTTTGAAAACTCAGTTAGAAAACGAAGAGTCTGCGACTGGAGGAGGCTCCGAGACCCATTCGGCGCCCAAGAAGAACTCCGGCAAGGGCAAGGTCTCACGGAACGCCGCCAAGTTCTGGCAGAAGAACACATAGCCATGGCGACCTGTAATCATTTAAATAAATAAATGTAATTTGTGATACCGTTGAAATAAAGTCATAAGAATGCTCTCAACTTACTATAGAATTACTAATTAAACTTTTCCCTTTGTTTTCTTAATAGTTATGTTAATAATGGACTAAATAATCTCTAACAGTACAATCTCAGCAAAATTAAAAGACGCGCTGGTTTTAAGTGGCATGAAGTTGCTCAATTATTTTGTGTTACCCTTTCTGAAATAAAATAATTAACTACAAGATTGGCATTACCCGTGATTGCTTCTCCGCTTTCGAATTTATTATGAATGCGCGCCTTGAAAGCAAGTCTCCATCCAGAATTTTACTTGAACAACAAATTGCTAATACTAAATGTCAGGTACTTGTTGGAATAAGAAGAAAAATGTTATTTGGATTGGAACTAGACCATGTTGAGATGAAAGGCACTTGCTTTATCTATGTATCATATTTATAAATCAACAATAGTGTATCATATTTTATATTGAAATCCAATAAGGTAGAAAATAATCGCAAGTAAAATGTTATTTTAGTTCAGACGCTGCAACCCAGAAGTTTAAATGTCAAATGAGAGAATAGGACAATATACCGCGTTTTCTAGGCTAGCGACTGAGAGGGCGAACCTCGAAGTAAATACGAGTTCCCCCGACCATCGGACGTCGCGGCGAGTCGAGACTGTTTTGTTGACGCAGAAGCGCAGCAAATAAAGTGCGCAGGCAGTGCAACTAGCTAGCTACTAATATAGTAATCTGTGAGTGCAACGATTATCACGTTCGCAGGCCACAAAAAGTGATGTAAATAATACATAAACCGTAAAAATGTAAACAAAGACTTAGTACTTACGACGCCTAATTAGTTTGTTCATTTATATACTTAAATTCGATTAGTTTCGTGATCGTTCGCTGCACCATAGCAACCGATCAGTGAAAGAAAAACTACGACACAAGTGACCGTCGCGTTTTGCACCATGATTCCGTGATAAACGATCAAAATAAACAGACTTTATCGTTAAGTACAGAGGCTGTTGTTCATCGGAGTGCCACAACCCGAGGCCCTTCGTGTATTGGATGATCAGAAAGGCAAGTACTAGGTGCCCTTTGTTAGGTCGTACGAATTCACCTTTCACGTAGGACGGGACGAACAAGCCCGATATTCATGGTCAACGCTGTTTGTTTACTCAATATATTGTGTCACTTTGCTACATTACCAATTATCATACAAGCATACGTAGAATAACCAATACTAATTAGAATGTATAAGTAGAATGCAACTCATTATTTTATGCAAACAGTAAAAAATCTATAGATATATTCAATTACACCGTCAAGGTTTATTGAAATGTTTCACAAACGAATAGGGCTTCAATCAATAGAAACGCGTGTACTTGTGGATAAAAATATTAATCAGGATGCGTGTTGTAGGTAGCGTATTGTTTGTGTGGGTTGGGCTCAGCTCATGTTCTTTGTTGTTGGAGCTGTCAGCTGTTCAGCGCGCGGAGCGGTGGGCGCGGGCGGGGACGGGAGGGAGCAACTGGTCGGACCGGTCTCGCGCGCGCGCCTTGTCGCCTCGTATTGCATTATAGCTCCCCCCAGCTCCTGTCTGCAACTCGCACTTTCTTTCAAACCATTATTATGTCGCGTGCACAATCCCCTTTCAATCCATTGTAGGTAGGCCCCTAAACTCTTTATCCCACACAACAAAGTGTTACCGAATTCCATGTAACACGCGAGCAACTTTTTGCTTCGCAAGTTATAAATAATTTATAAAAAATATCAGGTAACACGAGTTCTATGTAACCTTCCAATTGTTGAAGGTTGTTATCGAACGTGTTCAAATAGACTCCTATTTAGGAATGGCTGGCTTGGTGCCAGGTTGCTTAAAATGTTCGCAAAAAGCACTGATATTTGAACATGCCTAACGATTGTAAAGGCCAAATCCTGTATCACATCGACCCAATAGCATGCTAGCTGGTAGATAGATAATTTCTATACTAAGTTACGTAAAGGTATAACTAATACATGTCAAGATTCTATCTACGTATGTATCATCAGATTAAAATCTAGAGCACCGGAAAGCAAATTGATAAGTTAATCAAATCGCTGCACTGTAACAGTATCTCGGTCAAGCAGCTTTTGATTGAAACTAGATCCTGAATGATACGTTGTTGAAACAAATGAAGACTATTGCAACTAAGGACAAATTAATAATGACTAAAGCTTTATGGGAAGAATTAACGAAGGTCATAAATCTATGTAGCGTTCACAACAAACGAGATTGTAGGTTATTTTATTGCTGGAAAGATTCAAGTTAGAGGCACGTGGAAAAACTATTTGAGTGTCTAAATTCTGATGGAACTGTTAGAAAGTTGTCTATTATAAATAAACATAATTGCAAGAATAATAATAGTGGATCTTATAGCATGCAAACATCGTCTTCACAATAAACGTTGGTACCTATTTATTATATATGCACATATCCGGCTTCCATAATGACCCGTAATAAGATACAGGCACTTGCGGGATGACGTCGACAGCGTCGCACAAGTAGGTAAAGCCATTATGTCACATTGCAACTTCCCTGTCACTTTGTAATATGGGATTAGCATCCATTTCTAACCCAGTTAACTATTGTTAATGTTCTCCAGCTGGCCTACGTGACAACTTTAATCCTTTTATGGATTTTGATAAAGTAAATTGGTCATTTACTTAGTTCTGCGGTAGTTGTAGCTGGTAATAATATAGGGCCTCAAAGAATCTACAATGAGGGATATGGATTTAATATAACTAGGATGAAACGAAATTTAAAGTGAAAAGGGATTTGCTGTTTCAAATGTCCATCGCTGGTGACCACAGTCGTTAGCTGTTTGATCTGGAAAAAGTTGAAAATGAACCAGGTAATAAGTAATATAAAAATAATAATAAGTAGGTAAATGGTTTTGCAAGAAAACCAACATATGAAGTCTTTACATGCTAAATATACTAATTAAGAAAGGTTCATGACACGACATGTCTAAAGATTCATTAGCTCAAGTAATGCACAGATTAAATTCGCATTGTGAAAATTAATACCAACCGTAAATTGAATGTCCCGCAAATGGTTTTGCTTCCACAATGAGCGTTTGCGGTTTTCTCTTGAATGCTGGCTGCGCTTGCGGCTTCCAGCGTCATACATCTCTGAGAGCACGCACCACGTCTCGAATTACATCCACTTCTATTGTTATCCTCACCTGTTATTATTAGAGAGTGCATTGAACTCTGGGCTTTCACCTCAAAGCACAATAGAACTATTTCTATACGCATTTGATAGGGATATTGTTGCAAAGCCAACTCTTAGGTTTCATGTTGCGGCTTTGTGACTTTAGAGAGCATAGACACTTCTGATATATCATTTAGTTTATTGTCTACCGTTCTATTTTCAACTTCGTCGCATGTCTCTCCATTCGTGTTCCATACCATATCCCCATTACCTATGTCAATTTTAATGATACATAATTAAATGGCAACGACATTTAAAAGTCAATGCATTCAATATTATATGCAGTTTCAAGCAGGTGGTGACTTAGAAACACGGACTCAAAGGTTAACTAATGTAGATATTTTGTTGCTTAGCGAACTAATGAGAAGAGCTTAGTTGTTATAACAAATGGTTAAATTAACCCATTCCGCTTAAGTGTAGGTATTAGAGCAATACATTACGTAAAACAATTTATTCAACAAGTTCCATCTACATACCACCTTGGTTTGACATTGGTATTCGTTATAAATTACATACGAAGGCAAAACAGTGATAATTACAAATCATTTCGACGTACCATTTAGGTTCAATTTGGTCCATTAGCTGGTGGTAATGTAAACATCAGCCCACACATTTGAATGTTGATTGGCAGTACAATGACCTATCGCTTGTATATTAGCAAGCTTTCGCCTTTTAGTTAGCACTTTCGATGATCAATCATTCGGAGGAACAGAAAGGACGGCCGTTGTACCTTACCATTTAACACCATGATAAATCTGTCCATTGATCACGGGACATTTATCTTAGTCGTCGTAAATACTTTTATTTTTATCGTCCATCTTTTATGAGAACTCTACTTTAGAAAGTCTGAAGTATATTGGACTGCTACATAATGCATTTGCAACATAAAATTTAAACTTTGCTGGATAATAAATTTAGTTTACAGTAGTGCTCGATGCGGTACGTGACTTACCGAAGCAGAACTAAGATAGAGCTGCAATTGCATTTGTTCGGACAGTAAAAATCTATGATATGTCTGCTACAAATATAAATAGTTATCCTTCTAAAAGGACATCACGTCGTGTTTCAGGCCAAAATAAAAACGAAACTTCTAAGAATTTGTCAAATCCTACGCTTAGTCACAATTCCGCGCAGTTTGTTGGATTAAATCTTGCACTACGTTTGCGACATTTAAATCTGTATTTATTAGGTTCTACCGCAGGTTCATGCTCGGTAGACTCATAAAAACGTACCTTTATTGCTCACCGAGGTACGTGACCACCTAAATAGAACCAGAAACGCCTGTATAATCTCCTGGGAGAATCGAATGAATAGAATGATCCGTTGATTTTGTATTCTGTAACAATATTTGCTCGTACTTACTCATCGCCCGTCTCATGATAACATCTTTATTACCCCATAGTAGTTTTGTACTAGAAACTTTTGTAGCTTAAAATATGCTTTACAAAACTTTTGCACTAAACTTACCATGCTATTGAAAGATTATATGAACAGGTGCTTTGTGAATGTGAGTTCGCATACCTATGTAATATGTATAAGTTTCAGTGTAAAAAGGGCTTTGTAGGTATGTGTTTGTCGAGTACAGACGGCACAACTACTCTGTAAGTACTCCTATAAGTATAACTTAAAGTAACCGTCTGTCTGCATGTCGTTGAACCGTCGGGTCGCGTCTCATTTCATCTTTGAGGACTTTTTGTTGAGTCGCTGACTTTATGTCGATTGTAACTCTAATAGCCCATTTGAGCCGTAATTAAGTTTCGGTATCTTCTACGAAAAGCTCGGATTAGTATGCCGCTATGTCACAATCCTTTGTAGTATTCGTTTTATTGGACGATAATGTCTTTGCGCTCGATGAAAATAGAATTGGAGTTAGTGAAAAATGTTAATCGAACCTTGATATTGCTGAAATACCTACGAGAATATGCAGACTCGGTAAAGTATCCAACAGTTCTCAGAAACGAATTTAACTAAAACTTTAAAATGGCAGACAGTATTTGGCAAAGAGTCACGTTATATAATCTAGTTTTTAATATTTTAAGAATGACGTTACTACCGAGGAGCTACAAAATTCCATGAAATAATAATGTTTCTGCTTATAAAATTATAGCATTTATAGCAATGCTCATTTTGTCTGAAACAGATTTGTTATACTTTGATTTAAAGTAAAATAAGTTCATGTAAGTTCAGTATGTTACAAGTTATATGTTAAAACGTTATACGTAGTGATGTGCCGAGTCGCTGTTTTGGTGGATCGAGTCGACTCGAGTCAGTTTAGACGGTATTCGAATCATGACTCGATTCCCTCTACTCGAATTCTATGTTTGGTATTCGAATACTGACTCGAGTCCGGCTGGACTCGAGTCAGTATTTGAATTCCAGCTAGACTCGAATCAACCCTCATTACCGATTCCTTTTTTCCTAATGTTGCGGTTGGCATCGACCTCAAAAGAAATATTGCTCATATCCGATTATGAAGACGCTTCATGATTCTAAATATTTATGTATCTAAGTTATTATTTATCAGGTATCAAAGTTATTACTTTTCAGTTATTCGTTTGTGTTTTAAAGTTCGGTAAATGTTGCTTAAATTACTTTTTAATGAAAGATAATTAAAAACATAGAGCGTAACAAAACTCGAGTCAATTGAACTCGCATAAATAGAATCGAGTTAGCAAGTACGAATCTTCTTGACTCGAGTACCGGAATCGAGTCTGGCGTACTCGAATCAAAATAAATTGGTATTCGAGTAGGCGAGTCCAAAGCAGGAATCGAGTCTGACTCGAGTCAAACCGTACTCGGCACATCGCTAGTTATACGTATATAATCTACCAAAAAGGGGTAGGAACAAGACATAATACCACTTATTATGACACTCAATTGACTTTCTCTGGCGCTGCATCTTCCCGCATTTGTGACGTCACAACGTACCCTAGTTGCCCTAGATTCTAGGTCGAATGTGTTGCTACTATCCTATTTAGGTTACGGTATACTTTTAAGACTAAATCTTACTTGAAATGACTCAAGTTTTTGGTGAGGAGAGAAAAGTGGCTTTTATTCTTATACCTAGTTAATGAAATAGAGATCAAATTTGCGCTTGTATATTAATTAAGAATAGATAGAATAATCTGCTCGATAGAGAAAATCATAATGCGGCGTTTGGGACTTATTATACCTTAAAAAAAACATTATTTTAGAATACCATAGTGTATAATTTGTATCACATTTCCTGGATTTGGTACTGGTTTCTGGGACTGATATAATCCATACAGTAGACAATTATTTTTTTATCTAAGAGATAAGTATAATTTTAAATGATTCTTATCATCATTCTCACCATTCTTCAATGGGAGGTGAACGCACCTAACGCAACAATGCTGCTCTATTATAAGCTGATACACTTTATGCGGTTTTTATAATGTAATTAACATGTAATTGGCTTAGTGGGATTTCTTTTTAGCTTATGATTAATGAACTTGGGCTCTTGAACTTGTGTATTATGAAGCCCTAATTATCTTTTTTTATCTATAATAAAGAACACAGTGCCTCTTAATGTTTTAGCTGGAATGCACCGCCTTGCACACATAATAGCCTCGTATCCAAAATAGACGTAGACGTTGCAGTATACTTCTGGAGGCCAAATAAATCCTCAGTACTGATGGCCTTCTTTGCTATTTTAGTCCAAGACCTAACCACCACTATTTGCAGCTCTTCATGTTTTAGAATAGTCCGTTAGCTTAAATAGAATTTAAAAAAGTTAAGTTGAATTCAGAACCACGACCTTAACTTTGTGAAGTCGTTAAAAATAGTTTAAGTCTGGAAAAAGTCCCAATACTCTATCTGTAAAAAAATTATTTAGTTTGCAAAAGTTTTAGAAGAACTTCTAATTTCGAATCATAAAATCGAATATATTCAAATAATCTATTAACAATACTTATCTGAGTATCATGGAAAATTCACTGCTGCGACCTTTGCCTTGTTCTTTTTTTACAACGACAAAATCTGCATTTGAATAGGCTTTGCGTGGGCTATGCACGAGCGACTCAACTGTTTAGCTAGTCGGGATAATTGCACGTGTGTAAACGACCTAACTGATAACGTCCTACGCTTTTAAAGCTGTGTATGAAATTTTAAGCAAATAGGTAAGCGTTTGTAGACAAGAAGCAGGAAGGAGAATGCGGTTTCATCACTTGTGTACTACAAATTACTCAACTGTTTAACTTTAGTTATCTTCTTGAATGTATGTAGAAATTTAAAGCGATAATTAATACCACAATATTTTTATTTACACGCCTTAGTACTGGCTGTGCATCAACTAACCATATGCTTAGTTTTCAATAAAAAAGAATATTTTATAGAGGGACACGATATATACAATCGGTACTATAAATATGGGTCTTACTTATATTATACACGCCGTTTTGGTCCTACAAATTTTATAGTATGATCACGAAAGACACCTGTTTTTGTCGGTCCTACTATGCGTAGGGCTCAAAAATCCTACCTCCTGTGTAATAACAAATAATATTATCCCACCAAAAACATAAATGTGAAATGAGAGCCAACTTTGAACTTAGAATGCAAAATAAATACTTGAAATATTTATATAAAACTTCATGATAGTCAATTGCAATCACGTTCCTGCAGCCTTTTGCAAAATTTCGCCATCTTCATTATTTACAGCTTCTCATATATAATTAATCTGGATTTTGAAGCACTTGTTTGTTGGCTGTTAATTAATTACAGGCGCATTCCTATTTAGAGTGGCGAGACTAGTCGACGCTATTTTCTGCTAAGTGCAAGGAAGTGCAGACTATAGAGCACAATCTAAATTTAATAAATTAAATTCTGTAGACGAGAGAGATAAATCTTCTTCTAGTATTTATTCGTTGTTTTGTAAATTAATGTAGGGATTCGTTTAAATTTATCTCTAGTTACTATGTCTAGGCACAGTTATATAATACAGAGGAACTGTACCTAGCTTTGATTCTTCGTTGATTTTTATTGAATTTATACAAACAACTTTTAGTATTACATATCCCATATATATCAGTTAAAGGCTATATAATAATCACGCAACAACTAATAGGAGCGGAGCATCATCGAAAAACATCGCAGAAACGGGCAGATATGACGCACACAAAACTACGCGGTTCGGTATTTGTCTTATAACTTAAATGTTGATGATGCAGTTTATTTCTCCTCAACTTAGACAAATAAACGAGTAAAAAACTAATGTTTTAAAGCTCTGCTTTTACACTGTACATTTACAAGAGCAAAGTACACACAATTTAAGCGCTTTACTTATCTTTCAGTACAAACAAACATACATATGTAACTGTAAACAGTAGTTACGTTGCGGCTTTTAGATTAAAAGGTTTCTGTGATACCTAAAAACTGCCTGAGACTGAAACAAATTGGAAACTATTGTTGAGAATTATTAGCCAGAACTAGCTGACCCTCGCAACTTCGTTAACGTTACTTCCCCGTTTTTGCAACATTTTTCATTGATCCACTCCTATTGGTGATGATATATAGCCTATAGCCTTCCTCAATAAATAGGCCATGTAACACTGAAAGAATTTTTGAAATGTTCCAGTCGTTTCTAAAAATAGCGCGTCTAACCAGACAAAAAACTTTTCAGCTTTATATAATAGTATAGAGATAGAATAGATTGCTAATCATCAAAATCAGGCCAATTAAATCATAGCTGCTTTTCACACAGGATGTACCTACCGCATTAACAGCAGCCGTCAAAACTCCTTTGTTTAAAAATTGTGACGAAGCCAATTTAGTTGAGAGGAAGTCTCAAATGAAGATTAACGAGACAGTAGTTATAAGCAATTATTATGAATCGAGTCATGAAGCAAAATTTGCAGCTCCCTAAGCGGTGATATATCACAGACAATGTTCTCGTGTTGACGACCTTTTCAGTATGAAAATGCATACAGATTATGCAAAAGTTTGCTTTGTTTTGTAGCTTACCTTTGCCTACCAATTCTATGCCCATATCTTGGGGTATATATCTAATAATTTTCATCAGCCCACACGTCTCTTGTGCAGGAGTACACGCCTCTAGCGTTACGAGCGTTTTAGGCCATACACTCGGGCCTGGTGGGGACTGTTTTTCACCACGATGATATTTCCTTCACCGAAAGCCTAAGACTAAACTAAACTAAACGTAGGATTTTTAAAACCCAGAGGTACGGTCCAGGGTTTTGATCCTGAATCAGCTTTAACCACTGCGAATCTGGTACATTAATTAAATCTTTACAAATTGTACAAATAAAAGGGTTCTCCGCGCTCCTGCATGTCACTACTTAATACTACAAGAGTAATATTGTTGAGACAAAACAATATAAAGAACAATGGGTGCATTGTAAAAACAGCAGGTGAGTGCATGCACCCGCCGCCATGTCGGCCGGTTACGTAAGCAGTTGTGCAACATTGTCATCTAGACACGAAGCACTTAGTGCATTGTCTCTTCTCTGTCCTTGTTTGTTGTTACGTCGTTAGAGGGAGATGACGTTTCAAGGTAAACGGTCCCTACTAAAAATTTGCATAGATATTTGTTTTCCAAAATCGCTGTTTTCTTCTACTGATTTATGAGTGCTAGCAATTTTCCTCTAATTACGTACATTAGGTACATCGTGTTCGTTATGTGTTAGAGGTTCATTAGCGTTCACATTTACCACAATATACTTTGTGTGTTTCTCTCACTATTTATTTTACTGGTAAGATTACGTTGTCATTAATGATTAGTTGAAATTTGGAGATCATTCGACTAAGCGTGTTCTTGCATCTTTCTGTCACATATCCATTTCTTATTTGGATCAAAATTTTCAATGGATCCTGAAGAGAAAGTGACAGGTATGGAAGGAATAATTATGACGATGCCTAAATGCTGCATCAAACTGCGATCCTTGAAGATATGTAATCGATTGACTGTCTATTGAACTACGAAATCTATTCGTGATGTGTGCGTCACGAAATATAGACCAGAAATTAAGATTATTACCAAATATAGAATGTTCAATCTGAGCATGTATCAACACGAGCCCTTGTATATCTAATGTAAATTGTCAATTGGCTCCAATTCGCCAGTAAATGAGACAATAAATCAATACCATAGCAACAATTAAACGTTTATTAGAGAGAATGCCTCAGATATTGTCATGGCAGATGTAACATGGCTGACTCATTTTGGCTAATTCTAAATGTCATTAATATATTCCTTACAATCTATATATTTTTTACAGTTCAAGTGATTGAATTCGATAGCAGTATCTTCAAAATTTTAACGTTACCTATTTTTGGCTCAGAAACAGATGATACTAAGAAATTAAACGTACCTTTGTCGATATAAAGGTCATGCTGTACATCAATATGTATATCAATAACAAGCAATTCACCGAATTTATCTCGGCTTATCAATATCTGAGTTTTCCCAATAAAGACAAAAGTAAACGCTCTCAAAAAGCCCTTGAGCGATTCGTCGTATGATTTGTAATTGGTTGTATCATCTGACATTTAGAAATTGATAGAGTAACCTTTAAATCGTTGTATGCCATTTTGAATCTACAGTTAAGTATATTTAAGATGATTTTCCACCCACACGACTATTCAATCAGGATTTTACGACTTGTGTGCTCGTAATAAGACTAACAGAACAGTGTTGTAAGAGGAAGCCCACAGATTACGTAGCCTAGTTCCACTCGAATATCAAACCAAACAAACCGCGTATGTTTATCGGAAGATGCACTATTTAATACGCAATAGCCTAAATAAATTGTGGTTAATAACATTAATAGTTTCCTCTGTAAATGAGTTCACTCAAATATTGAACTGGATTGTGAAAAATTTGTATCCCGGATTTAAAACGCTACGGTAATTCCTAAAGATAAATATTATTCTTGGATAGTATCGATGCTAAGAGAGTTGTTGAATAAATCGGCGTAAAATTTTGGGTATTTTCCAGCAAAATAGACTGGAGTTAGGTAACGAATTTTGTGCACCTACCTACATTTCTAGGAGAGGCTATTATAGTTGTAAGCACTCGCTTTGTTGCACTTGACTGAGCCTTTGTACGGCAAATGTGTGCCTATTTTTCTCTTTCCTACCTTAAGATTTCTATAAGTGCAATTGAAAGCCTTTTTTAAAGCAAATATTGAATAATAAATCGCATAAAAGGTACGTCATCATGTCAATTCAGCTTTTCTATTAACTTTAATGTCAAATGATAGTTAGGTATTTGTAGCAAATAGCTGGTTGGTTGTGACATTAAATATTGTGTAAAATTTTGAACTACATATTTATGTTTCCTATAAAGCGTTCTTGATTAAGTTGACATTTGAGAATTCCCATTATATTGCGATGTTCTATTAATTGATTACTACTTGACTCCTAATTATCATCATCATTATCGACCATTCTGGATCTTAAGTGCGCGCCACTGAGCTCGATCCCTAGCCTTCCTCCAGCTGATGCCAGCTACCTGATCCTTACGAAAGTCGAAGGTCGAAAATTTTACTTCACAAATATCAAGTTTACAATATAATAAATAAGCATGTGACATAATTACCTTTTCAAAACTCCATAGTCTATCCGATTGGAAAATGTAAACATTGCACAACCATCAAATTCTCTCGCTCTACCTTCCCTTGATATATAGACACTTTCCCAAGTATCACATAATAACAGTTTCAACATAAGTAACGAATATTCCGTAACACTATTTCGGGAGTAAACTAAACATGTGAAAACGGAAACGTGACTAAATACGTAACACACGTCTATTACCTACTGAACTTTGTTGCTATCAATTCCTTTTTGAAAGAGAAGTTAATAATTTAGTCGTGGCTACCTACCTATTGGTATGATCAATTTAATTGTATGGACACTGAATGATAGGAAATTAAAAATGCTTTTTATTTACTGACTGAAACACTTTGAAAAACTTTGTTATTCCTATTTGGAATTTAAGTTTCACGTTAGGTATTACTCCGGTCAATATGTTAGGGATAAAATTTGCCTGAATAAACCTCATATTAGGCAAAAAATAGTGCCTGGCTAGAGGGCCCTCAAACTCTTATTTGAATATGATTGCTTGGGTGTATCTAGTGAATGAAAAAGTAACATTTGTCTGAATAATGATCATAGGGAAAGTATCAGAGAGTTTCTGATACTTAGCATGATAGCAACTGAAATTTCCATGTCCCTATTCCTATGGACATATTTTTGAAATAGCGTCCAAACTTTTTAGATACGTAATACGTACACAGATTAAAGGGAACATAACGAGTTTACGTGCAGCGTGTCGCAACACTATCCCGGAGATACCCGGGGGATTTCCACATGTGTCGACTCGACCAGTTCTAATTTAGATGCATCGATAACCCGACGGATTACCCTCGACATGTCCGCCATAGGAATCTGCGATGTCAACTGGTAAATACCGGATTACGTCGACTGTATGTTGGACCACTCTCCAATCATAGCGCTTCGATATTGATTGCACTTTGAATTTTGATACTCGTGTTTTTTAAATGAGGTTATAGAGCTATGTCATATAAGGTAGTTCCAATTTAAATTATATACTAAAGTTGTTGGGTTTTCAGTTTCTTGCATCAACAATTATATTAGTTAACAATGCATGTAACATAAATAATCGTTTTCATAGAACGCAAGCTTTAGGTACTTAGTTTGGGATCAGGTGACATTGTTAGAAAAAATATGCATTGTAGACAAAGTATGTTTCTAGACATTCTAGAAAAAGATTAGTTTTGTTGTACGTTCTGTACCGTAAGAATTTATAAGAAGAAACATAAAGAATGTATAGTCAAGATTATGCCAACTATAATACATACTAGCTGACCCGTGATACTTCACCTGCATATATGTAAGTCAGACATCTATACTAATATTATAAAGAGGAAAGATTTGTTTGTTTGTTTGTTTGTTTGTTTGTAATGAATAGGCTCCGAAACTACTGGACCGATTTCAAAAATTCTTTCACCTTTGGAAAGCTACATTATCCCCGAGTAACATAGACTATATTTTATCCCTGTGTTCCCACGGGAACGGGAACTACGCGGGTAAAACCGCGCGGAGGCAGCTAGTTATAATATAAACATCACAATAACCAACCTCGTATACCTATGTCAAAAGGGAAATATAACATGGGATGTAATGTTTATGTAAGTAGGACACGACATGGCGCACGTAACTGACAGAGGTGAGCCGTTTTTCGGACACATTTCAATTTTGTAACATATTGCCTGAATTTGATGAGGATGTGTTGTGTAATGGTCTGGAAATATATCTTCAACTAGTGGCCCCTCGCGGTTTCACCGGCGTTTCTGAACTTGAATTTACCCGACATAAAAAGTAGCCCATGTTATTGAAGAACATATTCTAATTCTGTGTCTCAACTTCATCGTGATCCCTTCAGCCGTTCTGGCGTGAAAGAGTATCAAACATATATCTATAGGAATCCCCAAATTCTTTCAAACTTCCGCATTTATTATGATGATTAATATTTGAAATAATGTTCCGACCTGGTTTAATTGCGTTTTCAAAAGATCTATTTCCTCTGGATAAATTGAGTTCTATATTTAGTTTAGATACAATTTATCTCGATGGGATACTTTGAATTCGTCACACTCGCTGGCCACTAACACCTAAACTTTCTCATAAGAACATTGTTTTTTTTTCATTCCATTTACTTTACGATAAAGAAAATGACCATATTGCATGATAACAGCATATAAAAAACCGATAAACTCATGAAAAATGCCGATATAATTATAAAGAAAACGCCAGACAGCAAGTTTACGTCGCAGCTTACTGATTGATATCAAAGTCACTGTTGCGTAAGGAATTGCCAACTCTAAGTGTGCAGTAAAAATACTTTCATCGTGAAAATGATACGAAAGATATCTTTAAAATAACCAAGGAGATTGCTGATTCCGCAATGCACTTTGCACCTTTAAAGCTTATCGGAGCTAAGCTTACAGTGCTTTAAAGCGATCCAACTTAACGAATGGCTTCGCTACTGTAACTTTAGCTGATTAGACGTCTAATACCATCCAGCGCTCGTGTCAGCTAATCTGAAGAGTTGGATTTCCAATTAGCTAGAAACGGGAGGTGTTGGTTACTCTCTGATGCATGTAGTGGGATAATTAGCTACTTTTTATGTTGTTTCTTTCCTGTAGTAGTTATTAGTATAATTTGTATCTTGCTTGGGCAAATAGCAGAATCTGAAGTAACTCGTGTTACTTGGTCTATTTATTTCTAAGCGTATTTTGGATTACCGACTATTCTTTATGTTTTACTACTAAATTAAGCAGAGGTATTAGTATCCATTACTACATGTGAGGAAGTTTCTTTGGTACATGATTAGTGAATTACAGTAGGATATATAACTAATCCAAGCAAGTATATCTAACAAAGTATCGTACATCATTAAGTTTACAAATCTCTTCACGAATCTTACTAAAAATACACTTATAATGTACATAACAATAAACACTCTAGTTGCGATAATTTAACACGTGTAAATGTTTGTAAACACACAACGTATTGTCTGTAACGAAAGTTATATAGTCAATATTATGTTTTTGTAAAGTAGCTTTACACGATTTGGACACGTGCCGTGTGTATGTGAATCTAATGCGCACATTCCTGTCTTTCTAGCTTTTTCTTTGTTCTTTGTTCTCAAATGTAAGACTAGTCGTGATGGTAGTCTAAATTACTAGTAGATAATAGGGCTTTATTTTTGCAAATACCATTGTTATTTGTGGAAGAGTAGTTGTCTTTTTGTAATATGTAAAAAATCATAAAGATATTTTGGGGTAACCGATAGAAGATTTCAAGCTTCTTAATCACTAGGTAATTAAAAGGCTTTAGTTATCAAAAGTGAGTAAAATAATGAATAATTGAGCAAAAAGCTGAATACTTAGTGAGGACAAGGTAGCGCGTTTCTCATCACCACGACGTTCCAAGTCCTGAAAATCAACTGTTTATTTCTGTAATGTTCCGAGGGTATTATTATTCAAGGATACTCAGCCGACACAACAGGTTAAGGCCAGACTCTCTTTAGATTTATTTACTCCTAGTATTAAAGCGAAATAATGCATTGTTTGCATACAATGTACCTTACACTTTCGAGGCCGTTTTGTAAATTGCTTCAATTATACGGTTTAAAAGCTTGCACGAAACGAGGATATTATACATTGTATTGGTAAATATTTCACTCGTATCATGTTAAATGGATGTTTTATAAGACAGCTAAATATTACTGCATAAATGCTAATGTTTGGATAGACAGATGTTCGGGAATCGATCACGTCCAAACGGCTAGCTAGAACATCCTCTCGAACGGTACACAGGCTACTTTTATCCCGGGAATTTTGAAGATCCCCGAAAGTCTGCATCTAGTATAACATACTTTATCTGGTTCAGAATCATATAAAGTTGAAATATAAATAAATAACTGTAATAAAAGTTCCAACCACTTCCAAAACCGCCGTTCATTATCGGATCGGTAAACCGAAAGAGCTTCCATTGTTTCATAAACGAGGTGTGAATATTAATTTAAAACCTTCGGCTCATCAAACATAACGAATGGCTTTTTAACTGAATTTCAATGGAAAACATCCCTTTGTGCATTCGGCTATTATCAATTTCGCAGTGTGATTCTCGGAACAAAAGCATTTTTCTCAATTCCTTTTGTGCGCCGTGCACGGATTGGAAAAGCAGCATTTCTCTGGAATAAATCTTATTGTCTGAGCATTTTATTATCATTATTTAGAGCATATCTCTGCCTCATGCGATCATGTTTAGACTAGACTAAACTAGATTAAAAATTTTACGTGACTTTATGGAATAAAAGTTCTTCAACAATAACTGTGCGTTCTTTGATCTTAGACCTTTTAAAAAAAATCACACTTTTATTATTTATTCCTATAGATAACACTATTTCATCCTAAGGATCCTTAATAGATTCGAATTATAGTTATCTCTCTGACCATCCTAAAAGTTATTAAATACTCTGTCCATTATTGGCCGAGGCAATTAATCGTTATTTATGTCTTTGAATATGGCTATAAATTTTATCATTCCCACTAAATTCTTCATTGAAGACAGAACATCAATTCTACAATTAATACAAAAGCGTCTTGTATGTTAACTACTCTGAACTACGTTACTAGTTCTGCGACGATGTTAATAAGATATTTACTCTAATCATTTACACATATAATTTATTAGAACGTCGATGGAACGTCGCATTTGTTTAGATATGTTTGAACACAATAATTAGTTTTGCCTGATCTTAGCCATAAGTGTCTGATTTTTAAGAAGAAAAGTCTCAGGACAATTCACTCATATTTTGGGAAAACATTACAATCAAATCTAAATTGAGTCACTTCGTATATCATTTCGTTGTAGGCTAATTTCACCAGACGTTCTAAGCCATGGATTAGCTCATAATCCGTCGGCGCCTGTCACTGTCTGTCCTCTTGTGTCCCTCTCTGTCATTAGCCAATGGAATCCGTATGATAGTACCGTTTGTATCTCTTTTGACGTCTCCCAGTTATGTCCGTGGCATCGCTCTCAGTTTATTTATAGGACACGTGACGCAAATTGCATGTAGGAAGCTATGGACAATCTTGCAATATGCAGGTACGTAATGGTTGTATGCCAATTTAGTTCGTTGACGGTCATCGTTATCTCATTATTCTTTATTGACTATGTAATGTGACCAAGCTTTGGTTAAAATGTTAAATTGAAACGTTTGGATCGAATCGATTTGGGACTTCGAGCTTTTCTGTAGGATAGAAAAGTGTTCTAACCTCTTATGTCGTCATGCTACCCTTGTACTTACGGGTCAATTTGTCACTTCCTATGATTACTACGACTTGCAGGTTTCATGGAAAAGACATGTTCGCATAGTGCTTTATAACAATGAATAGGTCCTTAACTAAAGTGGTTAAACATTTATTTTCTTCCATGGTCTCCATAGTAAAAAAGTTTTGATTTCGATCAACATACAACGAAAGTTCACGATGTCAATCCTGGTGACCAATGTGCATAGAGTGATTCATGGATAATTTGCTGCGTACCGTTCTTTGTCCTACACCGTATATATGGGGTGTTAGTCATCATCAATGCTGAGAAATAACTGTTTGCTTTGGCACAGCTGTGTATTTTATCCGGTAAGTACTAGGATTTATTCGACGAAGACGTTAGAATGTTTTAACTAGGATGTATAAATTAGAAGAAATATAGATCCTAAGCTTTTAAGAAGACGATAAATCCTAAGCTTTTAATACTGAAATAGATTTATATAAGTAGGTATATGTTAAAACTAAAATAAACCTAAAATACCTCATATCCCATACATGAAAATTTGATTGGCCGATATAAAGCCAAACGGTGAAAAACTTAACTACACTCTGAAACATTTATTAGCTTAAGGGCTTCATATGAATCTTCTGATGAAATCTCGTCATTAAATCCAGTGATATCTGCCCCTTGCCAGCAAGACACACCTCAAGTGAATAAATCTGTGCTTCCGGAGGGATCTGAAAAAATCCAGTTGCAGTCGGGTCGACGATCCTACTGCACTGGCCTCAGCTGTCCACGCCTTTAATGAGCCAAGATTTACAGTCATTGTCAATTACCAAGATTGCGGACTCCATTGTGCAAGAATTGTAAACTAGTTTGCACTAAAACTGGAATAGCTTTATTGTTCGTAGTACCCGCTCCTATATGTGGGACATGGTTATTTGTAACTGCTCCTATTTAACGTTCTAGTTGCAGGATTTCGTAATGTTCCTTCGAACACATTTTGTTGGTGCAAACCTCACGTTTTGACTTAGTTTTAGAATTGAAACCGCTGAGCTTACCAATAAATTTTATATAGTGATCACACCTAGCTTAATAAACTTTGTCAGTTAACACCTTTGTTCTTCACTATAAAGAATAATACATAAAGCTTTGGTGTCTTCTCTTTCTAACCATAACAAAGTTGCACGCGAAGTCTACTGTTTAAAAAACGGTATGCCAAAGTACCAGGATAACATAAACGTACAGTGGTTTCAGTTACAAGCCGATGGTTCTGGCAGAATCGGGAGAGATGCGGGTGACGGTGACCTAGGCCGAGAGGTCAAAACAGGTCATGTTCCAGTTAACTAGGTCATAGGTTATTGCTTCGCTTGTTCTGTGTGTGTACCGATGGATACCAAAATAAACTGCTTTGAATTATAAAGGTACGGTTTGCACTGACTAGCCATTGTTAGACGGCATTTAACTATCTATGGCTTTGTTAATAATTGTTCATTTAATATTGATTTATTTAAAAAGCTAGTGTTCCTTCACATGACCTACATTTACAAAATTCCCTTGCGGTGGTGATTGATTGTATTGCATTTACTAGATATATCTCTTTAAAAGTTATGCTTGAGGGGTCGGATAGTGTAGTCTGTAACTCCTTTCTCCCGTGGGATTCGATTCCCTCCAACATAATAAAAAGCTATTTCATTCTATACCTTTTTATTAAATACGAATACGTTGTGGCCTAATACATATAATTTAATTCCATATGAACAAAGAAAATTGTTTAATATATTGAATAAGAAGTACCAGGGGAGCATAGATAAGTGAAAGTAGTGAAGATGCAGGCGATGCCGAGGGCACGAGGTCAAGCATCCAGGCGCGCCTCCCGCTTTATATAGGTAGCTACGCCATTATACCACGAAAGCGCGTTTGCAAACACTGACTTATAGCGCTATTTTTATTTAATGATACAATTTTAGATTTATGAGCGCGGATATTTTTGAAATTGGAATAGGCGCATACACAAAGGAATGCAATTTAAAGATCAACGCAATACTTGCTATAGTTATGGTATTTAGTTATATATAAATGTTGTTCTCGCCTAAATTATTGGCTGGCTAAAATAGTAATCGGATTAATAGTTCGAGTCAGAAAATTGACAAGTGCAACTGTCACTGATACAAAAAAGGGTGACCCGCTACAATAGTGATGTTCGGCAGTTTTGTTCTTTCAGTATCCGATACATAAATCTAGTCGAAAATCTCAAAATTTCATTTTTTTTAAACTAAATTTGAATTTAATTGAAACCAAAATTAAATAAATAAAATCGAATAAATGTTATTAATTTAATTAACCTAACATCGGCTAATCATCCAATTCATGCTTAATTAAAAAAAAATGAATAAATATAATTTATTTGTCCAGTACCCGTACAAATAGTCACTTCCAAAACAAAATGGGGTCCATAGCGTGACGAGTGATGACTATAGTTCTTCCAATAGCCCAAAACAAATAATATACATAAGAGTATTTTATGTAATATTTAATTACCTACCGTGTATGTCTTCTGTTTTATTACCATAAATTACATATTTTTATTTGTATAAAGGCAATTTGACATTGAATAAAAAAAAAGGAAACTCTAGTCGAGTTTCCTTTGTCCTTAGCCGACTTTTAGTTGTAAAAATTCGAATCTACCACAACACTATTTATTTGGGACTAAAAAACTGCAATACTGGAAATGTCATTTCTCTGCCTACAATGAATAATCTGAGTATAATTTAACATTCCCATCGATATACATAATATGAAAGTTCTTGCCAATCCTTTTTCTAGACTACTAAAAACATGTATCTACCGTCGTAGATGTGGTAGATTATATAAAAAAGTTTTTTCTGAGTCTTGATTTCAATTACCTACCTTTGCTGAGTTAGTTCTGTCCTAGTTTACTTGCAGTCTTCATATATTCGTTCTAAGTGTTTTCAGAGCTTCTCAAAACTTTATTCTTCCCTTGAAAGTTGTTTGTAATTTAAAGTCACCTCTACCGAGGAACATCTGGTACCATAGTAGTGCGATGATTTAATCATTTTTGTTCCATTCAACTGATTTCTTAATAACGCATCTGCGTCTCAGCTTGAGATATCTTTCTTTTCCGGGGATCTTTAATTTTCCCGGGATAATAAGTATCATATACGTAATCTATATCGGCAAGTTACGTCTAAATACCTTCAACCCTTATTGCGTGAGAGTCGCAAACATCCATACGTCCTCACAAACTTTCGCACTTATAATATTAAATAGGATTGCAGGAACTTCTCCAAGCTATAATGTAGACCACAGATATAGTTTTGGTATATCTCTTACATAATTTGTATTCCTCAGATTCGCGTGTTTAATTATACATACAGCAGAAACTAACCAACGAGCATTGCACCCTTGGAAGTCATTAATGTAAAAGTTATCCACTTGTGTGCAGCGTTGTGTCTTTCGACTTAATAATATGAAAATTGTTGTCCCCGGTTCACGTTTTAATATACTTTTAATAGTAGTCTAGTGCTACTTAACCGACTCTATTAAATTCATAGCTTTTGTTGATTTTTTTTTTGCGTTTGATGTCTATTTTGAAACAGATTACTTATACACACTATTTTCATTAAAAAACATGTGTTTAATATATTGTAATGAAAACATTATCCTTATAAGAACCAAGATGATGGTGGGTTATTTAGGTACTGTTTTATTCCATTAAACAAGTAGGTAGTAATATAATAAAGTCATTTGTTTTTATAAATTTCATGAAAAAATATTGTTTTTCTTAATTGTTGCCTTCACATTGTATAAGAAGAGTTATAAATACTGTGTTATATTTATTTATAAATCGTTCAACATTTCAATATGTTCTTACCCAGAAATCAGAATTAGTACAATACCAACTTCTAAGTATTCTAGTTCATAAGTTTTGTCAGAGCATGCTCAATGTCCAACTATAAAACACTATAACGAAAATCATAATAATGTTAACACGGTTTCCACTATAAAATTTAAGGGTCTATAGTAGTTTCAGACCCTAGTTCAATCTAATATCTCTTTTAATAGAGCGGTTACCCACCTCTCTTACAACGAAGGGCGGGTAGGTCATCGACCCCGACCTGCAGCCTCAGACTTCAATTTATTTCAGTTGATATTTTTACATCAATTAACTCTTCAGTCATGTTCTGTATAATTTCAACATCTTCAATCGTTATTTCTTTAAACGAGCGAGTGATTTATACGAATCACTCTCGATTTTTAAGCGCCATTTTGAGTGCGCTTTTATGTTCACATTTCACGCGTACAATTTATGTTTTTATTTTATTAAGTGCTTGTTTAGAATTATGTATGTACCTACTTTTGGAGGGTTTTGTGAATGATGTGGCTAGAGATGTCAAATTGTGGACGTATACTTTAATACTTTTTTAATCGTCTTGATAAAGCTATAGTCGCTAATGCAAAAATATACCTACATTAAATTAGGGTTACCAGTATAAAAAAAACTATTTATCGACCTATATAATGAACTCAGGTTTAACTAAATGTATATTGTATCTAAAGGTGTAATCGTTCTCTAGTTACCATGTTAAACATTTAATTTGCTGCATGGCAATGTCCTAAAGTTTATTTTACAAAATTAATGTAAATATATATTTGTATCATCTTTATATAATTTTCATTTATTCGTCGAAACCCTAGAGATGAGTCGAGGTGGTATTTTAGCTGTCAATACCATAAAGCATGTCTGCGGTCGAATTTTATTGTCTGCATATATTTTATGGCCCATTTCCGACATATTGCATGCATTTCTCGCGTTTGATTGAGGAATCATTGACCTCAAATAAAGCAGACAACCTCTTTGTTTGTAAAATAAGAGGTTTTCGTTTTATGCACGAATAAACAATGTTTATGATATTTTTATAGTCTGGCTTTGTACAGTAGTTGTTATAATATGAAACCACAGTAAACAAAATATTTAGAAATTGCGTAGAAATAAATTGCGTTTAACTAATGGCAACATTGTAGTAGGTACGGCATTGAGCTGAGGCAAGGAAAATGTACCTATGATTTTTTTACTTAACTGCCTTAGAAGGAAGTTAGTGTTTTTATCATTTAATAATAGGTTTAGTCTTTTCCTCATCCTAACAGGGAAAAACAATTTGGAACAAATATTATATTATTATATTAAGGAGGTAGGGCGCAACGGATTCGTCCGTTCGAAATTGGAGCAGCCCGACTGGGGTAGTACCTCCACCTTACAGAAGACCGCAGCCAAATAACACTACATGTAGTGTTGTGTTCCTGCGGTGAGTAAGGTAGCCAGAGCTCCATGAGGAGACGCTGTAGCGGCAGTGGGGGGACCAGGGATGGAGTAGCGTCGTGGGGGTGTGCAGGAGTGATGCCTGTTTGGACCTTCGACGAGAAGTGCATTGCGCTTTGTCCCTTTCACTGCCTCTATAGTTGCTCCCTTTTTTATAGGGTCGGCAACGCGTGAGTGACGCCTCTGGTGTTGCAAGTGTCCATAGGCTACGGTAACCGCTTCCCATCAGGTGGGACCGTATGCCTGTTTGCCACCCTTGTGGTATAAAAAAAATAAAAAATAAAAAAAATATATATGTTCATGCACACATATTTGTTATGGACAAGGGTCGATAGCTAACCGGCCAAATAACTTACTTCATTCATATTTTATTTTTATTCTAGAACTATATAATTAACACAGTACCTACCTACCACAATTTGTACCTATATTTTTAATACTGTTACCTACTTATCTATATTTATGATTCCTGATTTATTTTCCAAGGCGTCAATATACTTTAGTCCTAATTCCTGTAGCACGAGTGGTAAAGGATTAATTTCTAACAACCAAAGTTTTAAGACCTCTGACCTTTAAAATATTCTTAACAACTTCTAAAGAGGTATCCCTTGATCTTTTAAATAAGATATCAAAATATTGTAACTAGCTTCCGCCCCTGGATTCACCCGCGTTATTTCTGCTCCCATAGGCGTAAGTATCTACAATATAATAACGGGGCCAAAATATAGTTATAATAATTACTTCCAGATTCTGTAGCTCTACATTGGTGTAGATATTTTTTAAATGTGTTCTGTGGTTTGAAAACGTAACAAACTAACTCACCTTCGCATTTGTGGCATTAGTTAGGACTAGCTTCCTGCGGTTTGACCCACGTTTTCTTGGACTTGACATTTTCCTAGAATAATTTCAGTCTATTTTCAAAATCTGTGCTAAATGTCATCCAGATCCCTTCAGCCGTTGATGCGTGAAAGAGTAACACACATCCATACATACATTCTCACAAACATCGCATTTATAATATTAGTTAAAATGTAGCTACTAATCTCCCTGAGTTTACTTTGTAAAGCCTTTGTTTCAGGTAACGAGTTAAGCGATTGGATTATGTAAAATGTTTGTAATACTTACTACCTTTGTAAGTTGGTATATTATATTATACTTTAGTAAATTATTGTGCTTTAATATGTATGTACCCCATGGATGTACCACGTGTATGAACACAGAAATTTAATAGATATAATAAAAAATACAATCAGGTACCCTATTTGTCTCTGGTGTAGGTATAATGGCCCTATCGAATAAAATGATGGGAAGCGACTTTGTTTTAGAAATTTTCTGAAAGCTTCTCACATTGAAAATTGTACCTATATCATATTTCATCGAGAAGATATTTTCATATAATTAATATACAAGTTCTACTGACTTAAAATATTTACATGGACAATTTAGATAAAAATGCAACAGAGATATTTACTATTTTTGGCACGAAACCACAAATGCTTTTTCCAAGTACACTACCTAGACTAGACTTAGTTGAAAATTTTAAAATCCTTGGGCGACTATACAGCAGCTGATCGCATGTTCATAGCACTTAAATTTACATATTCTTCTTTTACATTACAGGTATGAGCTTCCAGCTAAAAACAGCAAATTAATCGGTATGTTTTCTATACTAATATTATAAAGAGGAAAACTTTGTTTGAAAACTACGCGTTTTGTATTGCCAAAACCATAAGGTCTGCCATTCATCCTCCCTGTTCAGTAGTTATGATAAATAAATTAATGTTCGGAGACATTTTTTACACACGGCCAATCGGATCCCAAAGTAAGCTGGAAAGTGAGCTTGTGTTATTGTAACCAGATAGCTGATAAACTACATAAACTACGATTTTTATATACTTTTATAGATATTTCCATCCCGACACAGAACAAACATACATACCTAGTTAGTTATCCGTAAGAACTTGTCATTTAAAGTCTAGTTACAAGGAGTTGCACCACCACTGAATTTCATTAACCAATGCGTCCATAAAGTTAACGTTCCATCAGTTTACGTATGGAACCGATCTTGTTTCCCTGCGCCGGGTCCTTAATATCGTTGTTAAGCCAAACCGGCGGAATTCCTTTGTTGTCTGCACACTATACATTGCAGACTACACGCTGCAGACCATAGGCGGATCTATATAAGGGCGTTTTGGGCTGCAGCCCAGGGCCCCGCAGAAACAAAGGGCTCCCATTCCCCATTGTAGTCAAACAGAACAAAAATATTCACAAAAAAAAAGTCCTTTTTTTCCTATTCCTTGACAAAATATCAATCACTTGATTAATTTGTCAGCCCCAAGTAGTTTTAGCCCAGGGCCCACAAACTCACTCCGCCCCTGCTGCAGACTGTAGACAGTAGGTAGGTACATTGAAAACTGCAGACTTCACCGGCAGTGGCGGCGTCGCCGGCTTCATCTAATAAATTAACGTCTCGTTATATACGGCGACAAATAGTCTGGGATATGATGTGTTTTGATGGCAGGGTAGGTTGTTCACGTCTAGGTAACTACCCTTAGGGTTAAAGCTTTGCTTATTGTAAGATATCGACGCTGGAAAGGAAAAATTATCCAAGCGACATCAGACTAACTTTACAGTGGAGCTGTTTAAAGTTTGAATTTTCAGTGAAAAAACTTCAAAATGTCGAAGCGACATCAAAAGTCGTCGTAGGAGTTTAATATTTTTTATTGCACAGTTTTCAGAGGTCCCTCCTACATTCTAGATCTGGTTTTGCGGCATATTTGCAGTTTCATATTATTAAAATAAATAAAAGAACTATCAAACGTAATCCTTAGCTAAGAGTTTGCTTTGACGTTAATTTTCTCTTACATTTTCTCGTCGTTTGTAGATTTTCGTGTATTCTACCTTATTATAACCCTGGTTTAGTTTCTATGTGACCAACTCTTACTTCGGTTTCTCACTAACAAATTGCATATATTTATTTTAATCCGGATGCGATGTGAGAGGTCATCGACCCTTGTGCAAGTGCATCAATCTATCGCGTTAATATTGCATCTGATAAAGATAATTGAGTTGAAAGAGCGTGGGTTGAGCTGAGTTTGCTCCAGAATAAACAAGATACTTTGTACTGCTGTCATATTTAATACTGAAATGATATGAACTGACATATTTGCTACTGAAAGTTAAGAGTAAGGTAATCCTGATCCTGTAAAGAAAATTTGAATTACACTGAATTTGTTATCTCTATAAATATGTAATAGATGAAGAAGAATAGATATTTTTAAATAGAAAATAACGTTAACGGAATTATCTAATTAGGTGTTTAGACCACTTTGCTCTGTAAATACTCAAAGAATATAAAATACTGATAGGTATTTAATTATTTATACGATGCTACTTCTACTATATCACCCATCACCAAAACTTCGAAAAAGAAAATTGACTTTGAAATATGGGAATTGAATTTATGATTCATGAAGATTGCCAATATTTAAATGTGATCAAATTTTTTAGTTCGATATCTGATCAAGACGCGTTAGATTAATAGATTTTGTTGTTCACGTTTCTCGTTGCAGAACTTTAGAAAGCCATTGTCGACTTTGCGTTTCATTTAAACTTTCGTGCATAATTATATTCGTTTGCAACTCTTATCTAGTTTATTTTAACAAACAAACAAAAAGTTGCTTTTACTTCATGAAAATTAATAAATTTGCATAAAACCTCCTTTATTTAAGCACCGGAGCGTATAAAGCGTCCTCGGGTTATCTAACATAATATTTCGCGGTAAAACTGTGAATATTGCAAATGGCCGCCGCGGTGGGCGCCATTACAATAAATCAGCTGTGTTGCCGTCCATGCGTCTGTGGTAAAATCCCCTTGCATTTATATTTTATCCAACAGCTTATGGTTCAGTGGTGCTCGCTGAGCTGAGCTTCAACCAAAGCTTCCTTTATTGGATTTAAGTAAGAGGTTAAGTTGAGCACCTTTTCGTAATGAGCGAGATGAGGGAACTAGAACCTTATCAACGTAATATTTTACGTCTCTGCTTCCTCTTTACTTTGACTCTCCATGCTATTTACTGTTTTGGATTGCAACCACTTAATCTAAATCACAGCAATAGTGATTCATACTTGTTTAATGGTCGCTGGCTTTATGATTTTTCGTAAATATTATTCTTATATTGTCTTGAACTTGTAACACGTTCACCTGATGACTCAGATCCAATTATTATTAGGATACTTCAATGCAGATAGTTGGCAAATTTACAATGCCATTCATTTCACAAATACGTCATGTGCCTTTCATTCGATGTGATTGGAAAAATATTTTCTACCAAACAAGTCTTGTGACATTTGTAATACATATTTGTGTACGCTTCAAAGACATGTATTTATATTGATTTATGTGCAAAAGCCTTTCAAAGGAAATAATCTCATACACAAATAATTTGTAGTAAGAATGAAAATAAGATTGTATTAATATTTTAGAGGAATCGCTCAGGGTAATAACTAAACAGTCGACAGATTTTATAAACAAAACTGTTTCTATTCATAAATAAACAAACACTTAAGTAAATCTTTTAAAAGTGTAGCAAGTAGACTGAAGATTGAAAAGGAGATCGACAAAAATCTCCTGATTAATATTTTATTGCCAAAAACTACAATAATGTTTCCTTTACTGTACTACTCTATAATAAAGTAACATTCAAACAGCACTTCCACGCAACAAATCCCATTTTCATAATATTGACTAACGACCAACTTGCTAAGATAGCATTGTTTATTTTTCCTGTCACTTTGTGCTCAAAACACTCCAGTCTGGTATAATCACTATAATCTAATGTTAATTTCTCAGCTTATAAGTGTACTGCACTATTTCGAAAATAGAAACTCTGACAAACATTTATAATGGTCTTTGGGTAGTCCTCACATCTTACCATTATGCGCTTAGATTATAAATTCTATAGATGCGCAGTTCAATGAAAAATTTATCCTAGAAATGGCGCTAATTGTGCTTACATGACTCTGGTTGAAATAAATATACATTAATGAAAATTCAACGTTAAATCAAACGCATAAAGTTGAATTTACAAATTATGGATGTACAAAAACGAGTTGAATGAACAAAAAGCAATAAGCGACACGCACTGGTAAACAATTTCAACCTTAAAACAAATTATCTAAAGTCAAAATTCTAAGATGCCAATAAAAAGCAATAAAATTTTACGATCGAGGCGCATCGTTAGGACAAAGAATGAGTGGAGTCGAACGGTGCAATATTTTTTGTTTAAAGTGTTAAATAAAAGGTAAATTTTATCTGTGTTAACCTGGGGTATGGGGTATGGTAATATGTAATGAAAAAATGGTGTACATAATAAAGCATTTTTTATTATTAATTATTAATATTATATATTTATACTCGTAATTAGGGACATATTTTAAATCACTTTACTGGCTTGTTTACTTCCATTACGTGCCTTGAAACAAATTTAATTTATTATATAACTGCCGTTTTGACTTGCCTTTTATTTCTGAAGTTTTTAACTTGCCGGCATAATGTAGACGTATATCTATATATTTCTCCATTCCTCTCTTCGAATATCATTTTGCGGAAAACTAAAATAAACAAAGCATTCTTATATAAATATCATTTTGATTATAAGTACCAACAAAAAAAAAATTACGCAATGACTACTCCGATTTTTTCTACCGACTCTGTTCTATATCAACAGTTCCACTTCTCACTTACTCCCTGTGAGAAAGATAGAGATAGCTGCGAGCTTGGTAAATGAAGTAAAAGAACAAAAACATTGTAATATTGCACTAATATTATGCTAAATACAATTATTTAATGAAGGTAAATTAACCAAAACGCGGTACTTACTGAAAGTATGAAACTCCATCCCTCTTTTGCACTTTTAATGTTTTGTTTTTGCACTTTTTAACGGCACACTTAGGCATCGTTGCTTCACCGCAGTCACAGAGCGACTGAGAGCGAAACAAGGCAACTTTCTGTTTTAAGCTGTCACCCTCCCATTTCCCCGGAGAAGCAGGAGGTGACAAAAAAAGAAAAATCATTTGTGTGAATGAAATGATAAAAAAATGAAATAATTTAGAATTTGGAAAAAAGAACAATGAGTTGATACCTAGCTTGGTTATAAAACTAAGGGCAAGCACACACAAATGAACACAAGGTTATTTAATAGTAATGGGTTTATTTTTATATTTTACAAAATGTTAAGCTCAGTCGACAGGGGTCGCTTCCTTAGGTTCTATGTTGATATTAGCTTATAGCTATATCCTATTTAAACATTTATAACCTTTTAATTTATTGATTTAAAGTAGGTATACCACCAAAGAGAAATTAATTATGTTTTATGTAAACTAAGCAAAAATAAATCTGAATACCTGGATATTCACAGCTTAATTACTTTTATAAACCATGATAGTTGGAGATTTCCACAGGACCAGAGAGATGAAGGTGGATTGAGTGACAGCCTCACCGCTGACCGCTCCTCACATGTCTTCATACATTTGGAATCAAGCGTTTTGACTTCCAAAACCAAAATTATATAATAATCAATAATTAATCATTAATAATTAATCATTAATAACTAATCATTAATAATTAATCCCGCTGCAGAATGTTGATAAGAAGGTTCATCATTCTGCATCCCACCCCATCCTTTATTGGATAATAAAACTGTTATTTGATCATGTTGGTTGTTGATTTACATTACATTAAAGTTATATAGCCATCGGCTGAATAGGGGATTCAACCCTTATTTAAAGCATTTTAGCATAATCACTCCGTGACAAAAATACGTGACCGGCCATCCCGCCGCACCAGGAAATGACAAATCAATCTGCCAGCTCTCACGCAAAAGTGTCGTTCAATAAAAAATCTACCAAAAAGAAAATTCTGAACAATGACCACACTACTATTAAAATATATTTAAATGTTTTAACATTTAATTACCAACAAAAACACACCAAACCAATACTAATTGAAAAATAAATTTATATCTTCCTCACACCGCTTAGAAAAACTGATGCAAAATTTGATGCTTGACGTCAGTGACAGTTTGTGCCTATTTGGCGCGAAATTTAAATCCACAACGTTACAAAGCCTTGTTTGGACGGTGCCATTTTTTGAAGCGCAATCGTCCATCTATAGAATTTATAATCTAAGATTATGCGTTGTTAAGTCGCATATACCTAATTCTAGTAATTTCTTCAGTCTTCTCATTCTAACCGAAATAGGTTCTACTACTTGGCGGAAATAGTACCTACTTTTTAGAGCTTTAGATACTTTACCTTTATTTAGGTTCTTTGACACTTGAATATATTTGTACGTTTTTATATATAATACATTTAATGATGAGTCTCCATGAAATCTGTATCTCGTTAACTGAAACCATTCATCCTAGACATTCACAAGGGCGTGAGGTCATCGCCTTTTAAGAAACAACTTTATAGTACTATCTTTTAATCGAGTTGAATCATTCGATTCAACTACAACTATTCGAATGAGACGATTCTATAAAATTTCGATTCTTTTCCATTGATTTTATTATATTTCTTTAGTGTATACAACCTTTTAAGGTTTCCATATCCCTAATTTGTTTTCGTTTATTATAATAGGTACACTTTCTTCAATTTCTTTGATACAATATATTATTCTTTGTGTAGACCTTCTATTCTGTATAATGGGATTTTCAAGAAAAATCACTTTTATTCTCTATCCCTAAATGAGATCAAAGTCAAAGCAACTGAAAAAACTCAAACGAACAATGTAACCCTTACACGAATAAGATGTAACAAAATAACTCCAGTCTATTTGGTCAATTAAAGTTTTATGTAGTAATTATAAAACCTATTTAACTTCACGTCTAGTCTCCTCTAAGTTTATTACTTTTTTAAACTAATTAAGACGTTTTACAAGGGAGATTAAAAAACCCGTTCTTTTTTACGAGCTTTGTCCTTTCTACTTTACATACTTTAAAATAGATTCTGCATCAAATTTGAATTTTTCTCAAATCTGATGCTCTCTCTTTGGTGTTGCGTGAAATATTGAGTTCTGAGGCTGCAAATATAATTTTGCCGAGTTGTAAACCGCACGTGCGAGTGTCTACATGATGCAGGGGAACGAGATTTCGCTCAATACAATATCTCAAACGTAGGTTTACGGTGTTGGATGCGAACTGCGAAAATATCTGCATTCGAACGCGTTTGGGAAAGATTTACATACGCCCGCTGCGAGCTAAGTGCTTGGCCTAAATACGAATGGAATCTATATACAAAGTAATTCTTCGGTGATTGAAAACAACGCTCGACTTGATTTAAAATCATCAATAACATGTATTAGTTTACACCTATTTTGTGTTACTTTGCGTATGTTCGGAACAAATTCTCGGATGCCAAATGCTGGTATATTGTTTTTGCCAAAAATATTGGTGTCAAAACAAATCATTCATGAATAATGATTTGAGACACTTTATTCGGGCTTCGATGACGGTAGAATATATATTAGCCGCGATGACAGCGACATTACTATCTTTACAGGCATTTTTCAGCATTTGCATAAAATCAAATTGATAATGATGAGTCTTACAATCCACAGGAGCGTTTGTAGGTACTACAACAAATTTCAACTAAACCGGCATCTCGTCCTGATTATTACAGATAGTTATGTGTCTTGCATTAAAATCTCCATTGTCCATTTATTTATACAAGCGTAACAGAACACTTGAACAAATATAAGTGGTTCATTGCATATCACTTGTGTTATTGCTTAGGCTGATAACTGACTAGACGGGTTCGAGCGGCGCGGCATTTTTCCTTGTCGACGCACGCACTTACTTAGGTACTTGTATTTAAGATGATTTTAGTAAAATTCATGCAGTATTCACAAGCTGAAATTTACTGTTGACAAATATCATTGAGACATACTATGTTGTTATGCAAAAAACAGTAATGTTAATGATTTTTTACAGACAGCCAATCTAGATTGTCTAATTGCTATCTTTAGTACCACAAGCGTCCCCATGCCTTGTCAACCCTAATGATGAAATGAGTCTTATATGCTTGTGACTTATCGCATACCCAGAACAACACTGTATTATGTCGAAAAATCTCAAAATCAACTTTCAGCATATACCACGAAGACAAACGTATTGTAATATCAAAATATTGTTCTGGGGGTGCGTTGTGTCTTGTGTGCTTGCGGCTCACTTTTACATTCAATTATATGTTTATTTTCGGAACAATAGTTTTCTACGCTAAGAGAATCAACCGTGAAGTCAGTAATAAACCTTATACTTGTGATATCGTTTCGTTATATTATATCGGTGTCAGGGCAATGCTTCACATTTGTACCTAGATGCGTGTATTGAATACCAATCATACACTAGTTTTAGCCAGCCTGCAAACATATCAAGGTTGGGTGAACGGTTTTTAGCAACAATTGCCTACATTTCATTTGGGATATACAGTCCCTGAGCACTGAGCAGTTGGATAACGTGTTGCAACTTGCTTATCATTGCAATCTCTTGTGTGTTATTATTGAATACTCAATGTATATCTTGCTGCTATTACAATAGCTACTAAAATCCTAAATCAATTTTCAACCCGTGTCTATATTTAATTTTTATTGACTGGGCGCCTAATTTCCGATCTCTTTTAACCAGATAGATGAAACCTTTTCTATATTATGTAGAGATATTAAACGGTCTACATGGAAATCGATGGGGGAGACCTATGTGCAGTAATGGACGTCTTATGGCCGATATGATGACGATGATGGTTGAACTATTGTCGCATAATCAGACTTATTGACATTTTTATATGAAATGCCTTTATTATTCCAGTCAGTATTAAGAAGAGCACTGTGGGTATGGCCTTAGTATTATTATATAGTGACTAAGGAAGGTTTTCAGCACCATCTCTCGCATCAAAGACCAGTTCTTATTGCAGATGTGTTGACGCATGAATGGATAATGTGACGAATGTGTGATGGCGGTACAGACATTATGCTTTGGCTTCTGTTCAATACTATTTGTATGAACATACGAGTAAGTTGCTATCAGCAACAATTTTGATGCAATTAGAGTCTTTATCACTACGCCTTTTTCTAAATATATTCTCCATCAAAAGTAAACAACTGATAGCCTGCGCTTTTTCTTAAATTTCCAGTCATTAAATGGCTTATTACAAAACTGTATGGATGTATGTTTGTTACTCTTGCACGCGAGAACGGATAAAGGTATTGCGATGAAATGTGATACAGAGTTAGAAGATGTTCTGGAACAACACGTGGGCTACATTTTGATCCCGGGAAAATTTAAGACTCCCTGGTAACGTAGGTCAAACCGCGGCGTCTGCATTAACTTTAACTGATTTAATTGTTCCACTGAAAGATCTTTGCTTAAAACACAATTAATATAACAACAAATAAACTGTGACGAAATGTGTTAGATGAAATAATTATGCGTCGCCATAATAGTTATTTACCCAACTAAATAGCAGTAGATTGAAGTGGAAACTCATTAATATCTTGAAATGTCTCTATATCAATTCCATTTGCCGGTTAGAACTCCCGCAGGATCACTCAGTGGATGGATAACAACGTATTCATACATTTCTACTGGATTTCTCATCGAGGGTAGGTAGTCTAGTCCGTACAGATTAGATTCAGATGCAGTTGACTGCATTTCGACACTTGACAAATATAAGAGAGCTACTTAGCTATAACAGTGTATGTTATTGAAGATATAATGGAGTATGGTTGGAAGATCCATCAAAATATTCGATGAATCCTTCTAATATTATGCGAAAGTTTGTGAGTATGAATGTAGGTATGTTTGTTACTTTTCAGGAGGGATCGTGACGAAATTTGGCACAGAGTTAGAATATGTTCTAGAAAAACACCTTTTTGCCTTGGTAAAATTGAAAAAAACAGTTTTGAATTTATCGTTAGAGTTTGAGGCTCCCTTTAAATTTTTGACCATAATTGTTTATTCATAATAGTCGTATTAGTGTTATTTGGCCTCAAATTATGGGACTTAACATCAGAATAAGATTATAATTATATACAGTAGAATTATAAGAATTATGAGCTTAGCGTACTAGCACAACATGACAGGTGTAAATTCTAGACCAAGGAATAAAATAATAACGTTAAGTTAATGTGAACAATTATCATGGAACTTGTGAATAGGTTAATTGTTTACATAATTACACAAAAAGTAATTATTACGATGCTTAGAATATGTGTGGATACTTATAGTATGAGCTGAATTATTTACTTACCCACAGAAGTGAATGAGTGGTTGTGTCCTCTTGAGTAATCCTGGGTTTATTACCCTGTTTATTGACACAAAATAAGCATATTTTTGTAGGGAATTTAATTTTGGTCTAAAGATAAATACTAAAAATTTATTATTTAGGTCTGCATTATGTAACGAAAAGCTTCGTTAAAAAACTCTGCACATGACAAAATTTATGCAAATTCTCATATCCAATCTATCACCTATCTGGTTATCTCTTAGTTTCCAGCTTAGTTTGCGGTTGAATTAGTGATGTGTTCTCAGTATTTATTAGGTGATATCTTTTTTGTGTTACCTTCGATGGTGCAACATGAGTTTCCTCGGTCATCGCTCGCGGATCATTCCGAGACGGCGGCGGCGGCGGGCCGTTGACATCGCTTTGTCTTGCACCGATCGAATGCAGTGCACTCTTGGTACCCTGGATATAATAATTTTACTGTGCACACTTTTTTTTACTAAACTAAATGAGATAAAGTATTTATATAGAGCCAGTAACAGTCACAACAAAGTCTGAAATGTAAAACAATAGGGAAATTGAGGAAAATGTATGTAAAAAATACCTGACTAGGTCAGTTTCTTGGCGGTTCCCCTCAGATAGTAGCTTCAGCAACATCGAACTTCGTAAGTCCCCATTAAGAGTCTAAGCTGAATAAATGACTTGTTTGGTGTAATGATTAGTTAATACACATATAAACAAGTGACAGTTTTTCTTACACCATTTTAGAATAAGGAATCATTACGTACAATCAATAAAGACAATTTTGAAACTTGATTGGGCTGATTCAACTTTGACAATCGAATGTTTTATACTAAACTAGGTAGCTTCGAACTCGTCTATTCGTAAATTTCCCATTCCATCTGACGGAGATATTATTCAAAATATACCTAGTTAATTTCTTACATACATGTACCTACTTACAATTTATTAAACAAATCAAATGCAGAACCTGTTTGAATTACATAATAATCTATGACATGACAGCTGGACAGTTGGATCACGTCTGCCCGCTCCAAAAGGCATCGTTGCTCAGGTTTGTGCACGAATTCTTGTTGGCTCGTTGACTGCACAATGCACAGTCAGTTGAGAGCATGTCATCTGACAGAGAAGTCGCCGCCGACGCCATTTTTTATTTTTACCTTTTTTAAGTTTGCACGTTGCATATAACGCATCCATTTGTTCGGCCCAGTGTATTCATAGTTCTGTGGTTTCCCTACGGATTGTTGGTGCGGTTACTAAGAAGGTGCGTCCATTAAATATTATTAAGTAATCTTTTTCATCGGATTATGAGGAATCGCATCTCGGATTAATGTATTATTAATGTTGGTTTTCTTCAGCTACGTGGAAATGTTCTGGAGTAGTTATAGAAGTAATGGTACAAAAATAAATAAACCTTTTTTGCCGCTTTTAAATTCGCGTTATATTCTTACAATACCTATTGAAATGTCAAAATATATCACTTCCTTGACAGTGTTCGATTTGAAAAAGAATTAGATACACGTATTCTCATGTAATTGATTGGTATAAACTATTATTTTAATTAACTTGCTTGGGTATTAATTATAAGAATTAGTATTAATATTGCGGTCATTTAAAAAAATAGTTATATCTATATTATATTATACATTTCCTAATTTATTGGAGTAATACTTTTAATTAAATTGATTGGTTACGCGCTAAGATATACGATACAATTATTTTTAATTATTACTTTGGCTTCATAAGAAATATCTAAAGCGTTAGAAGTCAGGCGAGAATAGTTGTTTTTAAGTACATTAGAATCTTTAATAGTGAATCAGAATACATACTTAGTCATTAGACAGTTTGGATGAAGACATTTCTTAAGATTTGAATGTATCACCAAATTCTTACTAACATTTAAAAGAACCATAGATAATCCTAACTATAATATTATAAATGCTAAAGTAACTCTGCCTGTCTGTCTTGCTTTCACGCTAAAACTACTGAACTGATTTAAATTAAATTTGATCTACAGATAGTCTAGAGCCTGAGAAAGGATATAGGCTACTTTTTATCCCGGGAAAATGGAAGAGCCACAAGTACTTAAAATTTAGGAGTATGGTATGACCCATAAAGGTAAATGAAATATAAGCTCTCCTTAAGCTTTGTTCTATGAGCACACTTAATGCAATAAGGTCGAAAGCTCCAAATCAATAGCAGTTGCCCCTAGTAACGGAATACAACGCTTTGGCACTAACCAACACTACCAACTTAGGAAATTTACTCTTATGTAACTTTTCTGTACTATATTAAACCTTAAATACATCCTGAAATAAGTTATATTACCCTTATGTTTATTCCCGTGTTATATACTACATACTGATCCGGGTCCATCTCGCCTCCGTAGAAAAAAAAATTTAGTCTTTTTCATGGTCCAATATAATTCTACAACAAAACAGCAACATGCGAGTGTTACCAACCCTTTCGCATTTGTAATATTAGTTCAATATAGTTAGATTAAAATTTTTAATTTAAAATGTAAGATCCTTCTGTAACGTGAGTGAAGCCGGAGAAGGTAGCTAGTGCTATCCCGTTTAATTTACAGAATATTCCAGGGACTTCATTTGCCTCCTAATGTAATAAATAAATTTAAGCGGATGTAGGTATACGTGCTTTGAATATTTTTCGGTGTGAATAAGCTGTGAGTAATATTTAAAGGAGTATTTATTGTGAGAAGTAAAAATAAACGAGGTTATAAAGACTTATGAAAAGACTAGCTATCCCGCGTGGTTCTACCCGCGTAGTTCCCGTACCGTGGGTATACAGGGATAAAATATAGCCTATGTTACTCCCTGATAATGTAGCTTGCCAATGGTGAAATTTTTTTTGTAATCGGCACAGTAGTTTTTAAGTTTATTCATTACAAACATACACACACAAGAATAAAAAAAACCTGTTTATAATATTAGTGTATACTTAATACGACTTTTAATAAATACTTTGTACGACTGTGATCTGTGTGTTGCCATCATCGAGATGCTCGATGGTTGCCATAGTACGCGATCCTACAAGGACGGATGCGTACATCTGTTTGGTAACTCTATCTAGGTATTTTTAGGTCTATGGGATACTCTTTCTTTTTCATTACTACTCAGTTCAAGTCTGAGTTTCGAAACGGTTATATATTGTGCTTTTACAAGGCCTTAACTAAATTGATTACTTTAAACTTCAAATTAGGAACATCAGACATTTTGAAATAAGCATAATAAAATCGTAATCGAGCGAAAAAAGTCGCCCCGAATATTTCCGTGACACTCGAGTCTTATCAAAATCGAGTGTTAATTCAGTTCCTTAAACCAGATTACTTTTTTGAATTCGAGAGGTTGTTGACCGAGAGATCTGTTTTTGAACCAATTAAGGAACCACAACCTTAACTGGTTTTCCTTGTTTAAAAATCTTTCTTGGGTAAAATCTTCAATTATATATTAACGACGCTTTTATTTCCAGTGACTTGATTTATTACAATTCCTACAGATACTGATAAATTAGTGTATTATTTAATTAATTTAAATACTGCTACGTGATTCACTTTTTTTTGGAAATGTCACTATGATAATTCTGCCAGCGTCATGTGTGACGTATTCATAGTAAACTATAGTTGATTGACATTAGGGTACTTGATGCTTTTTATTTAGAAAAGAAAATTAAGAAATTAAATTACTTCAATGCATTATATAATTGATCTCAATAAACCGTTGCTCTTCTAAATGGCTGGTCAGCTTACATTGTAACCAATGAGTTTAATTGGCCGCGCGATGACAGGAGCTGTCAAATTCAAATTAAACTTACGACCGCCATTTTTTTCCGAATCATTGCACGCTCTACGTTTAATGATTTTACCAGATTCTCTGTATAAAAGCGGAAAGTTTTTTTTAGTCTACCGATATAGAATCGACCGTATCTTGTCAGCGTGTTCGTTCGTCCACTAATGGTGTCCATTTGTATCGGCATTTCGATCGTATGTCTAGATATTACTTTGACGTGACGTTACACGTTAATGTTATCGATTCGTGTTTCAACCCTTGTACCTAGTACACACCATTAAATTACGGAAAAGTATATACGTGATTTATGTCATTACTTTTTTTCTGAATATTTATAAAACTAATTAGTGTCTCATCGACTCTGATTGTCATGCGTTCGGACTTTGGTTGCGAGTTTAAATACCCGCCATGTTTATCGATATTTGAATAAAATTGTCTATGATGCAGACACCTAATGGTAAAACCCAGAACGTGTCTTGGAAACCCAAAATAAAATGCAAATCCGAAATTCATTCAGTACCTAAGTGTTGATGCGACAATGGTTGAACTCTATTGAACTTTTGCAAATTAAATATTATACTTAAAATAACTGTTAAATGTATTGTTTCTCCTAGAATTTGTTTCGTGAAAGATAGGTGTTACTTACAAATAGGCAACTGCATTTGTGGTCACAAGTTCTCTAAGATTAAACAAAGATATTAAACCTATTATTGCAGCCTCTAGGTAACATTTGAATCACTGTAACTTACTTCCAAACAATGTTCAAACACAAGTCAGCATATCAAAAATCTAATATCAAGTCAGACAAACAATTATTTATATTTGTTTTGTAATTTACTCATAGTCGTTGTTGGCATAACAATTTTTCAGTTGGTAATTGAGACACGTAAACTGAAATAGTGAACTGGTTATGAAACAGTCGTGCTATGGTTATATAGTTAAAGGTCAAACTTAGTAATCACGCCACAGGTGAAGTTCGACTTTGGAGCAATAAAACTGGAATTAAATCAAGTTGTGCTGAAAGTTCCAGGGTTATCGTATACGGGCTTACAGTAGCTGTGAGAGGAGAGATGCATTACTGATTCTTGTCCGTTTCTCTCTTACTTTTTATACGGGTCTTGTGTTATAAATAAAAATATATATAATTGGGACATTTTTAAAACATGGACAAACTGATTTAAAACTAAGCACGGGCAAGAATTGAATCTAACACCAGCAGCTTGGGTTGTTAACTAAAAAGCTCACCAGCCACTTTTATAGTTATATACATACTTTTAAAATAAACCACTGGTTAATGTAATAAAATATATATTTAATCAAAACCTTTATTCAATACTCACCTTAATAAACTTTATATCAACGTTTTAATGAAATAACCAACCTCGTTACAAACCTGACAAGTCTTAAAACTATATACAACTTGTAAATCTTATTAAAGTATTATTCTTAATTAATCGCAATTTAAATGAACATTAACAATATTTAACATTACACACTTAAATGCCAACCGGCATAAACACGATGAGATGTTATCACGCTGAGACGCCAGACGTTTCTTCCGCCACAAAGCACGCCGTTGTCAGCAAGTTAACCTTACTTTATTTTGCGCCTAGTTTTCTATTGGTCGGTTCCATAAACAGGATTTGACGTCATTTGCTCAGAGATGTTGCCACTAGAAAATTCATGGCGACAACACTTTCATGTTTGTCTGTTTGTTTTATATATCTTATTTTTATCTTGGATTTAAACGTTATAAATGTTAATACTTTTCTATATAAAGAGTAAAAGAAATGCGTTTAATTTACACAAACGAGAAAAGTTATCTTTAAAGAATAGGTCAGTGATCGGATAACTTCTAACATCTACTTGTTTATTATTTAAATTGTAACATTATTTCAAATTCGCATTAAAAGTGAATTTATTTTAGAACCATTGCATCGTAAAATATACGAAAGAAGCGCCATTAGGAGATTGATTAAACAAACGTTAACCAGACTTGAAGTGGAGAGTTGAATGCATTTTGCTGTCTGAATAATTTTATGTGTTTTCTGAAACATTTTTGAACGTGTTTCTGATTGCGAAATAGTCAAATATCTTCACTTATATTTATATCTAGGTACACTTATATATATAGAGAAACGATTAGATTTTTTGTTTGTTTTGTAATGAATAGGGTCCGAAACTACTGGACCGATCTGAATAATTCTTTCACTAACGAAAAGCTACATTATCGGGGAGTGATACAGGCTATATTTCATCCCCGTATACCTATAGCAACGGGAAGTACGCGGATAAAACCGCGGGGCGGTAGCTAATTAACTACATTTCAAATGTTCATGTTTCCGTGTACAACTGAAATCAGTCCTGACTGGAAATAACTCGAATATGAGGTCAAGTGTTTGTAATAACCCATTGAGCGGTTGACCGATATGAATTTGCCAGTTCCACATTGTGTGGCACTCGACACAGCCTAGTTTTTGCCAGTAGGCCCTCATAAGTGATTGTTTCAGCTTGTTCAACACTTTTATCACAACTTTAGGGTTATACGAACGGAAAAATATTTTTACCCTTTTTCATATAGGGCTTCGATTTCCATGTGACCAATATTCAGCGGGGTCCATTGACATGATATCAGGACAACCTTTTTGCTGATTATAAATTCATGATTTTACGTAGTAAGTTTTAAGTCATACTTGTATGTAACCGCTTATAAATGTTATATAACAGAACCCAAGGGGGGTTAATACAGTGTACCTATGCTAAAATAAAGTATAACATTAATATCAATAATATATATTGCTCTATATTCCTATTAGTCAATTCAATCGATCTGATAACACTACCATATAATCGCTGCCTGCTCGCTGGTCGCGTGTCAAGGACCAGATCTGACTAACCAGATATGGTCGGTGTACGCAGGTCAAGGCACTGAGATTGGACCGATTTGTGCCTTGGGGCCTCCCGATTTATGTCTTAAGCCCCCTGTAACATGATACTGTTGTACTGATACACTTTAGTCACAGTTACGTTTGAGAGCCGTATACGCTTGTTCCGTGTCTCGGAGAGCAACCTGTCATGGGTTTCGGTCATGACAATTAATTTGAGACGGTATACAATGTGAATATTTGATTTTTTTATGCACAGCCTCTATAAAAATGTTGACCAATTTTTTGGAATAAACTAAATTGGCTTGCGTTTGATAATCAATCAAGGCATTTTATTAAACAAATTTTGAGTCTACATTTCTGGGAAAAGCTTCATTTTCGCTTACTCAACATTCGCAGCCAACTATAAGGTCATTAAACTAGTGAAAAAGATAAGGGTTTTGCAGGTCCAACATTTAATTGAGCTTTGCGATTTAATTTGCCGCCCGATAGGCGAGGCAAAATGCACATACACGTTTGAGATTTGCATACGGTCAACCGGCATTCACGATAAAACCGACCAAGTAGAGAAGGTAGCCTAAAATATTCATAACCGCAGACGTTTTAGTCTCGTCGTTGAAGATACGTTTAATTTAGAATATAGATATTCTGAAGCCAAATGTGAAGGTTTCTCAAAAGGATCTCCGTTCAAAGAATGTCAGCGAAACTGGTTTGAAACAGATTATTTGTACAGATTCATGGTTATATAGAAAAGTTTCCTGGTATCTTCTACATGATGGGTAAAGGGCGAGCTTCATGTAAATCGCTTGTTTACGGTTAATTTCCACGAAACATTGCCAGTTCACTCCAGCGTTGGGGATGCCTCGCCCCTTTTTAAAGAAAACTGTCTCCATCATTATTCGCTTGAATTCATACGGACATTTACCAGGAATACGAGTCGATCCAACTTTATATTACATTTGGTTTTCATGAATGCTTTTATTTCTGTTGCTTATTTATATTGAATTTATACACTCCTGTTCCTCTTCAGAACTAGAATTTTCTGTTATGTTATCGATATTGATATTAAATTTGTACGAGTAGTGCCACTATTGGTTCTTATAAAACTGTCGGGTTATACAATTACTCTAGCTAGGCAATCGGTGTCTATTTATATGTACTATGCTATGAATGCATTCAATCGATTGCCAATAAATAGGATTTGAAGTAAAATGAACAGCCTACTTTACTTCGATGATATGACCATCTGAATCAACTTTTACCTTTTAAAATCACGTATTCGATTTTAAACTTTCAAATCGAAATCCAAGTGTTCGACTACGGCTAATCAAATCGATTTCTTACAAACAGGGTTGATGTCCGCTGATAAGGTCGTCCGTTCGCAGTTCGACCAATAAGCGAGCGTGACTGCAATGTTTTCCTTACAAATTATTCATTTCCACCGATTCTCGTTCATATTTTCTGAACACTTTTGTGATTTGACAGCGATATAAAATCTCCGGAGCACATTGACTCGGTGAAGGTGACTGAAAGCGCATATTATGTTTACATATAAAATAATACGCTGTCGTTTCACTAAAAGGTTATCATCATATTGATGTGAGCGCATTTGACAGGTCTGTAAAGCCTCAAATGAGGCCCGTTGACTTTGACATTAAATTTTATATGAAACTCTCGTCACTTTGCCCAAATCAAATATTCTCCACACTCGTTTTACGTGCCATACACTGTCATCAGTTTGACGTGTATTTGGACGACATAGTTAGCACGCCCACGCATCTTGGACAGAATTTCTTTCACACGCATATTCCTCAGGTTCACGGCTGCTCGGTTATTTATATCGAGCCGCCATTCTAACACGAAAACGTGACCTTTAACGATTTATTTACTTTAGATTGAAGAGTTATTCGTTGGATCCTATGTTACCCTCACAATATTACCTTATCAAAAAGACCACGAGTCCCTTGAGAACCATAAAGCAACTATGTACCTACTAATTTTCAAAAATCCTTATTCAATATCCAAGTGTTTTAATGTAATATTAATATTTCTGAAGGAGAATCAGCTGTCGAATAGTCTAGACTGTAATAATTTGTTTTCTAAGCCGGCGATAAGGGGCTTGTGGCCGTGATAAGAGCTATGTTATTGTTTTGATGCTTGTGTTTGTAATCGCGTGACGTTTCAATAATGTAGAATATTTTACGCAGTTAGTTGCCATTGCTCCACTGACACAGTTGAGGATATTATAATTCAGTCGTAGAGCACATATGGTTCAGAGCTATGCGAGAGACATTTCGGTATTCACCAATCATTTTAATAAATAAATACCACGCTGTTTTGTATTTGCTTCCACGGACGTACGTCACCGTTCGATTGGAAATGTAAACTATTGATAGACAGCTGTTGCAAACATCAAGGAGTGCGACGACTTAAATACTGCGAAATCCAATATAGCGAAATCTATTAATCTACTCAATGTTTACATGTTCATTCACACGCGTGGTGTTGTGTGCGTGTGGCGTCGTTGCGCCTGCGCAAAGCGGCCCGCGACCGAGCCCTCTTTGTTTGTTGACAAGCTGACTGGTGAACTCAACAAGCTGTTCTGTTCGCGTATAGACGTTGTGCGGGGCGGACGTGTCTCGACGGCTCCTCAATTGCTTTGTTCGGAGTTCTCGCGTTCCGGCTAACGTTAGCTAAATTTAGTGCAGTTATACAAAATACTTTTTCCACTTCAACGCATTATCCAGTGTACAGTGTTGTTTTGTGGCCAGTTATATCCTATCGTCGTGCGAAGATTTTTTTCACATCTAAAATTACGCGTTCGCTGCCGTGCCAGAAGGTAATGTTTTGCTTATATTTTTCTCGGTATTTATGTTATATGGGAAAATACACTTTGGGTAGAGTCGCGTCACGAAAACTTGAAGAATATTGTAGCATCAATCTTCATTGTGGACGATTTTATCGGCATTTTGATGGAGCGTAGCTATTTTATCAATAGGTAGTTATATATCGATCGTATACATGTCCCTATCACATTCGATGCAAATGCATGCAATGCAGTGTACTTTGAATTATAATATTATGGCATTGGAACAATACATTTTATTCATGAGACCCTCAAACCGGTGGCGCGGTCATTAAAAACTGTCACCGCACGATTTCACCGCTAATGAGATGCCGGCTCCAGACACCAATCAAAAGACAAACGTTGTCGTATTCCCAACGCTTCTGTTGCCACTAGATACAGTTATAATTTGGTCGGTTGCCGTAGAAGGTAGCTAGCGGTACCTCCTATGGTCGCCTGGTGGCCTGGTAACTCGTCTCACAGATAACGGTACAAGTATTGCACGATACACAATATCGCACGTCCACAAATCATTGCTTCTCGTCACACGATGATTTAATTTTCGCGGTCAACTGAACCGGACAAATGTGGTCAAGTGACAGTTATGACAATAAACAGTACAACACAAACACCAATGACATGGACAATTCGCTAACTCCTCATGGCAAATGATGGCGATTATTTTTCGTCTGACCTTAATTTCTTACGATGTCGTTGAAATAAATTATGGCTAACAACGTACATAAATATTTAATAGTGAAGCTTTCTTTTCTTGTTATTATGTTCATGAATTTTTGTTGGTCACTTAATCTTTTATGATTCCTTTGCTTTGTCTATTTTTTTTTATAAAATTACCTGGAAACTTCATCCCGCAGCATATTTTCCTGGTAAAAGTATTCTTACGAAGTGCATTTAAATAATTTTCAAGAATAAAGTATTCAAAGTGTGTCTTTATTACCGTTTTGTTCGAGTAATAGAGTACAATTCGAATCGAAGTGCATCTGTATTTTTTTTCTCCTCTCTATTGTATTTAAAATTTCAAAGAATTTGGCAACTTTCTTGTTTAACTATTTCTTTTGTTCAATATTCATCGGCCTCGCCTTACGATGTTCAAAGAGTTTAGTTAGACTCTATTTAAATAGTTAAGTGAAAAAGTTTCGATCCACATTATTGTAAACTGTAAAGGAATTTTATCTTGTTCTAGTCTGTTGACCTCCTACGCGGTCGTTATTCCTTTATATCGTGCTGAGATAAAAATAATCTAGTGAAAGTTGAATTCTTGAGTAATCTTTGCAAGTACGAGTATATGTTTCAATATCAAGAAACTTTCTTTAGTCAATAACTTATTTTATTCAACAATCCTTTCGAAATATGGCCAGCACTCTACACACAGAGGATACCGCAGTCTTTTGTCCGTAAATTAGAGGTCAACAAAGTGCCGTGATTTAATGCACCGGCGAAAGTTCCGATTTGGATACGTTATTTGCTGGCATGCTGCCAATACGCGCTTAATTCCGCATCCTTGTAATCCGTTAAATATTTGGCTAATCATTTTAAAAGCTACAGTGCGTTGTGGCCTTGCTAAATGTAGAGTACAATTTACCTAATTGTTTTCCTCCATTTTAATTTGTATAGTTGCCTCTAACAGGCTACTTAGGGGTATATAAAATCAGTGCTCTTTACAGAGTACACGAGGCGTGATCAAGTAGCTCCAGTCAAAAGTAATACATTCGTAAGCTCATAAAATGTGCAACTAATCTCGAAAGCTATCTTTGGAACGTGGGCTACATTCAACCACAACGCTGTAAGGCAAATGTAAACTCGAGCCAGAATTGTAAAGCGCCACTAGTTCCCTATAACGGTATATTGTGCAACCTTCTTAGATAATCAAATTAGAAAACAGACCCGATATAAATTGGACCGACTCCATTTAAACAAAGAACTGATCAAAGTGTTCGATACAGTACAAACACCTTAAAATATGCAATGTAATTATACAACATATAAACATCCTTGTAAATAATAAGGAAGTTACTTTGTATACAGATAACGATGTTATTGTCATTATTTTATGTTGTTATAACATATCTGATATTGATTGCTTAAACTAAATAATAGCCATGCAATATCATGTATTAATAAATTAAACTTCAACCACTTTACATTATCATTCCGGTAGTAACTGCTTTTTTATTATTATAACGGGTTTTATGAGTACACTTAAAGTTCCCGTTGTAGTATCCGGAATAAGGGACAGTAATTCCACGTTTGAAGAAGTAATTCGATGGAATAAACTTGTCTTTGTACGTTGGCTCACTTCCAACGAGTTAAAGGAAAATATTTACATGATGAGGTCTTGAATGACTCGGAACCCTTTGTCAGAGGCTAATAACGCTATTACTTTCTTTATTACTGCGTCGCAGATCTGTAATAAAACTTATCGCAGTTTAATAATCATTCTAGTATTCTAGTGGTAACAACTCGGTACTTTATAAAGTTGTGTCGCACTTTTTTTAAGATAATAAATGACACAACCACCTCTACAATATTGTAATATTTAAATAATACGCGTTTGACTTGTTCATAATGAATTTTCCTTTCGGTTTTTGTACTGTTCTTTTGAATTGTTTTATAAAAAATATGACATTATTATATTTACCGTTGCTCTAGTAAGAGTGTTGTTTACGGTGAGAATGAAACTGTTAAACTCATTGTTATCCCTTGTATATGTTCATGAGAATTTGTTGATGACTCAAGAATTCCGCTCGACGATGTTATGAAGTATGCTTTTGTTGGAGCTCCTGATTAAATTGAAGATTCACCAATAACTTCGCGAGCACAAAATCCGTCTAGACTTCGTACCAGCGTTCCAACTAGTCGTTCCTTACATAATATTGTTAACGTTGTAAATTTTTCCTAGCTGCATTCTCCCGTCTAGACATGCGTGCATTAAACTTGAAACTCCACTTTCGTCTATCTCGCTCCATTCCCTGTCTATACCTAAATTGCTTTCCTTATTTCCAAGAATACCAATGGCATTACCATGTCTGAACGGCGTCTGGATAGTTTTCAATTCAATTTTTACAATATCCTCGGCTTCCTGCCCGTGGTTCAGCACAAGTTCTAACTTGATGTCATAAAACGATACGGCAATGCCGTCTGGCCCATTGTATGTCCTGTCTAGACTGGCAGCCAGCTTGAATAATAATTTTCAGTTGAAGCTCTCGGTCCTTGGACCGTGTCTATCTACATAGCTATCCATATTCAGACCTTTTGTGATTCTTTTTGCTCGTATTCGGGTGTCTCGCGTCCGGGAACATTTGTTTTTGTTGAATGAATCATGGCGGTGCGGTGCTTGGAACTTTATAAAATGTTTTATCCGTCCATGATACTTCAATTGAAATGAAATGATACAACTTTATTTACAGACGCAGAAGAGGTTCTTACTAAAATTGCATTTACGATGCTCTATTTTTACGAGTCTCTCGCTTCGTGCCGTCGATTTGATTGGGTCATTTCGATTGCTTCGGAGTCCAGCAAAAACGGTTAGGTACATGTACCTACTTGGTGCACCAGACATATTTACTTCGTATTATTTTTGATGCATGTCTATGTGGATTTTCATGTACTTGGAAATATTAAGAGCATTACAATACTTAGCGATGTTTGTAAGGTTTTATTAGGTCGGATAATAATTAGGTTTATTATTGGTACAATTGGATTACACGCGATTATTATAGTTTTCTCTGTTTCTTTTTAAACAGTAGTAGCGATATTGCTTATTTTATTGCTAGGCATTTTAATATTTTGTTATACTTAGTCGCGAAGATTGGAGTGAGGACATTTTGCTTACACACTTTCTCCTCAAAAAAATGCTAATGATCAACTCACGCACTTTCTAGAATAAATGATTAGGTATTAAAATATTAATAGGTAGTAGAAACAAATATTTACTTAGTATAAAAAAACGATTTTTAATAAGGGATACTATTTGAATAAATTTAGAAATGATCAATATTTCAAAAACGGACACAACTTGGTTATAAATAGCAAAAACCTTATAAATTTGTTATGCACGGAAGAAAACTAGTATTCGTACCTACTAACAACGGAGCTGACCATGAACTCTATTACAATACAAAATAAATCTCAACGAAGTCACAACTTCATAAGGCAAACTATTTGGTATCATTGAAAAATACTAACTAAATATCAACTCTATAAAGTATTTAACAAGGTCGCTTTTTGCATGTCCGTTAACTTCTTCTACGCAACGGATTTGGATTACTGTTTTCACTTATAGAAAGAGTGATAAATAGAGTAGGTCTGCCTTAGTAAAATAGCTTCCCCCTGCAGTTTCATCTGCGTTCCTAGGGGATTTTATAGAAAGTAGCCTATTTTAGAACATAATCAAACTCAGTGCCAAATTTTATCGCGATCCCTTCAGCTGTTCTGGCGAGAAAGAATAAGGACTACATAATATACTATACATACAAAAAACAATCGCGTTTATAATATTAGTAGGATAGTAAGATTTCGATCAGCGTGGTAAAAGTCCTACAAATATTTTGCCTTTTTAGTTCGTCCCAATGGAAGGCATGCGAAATTCCCAGGATATAAATTTCGGTGATTCATATTTATTATTGGCATCGACGTATAGCGATAGACAAGAACGTTCATGTAAAACATTTGTTTAAAAACTGGTAAGAGTTAGAACTAAAGTTCGCTGCAGCGCTGTATAAAGCTGTGTCAACTAACCAAACTATTTTAAAAGATACAGCGCTAGATTACTTAGAGTATAGTTTTCTCGCGACCAAAACGTCGTAAGCGCTGCAAATTTCATGGCGCTTACGCGTTTCGTTCAGCTAACTACACTAAGATGTCGTCCCTATAGAGTTCACACCGCAGATGTGACACATCTTTTTTACCTTCTAAACTTCATTAGAATAAAACTCGATTTCAAAATGTATTATATTAATATTAGGGGGGCCTAGTGCGGATTGGCGGACTTCACATGGCTTAAATGAGTACTCAGAGGTACGGGCCAGGGCTTGAATTAACATAAAACAATTATTCAAAATATCAAACTATCACTACTAATTAAAAACTCATTAACAATTAATCAAATTAAAACCTTTCTAAAAAATTGGTTGCCTGTAAAGTCGGTATACGGGCGAAAGTTTTACGTGCCAACGACTTTGAGTGGTAAAATAATTTTAATGTGAATATCTATTCATTCGTATAGTAGGAAGAAGGATGAAATAATAGTAACAATTTAAAACATAACGTCACGTTACGTGAGCGGAGCGTAACGCAGTTTCTTGAAGGGTCATCCGGCGAACCAATTTATAAGACGTTGTCACGTCAATAGTAACAATTTAAAACATAACGTCACGTTACGTGAGCGGAGCGTAACGCAGTTTCTTGAAGTGTCACCCGGCAAACCAATTTATAAGACGTTGTCACGTCAAAACATAACGTCACGTTACGTGAGCGGAGCGTAACGCAGTTTCTTGAAGTGTCACCCGGCAAACCAATTTATAAGACGTTGTCACGTCAAAAAACATATCAAGTCTGTGTTCAGTTACATATTTTTACCTACAACCAGTTTTAAGGGAACATCTGCACGTTTTAGTATATGATTGTAGAATGGCGTGGTATTTAAATAGATAAATTGTTTTTCTACTCTGGAATTACGGAATTATCACCTATTAATTCACTTAAACAGGTAGTAATTTTACTTAGTTGACTACTGACTAGTTATTTTCGTCCAGGGTCTACTTTGATTCGGATTATCGTTGTTATTAACGCTGCTCCGTGCGCACCCGCACTGAATGAATGTCGAAGCCACACTAAAGTCGGGTGTGGGGACTGCAGTTCAGTTGAGTTGATAAAAGCGAGTGTTCGGAACGCCCTATCTAGTACGTAGTACATATATATCGATGATTATTGGTAAGGTATTTGCATTATGCGGCGTATTAGGGCCGATGAGAGTTATAACAACAAACACTTGAATTAAGGTTGTCACTTTATTTTGAGATGTCAAAATGTTTGTAGGTATATAAAAAAAAACACGAGATTAAAACAACATTTGATTAATTGGGACCTTTTTATAGAAGCAATGTAAATATATGATCGTAAGGATTGTTGTATGTATAGTTTTATTTCACAGTAATGTAAGTTAGCAATCTATAAAAGTAATAAGTACTTTATAACCTTAAATACTTAATTCCAAAACTAACCACAGATGAAAATCAAATGTGACGTTTCCCTTTTGAATGAGGAATGTTGCCATGTGTCAAATAAACTTTTTTATTTTTATACGTTCTTAAAACAATAAGATTGTATGAATTTAATTATTCGTATCTAATTCATTAATTGAAACAAATTAGGTTATCTGTCATGTACTTACCCTACGACACAAAGATAAATAATTGTTTTTGTTATTTAATCCTACGCACAACACTTCCTTAATAGGTACTCATTCCTTATCTACCTACTAATTAATGTAAGTCTATATACCAACAGTGTACATGTCCATAAGTTTCATTGACCCCAGAAGTGTGATCAATCGATTGCGACTATGTTCAATTCGTTCACCCCCGCACGTAACACCTTGATGATGAACACGGGTCAGTGACCTATGTTAAACTGGTGATTTGGAACCATACTTCTTACTCCTCGAATCTTAATATTGGCATTTACATTTATTTGCAATGGCTTTTGGCCATCGACGTAGTACATATATATCGATGCTTTTGGCTTTGTGGTTAGCGACCTTGACTTTTAGTGTCGTGGGTCCTACGATGTTCGGCCTAGTTTGGAATCAGATTGGCCGTGTAGGTAAACGTTCCGAGATATTTATTTATTGTATGTAGATATGTGTTACAAAGAAAATATTTTGCACTCTATAGTACAGTTGTAGATAACTTACTCACTTTGAATAGTTAGTCATAGAACTCGAAACTGGCAGAGATTATCCTTGAAATTATCAATCGTATTCAACCTTTTTAATTCTACACACAACTTCGAATTCCGTCAAAAAACCGAATCAGCGTGAGATAAATAAGATTAGTTTATTTGCTTATATCGGCGTATTATAAAATCCTTTTTTGCTATCCAACTAGCATTGTGGCTCATGTAAATCATGATTGGTGTGAAGTTCAACAAAAAATGTGAGGTAGTAGTAAAAAAACATGACAAGAGGGAATTGTTGCTAACTCGATATGCTCCAGTACACTCAGATCTGATCGGTATTGTTGCAAAAAACCCCAAGACTCTAAGTTGGGCAAAAAAAAGCCGATAATAGGATGGCAATACTGAACAGGTATTTTAGTCTGTAGTTCTGGTCTTATTACATAAGGTAGTAATCTATATAATAATATACAAACTAGCTGCCGCCCCGCCCGGTTTCACCCCCGTAGTTCCCGTTCCCATGATCACTTAGGGTTATCAAAAATAAGAGAGCAGCCGATTCGCTGACCGACTGAATATGCATATAAAATTTTAATAAAAATCGGTCAAGCCGTTTCGGAGGGGTCTGGTAACTAACATTGTGCCACGAGAATTTTATATATATATAGATTGTAGACGTCATGATATAATGGATAAGTAACATGTTAATATGTACGTATTGAAGTATTCCTATCGTAAGTGTACCAGTCGTGGCCACTGTACCAGTAATGGCCAAAAATTGAAAGAAACATCTAGAATTCGGACATGAGCGAATGTTTTTACATTGGGATCACTGTGACATAGACTTTAGACATCGAACTATCTAAGTTTAACGTTTTATTGAATTCAGTCAGTTACATGTACAAATATGCGCGAATACAAAGTGTAAGGTGATTTGAAATTGACAACGACGGCTTTTCTTAAGGAAATCGTTCAGGCGGTGAGCAGAAAGTTTCAATTGTAAAATAGTATTGCTTAATAAAATCAAAATTAGTGTTGTTTCATGTGTGAGCCATAAAATAAAGATAAACTAAGACTAAGACTGGGGTATCCATTAATGGATTTTCCCTGGCCAAGACTGGGTCACAAAACTACAACTTTTATTTGTTAAATTAATTGAATCCAGCTTTGCCGTATCTCACGCGCAACACATTACAAATATTAAATAAGGACTGGACTTTACAGTTTCACTATATTCAGTGCTGAAACTTTCACAATTTTGGTAATATTTCACAAAAACCTGTTTTTTTTTTCTTAAACTGGCCACCATTGGGTCATTTACCATATGTCAGATAGTTAAAAAAATATCATGTAGAGTTGCTTTCTGGTTCTTCTCAGTTAAAGACTGACTTCCGAGCCGGTAGTGGCTTCAGCAACTTTGATCATAGCGCCTTATTAGGGCCTAAACTAAATAAATGTCAGCGATTTTAAATCATCATCATCATCATCATCAGCCTATCCGGGTCCACTGCTGAACATAGGCCTCCTCCAGCGCACGCCATTGGGCTCGATCCTTGGCCTTTCCCATCCAATTTTTCCCCGCCACCTTGGAGATATCGTCGGACCACCTGGCCTTAGGGCGTCCTACATCACGTTTGCCGATTCGCGGTCTCCACTCAAGAACCCGCTTACCCCAACGGTCATCGGTTCTACGGCTAATATGGCCGGCCCATTGCCACTTCAGCTTGCTTATCTTAAGGGCTATGTCGGTTACTCTGGTTCTCTGTCGGATCACCTTATTTGGTATTCGATCCTTCAGAGATACTCCGAGCATAGCCCTTTCCATAGCCCGCTGAGCGACTTTAAAAGTATGGACCAGCCTTACTGTGAGTGTCCACGTCTCGGCTCCGTATATCATGACTGGTAGGACGCACTGATTGTAGACCTTTGTCTTTAGGCTCTGTGGTATAGGTGACGAGAAGACTCGACGCAGCTTCCCAAATGCTGCCCAGCCCAGCTGAATTCTTCTGTTTGCTTCCCTCTCGAAGTTGTTTTTACCTAATTGCAATGTTTGCCCGAGGTAAACATATTCTTGAACAACTTCGAGAGTATCGCCATTTACAACTGTCGGTTCCGGAGTAACATGTTTGTTAAACATTATCTTGGTTTTATCCAAGTTCATCCGGAGACCGATGTGTAGAGAAGATTCAGCAAGGCTGCTCAGCATCTGTTGTAGCTCTTGCAACGATTCAGCCATAATGACGATGTCATCTGCAAATCGCAAGTGAGAGATGTACTCCCCGTTTATGTTGATGGCCCGTCCTCTCCAGTCAAACGTCTTAAACACATCCTCCAGTGCGTTGGTGAACAATTTTGGTGATATGACATCACCTTGTCGCACCCCTCGACGCAGGTGGATGTGTTTTGTCTGCTGGTTCTGGATTTGGACGGTCATCGTCGCGGCTTCATACATACATCTCAACACTTGGATATATCGCCAGTCAACTTGGCATCGTTGCAGAGACTCCAGAACAGACCAGGTCTCGATGGAGTCAAAAGCCTTCTCGTAGTCCACAAATGCTAAACACAGGGGCCGATTATACTCTTCGGACTTCTGTATAATCTGCCGCACTGTGTGGATGTGGTCGATGGTGCTATATCCTCCTCGAAAACCGGCCTGCTCCGGTGGCTGAAACTCGTCGAGTCTTTTAAATATATAGTTTTTATCCTCACATTTAAATCTGAAAAGTCCCGGTAAAAATAAAACCTCGTGATAAATTAAATGACTATTGCGGAAAAATATACTTGACATATAATATTTGCATTCAAGCTCATATATTATATGTTTATATCGGCAATTACATTATATGCTGTAATAAATTAACATACAACATGATAATTGAACCTACGAGAAATTTCCTCATCGCGTAAGGTAATATATATACCTATATGTATCTATACTAATATTATAAAGAGGAAAGATTTGTTTGTTTGTTTGTTTGTTTGTTTGTAATGAATAGGCTCCGAAACTACTGGACCGATTTCAAAAATTATTTCACCTTTAGAAAGCTACATTATCCCCGAGTAACATAGGCTATATTTTATCCCTGTATTCCCACGGGAACGGGAACTACGCGGGTAAAACCGCGCGGAGGCAGCTAGTACATAATATTATTGTCTTTGAGTCAAATGGACAACAAAGGAAACAGTGCATATAATGACTGACTTTGTGGTTAGTGACACTGTCTTTCAAGCTGCCGGTCGTGGGTAGAAACTAACTTAGGACAAACTTTTGTGTGCATGAACTTGTACGGTTGCTCTGTCTAGTTATAAATATCTGTATAAATAAGTGTGTATTTAAAATTAGTACCTTTATGCAACTATATAAAACCATGGTACATGGTGTGAAAAATTTCCCAGTATATTTATTATTATTATAAACTAGCGGACCCGGCAGACTACATTCTTCCCCTCTAGCGCCACCTGCCGGGTCCAAATTGATGTATTATACATAAAAACCTTCCCCATGAAATACTCCGTAATTTTGTGAAAACCGCATGAAAATCTGTTCAGTAGTTTTTGCGGCGGGGACTTTGTTTTAAATATATAGATACAGTACCTACCTATGAACATACTACTACATGTGATGTATCTAGAAGCATAAATTGCGTAGTTTTTTTAAGGTGAAACAAGATATTTACCCTCTATCAGGTGAAACAGAGACGGATATATTAGCTAGTATCAAACTTTGAGACAAAAAATTAAAGAGCTGAATAATTTATAAATACATATACCGTATTTATTACCCGGAAAGATTGTATTACATTTATTTTAGACCTACAAACAAGGACCGGTTGAACGAGTCTGCAATCATGTCAGGCAAGCCCCTGCCTTTAGACATATACCTACTTTAATGACGTAGATTCCATAGACTATAGACGGCTTATATACTTCGATTATTGGGACGGACAAATGTAGAATCCAGCTGTAAATATAAATGTCCTGGGATATGTAACCAGAGAAAATATCCTGGGATATTTTTCACACATGGCCGATCTGATTCCAAACTAAGCAGAGCTTGTGATACGGCAACCAGAGAGCTGATATACAACATGTACAACTTTTAAATACATACTTAAATGGATAATTACATCCAGACACAGAACATACATATTAATTCATACAAATGTTAGTCAGATTCTAATCCACGACCGGAGGCTTGAAAGTCAGGGTTCAGCCATTAGCTGTCAACTTTGGAAACCAATTGAAATCATTTTAATATTCATTTCATAGTATTACAGGCTGTTTAAAAGATCTGTTACGTTCAATTAATAGTCAAAAGAAATCAAAACACTACAATGTTTACACGGTCTATATTTGATTGGCATTCAACCAATCACATTAGCATTAAAATTACCATACCGTTTGAGTTAACCTATAAAACTTTTATGTTCTACAATTCTGAATCAGCTGTCAAATATTAGACGGCACCAAGTTCACGGTCGGTTAATTAAGTTGATGGTCGCCGCACAGCTGATTTCAACATCATCTGTCATTGAAACCTATTCCTATTTATTCCTACGATAATAAAGTCTACAATGCCTTGACACGTTTCTCGTCTACTGAATCATTAAGTTCAGCGTCTCTTAGAGCCAATTGGAGGATTGTTCTCAAATAGTTCTGCAGCTATCTATTATCTCATTGATTTGTGTGTCGGATCCTATCGAGACAGCTCGGTGCCAATTTACGAGCATAGTCTTGATCGTGACACACTAAATTACTGCTTTTGTTTTGTACAGTACTATTTGTTTACATAAAACTGTTTTATCATTCCCACGTCAAGATAAGTTGCCGAATATGTTTCTGGTTTTGTGATAAGTAACAACAACATCTATACTATCTTTATTTAGCTGAAGAGTTTGTTTGAAGCGCTAATCTCAGAAATGACTGGTTTCAATAGAAAAAATATTTAGTTAATTTATTGAGAAAAGCTATAGATAGGCTATATACCATCACGCTACAACTAATAGGAGCATTAATGAATATTACAAAAAACTGGGAAAATGTGACGCCGACGAAGTTGCGCGGGTCAGCTATCCTTGATAACACTGTTTAGTTAATAGAAGTTGTTCCGATAACTTACTTAACTGTATATATTGCGTAATAAACAATATGGAGTGGTATCCATAAAGTTGTAGGTGAAACTATTGGAACTAGCGATGGAGGCGTCACCTCCCTCCGAAGCCCAATAATAACAAGTAATCGTCTGGAAGACCACCCGCACGCCTCATTTAATCCCCTACCAAAGAAATCAATGGCCCATTTTGGATTACATCAACATATCGATAAGCTGAATGAAAGGATAACAATATGCTTTATTTGCTGCACCACCGTCCTTTATGGTGACCTAAAATCCTTTGCATCCAACGGTTGTCTGAAGAAATCGCTTTTATAAGACTGCCACTTGTGCATTTAGTTAAGTTTTACTGTTATTTTGTCTTTTGGTGTGTATCTTTGTCTATCTTTGTATCTATCGATGGTTAAAATCTACATAAAGAAATCATTAGGAATTTTATTACGACACATGTTTTGTGTTGTGAATTACTTTCTACGAACTTTATCTTATCAGCGACATGATGTGGCGTCGTGATACCTTTCACACGTTATCGCGAAGCAATTTAACCGATTGTCTTGTCATAAAAGGATTAATTGAACTGGGACATCTCGAAATTGAATGCACGAATAACTCATGATATTCTCGCAATGACTGGGTTAATTTCATTGACAATTCGCTAAAGTCCGGACGGTTGGCTTACAAAGTTTACTGTCCGAATTCCAACTGTAAATGATATTATATTCATTGCCGTATTTATCTTCATGTCGTTCACTGTCAAATTTAATATTAACTGACACGATTCGAGCCCTTTGTTATTATTTATTGACACTATCGATCTATAATATCACATTCATATTGGGCAGATAATTTCCGAATGACGTCACTTGTAACCTTTCCTTCGTTTCGTGAACAGCGTGTTTGGAAACAATAAAATTTTGATACACGATAGAAAACCTAACAAAGTTTCCCCTTTGATAATGCTACAGAAGTTAGCGGTGGTTAGGAGTTTTGTTAAGCATTTGAAAGTATATGTGGCGGATTCTGCTCGGCTGATCCTTGTTCACAGTCGATTAGGGTCAAATTGAGCGAGAGTTGACTTTAATCAACATCAAGTTTTGAAACCCCTTCAAGTGAACAAATAAATGCCATGTGGCTGATGTCTCCAATATAAATTCTCATAATAAGAGCAGTACAGTTTGCTGATCTTACATGTGTAAAGTATATTTATTATTAGCTTCCAGCCTGCTTTCCTGGGGGACCCTCAACTTGACCAGGATAAAATGTAACCTATGTCCTTTTCCAAGTTATATCTGTACCAAACATTAATTTAAATCGGTTCTGTAGTATAAGCGTAAAAGACAGACAGAGTTACTTTTCGCATTTATAATTATGAATAGAGATTGTAACAGTGTACCATATCACATCATTCATGAAACAGTAACACCTGCGACGTGCTTTTCAAATGTTTACGACCTATGAAAAAATATATTTTTATACTTTTCTGCTGGCCAAATAGTTTGGGTCATAAAACGTAGCCTGGATTCTTTGGATCTGATGTGTTTGATCTATTAATAATCCACTATCAAGCATGAGACAGTCTACGTTTAATGCTCTATGGTTTTCGTGATAAAAATGTTTATGTCATCCCGAATGTTTTTGATCCATTTACTGTTGTATGCCGTTACATGACGCTAATTGGATAGGTACTTAGTCTGATGAAATTCTTGGATTTATTTATTATTTACGAACTTCGATAGGTCACTGCGTCAGGTATTTTAATGGATAGGTATTCATTATATTTGTTGTTCGATCAATTGTTTTATGGCACAATCCTCATGGCTATGATAATACATCTTTATTCTATCCTCATTTGATTGGATTAGCAATCTAATGGTAGACATTATCTTCTTGAGTATCTGTAATTGTTAACATCAAAATACTAGAAAATCGCATGACAGTGTGTGAATGTGCAATTTATTTTAACGATGTATTCTTCTTAGCCGGTAAATCTGCGAGTATAATATTTCCTCATTTTCTAATATTGCTATTAAATGGACTTTCGCTTGTGGCTTCAACAGTGCGGTTATTGTACATAATCTTAGCTATAACAATAAGGGAATGTGTATCTCTATCATAAAAAATGGGATAAATGGTAATATAGGATTAACTTGGGTATCAAGACAAAAAGATCATTAAAAGTTACAGCAGAGCTCGTCCTCCAAAGTAGAAGTATAAACGTAATTCTAAACGACACATTAGCGTCTAAATAGTTAAAGAAACCAGAATAAACATGCACTTGATTCCATTTCATATTCTGCACGGTTCACCTGTTTGTGTGGCAAATCTTTAATGCCACAGTCTTCCTCGACACAACCAATAATCAAATAGAAACTTGCCAGCGTATTTACCGCGGAAGTCGTTTCTATATGTCGACTCTGCAACTGTTTATAATTGGATAATAAACGCAACAAACGTACATTTTCTGTTCATTATAAAGTAATCCTTAATTCTACGTAGTTGGATTGATTATTCATCGGATGCAAACACCGCACAGCCGGTTTCGCCTCGGTCAGATTATGTAAATGGCAAACACAGCTGTGAGCCCCGCGTGCTCTACTCCGTAAAAGTGTTTATCGTTAATTTCGCACAATTTTATTATGGCCTGTAGTAGTAACGATATACGGATTATATTAGCGAGCAGTTATTAAATGCGCAGCCAGTGTTATCGGGTTGCATAAGAGCAGGGGCTATTGTGTCTTTATCAGTAATGTTGTTCGTGATTGTTTATGACGCAATTGCACTGTGAACTCGAACTGATTATGTTTATTTTTTTTTGCATTCTCTCTAAAACTAAATTTAACGAAATCAAAAATGATGTTATAGTTGTTGAGTGTGAGAATAAATAACTATTCGGAAATCTAGCTTAGGTTTGGTAGAAAATAATCGTGGAAAATATCGTTTCCGGAATCTCGGAGCGGAGGAATTTACTTTTGTGTTTCCTTTGGTTGTAAATCATGTGGCGCGTTCAGGTAAACAAAGTGAATTTGCCGGCACGTCGCGTCGGTCGCGCCGGAGCACGACATGAGAAATAGTTCTTGAAGTTTCACAACTACCTAGTAATACTATTTAATTAATTGCATGATTGTCTACACTATTATTATAAAGCGGAAAGATTTGATTTCTTAATTTATAGCTATTTCTCTCCGAAACTACTCAACCGATTTCAAAAATTATTTCTATGGTAAGCTACATTATCAGGGAGTAACATAGGTTATTTTTTCCTCTTATGCCTACGGGAAAGGGAAATTCCAGGATAAAACAGTGTGACGGAAGATCATTAGTAATAAAGCATAATAATCTTTCATTGCTACGAGACATTTCGAAGTCAACACTTCAGCGAAACACATTACAGCATTAAATAAATTATGTCCTGTCAAGTTCGCTGTAATTCATTTTACGATTCTTTTTATTTTATAACATAATTCGCATTATAATTTGCAACCGTCGTAGCATCCTTTAATGTAGCGAAGCCTGCATTATTATCTACGTTTTAATGTCTACGCGAGTCATAAATCAATGTGTGACGTTGATTATTTCGCGTTTTACGGACGTGTATAACCGCTTAATGTATTTTCTGGATTTATAAAGGAATCCCTTCGCTTGCTCTCAGTATAATGATGATCGTTTACTACAAGTGTAACGTTTACGTCTCGTATGTTTTCCATTTTCACGGATCTTGTTTTTTTGTCGACTTCTGCGTAATATCATCTATTTCCAGTTCGAAGTAGTCCGATCTATAATCGGATCTACGAAAAGAAAAACACGCTTCTGTTTTTGTTATTGTAAATTGTGTACAAAAAGTTGGCGCGCATTTGGGAATCTCCAATCGAAGGCCCCACTTTTAGCCTAAAAATATATTTTTTTAATTTTGTTTTTTAAACGCATGAGGTATTGGTGTATAGACATAAGTCTAAATATCCGAATTCTTGATGCTAAGATACGTATTATGAATGCACACTCTGCGTTTATTTTCAGACATCTTTGTGTATATTTAGCTAGAGGCATCATAGATGATCAATTTGCACCAACCTTGTGTCTAATTTAGCCGTTTCAAGATCAGTAACTAGTATCTATTTACGGATATTAATCTTTTGTATCCTGTTTTTTCATCAATTGCTAGTTTTCCTGTGGAAATAATAGGACTAGATCATTTATCGACTATTCATCTATCCAATGACAGGTCGGTTGGCAACCCTGATTTTCAAGCCGCTGGTCGTTGCTTTGATACCCATCCATCAGGGACATATTTTTGTGTGCATGAACATAGGTACCTATTTGATCTATGTTTATGTAACTAGGTAATTACTATAGTACCTACTAGTAGTAGTATATATGTATTAGATTTGTTTTGTGTGATAACTACGCAGGATATTTTAAATGTTAATGTAGGTATCTATATTTGTATATTGTTATTATTTACAATATATACTAAACACGTAATAAAACGACCTGATATTACATAATCAGAATAAATAAATCTTATTTACTAGGTATTTATTTACTATTACTTCTATTGTTCTATTTAACTAGACTAATTATAATTTATCATTTATAATTATGTATACAAGTATAGGTTGAAGTCCTTCATTAACATTGTATAGAGAATTATATATAAGTAGTGAGCTTTTGTTGTCTGTGAGTCACGAAATGGCTTGTCGAACTTGAAATTATACAATATTTATTCATAATTATAATGTTTACTTATAATAGTTACAGAAAATGTAAAAGGTATTATTATAAGGTACTAATTCGGAAACATTCAATAATTTCTGTATTTATTAAAATACATTTAACAGCAAAAATAATCCAAAATTGTAATGACATGGCAGAGATAAAAAAAAAACTCGGGGTATATTTATATGGATATTGGATTTATTTGTAACTCTTATTAGGCTCTTCCAGAAAGTATTAGAAATATTATTAAAGCTATTTTCGTTCAAATCTTCCAATAGGTATTTCATAAATAAAATTGCTCTTCTAAGTCTCTTTATAAGAAATGGTTAGATTTTCTTAAAAAAAATCTTTATCGATTATTTTCATACAAAAAATATATACTTAGTTATCTAAGGTCCAACTAAACTATATAGGACAGGAAATAAAAATACATAGTGATAACATTAAAAGTAGGTCACTACATAATATACATAAATCGACCCCATTCCAAAATTACATACAATTGTAGATAATGACCGATACCGGTATCATAGTTAGTCACGAATTCATTTCCCCCATTATCGTGTTTGTTTGCACTGGAGTATGATTATAATTAAGTACTATACTTAAGCTCCATTGTCCACCGAATACAATATTTATTGTCGAGGATGGGAACTATAAGTTAAAGAAAGCATATCAAAAGTAGGTTGCGTATAATCTGTAGTTATAACAAATATTTGGGTTGCCATTTTTTATGTTGACCCCGTTTGAAATTAATGATAGTGGAAACTATTAAATTGTAAATTTTTCGTTCTTCAAATTCGTGAATAGATTTCACAGAGTTAGTATGTACAAATAAAATGTCTATGATTAGTAAGAGTTGTAGGGCGCTCTATAGTCTATGGTTAGATTAGATTGACAGGTGGCGAATGGCGCGAACTGCTAAGTGGTGATGCGTTGAGAAGCCAATTAGTTAATTAAAATTCGCGTGAATTATAGCGACATTGCTTTTAATAATTAGTGGATGGACAATGAGTAAGATACACAGGATTAACATCGTGTGTCGTCTTTGAGATATACCGTTCGGAAATAGTGTATTGTAGTGATTTTAGTAACTTTTATAACCATTTTCGGTGTTATCTTTCATACAAAGTCTACCTCATTACAATATTATTTCAAATTGTGCAGTAGGTAAGGTACTATAAAATATTCGTGACATTTTAATAACAAAGCCACCGTCGACCACAGTTTAAAAATAAAACCAAGTTGCATAGTTGCACTGCGACCGCTACGTAATGAATATTAAAACTTAAACCTCCATACTAACCTGAAAATCTGAAGCGCTTTTCGTCGGTGTACAAATGTGAGTTATAAAGTTATTTTTACGGTAATTTATGTTACTAGTTTTGTGTTTTAGCTGGCCATTTGGCTTTGCGGTTAGGGACACTGACTTTCAAATCGACAATTCTCATCTAGGGAAAACATTTCCTATAGGATAGGTACCTACCTACGTATTTTGTGTGCGTAAATACATTTACAAAAATTTTTTATGTTTTCATCTGCCCAGATTACAAAAACATTCATGAGAGTACTAGATGTGCTCGTGTTTTATGATATTTGCATATCTTATGTTAAAATACAGTCTAAAAGAGATCTAAAAATAAACGAGAGCAAATCTTACAATCAATTACAGTATTTACAGTTACATGAATTGCCAGCATTAATATATCCAAAACTAATCCTATATTAAAGGCAAGTAAACCACTGTTGACCACTGTAATAATTAGGTTTTTCAAAGTGATATATCATTCTGGTTACAGGACAAGTGCTTAGTTTAAAATCGAGATTGCCCATACGCAATGTCCCATTATATTCATTTAAGTAATTTATTCATGTGTATACACTTCAACCCTAGCGGCAACTGTCGCCCATTATGAGTTATTGCGGTTTGTATACAACTATTAATCAACACGAATGCCAAATAAACTCAAGTGGTAATTGCGTGTGCCATTCACAGTATCAAACATACGTCTTGGTTATATCAAACTAGTGGCTCCCCGCAGTTTCACCCGCGTTCCCGAGGGAGCTTCAATTTTCCCGGTATAAAAAGTATCCTATGTCCGTCTCCTGGTTCTAAGCTACCTCCCCACCAATTTTCAGCCAAATCGGTTCAGCCGTCCTTGTGTTATAAATAGTGTAACTAACACGACTTTCTTTTATAGATATAAGATGTGTTATTACTGACAATATCTAAACTAATATAGTGCTGAAGAGGTTGTTTGTTTGCTTGAGCACGGCTATCTCAGAAACTACTTAAATTATTTACAATAAGAATGATTTCATTAAAGAATACCACGAAGGTATCTACTTAATTTCCTTCTTTAGACTAGATTCCCTAGGTTTTTTATTACCCCAAGGTAATAACAAAAACGTAATAGCTGCAGTGGAAGCAATCAAAATGTCTCGTTTTTGTGCCACAAAAACCTCATAGCCACAAATTGACAAATTAGTTGTTGGTGTACCATTGCAGCCGTTTTCCATTGTGGATGAAGCAATTTAAAAATAGAACTCTTGGTATTCCAAATACCTACAAAAGTTTTTTTACATTTCGATACATACTCGTGATAAAACCTCGTTTGTGATTTCATTATCTCTATAGGTATATTAAAAAAAGTCGTGTTAGTTACACTACTTATAACTCAAGAACGGCTGAAACGACTTGGCTAAAAAATGGTGGGGAGGTAGGTTAAAACCAGGAGAAGGACATAGGATACATTTTATCTCGGGAAAATTGATGATCCCCGGGAACGCGGGCGAAACCGCGGGGAGCCGCTAGTATTTAATATTACAAAGTAATGTATGATTTATCATACTTGACCGACTATACATAATCCACTGGTAATAATATGAGATGATATAAAATATCATGTTATTATTATTCTGCGTGAGACAACTTGAAGAAGATTTAAATGTGTAGGTAACATAAACAAGGTCTTAATTTGTATGATATTATTCTCGTACTATACCTATTTAAATTGAATTTTTTCAACCATACACACATTTTCTAGGATTAAAATTACGAACGCGTGTAAACATAGTTATTGCATTAGATTATTTATACTTATTTAAAAGTTTTTGACAGTGGAAATCGGTTAAAAGAAAAAAATTATCTACGAAGTATACATAAATATACGATTTTTATGCTTTCATTAATATTTTTTGTCGATACTTATTTGTAGCAACTAACAACTTTACGAATATCCGCATTAAAAAAAAAATCGATGGACTGAATATACTCCATTTGAGGACTAAAACGATGCTTAATTAAATAGCATCAACTAATAGAATGCTTTTAACTAATTTAACGAAGCATTTCGCAATAGCAGTATAATAAATGAATATTGAATCATTTCCCAAGCGTCATTGTAACAATAGTGCATTGTACTCGGTCTAGAATCGAATATTACAAGCGACGTTGCTGCAACACTCTACAGAACAATGCGCAACATTGACCCGCAACCTGGATGGATGGGAAGTGCATTAGGTATATGTTGCGACATATGAATATTGCCTTTGTTAATAAAATGTTCCTAATTTTATGGTAGGTACACAATAGTCTTAGATAAAAAAAATTATGGACAAATCTATATCGATTTCTAATTTAAAGAAGACCTTTAAAGAATGCCTTTTATACAGACACTTTACTTACAAACCACGACCTAATAATAAAAAAAAAACTATTCATTTACAATAATAAACATACTAAATCTTTAACAACATAACCATTCGGAACGCGAAGTTATCAAACAAAGAAATTATGGACCGTATTATGCAACAAACTATCAACGAAATAATAAAATAGGTCAGTCAAAGCTAACACGCTGAATAAACATGGCGATTCGATTTGGACCAATTTCGTTTGGACTATTTCCATTGGATGTTTATAAGCTATTGGATGTGTGTCAACCAACACTCAACAGTCAGTATGCAAACAGTAAACACCAATTTCAGGGTATCGGAACTCGCACGTGTATTGAAATGATTTCGCAACGCTTGCGCCTGCGCCACCTCGCAATAATACCAGTTTCGAGGGTCGGTAATATTACAGCAATACGACAGATCAACTTATTCTTAAACTAGCGGACCCGGGAGACTTCGTTCTTCCCACCAGCGCCACCTGCCGGGTCCAAATTGATGTTTTATACATAAAAGCCTTCACCATGTAATATTCCGTAATTTGGTGAAAACCGCATGAAAATCTGTTCAGTAGTTTTTGTATTCATCGCGTTCAGACAGACAGACAGAAGAAGAAGATAGTAACCTACATGTAAATAATAGTGTCAGTAACAAAATCCGTTATCCTTATCGTAAAGGTGTTTCGAATATCGCGAAATTATCGTCAATAACATGGATGTATGTTTGTTACTCTTTCACGCCAGAACGGCTCAAAGGATCACGATGAAAGTTGGCACAGAGTTAGAATGTTCATTCGTGAATTCCCTCGGATAGGGGGGGACACGGGTCACTTTCCCGAGAGTGGAGCGGAGAGCGGGAGAGATCCTCCCCCGCAGGGACGAGCACCCTAACTGTGGGCAACCGCCGCAGAGGTGGGGCCGCGGTTGATAGCCTCGCGAGCCTCGTAGCCCCACCGTAGCGGCGGAGAAGGAATTTAAAAAAAAAAAAAAAAAAAAAAAAAGAGTTAGAATATGTTCTGGAATAACACATGGGCTACTTTTTTATCCTGAGAAAATCGAAGGGCCCCTGGGAACTCGGGGAGCCATTAGTAATAAAATAAATAATTATAATATGTTTGTAAATAATCCATAAGTACATCAATAACAAACATTTGAGGTAATTCCCTTCCCACTTTATACGTTCATATTCAAAGTTAGCCAAAATGTTACCATAACTAAAACCATTATTTTTTATATTCGAACTCAATGACTAAACTGTTTTGTCAGTTAGATATTCATCATAGTGTTGCCCTATTAGTCACGTGTACATTGAACCGTTGAAATTCAAACAGAATGCTTTGTAAAAATGAGATTAATTCATCCGAGGTGAACACACTCGTTTAATGGAAATGAAAATGAGGTTGTTAATAACTAGACTAATGGAAATTTAAGAGATGTTGTAGCTCACTTTAAATTTATCACCCACTATGAATTGGTACTTGTTCTAATTTGTAATGTGTCAGAATACACAATCTAAGCACTATCACTTTGATATTTTCGTCATTCCTGATTTATTTATCATCAATGTATTCATTAGCTTCACACTGTTTGCTACCTTCTTCAGGATTTTCAGTACTTAATGTATAACTTTTGGTATATTTACCTTGATTTTTTTTATTTAGAGTTTTCGATATGTCAGCTTTATTGCAAATTTATTTATTTATTTATTCAGATACATACAACAAATTACAACTAATTAAAAACAGAAAATAATAGAAAATAATACATACAGATCTGAATTGCAACTTAAAACATATGTATACAAAAAAATATAATTTAGAATAAATACTAAAACTAACGCGACAAATATTTACAAATCATAATATTAAAAAACAAACAAAATTTTAATTATTCATTTTGTCTGAGCATAAGGGTGTTTCTGAATTTTTTTTTAAATGAGTAAATTTTGGATCAAAAATATCGAGGTCAGAATTAATAATGAGTAAATCGTTGAATTGACGAGACATTCTTACAATGGGATTGAAGTATGATGTGTTATTTTTGTAAACCTGAAGTGCAAATGCCAATATCACGAGAGCAATTTAGATTGCTGTCGTAGAAATGAATCATTATCTTTTTAGTAACTTAGGCTGAAGGACGTCTGAAGTAGTAACTGGCGGTTTCAAAGTGAATTGGTTCCGAAAATTCGATTTCAACATGAGTTTCATATTGTTGAATATTAATCGTATAGGAACAGACCACGTGAAAGCGTGTTTCTATAACTAAAGCAGTATATGTTTTTCCATTAAATGTATCAATCAACTACCATTAGTTTATTGTGTGATCATGCTCTTCAACAAACGCGTGTTCACTCTCCGTGCAAAATGTATAACACTGTTACGATTTGATACAGATTATTATATGTTAGGTCTACTATGCTATGCTACTATTACGCCTGCATTCCCAAAGGACCTTCAACTTGGGACCTTCAACCGGGATTAAATGTAGCCTATCTCTTTTCCGCAGCTCTTGTCTCCTTTTGCACCAATTTTTACTTAACTTATCTGCTGGCTGTTATAAGCAGATGTTATCGATGAAATAGAACAATCTAATACATACAACCTCCTCATTTTTTGTTGTCGGTTAAAAATCACTTAACAAAAGTTCGTGTAAAACAGTTATATTGAATTTTGTTTTTCAACGAATGCCTGAAAATAGCTTCAAGTAGGTCACATAGGTTTTTACCAGAAATCCAGGCAAATCTAGTTAATCCCTACGTTGGAACGATACCCATTAACAGAAAGAGTTTCCATGTGAGCGCCTTTTGATTAATTCATGATACAAAATCCTTAACCCACTTTCAGTATCTGGATTCCAGATTATAAATTAGGGTTTATTTGTGTTGGCTAAGGAGTATTTAGGTACTTGTGAGAACTTCAATAGAGCACGCAGTAGTTTATGCCTTAACCGTTTCACAATAGTAACTGATAATAAAGGTTTTATCCGCTCTGCTCCTATTGTCCATAGCGTGAAGTTATATATCATATAGCTTCCTCAATAAATGGGCTATCCAACACTAAGATATTTTTTCAATTCGAATTAATAGTTCCTGGGATTAGCGTGTTCAAACAAACAAAGCATTTTAAAATTAGTTAGTTCCTAAAGATTTTACCAGATCATAATGATCAAAATAATAGATACTCATATTTACTTTATTACCTATGTTACTCCTTGATAATGTAGTTTTACATTGGTGAAAGAGTTATACAGATCGGTCCAGTAGTTTCGTTGCCTATTCTTAACAAACAATTAAATATTCCCTCTATGTAATATTAGCGTAGATAAACAATGAAATATAATAATATTCATAACGTGTTAACTTGTGATTGATGCTATGACATAAGTAATATATTATGTGATTTGAAGACCAATGTACATCATAACTTGGTATAATAAAATGCGTAGTTGCGTTCGGAAACTGCCTATTTTATCGTCTCTGTTCGTGACTGTAACATTAAGAAGGTTCCAGTTGGGATTCTGAGTTAACGTGTTTATATACTTCTGTGGATTGTGAACGTACTTTAAACAACATCTATTTATTCTGTATTTTCATTACAATTAGCATTTTAGCAAATCTTTATATATGTAATTCTTCTGTACGTGTGTTGACTGTGAACTCCCCCTAAACGGCTGAACCGATTTCAATGATTTTTTTGTATGTGTTCAAGTGGATTCGAGGATGGTTTTGATTCACAATTGGACCCGGTAGGTGGCGTTGTTCGGGCAGAACGAGTCTGACGGGTCAGCTAGTCAATTATAAATTGTGAAAAATTGTTTAATTATTAAGATTTTGTACAACCTTTGCTAACGTCATATGAAAATAAAGAAGAGACTGTTTTCCTAATTCTGTAATTCATAAAGCTGTCAAATATACTATTAGGTTTCATTTACAATCTAAGAATATCCTAAGTATTGCTGACAATCCTTGGTTTAGCTCTTCATAATTTATCTACTAGTGAACATCGCATTTATTTGCACAGGCCTTAATATAACGTTGAAATATTTATAAATAAAACTAACTGCGCCTAATATAATGCGCATTACATATTATAATAATAACTACGCAAAATATTTACAACAACGTAACGGCTTATGATAAATATTTTTGTAGTTTATTTCGAGAATTTCAGATTAACCGAAGAAATACAAATTGTGAACTCAGCTGTTTGGGGAAATACGTAGTTTTATTTACTAGCGAATCTGTTATTTATTCATTGAGGCCAACTTATATTATTTACACGAAATTTCTAATGTTTCTTAATCGTACATGGAAGGAATATCGGCTGAAGGGATTTAGAAGAACTTGGCACACAAACAGAATGTGATCTGGATTAACACAGATCACAAAAGTTGGGAAAATAGAAAAACAACCGAGAAACCTTTTAAAATAGTAATTAATAATAATGTAGTTTAGTATTTATCCTAATCTAAATGTTTGTATTTGTTGCCAAAGTATACCTAAAATAAAATGGTCCATTATAGGAATACACTGCCTATACAGTTGCTCCCTTTTTATAGGGTCGGCAACGCGAGAGTGCCGCCTCTGGTGTTGCAAGCGTCCATAGGCTACGGTAACCGCTTCCCATCAGGTGAGACCGTATGCCTGTTTGCCACCCTTGTGGTATATTAAAAAAAAAACCTTCCGAACCAAGGAAATTGAATTAAAATATTTGTCATTAATAAAGATTTTGCATCTATTACGTCTTGCAAAATCTCAAATAATGGTTAGGTATATCTCGTTAAACAATATAACGGTAGGTACCAAACAAACAGTTGATTTATCATATTATTATGTAAAAGGATTTCGTTTTCCTGTAGTTATTAATATCAATATCACCATAAAGTTCAATGTCCTTTGATTAATTTCCGAGTCTATATACCTACCTATTTACCTTAGAGTATTTAACTCATAATATTGTCATAGATAAAAACCATGGTGACCACGAATGTTACATGTTATTTTTTCAAACATAAAGAAAAACGCTCTTTCACAAATAACTGCATGTTTTTTTTACGTAGGTATATATTTACACCGGAAAAGCATATAAGCAACGAAGGATGTTTGTTTTTGCTTTAGTATTAATATTAATACTCCTGTTTCACAATGAAACAAACAGACATTATTGCAATCGTTTGTTGTTTTTTGTCGCTCACTCTACTTTATTAAGTCATTTTTAAGGCGTTAACCCTTCATACTGTTTTGTCACATCACTAGTTGTATCTTATCGTAAACTATAGAGTACTTTTAGATTTTAAACATGACCGAATCTAGTTTGTGGAAATGTCGGTAGAATAAATAATTAAATATATCCTAGGGCATTTCGTTATATACAACCTATCAGATTATATACTAAGCAAAGGTACCTGCTATGGTAGAGTTTGGTGATATATTAATTAGGTACTCACCTACTGGGGTAACATACTAGACTATATAAAATGCTATCTTATTTACTTACATCTTTAATATATATAAATCTCATGTCACAATGTTTGTTCTCAATAGACTCATAAACCACTTAACCGATTATAATAAAATTCGCACACCATGTGCAGTTCGATCCAACTTGAGAGATAGGATAGCTTACATATACTTGGACCCGGTAGGTGGCGCTGGTAGGCAGAACGAAGTCTGCCTGGTCCACTAGTAATATTATATTCACGAGTCATATAAGGTCATAATTTATCAGTCAACCCCATATCCTGCCGCTCTAAATATTATGAAGTTCAAGAAAAATCATTGCGATTTTCTAATTTCACGGAAATCGAACCCCCGTCGAGTCGGTGAAGGTATACAATCAACTACGCCAACCGCTCGGCGCAAGCACTCGAAGCACCGCAACCAAGCGGCAAGGCCGATTCGCTCTAATGCGACTAGAGCGTTGACCACACCTAGGTTGAAGAACCTAACACCTAGCTTACACTATACGAAGTTATAGTAAGCAATATGTAGTGAAAGAAGCTCCAAAGAAGCCATCAAACAGACAGCGTACCTATATCGTACATCTGAATGTGGGCTACGAGAAAATTCTCTGAAATTGTTTTCTCATCTGAATTTGTGGTTTTCTTTTGCAAAAACCATATAATTTCAATGTAGTTACACAAAATTCGTAAAAATATGAATAACGGATTTCTCGAAAGCAACATTATTCATGTACCTACCTACTTATCTACATTTAATGCTAACAATTTAGTGGTAGTTATGAATTCCGCTTTAAATTCAAAATAGGCAGGTAATTTTCATAGAATTTACTACTCATCATAAGGAAACATGTGTGCAATTAAAATTACATAAACACCTAATGAAAATAACAATTCTGTTTAAATATAAATAGGTTGTACAAAAATAACTAGGTAAATAATGTATTTATCAGTTTAGTACTTCGTACGTGAACCTAACCACGTACGCCAATTTATCAATACGGGTATAATGTCCAAAACACCAGGATACCTACTTGCATGCAAGTTTTTTATGTAAGTATATAGGTAAACACTAAATGGTGCGTTACTAAGTGACAGTTACCAATTATCATTACGATATTAAGGCATTTTTTCTATGTACCTACTATTTCGTGAAGAAGCTAAAATTTTGTTATCATAGAATTATACTACTATATATCGTGTACTTTTGTAGAATCTTGATGAATCAGCTTATATACGTCTCCACCGAGGAGCTCGAGCCTCTAACATCGATAGAGCTTTTAGGCCACAGTCCACCACGCGGGCCTAGTGCGGATTGACGGACTTTACATGCCTTTAATTGTGACGTCTCGGGCATGCAGGTTTTCCTTTACCGAAAAATCCGTAGAATCTTGTGTAGGTACTTCTTTTTCAGTCGGTACCTATAGAGTTTGATCGCGTTCTTTCCCTTTCCGTGACAGAGACTGCTAGTGTCACTGGCATATATTGTCTGCCTCCTCTTTCTTACTGTTTACGAGATCTGACCATCTCTTTCTGTTGTCAACAGAGGGTGGCGGGTGTAAAGTGGGAGCGCGCGGCGCGGTGCGAGAGCGCGCGCGGCAGGTGACCGACGGTCTTCGCGGCTGATGTGGGCGGCGGGCGCTTGCTGCTCGCGCCAGGCAGGTCTGTATTTAATGAGCTCTAAGATGAGGAGTACAGAGTTCTTATTTGCTTGACATGGAAGCTAAGGATTCCTTATGGCCTTACTGCCAAGAGGAATAAACCAAAGGAAATACATAGGAGAAAATGATCTCGTCCTGTTTTCTTCAGGACGTTTGATATACCTAACTTGATAAGTAAAAAAGATGATATAAATGTAACGCCTACTCGTAATGTCTCACTGGATTATAAAACTTGTGTTGGCATAGTGATATGTCGAACTAAATCTACGGGTACATATAAAAGGCCCCAATTTAATGGTCGATTGGATTCCCTAAATCGGATCGTCCAAAGCCCTTGAGGCCGATCCTCAAAGTCCAATTATTGAACTATAATCCTGCTTCTTTGAACTCTGGTTCGAGTAACATCTTCATCCCAAACAATTTATTTTATAAAAAAAATGTTTGACTCTCTAGCAGTGTTGTATAATCTATGTATCGATTGAAAATAATGTTCACGGCGCACGCTTTATTATTGCCAGCGTCGATGTTGCTATTTATAGAACGTTTTAGGACGTGTGTGATTGATTATCGCACATTAAATGTATTTAGATACATATACTATACAAGTATGTTGTTATTAACCAGCTAGTGGTATAGTAAGTACCGAGTGTAACCATAATTTAACATTTGTAACTTATGTAAAGTACTGTCCCATGAGTGCTGTTACTTAAACGCTCTACGTGCACTATATTATTAATTTTAACATCACAAAACCTCGATGGAGATTACGCACTATCCTTTTTGTTGAACAATGAAAGTCCTTATATTTTATTTTAAAAAATTGCAAATAAATTACATTGAACTCGACTCCCGTTAAAGTTGAATTAAAATTTTTAATAACTCACCCCTTTACCCACGTGGAAGAGACGAGGAAAGGGGCGAATCTAAATAAAGTAGCGAATTATCCCCCCTAACTTTTGAGCTATAGCTTGAAATACCCAAATCTCCACCGCGGTCCGTATAGTGCACTTAGGGCGTCCCCGGTCAGCGACGCGGCGATGCTGTGACCAGTCAGTCAGACAGTCAGCTGACAGTGGGTGTATGTTGGTAGCTAACAGGCACTCATGCGTGACGGGGTGACTAACCGTGGCGGGGTGGCAGGCGAGGGCGGCGGCGGCGCCACGGCCGCGCGCACCCCGGTCAAGACCTTCCAGGCGTACCTGCCGCCGGCGCACCGCACATACAGCTGTATACACTGTCGCGCGCACCTCGCTAGCCATGACGAGCTTATATCTAAGGTGAGGACCCTAGCATTTGCAGGAAAGAAACAAGACCTATAGAATATAGGGTGCTGCAGCAAAAAGTCTCGATCCAGGAACATCTGTTCGATCCAGAAGCGCCCGCTGCAACAATAGACACATCTAATGGAGATGATGGTCGAAACTCCCCTTAAGCCGCTATTGAAGGATCAATTTTAAATATGCCGACCTAAGTCTTACTTCTTGCCAAATTCGAGTACTTATGTATTATGGTCACCAATGACTGAAGGTTTTTTTACTCTTCCTGCACTTTTCGGCAGTTTACATAAAATATTTATGGAGCAACAGTTGAAATCCTAATTGCAAGTTTAAGCCAAAACATTGCCATGGACGAAAGGTACTGAAAGAATCGAATCATATAATCAAATAGTTACTTACTGCATCTCCTGGTAATATCAATCACTTCAGTATAATCAGAAGCAGCTGATAAACAAAACACCCTTTTCCGTAATTTATTTCAAATACATATGGAGGCCACAAATGACAGTATCTCAAAATGTATAATTTTCTTATTTTCCAGTCGTTCCAAGGCAGCCAGGGGCGCGCGTATCTCTTCAATTCAGTGTGAGTATCAACAACTTGCGTCACCTCTATTTTAATGGCTGGATACACCACAATCATGCATATTTCATGGGCACACGATACCTGTATGTGTGAGGTCCTTTAAGATTTGCATTATTTACCATGAAAACAAAGTTCGTTGGTTGAATTCCACTCGGTTGTTATTGCGCCTCTCAAAACCTTACTCAATTTTATAGTTGTGCATTTTATGTTCCATCCATCATATAATATTTCCAACAGATATCTGGATTATATTTCTATCAGTTTCAGATTAAATTCCAATCAATTGGAACTGCAAATATAAACAGTAGATTCTGAATTCATTGTTAACTACATCACGTATTACGTAGTGATTTTGTTAAAGTTATTTACAAAGGGTAATGATGTCTAATTAGCAGTTGTTGAAAATTTTCATACCAATTAAGTCGATGCAATTCCTTTGTGCATTATATTGAACAAGCAATTTGTTTTTTTGACAACCTGAGGCTATGATCAACAGGTTTATATCTTGTCAAATTAGGATTCAAAAAGCACTATAAATAAATAAATAAAATAAATAAATATCCTGAGACTTTTTCACACACGGCCAATCTGATTCCAAACTAAGCAGAGCTTGTGATATGGTAACCAGATAGCTACATTAACAGGATAACTATGACAGGTAGGTACATTAATCTTATTTCCTAAGTACTTCCTACTATATATATATAGATGAGGATGTAAGGAATTTAATCTTTAAACCCAAACTACTGGACCGAACTGAATAATCACCATTAGAAACCTTCGTTAGTGTCATAGGCTATATTTCATACCTGTATTCCTGCGGGAACGGGAACTACATGGGCGAAACTGCTTGTCGGAAGTTAGTAACCTATAAAAAGACAGTAGAAATGACATTAAGACTTGTCATTTCCAGTGTGAACGTGGGCTGCGGGCCGGCGGAGGAGCGCGTGCTGCTGACGGGGCTGCACGCCGTCGCGGACATATACTGCGAGTGCTGCAAGACCATGCTCGGCTGGAAATATGTAAGTTACCTGTCCCTTTCACACTCCCTTGCGAATAGTATACGCTCTACTCTTCTATCGTGAGTTTTGACAGGTTTTTAGCCAGCCATTTCGTCTCAGGAACCTCTAAAGACAAGTACGAAGCCTAAAAAGATTATTATTATTAGCCTGTGTTTTCCCACTGCAGGGCAAAGGCCTCCCCTTCTTTTCTCCACTCTTCCCGGTTTTGAGCTTTGCTGGACCAGTCCTTCGCGAGTCCAACTCCTCTCGCCATCTCTTCTACGTCTGCCACGATGTCGTCTAACGTTTAGTGGAACCCAGTTAGTTGTTATTTTGGCCCACAGTTAAGCGATAAATCTCCAAAAATGATTTTTAGAAATGGCAACTCTACTACTGTTTGGTAGGAAATTTTAGCAGTTCGTTTTATCTATTAATTCATATTTCCAACAGCTATTTCATGATTATTATGTTTCTATCAGGGTTTCAGATAAACCAATCAACTGAAACTGCATTAATTGCTCAAAACGTCATGTTTCATAGTTTATTTCGGCCGCTAGTGATTACCGGAATTAGCATTCCTAATTAGGTCGATATGGGTGGGACTTTATCTGCTGATTTTCAGTATTAATTAAAACCGTACCTAGTTGTATTAATTAGTAGCTTTCTGTGTACACAGCGTTATTTAATTAACGTTCAGAGTTTTGTAAACATAAATCAAAATAAACAAATTAGTCCTATAGTAGCTTTCCAAAAAAATCGTTAATCCTACTAAGATTATAAATGGGAAAGTTTGTAAGAATGTATCTATGGATACTTTTTCACGCCACAGAGTTGGAATATATTATGAAAAAACACTTAGGCTACTATTTAGGAAGGTAAAATTGAAGATCCTCCGGGTACACCACTAGTGTCAATATAAAAGTGACAATATTTTTGAAGATTCGCTTTTCATCAGAACCTATGCCACCTTTGTGGTATAAAAAATATGGTGTTGTTTCTATGAAGTAATTAAAGTCTCAAGACTAAACAGACCATAATAAGAAGGTAAAAAGCGACATGCTTTCTCTGTGACTTTCATATGACTTACCCAATGTCTAACAAAGTTGGGAACAACTTCAGAGACTGTCGGAGACTGTTCACTACAGTTGATGCATCGAATTGTGATTGATGAACTTGCCCAAAAACTTTATCCATTAATCTGCGATCAAGTGTACAGTAGATTTATGAAAAAACTTGAAAATATTCTGGAGAATGTGCTAGTAATAAGTATTTAGGTACATTGTTTCTTAATTGAGACCTAACCTAGCTGTTTTGCGCAACTAAGTCTGCGATATATAGAAAAACTCCGTTTTACCAACATTATTCATTGATGTTCCACTCCTATTAGTAGTAGCGTGATATTAAACAGGCTATAGCCTTCCTAGTTAAACGGACTAACCAACATAATTTAACCAGTAACTTCTGTGATTTGCGATTTCAAACCGAACCAACAAATTCTTCAGCTTTAAAATATTTGTACACATTATTAAATGATGTCTCAACCAGTCACAGAAGAGAAAAATCTCAGACACCTAAAAAACTGCTCATAGTCGCTCACAGCTGTTTACTGACGTCATATTTGGTGTATCTAGCAAATAAGGCTAATTATCATAGCACATAATGACCTACGATAACGCAAAGCGATGTGTTTTAATTAAAGCGATGTTTAGTAACCTCTCAACATCGGAACGACCTTGGTTTCGGATCATGCGATGATCCGGCGACCTTTTAACCGTAATACATTATCGTCTCGGCCACGACGCAATTTCCTTAAACTTGTATAAAAACATTGAAGGCCTCGGGAACGCGGTTGAAACCGCGATAAGCGACTAGTATTTCATAGAAATCGGTTCAGTGGTCTAGGCATGAAAGCGTAACAGACAGATAGTTTCTTTCGTATTTATTTTGGTAGGGAAGTAGGGATTACTTAACCAAATCATTTGCAGCTATTTGAAAGACCCGACTGTACATAAATCTCCCATAATGACGAGGGGGATTAAGACCTAAGCGCACATCAAACCGATTCCATACGTTACCCTCGAAACTTCTATCTACCCTCACTATAAAATACGAAACCCCTTTTTACAAAGATGCTTTCATTTACTAATTATTACTGTCAGGATTACGTTCTCCGGTTTTGCAACATTTTCTATTGATGCTGTGCTCCTATTGGTCATAGCATGTTATAATATATAGCCTTCCTCTATAAATGGGCTATCCAACACTTAAATATGTTTTCAATTCGCACAAGTAATTTTTGAGTTTATCGCGTTCAAAGAAATAAACTCTTGAGCTTTCTTTATTATGTAAGTAAGATTTGATCGCGATCTCGTCTCAATTATAGCCACGTGTCTCTTAACCTCCTATTTCGAGACTCATGTTTTTATAAGCGTACGTGTTAAGGACTCTTGTTCTTTAAGTGCTCGTTGACAGACCGGTTGGCTTTGTGGTTAGTGACCCTGACTTTCAAGTCGCCGGTCGTGGGTTCGAATCCCACCCGTAACAAATATGTGTATGCATAAATTGTTTGTTGTGTGTCTGGATGCAAATATCTATATATGTATGTATTTAAGAGTGGTATGTGTAGTATATCAGGTGTCTGGTTACCATAGCTTTGCTTAGTTTGGAATCAGATTGATGCTGAGATGAAACATGTCTTTGAACATTACTACTAGTGAATAGGTTTCTTCTGGGCAAGCATGCTCTATCTTAGGTTTCGGCTACCAAATGAAAACCACAAATAAAAAAAATATATAATTATCTTAATATTGTATTTCCTCTTTCCAGGAGCACGCATTCGAATCGAGTCAAAAATACAAGGAGGGCAAGTTCATAATAGAACTCGCTCACATGGTGAAGGAGAACGGGTGGGACTAGGCCCCGGGGCCACGAGGCCCGGTGGACGATATAGCTCTTGTGATATTGGTGGTGTAACTTGGGGCCATGGAGGTGATATGTCGCGATAGACTGTCAATTATACGTGAACATAACCGATGGATACGCACCGTGAGTGTTCCGCGCTGCGACTTCACTCGCCTTAAACAAGTGATGTTTTGGAACTGTCAACTTCGGTCCAGTCTTTTTAGCTCGGAAGACTCGCATTGTCTTTGGTGAGTGTCGCGTCGATACACATCGGTGAAATATTTTTTATCGCACTAATTGTTATTGGGAGTATCAGATGTGGTCGCCTCGGGTTTGTCGGTGGTCGCCTTACGTGCTCTATTCGTACTTTAGTCGGCTTCAGCGCTTGAGCACCGCCAGTCAACGTAATGTTATACTGTTATATGTAAGTAATCGATCTCAACCGCCCTACGTACGGGGCAATGGGCTTAGAATTTATACTTTTAATTTTAACATTATTTTGGATGTGATGTGTCACGTCGCATCGCGTAAGCAGACGTCAGTACATCGTAAGTTGTGTTAGGTTTTCAATTTTTTATTTTATATTACGTAGCGTTCGTTCGTACTGTATTAAGAGAATACTAATATCTTCTCTCTTGTCCCCTTTAACCTGTGATAAGTATGTTAGATATAGAAAAGAAAAATGGATTTCTTGAACGATTATTTTTCAAGAAGTTGCTCAGATACGTCAGAAGTATGTTCCTAATGATTTCAGCTGTACAATTTGCTTTTTTTTAATAATTTCGTGAGGAAACTAGTCGAAACGTGTAGGTACCTACGCGTAGGAAACATTATAATTCTTTTGTTTTAATTTGCACCTAATTTTGTGATTTTTATTTGTTTAGTAATTTTTTTTCGACTGTTCCTCATCTTTGGTTTTAATACTTACTGTTGATGATAATCGATAAAAGGATGTAACTAGTTGATAGTTGTCGGAGACGACATATTTTGAGGATTTTTTAAAAGAATGGACAATTGGACAGTTTTATTATTCATTTATTATTTCTATTGAAATGTAATAATTAGAACATTTACCCGTATATTTTAACCGTGTCATGTAAAAGCATGGTAGTTCATTTGTGTATGTATAAACTTATGATTGTATAAGGATGCATGAGCTTCGACTTTACATAAATTACATATGCACTGACTTTATTTCCCCACTACGAAAGTACTGCTAACGTCCGACTTCAATTCATATTATGCAATTGAAGTGTTATATTAATGAATTTAACGAAATGAGTTCTACCGTCGTAAGTAAACATTACAAGAGCGTTGATAACTGCCACTAGTATATATACAATTGTAATAAATATATAACTATAATAATACATGTTCGTTATAAGTGACGCTTGTCTAAAAAAAAACAAAATACATAATATAGTATATTTATTTTTACAACTAATAAATCTTAGATGGCTATATTAGAACTTCGGATTTGTTTAAGAGAGTAAAAAGATTTGTAATTTGGTTTTGATATTGACGTACGCATTATGTTCGATTTTGTTAATAAAAATGTTCATATTTAAATGGGACGAGAACGGATCAGTTTAATGTGAAGCATCAGGGTTGCTATGACAATTTAATAATATTTTTTTTGTGTGGCAACAATAATATGAATTGACATCGATATTCTTTTGATTTCGAATGATGTTTTTTTTATCGAATCGGCCTGTCCAGGACAAAAAAACTTATTTAAGGGATTTTTTTCTTTTTTAACTACCAAAAGAGGCTTATGCAAAGCTTTAATTATTGTTTTTTTTTACAAATTGTAAGTGTCCGATCGCGGCCCAGTTAATGTGAACGCCTACCGTACATAACACCAAATGTTCTGTAAAAAGTGTGTGTTTAAATTAAATCATAAATTCAATATAAAAAAAAATTCATTATGTTATAGCGAAAATAATATTAACTGGTTATATGACTCATTCATATATTTCGTTTATAATTCTTGACATTTTTTTTTCTTTCAGCATCTGTTAAAAAAAAAGTCAGAAACCATTTCTGCCAGTTTCTTACCTACTTCATACTCATTATTGGTAACTTTTCGTACAAGCAACATGTTACTGTGCATATATTTATTTAAACGGCCTTAACTGTTATAATAAGTCTTCATTAACTTGCAAATTTACTTTTGTTGATGAGAGAACCAACATGGACCATGTGATATTGAACCGCCTTTGAAGGTCTCTCACTTGTGTACGCAAACAACAACTCTATGTTGACGTGATAAGGTTGAAATTACGTTTGCAAGTGAGAATCGCCTAATATCTCAACTCAACCTGTTTTTAACTGTATATATTATATGTATAAAAACGTACGTCATTATGAATTATTCATTGTAAAACTGTGGTTAAACGATAAAATGCATTGCAAGTTCACATTGTCTGTCTAATGTAATCGTATTAACTATTATCATAGGGTTAAAATGTCGTGTTGTGTTGCACAGTGTCCAAGGGCATAGGTTTGAAACATCTCCCTATATTTATGAATCCGTGAAAGAAAGAGATAGACACATACGATTAGCTCTGTAAAACTTCTCTATACCTTCGAGTTAAGAGAGGCGGCGCGGCGTTGAACTAAGCAAATATAGTTGTCTCTTTCTAAAGATAATAAGCGCACGCAAATTTCTGACATCTTCTGTAAGGTGGGTCATGGTCGCCATTTTAGTTTGTGAATGTGGTACTTTGTACACTGTGCAACATAATAATCGTAAATTATCGAGATTGTCACAGTAGTTTAGTGTAACACTCTTAGACCTTAAACCTTGATCTTTGACGCCGTTCGACAGAATGAAACATATATATCGTTGATAGTGAGGAAAATTGAATTAAAAAAAAATAAAGCTAGATTTCTCTTGAGGCATAATTAAAAGTATTTTTCTACTTGATCGTTTAGGGATGCTATTAGATATTTTTGGACCACTGTTAAGATAAAAAAAATATGATCAGTATTCGTGAAGTGATGATGATAAATGTTAGTTTTGGATGTTGGTTGAAATGATTGTGGACATAATGTGGATGTAAACGCTTTTTCTAGCTCTATACGAACCATACATTTAGCACCAATACATATTAATAATGTCTTTGTTATTTCTAAAAGGTGTTAACATGTTTTAAGATAATGTTTTATATATCCTTCGACATTTTTCACACAAGGCTAATCTGATTCCAAAGTAAGCCAATCTGTACTATATTGTATTACATTTCTAAAGTATGTTATAATTTAATGGAATTGTAATTCATTTCTTTTACTGTTACTGTCAATGTTAGCTGTTAACATAGTTGGCAATTTTTTAGTTTGTTTTTGTCATACAACTTCCCCGAACCCAGTGACAACGATTAATCGAACATCGATCTACTAAAGCTTGCACTGAGTTCGGCTATGTTTATCTCTATCTTTTTCACTAGCAATGAAAAGGACGGAAGATGAAGTCATAGAATTTACAAGCTAAACTATTTTTACCGATTAGTTTAAATGGACTTTATTTACATGAACTTAAGACACCTTTTAGAAATACATAGACACAATGACACGGTCTTGGAGTGTTAACTGATGACCAAGTTGTATGAGAAGCGTATTTATTATGGTGCATTTCATTTAATACGTGTAACGATTCGCATATTTTTTAAATGTTTAAGGTCCCAGATAGTTGTTTACCACGGAGCCGCTTAATATTTTTGTATTTTCCTAGTGTGTAATGATGCATTATAAAAATTCGTGGTGTCTTTAACGATTGTGTATGCATTATGCTATAGATGAGTATTTCGTAAACATTTGGTTGAAATAATAAGTGCGTAATAAAACACTTTTTCGTATTAAATGGAAGTTTTATTTTATACCTATTTAAATAATAAAAACCTATAAATGCATCTCGTTTATATAGAATCAATTAACAAAGTTATTTACATTTAATAAATTAAATAACAAGTATTTTATATTAGAAAACAATACTGCCACATTTCCTAGAAGTAATAAATCATTTTTAATCAAGTTCAGTCTTTGAAATCAAACAAAAATCAAGCATAAGTTAATCGATAATAAATCTTATGACATTGAGCCAGCTATTGTATTCCTCTGGCTATATATTATGAGCTCTACCCAAAACCAAAACCGTACAATTTTGGAGTTTTTTGGCTTCCAAAACGATTAAAAAAGGTTATTTTAGTTCATGAAATTGGGTTTTCTAACAAAACGTCTTTAACAATTCAGTCTAAAACAGCATCTCATTATAAACTAGGCATAGACATTCCCTCGAACACACCGTCTTCTGTCTCCGGTTCGACACATTCTAACTTAACTTCAATCCCGATCATATTCTCAATTTCTCTAATTAAATTATTTTTATTTTCATCCATTACCGTGCCTTGTATGTTGATAATTTCGCCATTCTGGTAAATGAAAACGTTTTGCGAATCCCTTTCTATTTCTGAGGACTGCATTAAATTTATATATTGCATTAGTTCAGCTGTTTGCATTTTTTCACTTGTATCTAATTCTTTATTATATTCATCATTAATTGATTCTTCAATATGAGGTTTATTTTGTTCAGTAGTTTCACTAATAGGATCTTTATCTTTGATAAAATCTAGCTGGTAAGGTTTGTCGGTTTTGAAAATGACCTTCGCTTGCATCATCTCTGTACTTGTCATTGTTGGTAGTGATTTGAAATACATCTGTGAAAAACACTTTTCTTATTAAAACTCACGTAATAAGCTGTGGAAATAAATGAACATGTGCTTATTTATAGTTGATTCGACATATCTTAAAATACGTGAGTTTGTCTCCTAAACAGCAGGGCCAATTTTAATAACATTTTGTGTGGATATTTCAATGGTTATAAAACATTATTGGACCCGGCTGGTGGAGCTGCTTTTGGAGCACGATGACGTCTGATAAAATATATACGGATTTAGCAGTTATGTGTAGTTATCAATCGATGTTCTTAATAAGATACAAAAATTATAAACAAAAGATTTGTAGGAAAGTTACAGCCGGGGAGAATCAACAAAGCTTACCTTCCGAGTCATCAGTATCATGTCATGTTCTTTCTTCATATGAATTTTCAGCAACGACATTCGCGGATATCTGTGAAAGATATTTTTTTATGTTTTTAGTATAGGAAAAGTTTGGCGTAATAGAAACGGTCCAACGTAAGATGCGCTCGAGCACGATTTTTTATATCACTTTTAAAGTTGTTACTTTTTAGTATATTGTTAATAAGTTTTGTAATTTTTGCTTGCGGAACTTTTTCGAAAACCATCTAGAACTAGATGCAATTCCGAATTGAATGACACCTTAATCATAATTTTCGGAGACTGATGAAAGAAGTTGACCCAAAAGGCACACGTGAACTAGTGTACAGCGCTGTCGCTTCAATTCTCCTTCGGTTGAGAGCCCTCTGCGTCCACCGACACTGTCCGTGTAATTTGTAAGGGTGTAAAAGGAATCTGAGTCACCTTCTAGTCTGACAGCCCGGTTGGCTTTGTGGTTAGTGACCTTGACTTTCAAGCCGCGGGTCGGGGGTTCGAATCCCACCCAGGATAAACATTTGTATGCATGAATATGTCTGTTTTTTCTGTGTCTGGATGTAAATATCTAAAATATGTATTAAAAGTATTATATCAGCAATCTGGTTACCATAACACAAGCTCACTTTGAAGCTTACTTTGGAATCAGATTGGCCGTGTGTGAAAAATGTTCCAGGATATTATATATTATTAATGTATTTGTTATATTTGAACGCTTTTTTAGCGTACGTTAGAGGGCTTAGGATGTAAAAGCCATCTGAGGCTTACAACTGAAAAAAAGACATAAAAAACAAGGTACCTGTTGGAGGTTTGATATGAACAGACATTGCTACTAATCCTAAAAATGTTAATAGATAAGTTGACGTTTCAACTGTCTCGTGTTTAAATTATTCGACGGTAGAAAGCAATTTTGTCGTATCTAAAAAATAGAGGTTTACACCACAGTATAATAACACTTGAAAAATATCATAAAAAGTAATAACACCTAAATAAAAACTTGTAAGAAAATAATGATAATTCCGGCAGACTCAATAAATTTACTTATTTTAATTATTTTCTTCAAATAAGGAGAGAAAAAAAAAATGATTTTCCTAGATACGACAAAATTGCTTTCTAACGTCGAATTATGCTGTTGCAACGTCCCAAGAGACAAGTGTATTTTCTTCCACTATTGCTATTCTCTAACAGTACCTTTTAGGGCAGAGTTGGCAGGCACAGGGTGGTGGGAGACGATGATGATCGCGTCTCCGGTGCGCGCGCAGCCCGCCGCGCTGCGCGAACCGACGCCCGCACTCAACGCATGCATGCTTACGAAGAGCTACAAACATCCATATCGTCCCTTATAACACCCCTCAAGTCGAATATTACCAGTTTCTACATTTTAATGCCGTTGGAGAGACCTGCTCATTGCACGTCCATGCATGCTTACGGAGAGCTACAACCATCCATATCATCCCTTACAACACCCCTCAAGTCGAATATTACCAGTTTCTACATTTTAATGCCGTTGGATAGACCTGCTCATTGCACGTCCATGCATGCTTACGGAGAGCTACAACCATCCATATCATCCCTTACAACACCCCTCAAGTCGAATATTACCAGTTTCTACATTTTAATGCCCTTGGATAGACCTGCTCATTGCACGTCCATGCATGCTTTCGAAGAGCTACAATCCATATAGTCCCTTAGCTTACAACACCGCTCAAGTCGAATATTACCAGTTTCTACATTTTAATGCCGTTGGATAAGCGCTCATTGTGCGTCGAACCTGCGCTCACATGATATAGATTTCAGTCAATAAGAGGCTTTAATTCAAAAAATAGTAGCGTGCAAGGCGGTTGGCTTTTTTAAATAAACAGTTTTCTCGTCTCCTGAAAAGTTGGTAAAGTGACTTGTGCGGTGTTGTAAGCTAGGTAAACTAGTAACAGAATGTGTTATCTTACCACAATGTTACTTTCAAAAAAATAAATTTAATATAAAAATAAGTCGTTATTTTATTAATGTGATGCATTTTATATTTTTTTTTTTTATTAGTCACACAAAACAGAATATTTAACATAAACATAGTAAAATTTATGAGAGATTGTACTTTTAATTACTAATAAAAGAATAACTGCTAAGGGACTAGTTTACTTGCGCGAAATTTGACAATGACCCATACATACAACAAAGTCCTCCCAAAGCTTTTGGCATTTTTAATTCAAATTATTTCAATACTATTTTTCTGATCAGTTGGTGACGTTCTTTATACCTCGAAAAAAACTTAAAATTAATACTTTTATAATAAGGAACTTCTATCCTATCCGGTGTCCCACAACACCACAGTTTTTTTTCTTTATATGCCATAAGTACGCACAATAAAGCCATATTACAAACATTTATCGAAAATATTTTCTAAAGCGAGCAATTAATTTTCTACTAAAAAGAGATTAAGTTGCAAAAAAAAATATTGAGATAGATCAAGGATATAGATCATTTGAAATAAAATCTAGTTCCAATAACAATAAGGTTGCCATTGCATAAACGTTAATTATACTCACGTCGATGTGTGTCCATGTGGGTGACTAGGGCTGCTTTAACTTTGAACGAACGGGAACAGTGGTCGCAGATAAATTGCACATTTGTATGAGTCTTCGTGTGACGCTGAAACATATAAGAAAACTAGTGGACCAGGCAGACTTCGTTCTGCCCACCAGTGCCACCTACCGGGTCCAAGTATATGTAAGCTATCCTATCTCTCAATTTGGATCGAACTGCACATGGTGTGCGAATTTTATTATAATCGGTTAAGTGGTTTAGGAGTCCATTGAGGACAAACATTGTGACACGAGATTTATGTATACATATTAAGATGTATGAGACCAATAAAATTAGCATGCACCAAGCATTTGCATGTATGAACATGTCTGTTAGTTCTGTGTAGTAATAGTAGGTATGTATAGTGCATCAGCTATCCACCATAGCACAAGGTCAGCTTAATTTGGAATCAGACCTGTGTAATTTCTTTTTTTTTTATACCACAAAGGTGGCAAACAGGCATACGGTCCACCTGATGGGAAGCGGTCACCGTAGCCTATGGACGCTTGCAACACTAGGAGCGTTACTCACGCGTTGCCGACCCTGTAAAAATCTCTTCACTCCCTTCTTGAAGAACCCCATACTGTACTCCATTGGGAATACCATTTTCCAAGATATATAAATAAAAAGATCAAGAAAAATAACTCACAGACAAAGCAGATTGAGAAGTATATGCTGAAGGACACACGTGGCACTGGAAGGGCCTCACCCCCCGATGTAGGTACTCGTGGGACTGCAGCGCCGTCTTGTTCTGGAACACTGCTGAACACTCCAGGCAGGGATATGTCTGGTTCCTTCATATATGTAACATTAGAATGAGATAGCTATATGTTTGTGAATATCTACTGCTAAATGAGGAGCTAATTGCTTGCTGGATGGGTGGATACAGCCACAGGGACATCTATACTAATATTATAAAGAGGAAAGATTTGTTTGTTTGTTTGTTTGTTTGTAATGAATAGGCTCCGAAACTACTGGACCGATTTCAATAATTCTTTCACCTTTGGAAAGCTACATTATCCCCGAGTAACATAGGCTATATTTTATCCCTGTATTCCCACGGGGACGGGAACTACGCGGGTAAAACCGCGCGGAGGCAGCTAGTAAGTAATAAATAGGTATTCTTTTGTACAAAAATAGTCTTGTGAATGCAAAAGTCTGGATCAAAATAATTGGCACAGAGTTAGCATGTTCTAGAATAGCATATTGACTTTAATTTAACTTACCATTCATGCCGGAAAAACTTTAAAATTCTACGGAATTCAAAATATGATGACACAATTTGAGTATATAATTCTTCACATTCTTTTTTATTTAATAAAATATTTAAACCTGGGCACTTATATGGGATAAAAAAATATAAGAACAGACACAAGCTACTTACTTAGGTTTGGAGTGGCGTGTCTTCTGAGACAGGTATGGTCGGGAACGAGCCCGCTGTCCGAGGAACTTGACGCGCGCCTTCAGCACGGTCGCCGCGTCCGGGGCTATGCAACGTTTCTCGTGCTTGTATAGGTTTGTTTTGCTGGAATATATGTATATATATCGTCCCTTAGCTTACAACACCGCTCAAGTCGAAAATTGGCAGTTTCTACATTTTAATGCCGTTGGATAGAGCTGCTCATTGCGCGTCGAACCATGGGTCACATGATAATAATATAGATTTCAGTCAATAAGAGGTTTTAATTCAAAAAGTAGTAACAGCGCGCAAGAGGGTTGGCCTTAATTATAATCAGTTTTTACATCTCCTGAAAAGTTGGTAAAAATGACTTATGCAGTGTTGTAAGCTAAGGGACAATATAGCTTGGTGAGGATCAGGGTCGGATCAAGCAAACGTGGGGCCCGTACCAAATATTATGGTGCCCTGATGTGCTGGTAAAGAAACTCAAAAAGTTATGCTCAGGCAAAGGTGGAGGAATTTCGAACCGGGGGGCTTTTTACACCTGACCCGTAGCATTTGCTACTCCTGCTTTGTGCTATGGTAACCAGAATTAAAGACGTACTTATATAGATATGTAAATCCTGACACAAAACACACAGGCAATATGTTTGTCCACACAAATGTTAGAGGATGCAGGTTCAAACCCAAGTTTTAAAAACGTATGTACGGATTCACACCACTGGCTTAAGGTGAAGGAAAACATTGTGAGGAAACCTGCATGCCTGAGATGTCATAATTAAATGCATGTGAAGATCACAAATCTACACAAGACCCACATAGACTATGGCCTATCATTGTTATTGGAGGCTAGTGCTCCTCAGTGGAGATATATATGAGCTGATGATTATAATCATAATTATGATTAACAAAATAAATAAATAATATACCTTCTAAAATCAACACCACAAGTGTAGCACACAAGATACCTCTCTCCATGTTTTTCTTGGTAGTGGCGTCCCACTGCTGCTATGGATTCTGTCCCAGCGCCACACTCCTTGCATCTATAACATATATAACCATTTTTATAATTAAAATTTTACTTGCACATATTTTTAGCTCATAATGAGAAATATATATCAACTATTGTATGCCTTAAGGGCAGATACTATAGTTTGTTAATATATTTTAAATAATAAACAGTGTTAAGTAGGCAACATACAATTTTCTTGAAATAATTGGTTGTTGCAATTCTAGCATATTTCATATTCTTTTTGTTTAATTCATATATAATAGAAACATGTGATAAACCATAGATTGTAAATCATGGATTAGCTAGTAACATAATATACACACACACTTACCTACTATTTTTAAGTCAGTTAATATATTACTGTTTATTGTCCCAAATAAAGAAAATAAAAAATATTATAAAATTGGTTGTTTATTATTCTAAAATACCTGTGATAGGACAACAGCTAGATAAACACCTATCATTTCATCTTTTTAGTTCTTTGCCTGATAAATTAATTTTCAGACAAGATCAAAAGATTTTGGTAATGTTAATATTTTACAATTTAAATACTTACACTGCCCTATTGAAGTCCATGTAGTAAAAATCCTTTGGTAATTGAGGTGGTTTGACATTCTTCATTATTTCAGCCAGAGTATCAACCAGCAGTTCTTTATCATCATCTAATTCAGGGAATTGCACCCTCAATTCAGCGACAAAGGATCTCCTTTCAGACGGTTTCAGCATGGTGTAGCGATGACCGTTAGTTTTCCTCTTATTTTTTTTTATTTTCTTATAGTTACATTCATACTCAACTTCTTGATTGTTATCTGCATAACCCTGTGTTTCATAACTGTCTTCAACTTTGATGTTGCACTGAAAATTCAGTTACCTACTATGATATATTTATATTTTATTGCCAATATTTTTTTTTAAGTTAACCCTCTTGTTTATTTACAATCAAACAATGATATATATTATATTATAATTAAATTGGTTCACGAATTAAATTTAAGTAATGCTTTTCTAAGGTGTTCTTAGTGTAGATTTAGCCATACAGAAAAGAAAAGCTAATGTTCTAAAATCATGAATTACATGAGTTACCTGTAACAGCGATTCTTCATCAAGATACTCAATATCATTCTCAGGTTCTTGCTTTATTTGTATATCGAAGTACTCTCCGTGTTTCTCTGCCGTCTTCAGAATATCAACTACATCTGTAACACCCTCGGTTTCATCCCAGTTTAATGGTTTCAGAGAATTTTCTTCTGATGATTCGTCGCCAATTATCACCAAAAACATGTCTTCTGCGGCCTCCATTTCGCAATTTTTCTTCAAATAATATCAACTGCAGTTAAAACATCAGATATTCATAAGCATTTAAGGCATCAACAGTTTGTTTTGGTATGCTATTTTATTTTGACAGTAGGCGAAAATACAAAACCACCATCACGTTTTTCTTATTGAAACAACGCAAAGGTCTCACATTATTGGACTTGCTTCAAATTATTCTTTATTTATTATGTATATATAAAAAGTTATTATGCTTTGTTCTGCTAGAAAACAAAATACAATTCCTATTTGAATTTTACTATGTAGAAAAAAGAAAATATCTCACCTCACCGCGCCTGTTTGACTAACGTACCTTTGCCTAAATTATTGTACTAGTGGAAAAAAAAACTTTCATTCTTCATTATTATATTTAACTCTGGCGACACCATAACAAAATGATTTCCTAAACGATTTGATATTATATTTATAAATAAAGTTTGCTTTTTTTAGGTGTTTTTCTCATACATTTCGAACAGAGTTTTAAATTTATTACATGCATGAATTTTATTCTTGGATGTACGGATTTTGTTCTTAGTGTGGAAAAGTATACCTTTGGCACCAGAATCATTGACTGACAATCTGACAGACCTGACAGTGACATTCATTCATCAATAAAAAAAAATAGTATTTAAATTATTTAATTTAGTAATTAGTGAGTAGGTGTTAAAATAAAAGTGTAATTAAATAATAATGATGACACTTGCTAAAGTTTCCGATTCCCTTTCTCCCATATTAACAAATAATTCAAAAGTTATTGCATTGGACACAACATTACAACAGAGTTTAGTAAATTTTAAAGGTACCAACCTATTTGTTTATTTTTAATTGAAGCTGAGTGGAATTCGGCAATTAGTTATTTTTTTTTATAATTCCATATTTCAGAACTACTACAAGATTTTGAGCAGCTTACTATTGAATTAGAAACATATAAAAACAAGTTTTTAATGCAAAGGGAAAAATGTGAAAGGTCAGTATATTAGTATAATTTTAATGTTAACTGTAATAAACTTCTATTTGAATTAAAATTAGAACCAAATGTGAACCTAGGTAATCCTTTATTTTATAATATATATTTTAATTCACATTATACTCTTCTGTTTACAGCAAAAGTTGTTGCAGTTCTGAGGCACTAAAACTTGATATTGCCTGTAAGGATAATATAATACAATTAGTTGGTGAGTAATTTAAAACACTGTCTAAGAAACTACAAATTATTATATAACCAATTTAATTTATACCCAAAATCATAAATATGAAAATAAGGTGCAAGAGAGAATATCATAGGGACTATAGAAAATGGAAAAAAATCGAAATTAGTGAACATTCTTCATTGAAGTATAAAGTCATAAGCATGGTTTGTTTTACATGTAATTTTAGGGTAATTATCATAAAAATATAAAGAACCAGTGGAACAACTCAATGACTCTTGAAATAAGGTTTGATTAAAAAGAAAGATTAAAATATACATTTTAGTAAAACATGTCCTAATTGCTTTTTGATATTTAATCTAGTATACATATAATTATTATATTCAATTGATTTCCTACTGTATAAATTTTCAGCTTCATCATTAACTCAATTGCAAGAAACTAAAGACTTGAGTATATTGAGTAAAATCTTTAAAATAATCTGTAATGAAACTACAGACCTACCGACCATAGCAAAAATTAAAAAAGAAAACTCTACTGATAATTATAAAATAAACATGATATTAAGTCCAAAGAAGGAACTACCAAAAGTAAAAACACCTAAGAAAGAATGTTCTAGAGAAGTGTTTCCAAAAGATGATTCCTTGTCAGAGATTGAAAGTACTCCGACCGGCCGCACAAGTCCCATTATACATTCAAAAACATCTAAAAATATTGGAATTGTTTCCAAACCATTAGATAAGAAAAAATGTCCTGATGACTGGTAAGTTTTCGGATAATTAACTTAAAAGTTGTGTATAGTTATTATATAAAGTATGAAAATGTATTGTAATAAATTAATTAAATGGTTTTTATACAAACCAGCACTAGTTATACCAGAGTTCTTGTTTTTTCATTCATAATTTCTCTGATAGATTGCCTAACCTTTGAAATATAAATTAGTTTTCTGGTATCATTTTATTACTTGTCCATCTATACTAATATTATAAAGAGGAAAGATTTGTTTGTTTGTTTGTAACGAATAGGCTCCGAAACTACTGGACCGATTTCAAAAATTCTTTCACCTTTGGAAAGCTACATTATCCCCGAGTAACATAGGCTATATTTTATCCCTGTATTCCCACGGGAACGGGAACTACGCGGGTAAAACCGCGGGGAGGCAGCTAGTTATATATATTTTGGTAATTTGTTGACATACAATTTATCTATGAATCTAATAATGGAAGATATCCTTCATAATTTCTCCTCAGACTACACTGAGTAGGTTCCTTGTAGTGTAGGGTAGTTCAGCTGACATCCTCAATATCTGCTCTGCCATACCTACCTTAGGAAACTAAACAGTTATACATTTATTATGACATAACATAATTAACGATAATGAGGCATGGGTATAGAGGTTGTTCTAGCAGGACTAATATTATTATTGTTAAGGAAATTGTTAAAACTTGTTTTGAAAAGAGTAATTGCCGACTTTATTGCCGGCTCTTCTCAGCAAAAGCAACCTACAGAACCGAGCATTAGAGTTGTCGTTTGATAAGTGCCTGTGAATGCCTATTTGAATTAATAAATAGATTTCATTTCATTCTATAGCTGTCAATATTCTCTCTTTCCAGGCCAACACCAGAAAATAAAACAATGAAACTAACATTCCCTCCAACACCAACTAGGAACAAACCTAACGTCAGAATGAGGCAGGGTCGGCTAAACGTTGTTGTGATGAAGCAGAACAATTTCATAGACCTCACCAGCTCTCCGGAGTTTGGTGGTGGTTTGAGGAGTTGTAGAAGTGAATCTAATGTTCAGGTAAGTTTATAAATGTGTGTGTAATTGCTATGCATCTCAGTTTAACTGTATGTGTGGTGTATATATCGCTTCTTTACAAGAAGAACGTGATATTTTTTAAACCACAAATTTACAGAAGAGCAATTTTAAATATTTAAGCGTTGATAAATTCTCAACTATTGTTAATTTTACAGTCGGAAAACATTTTTAAAATGCCGTGTAGAAAATAAAATTCGATATCGTGATTTAAATATCAATTGTTAAAAAAAACGCGTGTTTATGAGATGTCACGTTGTTCTTGTAAAGAGGCGATATGTAAATGTAGCTAACATTTCCCAATATTTTTAACATGTAAGGTGAAATAGTTTTTGATTTTATCTATTACACACATACAAACAATCAAAACTTTCCACTCTGTTTTGAAGATTATGTTTAAAAAAAACAGTTGTTGTCCTGTCCTAACAATTTTATGGTATGTCGTGTTATTCGAATTCAAACCCGACACTGAATTTACTTAAACAACTAATTTCTATCACCCTCATGCACACCGGACCCTGATAAGTACCTCTCTATTCGCGCGTTCGTTTGAGATCATTCGAGTGAGTCAGGTTTTTAGAGCATATCTTGTAACAATAAAAAAAAACCTAATGTATATAAATATCCTGGGACATTTTACACACACGGCCAATCTGATTCCAAAGGCAGAGCTTGTGATATGGTAACCAGATAGCTGATATACTACATAGAGTACATTTAAATACATACTTATATAGATAAGCATATCTAGACACAGACGAAACAGACATTCATAGAAATGGTTGTCCTGGATGGGATTTGAACCCTTGAAAATCAGGGTTACTAATCACAAAGCCAACGGGCTTGAGAATGTGGTGTTATCTATAAATTATTAAATTTTTTTAGCCTATCGTCAAAAAGGAATCTGTCGACAGCGACGATACAATATTACCTTCCCCAACAAGTGGACCAACAACATTTACACTGTAAGTACACTAAACTTTTATGTCTATCGAAAACTAGCTCCCCCGCGCGGTTTCACCCGCGTGGGTCCCGTTCCCATAGGTATACAGGAATAAAATATACCCCCTTCTATTGGTGAATTAATTATTTAGATTGATTCAGTATTTTTGGAGACTTTTCATAACAAACAAACAAAACCTAGAATCTTTCCTCTTTAATAATATTAGTATAAAACATATAATCCTAACATAAAACTACTCAGAAACTTTCTTATGGCATAAACACAGAAACTTACATAACTTTACATATTTAATACACGTAATTTTTTGACAGATAAACATAAATTGTGCCCAAACGCATCCTCGTATATGTATTTTACTTTAGTATAATTATTATCTACATTTCCTAAAATCCCAAATTTTTCACAGATTTAAATCCACCCTAATGGAAACCCCGATCAAGTTTAAGAAGCCTTTAAGTTTAAAAATGAAAAGTGAAAAAGTATCGCCAACTTACACGCACGATAGTGAAAATAATCCAACGGATGACGTCACCAATGCGCCTGAGACGCAGAACTCAATCATATTGAATAAATTAACAACAAGGTAATATAGTTTTGTGTATAAATATGAATGTAATAAATATTCAGCCCTGTTGGCTTGGCTTTGTCGTTAGTGACCCCGACTCTCAAGCCGCGGGTCGTGGGTTCGAATCCCACCCAGGACAAACATTTGTATGCATGAATATGTCTGTTTGTCCTGTGTCTGGATGTAAATATCTATATAAGTATGTATTTAAAAGTAGTATATGTAGTATATCAGCTATCTGGTTACCATAACACAAGCTCTGCTTAGTTTGGAATCAGATTGGCCGTGTGTGAAAAAATGTCCCTGGATATTTATTTATTTTTATTTAAGAATATTTATCATTGAGTTACTGAGTTTATTGCCGGCTATTCTCAGCAAAAGCAACCGAACTGAGCATTAGAGTCGTCGTTTCATAAGTGCCTATGAAGGCCTATTTGAATGAATAAGTATATTTCATTTCATAGTTTAAATACTGTTTCTAAGGTGTTTGCCATGTTATAACTGAAATAGAATAAAAACATTTGGCTTATATTACGTATATTTATTTAATAAAGTAAGGTTTAATAGAAATTAACTATAGGTATATAAATGGTGTTAAGAGAATAATTATACTTACACATTTATTTTTCACCTGTATACTTTTAAATTTAATTTGATTTTTAAATAATTACATTAAACCAATTTTTTATTGAGAGTTAACTCCATTGAAGATATTTTTTGTTAGATTCAAAAAAAGTTTTATCTACACACTTATATATTTAAAAACCATTCATATTTACCTCTTATCTCAATCAATTTCCAAGATTCCTCTATAGTTAGTATTTAATACATCAATAAAAATACATAAATCTTATATTACAGATTAAACAGCCCAATGAAGAAGTCTCCTATGAAACAGTCTCCGATCAAAATGGAACCGCCTCTAGATGAAGACGTAACTCACTGCGATATAGACTCTAGTATGTCGTTACTCAGGCATGTTAACTTGTTGGAGAAAAAAGAACAAAGTAAAATTATTAACAACAGGTTAGTGATGGGATAAAGCTCTACAGTAGTGTTTTTTAAAGTTTCGTAAACTAAATTTATTTATTGACTAGCTGCCTCCCCGCGGTTTTACCCGCGTAGTTCCCGTTCCCGTGGGAATACAGGGATAAAATATAGCCTATGTTACTCGGGGATAATGTAGCTTTCCAAAGGTGAAAGAATTTTTGAAATCTGTCCAGTAGTTTCGGAGCCTATTCGTTACAAACAAACAAACAAACAAACAAATCTTTCCTCTTTATAATATTAGTATAGATATATAAGTAACTACTTAGTATATTTTATAGCTTATATAGTAATCTGTCACCTAAATTTATGTATTTGTTTCAGCCCATGCAAGCGCCCCCTAGAGGAGAACAAGAACATCACAAACTTGCCTAATGACCACGAAACTGAGTCGAGCATGTCCTTACTACGACCAGAACCGAAAATTAACAAGATGGCTGAAATTGTCAAAAGGTAATTTTATACTGATGCTGTTGCGGTGTCACTCTTGTTCTCGGGGAACTTTAATTTTCCCGGGGATAAAAGTTGGCCTATGTCTCTTCCCATGCTGAAATCTGTGCTAAATTTCACAAATATCAGTTTTGTGGTTTAAGTGAAAGCGTAACAGACAAAGAGTTTATTTTGCATTTATAATATTTGTGGGAATATAATTAGGGATATTTAGAAATAATAAAACTAAGTTGAATTTCGAGCTAGCCAAAGTATTTAACCTGTACTTTAGGAGTTAAGACTTCCTTCGGTCTCTTCTCAATACCTAAACTGGGAGTAATTTACCTTTTACTAACATATTTCATTTATATGAATCTTGCAGAAGAATACCAGACTTAGTAGAGCCAATATACAAAGAGCCAACAGTGAGGAAGAAATCGGAGAAACGGGCGCTAAAAGGATGGAGTTGCGACGAATGTGAAAATGTAAGTGAATTTCACATGAGTAGGGTAGGTTTTTTTCACCCTTGTTGGCCAGCTAAATATTGAAATTCTGGCCTCAAGCACCTGTCAGTGTATCCCAGCAGCACCACATCATTATTAACAAACAACCTTCCAAATCGAGCATTAAAGTCATTCATAAGTTTGACAGCCCGGTTGGCTTTGTGGTTAGTGACCCTGACTTTCAAGCCGCGGGTCGTGGGTTCGAATCCATCGAGCATGTAACCAATAGAGTAGCAATAGTAAGCCATTTATTTAGCAACGCATCAATGATTTGTCACGTATAACTAACAAGCCACGCTCAACTAAAACAGTACCCGACCAATAAGAGACCTGTGTGTACGTCTAGTGCAACACTTGACCTTGAGTCGGCCAATCAGAACACAGGGGCCGGCGCAGCGTTTTGGCGTATTTTGTTTTCTAACAAAACTGTTAACAGTTCTACTCTATTGGTTACATGCTCGATGGTTCGAATCCCACCCAGGAGAAACATTTGTATGCATGCATGAATATGTCTGTTTGTCCTGTGTCTGGATGTAAATATCTATAATAAATATGTATTTAAAAATATTATATGTAGTATATCAGCTATCTGGTTACCATAACACAAGCTTCATCTGGAGCTTACTTTGGAATCAGATTGGTCGTGTGTGAAAAATGTCCCAGGATATTTATAAGTGGTAATAAAATGTTTTTCACGTTTGCGTTGTGGTCAGATAAGATAACTCGTCGTGGTTTTAATTTCCTTCCTAAACATAGATAAAAAATGCATTTTACACAGATTGCCAAAAAAATATTTTATTATATTGAGAAGAAATTCTTAGGGTATAAAAAGCGAATAATATCAATATTAATCTCAATAATGTCTTAAAAAGTCTCGTATAAACTATAACACAAAAAAAATCCTTTACACATACACAACAAAGACATGTTTGCTGCAACATGCAACCGCACAATTTTCTCTTTACTTACATCTAAATACTGTAGCTCTACATCCATCGGTTCCTAGTAGGTATTAAATATTTTTTAAGATAGACAATAGTACCAATAGCTGAAAAAAATACTGAGAATGAACTATTAGATAGATTTATAAAATTCCTCTGTTCCATATTTTAAGGTAGATTATAATATAACATTATTATTAATATTAATTATCAAAATTTCTAATAGTTCTACGGCGAGCTATATAAAGATGATCCTGTGATGTTGGCGAAGAAAATAGAGGAATGCTCAAAGCACAGGGGACGGAATAACCCCGTACGGCCTAAGACCCCGCCAGGATTCTGGAACCCGAGGAAACAAGTGCCTGAGAGTACTGAAGAACTAAATAGATTGAATAATGCTGATTGATATATAAATAAAATTATAAATAGTTAAAAAAAAATAAAACCGATTTTGTCTAGGTATGGTGTTGATAGTAACATTTGTTTTTTTATGGGGCCAGCTGATTTAACGATGTCTCGAAATGTGACTCGTATCATCTCTATAAAGTTATTGTTTTTTTTTTATAATTTGTGGTAGTTATATTTTATTCTCCTAAAAAAGTCTAATGATGTCACTTTCTGCCTGCTTCTATTTCTATGAAGAATTGGTGCTTAACTTAGTATTAATGCTATTTAAATAAAATTTAAATTGTATGCCTACTTTTGCATCGTAATGCATGCTCAAGTATACGTTTAGGTACTGTTTTAATAAATTAGAATACTGTATGTCGGCGATTAATCTTAAAGATCCTACTAAAGATTTGAGTAACGTACCTACTACGTAATTTTTAAAGCAATTATTTTAATTATAATTAACAGTAATCCATGATTTAACAGACCAGTGGGCTATGTGGATCGACGAGCGACCCTAGCTTTCAAGAGGTTTCTGGTGAGGAACTTTCTGGTTGTAAGTCAATTCACACCCCAGGACATACATTCATGTCCATGGAAATGTCTGTTTATGGTGTCTGAATTTAAATATCTATGCAATACCTGGTTACTATAATACAAGCTATACTTAATATGGAATCAGATTGGCCGTGTGAAAAATGTCCCAGGATATTTATTTATTTATGAAAGTTAAGGCCATAGACGTAAATAACGAACGAGTAAGTACAGTGTACACACAAAATTATACTTTGAGATCAGTTAGTCATCGTGGTAAATAGATGACATCATATAACGGGACCTAAAAATAACGCACTTACCTTACTCGCCATAATTTGCACAGATTTTTAATTCAAGTTATTTATCTACCGTGATATTAATTATACTTGATTATTAGTTACATAAATAGAACAAATAAGATAAGAAAATAATATACAGGTGTCTATGTAACTGTTAATTTTAATTGTAAGTTGTTCGTATGTTTATAACTGCTGAATTAATAGGAAACATGGTAGGTACTATGTGATAAGTTAAGACTCTATTACTACTAGAACTGTATAAAAGATTAATATGTTTAATGTTTAAATACGGGTACATACCTACTTAGATATTATTTAAAAAAACGATGTCAATTTTAATAACTTTATTTTAGTTAAGTAATTTGTATGTTTATAATAAAATAATTTAACTAATCTATAAACTTGGTTTTGCTTAGTTAGAGATCAGATGACGGATGAGTGTAGTAATGTCCAAGGTTATTTATAAGGTTATTTACCTTTATACGTTATATTTTAAACCTTGAGGGCTTATTTATGTTAGTAACCTTTAATTAACTACATATATTATACTAGTGGCTCGGCGCGGTATCACCCGCTTTCCCAGGGAATCTTCAATTTTACCGCTACAAAAAGTAGCCTTAGTGTTATTCCAGAACATATTCTAACTCTGTGCTAAATTTCATCGCGATCCCTTCCGCCGTTCTGGCGTGAAAGAGTAACAAACATACATCCATATATTCTAACAAACTTTCGCATTTATAATATTAGTTCGATTTAACATTGGTCGTCGTCAGACACAACCGGAATAATATGTCGTTAGTGGCATTAATTCCCATAAACAACTAACTAGGTATTTCCTATTTCAATGTAAGCAACTGCTTTATTCAGGCAATAAGGTCATTGTATAATGATACTACGAGACTTGTATGTATAATGTGAAGTGTAGTTAATACTTACGTATATTTCGCTCCTATAGTATACGCCGCAAAAATGGTTTTGTTTAGTACCTAGTAGAAAGAAACGTCCATTACTGTTCATTGAAAAAGCATGAGCCAATATGGGTACATTGAAGTTTTCAATTGCTATAGGTTGCAGTTATTTATGTATATAATACCTATACTTTTATGTCCCTAAATTCGGTCATTCAACTCTCTTAATCAGAACATGAAGGTTTTAAAATTAAACCTACTTAAAGCGTATAATATAGCTACAAGTTTCACATACTTTGGGCCAAGTAATTTCTGTTTGTTTATTCTAGGGCTTAGATTTGACTTCATTATACTCATGTTTATAGAAGTATTAAATTAACATTTGAACACATTCAAAATTTGTTGTGTGAAATACATAAGCCACAAGCTATAGGTACTTGATTATACATACAAGTATGATTGTGTGATTCACAGAGGTGTTTGCCAACAGTTAAAATAACATGACTTGCTAAATAATCGTGTGGGTGTGAGGTGAAGGAAACCATATTATTTGGAGAACACCTTTTATTTTCTCAATAAAACAGAATATTATAATTTTTCACTAGCTTATGTTAAGAAAGGAAATGTTAAATCAAATTAAGTATTTATTAGTATTTAAATTCTTAAAAAATGCTGCAAAATTATTGTGTAATAAGTGCTAATGTTACAGTATGGCAATGGACTACCAAGTCTGTATGATATTACAGCAGTTCCCCACTTTCTAGAGCACTTTTATACATTTTATATTACTCTTTTACTTCAAAGACACTATTTAGCTTACAATGTTGTTGTACAAATAATTAAATTTTGAATTCATTTAAAAAATAGTACCCATTTACAAAATGGTTGAAACTGAAAATTTATGGTTACTTTGATATACATATTATTTTTAATGCTACAACAAATTTACACAACAGTCTATGAGAGTTTCTTTGCTTTCTGGTACAGAGTGTCAACAACCTTGCTCATGTGGTGGATGGTCTCCAGGACCGTCTCATAGGTCTTCTCCAGGGGGGATTCATCGAATACTATGAGGACACCTTCACCCTGATCCAGGATGCCATTCAGTTTCTTGTCCAATATCATTTGAGACAGTTTCTTCTCTACCTGTACAACTGGAAGACGTATGGTGCGCGCTACATGCTCAACCTGGACTCGCATGTATGGCTCAACAATGCGACATAGATTCTGTTCTAGCATAGTGTCATATAGAGCACCAAGGTGAGCTCTCACAACTGAATCCTCCTCCAATTCACGTTTGTATGATTTTAATGCTGCCTGGAAATCTGCAAGAGATCTTTTGTATGAAGCAACAGCGACAGATCTCATCGCTTCTATTTCCTGACCGGCATACTTGAGGGCAGTCTTACTACAACTCACTGTGCCCACTTCATCAGCCTGATTCAGCATAATCTTAGACAATAACATGTATTTCAAAGCTGTTAGTGCTTTAGGACTGTCTGCTCCATCATAACCTTCAAAAGCTTCATAAAAGTATGAGTAAGCAGTTTTGAAATCACGTTCATCTGCAGCATGCAATATACCTGATTGTAAGTCAAGGGCAGCCTGCATTTTAGGTGGACAGTAGATTGCATTGGCAGTTGTCCGGGCAGATGTCAATGAAGCACGGGCTTTCGGTAAATTGCTAAGTGCATGGTAGGTTTTGCTTTCGAAAAGTAGCACTTCAACTAATAAGTTTTTGTCATCTAACTTCTTGAGCTCTTTGAGTAGCGCAGTGGCGAGGTCCAGGGCATCTGTGTACATTCCTGTATCGAAATATAGTGCGATCAGTCTCGCCTCCAGTGACTGTCGCAAGAACGTACGACGCTCATCCTTCGCCCATTCTATGCACTCTTTACACAGTTGTACTTCAATACCAATTCCAGCTTCCAAATCGAGGAAGAAATCGACCAGGGAACGCACCAATTTTGCTGCTTTCGCTTTACTTATCAGGCTGAGAAAAGGTCTCGTTGCTTTGATCAATTCTGCCAACTCTTTAGCCTTGCCTTCCTTCTTATATTTCTCGCCGAGGTTCAGAATGCCTTGTTCCTTTGCTCTTATGTTTTCTTCGTCATCTTCGGGCACCTCACCAGTGCTAACCATTTTGTCGGTCATGCGGACGTCTTCGTCTCTGTTGGTTGACGAAGAGACGCGTGATCTCTCAAATAACATTGCTCCGGCCATGTTTTCTATATTTATATTCTTACACTATAAAAATGTATTAGGTAAACAGCAATATCGCACTACAACGACACACTTTTTCTTTGTAATTTTGTATAATCGCTAAGTCATCGACGACCTTTTCGGAAACAAATCGTAGACGCGGACAGAGTTGCCAGCCGTGCCTAAGTCAAAAATCTCAAATGGTCCCTCTTTTGGTACAAAAGTGAAAATTAGTTAACACAGAGTAAATATTTATGGAATAATCGTCTATAGTAGATGCTCCGTACCCAAACTCTTTCCATCGGTGTGATTTGTGTCATGTTTCATTATAAATTTGGCCAAAATACACTACAAAAAAGATGGACCTATTTGATTAAAAAAAAACATCCTTGAAGGATGGCTTTATCTTCATTTTCAATTGTTTATTTCTTTATGTCAGATAGAGTCTTGTTTCGTTAGTGAAAATAATAACACAATGTTTGATTAGTACTCATTATTTTACATAATGGAGAATCAAGTAGATACAGCATTTATATTTGATATTTCCAAAGAAATAAAACTATTTTATGAAAATGCAGTCATATTTGTTACAAAGAAAGATTATTCTGATGTATTATTTAACACAATGTGCAACATGCGTAAAGCTTTGAAAGACCAAGCCAAAGATGAGTTAATTGATCTAATTGTGGAGTTTCACATACAATGGCTGCATGCAGTAAATGAAATAGACAATTTTAAGAAGCGTTTAAATGATATTCCAAGAGAAGAAATGTATCAGGCAGTAAGCTACACCATTGATGCTATGGGGTATCGGTTGAAATACTATCAGAAATATATTGAAAACAATAAATCGCTACTGTCTAATGCTCATCAAGCTCATTTATTAGCCGATTTAGAAATAGTCGAAGAAATGCATAAAGATGTTATTCATTCCCTTTTAGAGAACTTGAAATGTTTTAGGCTATTTGTCGGTGACGAGGAGTTCAAAGTTAAAGTTGTTGATTCAGTAGATGAACTTCTCCAATGGATTGATAAAATTAATGATGGCTTAGCTGATGAACTGTGCAAATACTTAAATGTGCATGTACCGCGCCTCAGTGGGGATTTAACTAGGACGTTACAACAAATTGTTGATGATCTTCAATCTACAAATTCAATTGCAGCACAAAAGATGTTAGATGATTTAAAAGATAAAGGCAGGGAGTTGAGCACAATGATTCGTTGTACTGCAGGGCATAGTCTTGAGATTAGTAAAGTTGTGGAAAAAATAAATGTTTTGGATGACCGAATTAAACGGTTAGAATCTGGTCCGTCTGCAGCGGCTGTGATGGCATTAGAACATAAAAAGGAATATCTAGAGAAAAGACTTGCGTCTCTAGAAAACCTCAAGACAACAATAAAAAATCTACATGAAAAAACTGATGTGAGTCCACTAGAGGATATAGATGATTCAGAATGTGTTTGCGAGGATTTTTATCGTTTTAGAATATTTAACCACTTGCTTCCAACGGAAGAAAGGGAAAGTTTAGTGACAAAACTATGTTTTTTATGGGACTTAGCTGTATTTGGTGAACGCAGCCGAAAGTCTATTATTTCAATACTAAGTGCTGCTGATATGAAGGAAGAGTATACAGATGAACTTGGCACTTTTTATATAGACGAACATAGCAGAAAAATATACAAAGCTCCTGATGATAATACACTTTATCAACCCAACGAACTAAACGAATTAGTTGCATTAACTGATGATGCAGATCACATTTACTTTTATGATGAATGTGGTCGGTATTTCGTTGATACACAAACTAGACAGAGAGTATATAAAGCTCATGCCGCGGCTAGCGAATATATGATGGATTCAAATGGAATTTTATTGAAAGTTAAGGAAGAACGGGGTGGTATAACATATTATTATGATAATTATGGAAGATATTATATTGATGATGAAGGTAAACATATTTATCATGAAATTGATCAAGTAAGTGAATACGAAAATGATGGGTTAGGCAATCTTGTTCGTATACGTAGCCATTTGGACTTATTTGAACCTTGTCCAGATGACGCTCATGTTACTGACGACTTTAAATACTTAAAACAGGCAGTTGGGCCTGCTTTACGTAAATGCATAGCTGATGTTATAATGCAACAACCCGCTGATCCTATAAAGTATTTATCAGCGTGCCTAATAAAATACAGAGAAAATATTGAAATGAGAAATAGATGGCAGAGAGAAAAGGAAGAGTTAAATGTAGAAAGAGAAATAAGACTAGCTGAAGAACGTGCAGCAGCAGAGAGAGCTGCCTTGGAAGCGGCAATGCTAACTCAAGGTGGTAGTGAAGCTAGTTACGATTCAAATTTGTTGAAATACTCCACAATACGTCCTGACGATGCTGTTTCTGTGGCAACTAGTTCCAAGTATTAATTTTGATTTTGTTATGTATTATTTTAAAGTTAATGAAGATTTAATCTGAGTTATTTTTTACAGGAAGTGTGTGTTGTGTTTTTAATTTTAATTTCAATTTTTTAGTTTATTGATTAATGGAATATTAGTTTATCTGAGCCATTAAAATATAAATAAATTCTGTCTTTTAATCATGGTAATATAAATTCGCAATGTCTAGTTCTCATCTAGTAATAATAAAATACATTTGCATTTATAACAAATCGAAGCCATGTACTTATATAAATTCGAATAGACAAAATAACTCGTAACAGCGGCGTCGCCACGTAATCAAAGTCACATCGTCGCTTTACGACTTGACACTGGTTGAAGTTTGGAGTCCAATCTTTTTGACATAGACTCAGGGTAGCCCATAGATGATACATAATAACTAAAGATAGATAAGCAACTCGGTATTTCTTTGAATATTAGTATTTTGTACAATTTGTTAGATGGCGCTGGTGGTTAGTATAATTTACTCTACATTGTTCTAGATGGCGCTTATATGAATCGCTTTATTAATATTCTAGGTCCAAAACGTTTTCAAATTTCAAAGGGATTTTTAATGTTTATCATGAAAATCTACTTAAAGAAAAATTCTGCCAAAATAACAACAAAACAAAATCACACAATTGGCAATAATCCACTTGGCAAAATAATCTTTAAGTATACTTTCATGATTTCATACACATAAAAAACTCAAATTAAATGTAAATTGTTTATTTATTTTTAGTTCTACATCTTTTTTCACAGTAAACCCTAGCCTGTGCTTTTATCAAATCGTCTGGGTCAAAATTTGTAATTCTTCCTTTTAATATTTGGTTTACATTTTTACACCAACTATGTACAACAATATTAATTGCAATATTTGAAATTGATTTAATCAAACTATGTCTATGTGTTCCACAAGTGATCATGTTGAAATTTACTTCGATATCAATATAATGAATTATCTTTTCTTTTAGGTACTTTTCTTGTGGTGAATTTTTCAAGCACAATACTATCATTTCATATATTTTTTCAATCAAAGGGATGAATTCAGTTTTAGCGTATATTAATGATTTTTTTGTATAATCCCTAAAATAAACATATGTCGCAGGGTCTCTTTCATTATTAATAAAATCGGTTTTACATTTTTTACAATTTTTAAAAATATTTTTTTGACATTTATTAATAATGTACCCTGCGACATAACGTTTACATTCAACATGTATCATTTTAGGTGCATCTTCACCACAAGAAGTTTGATTCAAATTTTGCAACAGAGGATCAATATCGAATATTTTTTTTTCTTGTGGAACACAATCATCTTTAATGTTAATTAAATATTTCAAAGATTGTAAGCATTGGTTATTGTCTTCTTCACAGTTGGCACTTATGGAGTGTGGAGAACTAAAATTATTCACAACCAGAGTTTTATATGCATTGATAAACTGAGCACAGGTAGGGTTTGTATTTCTAACTCCATTGCTTCGGATCCCACAAAAGAAGTTCTCTAATGGGTCTTGGTTAAAATTTCTGGTTAAAACATTTGAGATATTACTATTTATTTTTATATAAAGCCACATTTCTTTAAAAGTTTCTATATTTTTTGCCCAGTTACAAATTGATGGCACTTTTTCAAATTTGATTTTTTCAGTGCCATCTTTGTTTTTTTTAATAACCTTAAATTCGATTGTTTTTAATATGGGTAATACTTCATTCCAATATTTTATGTGGGGTGAATTATTTTTCAAGCACCCTTTGAGAGCTTTGGCGGAATCCGAATAACTATGTCCATTGAATGAGTCAAATAACTTATCAAACATTAATAGAAATTGGGCCGTTTCTTCACACTCTGCTGGTAAGATGTTGTGTTCTGGAAAGAAAAACATTAAAATTAGAAGAGTTAGTAGTGCACAACTAAAAAATTAACAAATTTTGTAACTATTTTTTATAACACTTTCATAGCTTGGTATGTATCTATGTAACGCAACCTTTGATCGTGATTTTCACCCCTTTCAAAACGACAGATTGATAACAAGCTTTGCATATGGATGGCAATGAGACAATTTGTGTAGTTTTCCTCTTATTCTTACCAGCATCCTCAATAAAACACGCTGTTTTACATATTTACTATCTACTTCCAACACTATCCAATCTAAATTTATTATAAATATTTTTTTACTTATTAGTTTGATTTTCTATAAAATCGTGTTCTATTCGTTTTTTTTTATATTATTTCCATATATAGAGTAAAGGCCTATCTTTCACCAAAAAACACCATGTCTGTGATTATGTAGCAAATGGCGGTAAGCACACAGCCTAAAAGGGAACTGGCTCTCAAGTGCAGCTTAAATTTCTTACAATGTTTTCCTTCTCCTAAAGTAGAATTCGATTATATATATATATATATATATATATATATATATAAAGTAGAATTCGAACCTGTAACTTTCGCCACTTGTTTTTTTAAGTCTTAGTAAATAATTTTATACTCACTTGCTAAAAATCGCATTGCTGCTGATACTCGCTGACTAAATACTTGAGCTGCATGTTTTACTCTCATTTTTGGTATTTTACTATCAATAATGTGGGCTTCTGTTAATTTATTTAGTAATCTTAATTCATCCTGTCCAACATCTTCATTAAATAACATTATCAAATGTTCCCATTTAGCATGTTTTTGCACACCATTTTCATAAAATTTAGCTTCTTTTTTCAATAAATTATTTCTCACACCTTTTAATAAATGGGGAGTGTCAAATAACGGAAATATTTTTGTGCCTTCTATTTCAAAGGCTGACGATACGTATTCTTGATTATTTCTCAAGTATTTCTCTTTTGTATCTTGTTTTAATTCTTTGATTACTCGTACATTTGTCGAAGACTGATCACATATGGTGGCTATAATTTGCAATCCAGTTTTTGTGACTTCTTTTATAATATTCTTTATTAATTTTTTTAAAACATCTGCTTTAGTGCAACTTTTACAAAAAGTAAAACATATGGCTTGTTTGTATTTTCCTTTTATACTTTTCAGCATAAACACTAGAGCATGGTCTGCAATTTGCATGGTTGAGTTATATCCAGATTCTTCGAATCCAATAATGCGACCTTTATTAAAATAAAGCCCTGGTTCTATAGCAACTTCATCAAAAAGAAGTGTGCATAGTCTTTTCTCCTTAGGCAATCTTTCCACACTTTTCTTCATATTATCAAATATCAATTTATTCACTCCTGGTTCTAAAGGTATGAGTGACAGTAATTTTTGTAGGCTTCGTTTAGAAGGCAACACAAACATTTTCTTCATAATTTTGTAGGCCTTTGGACTTTGCTTAAATATTGATAATGCTAATATTTTTTCATTCATAGTGTATCTGCGTCCTTTTGGTTTCTTTTTAAATTTTAACTGCATACCACTAAAAATCTGCACCGGCTCAGGAAGTTTTTCAATAACTCTCAAAAATGCCTTTGATTGAGACAGTTTTTGAGCAATTTTTAATTTTTGCTTTTGTGTCTTATATTTGTCACTCATATTCATTAATTTGGCATTTAATGTTTTTATTTTTGCTTCATTTGTTTTATGTTTAATATTGAAACTTGTACAACCTGCAATACATAAACACAGTGTTTGTAACTCAAAACATAAGGGATGGTCTGTCTCAAATACCCTGTATACTTTGGAATTGATATGTTACAAAAATTGTTTCCCATTTCAAATTATTCAATACCTACTTGTATTGAAAAATTTGTTCCTACGTTTCTTATTACTATGAATAAAGAGTATTTACTGTGAGTTTGAAAATGCTACTACAAAAAATAGCAAAGATTCATATAGATTTTGTTAATTACCTGAAGCACAAAGTTTATCTTCAATAGTTGGCTGAACTGGCATACTGCTACACATGTTTGATAGTGAAGATGATTCTAAAGGTAACAAATTACCAGGTGCTATAAGTTCCATTGAAGAAGATCCAAGATCACTCAGACCTGTATCAACATGTGATGCTGAAAATAAAGGAAGAATTACTAAAGGAGGTTTTTTGGTCTACGATGCAGAGATATGTTACCTTAAATAGCTAACCATATAATCTAAGAATAATGTGTGTTCCGACAGCTGCACTTGAGAATTTGTGTTGTTGTGAGCCAAATATTAAGTATGGGTCCAATCAAATCAAAACAAAATCTTTTTTATTAAAATAGGCCTCAATAAAGCACTTATGAATAGTCACTATTAATGCTCGGTTCTGATAGTAGTTTATACTGAGAAGAGCCGGCAATAAACTCAGTAATTACTCTATTCAAAAACCAACTAATACAATAGTGATTATTACAAAATGTGAAATAGCTTGTAGCAAGCATTTCACTGCCAAGGGTCTTTTTCTAACAAGTAATCTGATACACTATAAAAGCCCTTTTGATGTAAAGTTTTCTTCACTACCTGCTTAAATTTATAGATTGGTAAATCCTGAATATCTTTAGGTAGTTTGTTGAAGAAGAGTATACATTGCCCCTTAAATGAATTTTTGACTTTAGTAAGTCTAGTTACAGGAATAGCGAGTTTGTGCTTATGAGTGTCGCTATTTTTTGGAAAAAGATGTAAATTTTTACGTACATACCATAAATTTTCATAAATATATTGTGAGGGTACAGTCAAAATATTAATATTTTTGAATTTATCTCGTAGGGAGTCCCTTGGATTACAGGTAAGGGTATCTTTCATAGCATACATCCAGTTTTCTTAATATAGAGAGTGAGAGCTGTAGGGGGGTCAGTGTGTACAAACTTTGCTTACCTTCCTTTTCACATCCGAAATAACATCTCAAATACTGTTGGTTAGGCATTTTTGAACAAAATAGATTTCGATATCACAAGAAGCTTCCGACAGGTCCGGTATAGCACAGCAAAGGTCACGTGAAGAGATTTTACGAAGTCCGGTAATACACAGCCAAGGTCAAACGAATAAGGTATCAAACAAATCCAAGAGCAAGCCAAAATCGTTAGAAATAAATTAAACCACAGTGAGCAACCGAAACGAACAAATTTTAAATAACTTGTGAATTTTTCAAACAACCTGTCAAAGCTAACGTTAGTTACAATGTTGCCATTACTACAAAATTAATGCATTGAGATATTAAATAAATAAATTCAAATAATAATTGTAGACATGATGAAGAGGAGAATGAAATAAATTTTGTATTATTTGTGAAAATATATTAAATTAATTACAACTTTTTTTATATTTTTCTTGTATATACGATATCTTAAATCAATATTTAATGCTGGTTTACAGCACCATCTATCCTAAAATAGAGTTAATATTGAATAAGTTGGAATGTACAATTTCACGGATGGCGCTTTCATCACAAAAAAGATGATACTATGGCACTTTCATAGCCATAGCCATGATGTGTTTGACGTTTTGTCAATATTTGACAGAACTATAAGTGACAGACAGACAATTGACAGCTGTGGTCGGCCATTTGTGAATTTTACGAATTCAGTCCGAGTTTATTCATTCCGTTGATTTTTAGCTTTCGAAGTGCCCGTCAGTCAAGTTTCGCAATAACAGTTGCCATTTAGCTTGTTTCTATTATATAGAGCCTGTAATAGAAGCTTAACACGTATGTTCTTCGACAAAGACATGTGCTAATATTGGTATTGAGGTAAAGTCACTTAGAAAACAATTTCTATTGCCTACGTACTTCCTAGTGATTAATCTTTTGGGGCAAGGTTCTTCAATATTTATGTAAATTAGCATGGATAGGTGTAGAGTGACGACTAGAGCGTGGAGCGTTGTCATCACGTGCCAGTGCGGTCGCGAATCCTCGCTGTGAAGGTTCGCAGCTCGCATACAAAACGGGTCGTAAAACGACGTAAATATTAATCGGTATATGGCCTGTTGTGACAGTGTTTATTGAGTACTGAGTGATGGCGCCGAAGCCACCGCCACCGCCCGGGCCTCCGCCCCCGCCGGGACCACCGCCTCCTCCTATTTTGGGAGGTTCATCAAAGGGTGGGTCGGGCGACAACAGAAATGCCCTGCTGAGTTCTATTAGACAGGGTGCTAAGTTAAAAAAGACTGTGACAGTTGACAAAAGTGGACCCTATATACCAGGAAAAGCAGGGAATGTGTCAAGTGCACCATCAAGTGGGAATGGGCCGAGGGGAGCCCCAGCACCCGTGCAGAATGGAGGTGGAGGAGGCCCACCGGGACTAGGTGGCTTGTTTGCTGGTGGCATGCCAAAGTTGAGGCCTACTGGGAAACCAACTGGTAAGAATTTATCACATATACTGCCCATAAAGAGTTCTAAATATAAAGAAAAGTTATTTTCATTCAAGAACACCATTATTTATTGATGGACTAGATTACTTGGCAACAGCTGTTTTACTATCATGTGGTATTTTTATATGCATAACAATTCTTTACATATATCATTCCTAATTATAAAAATGTTGGTTTTTCATTACAAATGAATGCTTAGTATGTAATAAATAGATAGATCCTAGATAGAACACTGATAAGATTGAAGTGCTATTATAGATAGAGTTTGTTGGTTGATGATTTAAAATAGTTGTTATATGTGAAATGGTAATAAATACAAAATTGTCTGTAGGTTTGTTACATTAATGTATGTCCAAGGCTGAATATAAAATACAAACATACCCAGTTTTTTTGTTAGCACACCTGTTTTTTGTGTGATTAGTATGTCTTTATTTGTCTAAAGGGCTATAATGAATTTTAGACTAACAAAACATTTTATTATTATTATAATATAATTGGATTAATTTGAATTATTTATGTAATACACATCAATATAAAATGAAATGAAGAGTATTCTAATATATAAGGTGTAGATTTTTTAATTATTATGATGTATTTTTGATACAGTACCTATATCCTCAAATTAACCATTACACAAATATATTCTTTTTTAATGCAAAATATACCTTAAGTACATTCATAAATATTTATCTAAAAACAAAGACTGACATAAAGTTGATACCTACTTGCTTTATAAAAATATCATAAAGTAATACTGCAATATGAAGTACTTAAATAAAATATAATAAATACCTAGGATATTCAAAACCTAGACTTTGTCAATACATAAGGACAAAACAATTGTAATAAATACCCAATAATAATGTTGGGATTTCAACCTGAACTTGAACATAAGAAACTATAGGTATTTAGTCATTTGCTTATGGAACAAAGCTATCTATTCCAGTATTTACCTCATAAATAAATAATTATGTATTTGGAATTAATGTAATAATAAATGTAAATAACATGCAGGATATTAAATTTATTTCTGTTAATATTAATTCTATTTGTTCACTTTATGTATTTATTCATAAACACACCAAAAATAATATATTATGGTGACTAAGATACTGAATATTTTTTTCACATTAGGATATAATTTTAAATGTTTATTTTCCATTATTCCAATATGAACAATAAAACTAAAAATAATTTTAAATAAGTACAGGAATAGGTTTCATATTTCTACTTATTATGAAGGAAGGGACTTTACATCTACACTAATATTAAAGAGAGGAAACATTTGTATCTTTGTAATGATTAAACTCAAAAACATGCCGATTTCAAAAATTCTTTCATTTAGAAGTTACATTATCAGGGAGTAATATAGGCTATATTTTATCCTCAAATTCCCACTTGAACGGGAACTACGCAGGAATCATGCAGAGACAGCAATATATTTTAAGTATCTGTGATTTCCTATTAAATCTTTATGAAGTCTCTACAGCAATGCATAATTTACAGGTCCCGCTGGCCCCACGCAAAATGGTCAGGTCAAAACTGACGCCCCCCGGTTTGCTCCGCCCCAACCTCAAAATCCACCCCAAAGGTCTTCCCCAGACAAAGTGAGACCAGCCGTTCCACGTGGCCCAACAGGGAACATTAGCATGCTATCAGCTGCATTATCAGAAGCGTTGGCCAGTCGTGATACTGGACGGGAACCTCCAAGAGAAGTCCCGAAGGAGCCACCATCCAGGCCTGTGGTTCGGAGACAGCCAAGTGATATAAGAGCCAGAGGGCCACCACCCCAGCCTCCTGTACAAAAACCTGCCATGCCTTTGGTAAGTGCCGCACCCTTTAAATAACTTAAAATTTCCAGGGTATGAGTGACCTGACTTATCAATTGGACTGTTATTTAATCTGATACTAAGTTTTTGGGGCGTCCTAAATTGATTATGAATAAATTAAACCCTGACTTTAATTCCGTGTACAAAGTTTTGATTAATATAAAATTATTTAAGCTAAAACAGACAAATCTATTGTACTATAATGTTATTTATTAGTCAAGTAACAGGTTAGAGAAGCCAAGCTAAGTCTGCTTGTTTATTTAATTGGAATAACTGTCTGTACATTGTTATGTCTGCAAATCTACGCGAAATAAATGTGAGTTAAGTAGATTAAAGTACAGTTTGAACTTGACTTATTGTCAGCCATTTATCTAGTATATTACGTATTTTTATAAACCTTTTCTCCTTGGCGAAACATACAATATTCTACTAATATTATTAATGCGAAAGATTGTAAGGATGGTTATTACTCTTTCACGCTACAATGGCTTGGCAATAAAGGGTTTTGGCACTAAGTTAGAGTATGTTCTTCGATTAGGACTTAAGCTACTTTTCGTCCATCCTAATTGTGGTTGAAACCAGAAAGAGAGCAATCTGGTAAAACATAGAATTACCTATATTTATACATTGTATATCTATAAAGTTTGGTATCCCAGCCCGTTTACCCTACGAGTCTGAAATATTAATGAGTTCTTATATTCATCGTATATTCCACCCTACCTGAATATTCTGCTGTATACATATTTAATCCAGTATTGTCATACTTCACCTCTCGTGTCTGTATCAACGTTTTGACTTGGTTAACATATCTTAACTATAATATAAATGCGAAAGTAATTCTGTCGGTCTCGCTAAGACTACTGAACCGATTTAAATGAAATTTGGTACACAGGTGGAGAAAGGACATAGGCTACTTTTTATCCCGGTTAAATGGAAGATCTCCCGGGTACGCGGGTGAAACCGCGGGGGGTCACTAGTTAATAATATTCTCTTTGTGAAAGCGTGAATTTGCCAACCATGTTACCCAATCTTGTGAATGTATTCACAAATTTTAAAGCCATTTGTTATGATTTCTTCAATAAATATATGTTGTTAATTTTACGAGGCTTGAGGTTATTGTTCCAAAAATAAGATACAATAATAAATAAACTGATTATAATTTGAAAGTAGTTCTACTGGAAACATAGTACATATGTCTGATTACTTCTGGATTTTTAAATGCCAATAATTTTGTTGGTTTATTTTGTCTGATGTTTTTTTATGGGGATTACCTGTACCTTAATTTTTTACCTGCGTAAGTTTTGTCTCTTTTTATGTGCCACGGAGCTTCAGTACATATAACTCTATGTTTGGACTTGCAATAAGTATATTTTTTCGTGAATTATGTATTAAGTTAACAGTTTGCGGTATCTTCATAAAATTACTGCCTTCTTACTCCTTTCATCTTACCATCTTCATCATCATCATATCAGCCGTAGGACATCCACTGCTGAACATAGGCCTCCCCCATCGACTTCCATGCAGACCGGTTGGACGTTGCCTGCATCCATCTTACCATCTTACTATGAATAAATATGTTGCTCTTCTATCGATTTATTAATTTGTCTCTACTATACTGATGATCCTTGTTGAGGGTGAGGATTGGATATAAAAAATACTGAAACATTGCTGATACGGGCAGAAAAATATAGGCTACTTCTGAACCTGACGAGGTGCATGAAATTTTCAAAGTAAAGCAAGTAAATTTTAATAATTTAAAAAAGTATATTATGAATGCCTTCCACCTTCATAAGTTTTTACAACCACACTCGTTATTTAATGTATTTATCATTAGAATTGGCACATTGAACTCCTAAACAATAGAAATGTGATTATTTCAATTGACAAATGGTATAAGTATTCATTATTTGAGCAATGGTCTCTCATTATTTCATTTATCATTATCAATCAGTGACATCGTTAATTTATATGACATGACGTAATAAATGAAAAAAAAAATGGTTTAAAATATCTATTGGGTTAATCATCAGTTTTTGTTTAGTAACTTTTCGTATTTCGATTTAAAATTAATAGGGGTTTTCCATTTATATATAATGTGTCACATTTTGAGGAAAATCATATATATAGGTATAATTATATTATAAATTTATATTAATATTACCACATATGCTCAAAATTTCATTGTGTAAAATTTCCGCAAAGCGTTACAAATTTCAATTTGAACGGTTCATATAGCGTGATTTCCTATTTAATATTTCATATGTGCCTGTATATATTTCTTTATTTATATCAATAGGTATGAATTTAATTGTATTACTAGACCACAGGAAAACAAAATTAGGTACATACGATCCTCAAATGTGACGAATTCAACATATACATTCAAAGCGTAAAACTCCGATATAGCAATGTGATTAAAATTAACTCATTCAAGATTACAGTGTTTGGGTTAAAAAGGACAATGATAAATAAACGTGTGCCCACGCGATCCAAACTAATATTATAAATGCAAAAGTAACTCTGTCTGTCTGTATCTCTTTCACGTTAACCACTTAACCGATTTAAATGAAATTAAGTACACAGATGGTCTAGAACCTGAGAAAGGATATAGGCTAGTTTTTATGCCGGGAAAATTTACGATCGTCTGGGAATGCGGGTGAAACCGCGGGAGCCACTAGTATAAAATAAAATAACCTTAGCGGGGAGATTTGGTCGCGTGGTGGCGTGAACTCTAAAATAAACTGAAAATACCACGTGGGCGGCGCATACGTACGTACGGATTTGGTAAAACGTTGTTTATATAGTTAACTAACTTTACCCACACGCTTGTTGGGTTTGTATCGTTTAGTGTAGAGCGAGGACATGATACCAATTTCGGTACATTTGCTAGGAATTTGTTATAGCTTGATTTTACAAATCGATACCTTGATTTCGATATATCGGGCTATCGAAACCTGTACATGTTGTAGGTATTTCATACATAAATCTAGCATAGAATGATCATCTAAGACCTCTTAATTACAAGTTCTCAAATGATACAACCTTCAGCTTACCGTTTCATTGTGTTAGTTCAAGTTTAAAATCACGTTGGTACCTACAGCTTTCAAACCGTATAATATACCTACCAGTAAATATGATCCATCTTAATACCAAATGAGGGAAAATATGAAAGTACCTTTGGATGTTGCTAGCCGTTTTAATCATGGTCATTCTGTCTAACAAACTGTTTGTTAGCACAATTACGCTGCTCTACTTTAAATGGAATCTTACTTGTGTCAGTCTAAGTTTCAACTAGCTGAAAGTGTCACATTTTTCATTGATGCTCCGCTCCTATTGGTCGTAGCGTAATGTTATATAGCCTACAATCTTCCTCGATAAATGGACTATCCAACACCAAAATAATTTTTCAATTCGAACCAGTAGTTGCTGAGATAATCAAACAAACAAACTCTTCAGCTTTATAATATTAGTATGGACATAACATCGTTCTATACTTTTGCGTATACTAACTCTTATGTTACGGTTTAAATTGACAGAATTCGCTCCGCTTTCTGGAAACATTATATCTAATTATTTTCTGAACGCACCCGAGTAATCTTCATGGTGGTTTGAAAGTGGATATTACTCTATGAAATGATCTAATGAGAGTTGTGACCTCGCCGTGGTGGCTCACAGCCCGTCATAATGTCCCTTCGACAATACAAAGAATGAAACAAAGGCCGATAAACTAACTTAACCAGTGGTCTCTGAATCGCTAATTAATTGCGTTCGTCATTACTTGGTACGTTGATAATGAGTTAATTGTCAAATTGCATTATGTGATAAGTCGTCTAATTGTATAATACTTAATATTTGTTACCTAATATAAAACAAGTGCAGCAAGCGATTGTGGACTTTATTGCGATGGGATATTTAGTATTCTTTACTTATATCATTTATTGTTTACTAGTTGACCCGCGCAACTTCGTTAGCGTCACTTGCCCGTTTTTGCAACAGTTTTGATTGATGCTCCGCTCCTATTCGTCATAGCGTAATGATTTATACATAAAAATCTTCCTCTTGAATCACTCTATCTATTAAAAAAAACCGCACTAAAATCCGTTGCGTAATTTTAAAGATTTAAGCATACATAGGGACAGACATGCGGCGGATAGCGACTTTGTTTTATACTATGTAGTGATACCTGTGTAGCGAAGGAATGTAACTTTTAAATTGCAAATGAGACGTTGACAAAACTCGGTTGGTTAGTCTTAAGCTGTTTGTCTGGATAAGTGAATTTAATGGACGTAAGGGCGTTGAAGGTCAAAGCGAAATTACCACCGGTTAAAAATCAACCTTCATGTGAGAAGAACCCGCAACAAAGTGATACACTTTTTTATTCTTATTATATAACCAGAAAAGACAAAGGTTTGTATTAAACGAATTTGACTTGTGCCGTTTTGGCATTAACACACCTTTGTAGGCGACGACCTTTATTTATATTTCGTAGAAATACTATTTTATTCTAAACGCCTACTTGATTCTTATTGAGTTTTTATGTATTCGAAAATTATATCGTTGTCAGTCTATATATTATATAAGTATATGTATAAATCCCTATTATCGTTGGGTTATAATGGCATACATGAAAATTACTTGACCGATTTGGTTTTTGGTCTTAAAATGTGCAAATTATAATAGTTTCCGTAGATCCCTCGGGAATGCGTGTGGCACCGCCGAGCGATAGGTAGTGTTAATTAATATACATACAATGTATTTTA